>OX123198.2:14919747-15606300 GCA_944739405.2 Euclidia mi | reverse complement strand
CTCAGCTCTGCATAGTACACAACTCTGCATTTTATTCCAGTCACAGGTAGATAATAACTTAAGTCATGAGTACTTATTCGGATGGATCGCAGTTGTTTTAACTTGTACTGTAATTTCGTTGAAATTGCAAAGAGCTGCGAAAGACAGGACGATTATCGTTGGTTTCGTTGACTCCAGTTTTGAGCCAATGTTTGAGCTTATAATATTCAGTCTGCTGAAATGTTTGGAGTTGGCGTTTGTAATGTTTGAAGAGAATTATGAATTACTAGCTTCTGCCTCTGGCTTCATCCGCGTAATTGTAACTTATTTATTTATAGACTCACGCCTGTATCCCCGAAGGGGTCGGCAGAGGTGTAAATATTACACCCACATTTCGCCATGAATTTTTAGGTCCCACGTAATGGGGGCAAGCCTATTGCCGTTACCGGGCACATCACCAGACTCCGTGCTGCTACTGAGAATTCGGAAAAACCCAGTACAACTTTTGCCCGGCACGGGAATCGAACCCGTGACCAGCAGTCGCATACGCTAAGTGTAAATTATCGGGACGGAAGGTAGCCCGTGTGCTAATCTGATATGTAAGCTATATTATTGCAAAATTTCGTTGACATTCGCCAAGTTAGCATTCATCCATCCTAAACTTAAACGTTTTTAACAGTATTTAGATAAGATGTACTATTTACAGTACAGTACTCGACCACGATGTGTATCGAATGAGACTGGTGGTGACCTCACATCATTTATGAATATGATTTCTCCAGACTACTCCCAACATTTCGATCCTAATCTATTGGTGAAAACATCTTATCAAGTTTCTGGATTGCTTATCTTTTGTAATTTTATTCTGCTCTATCTAGATCAATGCTCCAGAAGTCGTCAAGTCATACCAATTTGTATGAAACGATATAATTAGTTTAATAAGAAGTATTCTGTGTCGCGCGGATCTTTACAAATTTTTAATCTCTTTTCTTTGTTTATGCATCAAATAAAGTGTTATTTCGTGTGGAGATAGAATTATTCAAGGGGTAGGTTTATATGTATTGACGCGGGAGAAGCCGCTGGTAACGTCTAGTTTACTTTATATATAAAGTACCATCATATAATCCGGTTAATTTAGGAAACGAATTTAAAATGGCTGCGCTAATCGTAGCCTACATATAACTTGCACACACGTGCCATCTATACTCACACTCGCACGCATACCGTGGACTGAAAAATTATTATCTTCTTCATAGCCGACGTTTATTGATTTTCGTTGTATTATAATTGTTAGTTTTATCTATATTCTCAGAGTTTTATAATTGGGTATCGGTGCTAACCAATTATAAAACGAACAAATAAATCTATCTTTTTTTTTTAATCTATCTTTACCTATAGTTGAAACAATGACAGTTTTAAATAACTCTTCATCTTTATTATATTGGTATAGATTTGTTTACTATTTGGTAAATTACAATAATACGGAGTTATGAACACCACATAATGTTCGAATAGAATCACATGAGTTTATTCTAGTAGTATATATATTCTAATGAATAGGAGTAGAAGCGGGATGAACGAGAGGGAAGATAGTATAGAGCCTTCAGCACTCTCACTTGCCGAAATAAAAATAACAATATAGAGACTGCTGTTTTACGTCGCGTCGGTATCTCCCTACTCTGTGAGTAGGGAGTACCTCCGCGGACTTTCGTCCTGAAATTAGCAAGGCTACTACCAACATTCAAATTATGTAACCTTTGGCTTACTATGATAGAATGTACATTGTAGTTGATCTGCTAGCAACTGAAAATGTATCGTTTCAATCTTATGGTGTTAATATATGTTTATACATATAATAAATAAATAATATACGGAGGTAATTCGATACTATACTAAAATAACACGCAGCATCTCGAAGGTTCATCGCGTATAAACTCCGCCACCCAAGCCTGACATTTTACAATTTATTGTTGCGTGGTAACATCGCGAGGGACAATTTTTTGTGTAAACGAATTTTACACGTGTGTCTGGTGTTTTTCATGGCTTGCTCTTTGCCGGTGTTACTGTTCGGAGCAGATATGTAGCGCTATTTGGAAACTGTCACACGAGTTACGATAAAATGCCAGTTTGAAATAGTTCGGTGACCGATTTTATGTACAATTTTACATTTTACACCAAATAAACCATAGTTACCAAAATTTATTTTTAATTTTTTGTTTTGACTGATATCCAAATTGAGTTACGGCTACGATACTTTTATGATAACTCCACTGTCTAATGATAAAGAATATTTTAAGTGCTTCTCCTTTTTCGTACACAATCTTTTGCTATTTGTAATGTTACCTAGTAATTTACAATAAATACAAACCATACAATCTATTTCACGCATTTTTTATACTTTAGAGTACCTTCTAGCAAGTGAAATCAGGCTATTGTCTTATGTATGAATGTCTAACCACATTATACTGCCAACTGCGCTCTACTCGCCATCTAAATAAAATCAAGGTGAGTAAGTACATACAGAAAAGAACGAAAACTTCATACTCAACCGCTTTTGCTGCTTGCCAAAATGGCACTGCCACTACCAAAACACTTAAAGTCGGCGATATCTTTATGATCCACTTATACAAACTAACTTCGCATCCGCAATTTCGGGTCCTAACAGCGACAAGATAATCTCAAACAAGCGCAACTTTCATTACAATATTGCCCAACTAAACACGTACAATATAACGATGTAATCACCGAGAGAACAGGCTCGTACATCAACAAGAGCGTTCTCTTATTTGGGTCACACTTAATCACGCAGCCAGCGCACCAAATTTGCCCAAATCGCCCATATTCCTAACATACGGCCACTATAACTGTACTAAGGTAGCTGAGAGCTTACTACCGGTTTGGTCACCTCACGACTCGTCTCGATCCAATTGGCCTTAGGCAAACTGATTAGCTTTTTTGGGATTAGTCATATACTCGTTCCCGACTCAGTGTCATTTGTATAGCTAGGCTCAGCAGCAGTTACCATCGAAGACAACATGTTTAGAGACTTGAATCTTAAGCTCTTTTAGATCCCACAATAAATTAAATCAGGAGTACTTATATATTGGAATTGCCAAATAAGAAATCCACTTCTTTCCTGAGTAAAAACGTGACAGACAAGAAAGAGGCATCACGGACAAGTAGCATTAATAAACTCACTGGCTTGCTACAATTTCTACATCGGTCTAGTCTCTGCGGGCTAACCAGTTTACCATTGATCGCCCAATCGAGTTCAGTCCCGAAGTAGCGAAACCCGTGGTAGGCCTCCAGGATATTACGACATCGGTAATATACGGTAATTGGGTTTCATTCGGTAGCCAGTATTTTCTTTTTCCTTTTGTCTGTGTTGAGTGCAGTTAATCAAAGAATTGTTTCGGTTTCTGTTCGCGTGTAATAGAGGGTATTTTGTAAACATTGTTTCGCTGATGTGGTAAGATTTGTGTTATACTTTTTCTGTTAGTGTAACATGCTTTACTTTTTGTAGTAGATTACGTTACCATGTGAAATGAAGACATATTTTTAGAATAATTACGTAATATTACCAAGTAGCAAATATTTAGCAAAACCGAATGAACAAAATGAACTTTCGCTGAAAATTATAACGGATCTTTTGGATTTACTTATTACTGGGTAAAACAGTCGATTAACGTATACTTACATTTGCCAGCAGTTCAATTAATATGGTATTCAAGTCCTCATTTTAGTAAAATTAAAGGATTCTCACGGAACATTCCTACACTGTGCTTGGTTTGACATGCACTTGGCCAGTTTTTCTTCATCGTCTAGGTAAAGCAAGCGCAATCACTACATTTTGTTTACAATTTATTTTCAGTGCGACATTCATGGAGCTCGACAGCTCCCGTCAGCTTTTCTCGCTGCACCTGAATTTCTTTGTTATAAAGACAATGGAATTATCATGAAGAAGCACGGTGGTGGAACTAATTAGTTAGTGGAGTGGTCACAGGGCTCCCATCCAATCTAAAAATGAACGGATCTCGAGCTGTCGGCGACTCGCTTCTCAGAATCTTATAGCTGAGACAGTTTCTTTCACTTGTGTCTTGTGAGTTAAACACTGACTTTTTTTGAAAATATTCTTTGAATGTTTACTGAGAAAAAACTCATAGCTTTCAAAAATATTTATCGATAACGGCTTTGTGGTTATATGTGCATTGAGGCAGTGGAAAATACACATATATTTAGAAACTATATTTTCATTTCAAATTAGTGTCTCTTTTAGCCTTGTAACCAGCGCTAAGGAAAGTAAACACACACGACAATATTGTAGTACTACAAAGAATTGGTTACAGCATCAGCCCGCAGCCGTGACGTGATGAATTATTTATCCACCTGAGATAATTACGTAAGCAGCCATGTCTGCACGAGTTGCCACCATTTTGTTGTATAAATTATGTTCACGACATTAGACGAACGAATGTGCCGCTTTAATTATTACCACGTTGAATCCACAACATGAACGAACAGTTGATTTTTGTTTGAATTCAAACACCACTCCACGCAAATCAGTAAAAATGTACCGAAAGCCATGTTTGTTTTGCAAAACTTTTATTTCAAAAACTCGTGCTGATGACGTGTATGTGTAAGGAATAATTCAAACGCTGCTTTTGGATTCCGTATTCGACAGGAACTACTGGCATATTTTTAAACAAAACAAAATAAAAAAGAGCGCTAGGGACCGGGCGATGCGAAAAAGTAAAAAACAATATATATTCCGAGTATACATATATAGTTCGTTGAATATTCTTTTTATTTGCGTTGGATACACGATAAATTATTTTCAGTGTTGCAATGGATTTTTATTTCAAACAAATTTGGCGGTGATAATATTTTAGGGTTTATTTTTTATAAATGGTGTGTATTCGTAAGTTGTAAATGGAACAGATCATTCCGGCTGCATCATCGTATATACAGAATATGTAGGTAGGTAACTTGGGGCAGGGTGGGTGCACTGTTAACTTGTCTATAAAGTAAGTAGTCAGTAACACTTAGATGTGGAGGTTTACCGGCACTAGCGTAGCTGTACTTTATTCGCTTGACCCCGACGTATTTTCATGCAGTTATTCATAATGCAGGTGGGTGTACTTTGATATGTACATGTGATAGTGTGTTACGATGTTGGCTCAGCCATTTTATGAAAACGAAACGTTGATAGTTTTAAAAAGGGTACATTTATTTATTGTTAGCCTATATTTTTGACTACTGGCAACTCCGAATATTTAATGAATGTTTTCGTTGTATTGAATTACGTTTTAATTTCTGGCAACACCATATCCGTTTTAAAATGTCAACTGTAGGGTAACGGAAAGAACAGCACGGCAGTCGAGTTCGGAGCGTTGAAGTGAACGGCATAGACTAATATATATGTGAACGGTTGTGTAATAATTCTCGTGTGAGACACAGTTGGATAAAAATAACCCTAGCAAGTAAGTACAACTCCATTGTAATTCCAAGTGGTTGTGTAAAAATTGTAGAAAAGGAAATAAATATGTTTGTGATTTGTAAAGAGTGTTTACTTGAACTACGAATCCTGTAATTTCTGAGCTGTAGTCAACATTATTATCTGTGACTTACTGATGGGGAATATAACTGTTTAGGAACAAGCAACTTTTGGATTCAAAGTCCAAATAACCGTATCACCTCTTGAAGCCATCGCCTGCATGATAAAATACTAACGGTACCTCAGCGTGTAATTAATACTTAAAGTATTAAACGCTCGCTATTAAGTGTTTTATGTAGCCACGGTGCCTACACCACTGGTCCCATGTGCGCTGGATATAACGCTTGGGACAAGCCATACGTAATCGTCCTCAGACAAAGAAATATTTCCGCTGCTGCACTGCTTACTTTTAATAAGGTGTCTTATTGAAGATCAGCAGTAGATTCTTGCCTACTATATCGCAAACCATGGCAAGAAACTGTAATGCATGTTTGCCACCGCCTTCAGAAAAGCGTTTTAGTATCTATGCTAGAGCATACATCACTTACCTCCCCTCCACAGCAAGTGGATTCTAATAAGATACAACGACCATATCTAACAAAGAACAAACAGTTCATTCATACAGACCAAAACAAAGCACCAGTATCAACAACCTTTCAACTCAACCGCTGAAGTCGCCCACAATTTTACGATGAACTGTGAGAATAAATAATAATGAAAAACATCCACAAAACGAGCTAGGAATCTAATCGTCATCTATTATTGCCAAGGTTCCGTCCGTTCTCTCACGGAGCATACTGAGTTACTACCCCTGAGGGATCAAATCTACTCCGTAACTTATATTTTATTCAATCTTTTCTCAGGTATGCATGTTCATTAGTCCGAAAATATATTCGCTATCCCCCTCTCTTTTCGTGTTCATCGACCTTTCTACTCTGCTTAGAAGTTAACTTTAGGGTAATATTAAAAAGGTCGTCTTGGCACCGGACCTTGGTTCCCTCGTTCTCAGAAAATTGCAGTGTTACGAATGGAATAGTGGCTGGTTTACAAAGTATTTTTTGCTGCATTTGTAAAAAATGTGTTCACAGTGTAATAGTGAGTTTACTTTGGCGATAAAAGAGTACGACGTAGTTAGCAGCGTTTATTCTGCTTCATTGGCCTTTTTCCGTATACAGTATAAGCATTTTTATCATAGAAGAATCCATTTCTATGTTAAACAGCTATTAGAACCACCACTGAAAATCATTCTGCATGGTCAATACAAGTTTAAAATACGTGTCTTATAATGTGTTTGAGTTACTCTAATTAATTACATTCAATCTAGGACCCACAAAATAATCAGGAGGCCGTCACTTTAAAAGGTGCTCTGAGGGAGTTGTTAGTACATTTAACTCCTTGATTGTTACCACTTTTATCAAATAACTTATAAAACACTACTGCCATTTATTTTAATAAAAAAATACGTTTTTAAAAATACTAGCAAATTACGTATTATTCTACAAGAAAATGAGACTGACCCGGTCAAGACAGTCATGTTAAAACTAACAAGACTGGGTGAGCCTTGTTAGAAATGCACATACAAAAAAAAGTTACCCAATCAAATATTCCACCATGTACATAACGTACCATCTCTACAGTAACGCGTATTATTAAATCAAATACTGTAACTAAATTAAAACGAAGCTAAACAAATAAACTGAAACATTAGCAAATTGTACATATTATGTATTATATACCACTACAGGTGCGGTTACGTATGGACGGTAAATGTTACTATATCTGTTGCGAAACGTATGAAATACGTTGATGAATAATGCTGCTGTATCAGGTATTATTTGGGTGAATGAACTGATATTCTACTGCAATATTCAACGGAAATCTGTTTTGAATTCAACTGATGTTTTAAACGCGAAATTTCTGATGGAAGCTTTGTTTATACATAAAATACATTTGTTTAAACGATTGCTGCATTTGATATTTTGCTTTCTACAAAATAGTACCTGGATAACCGCAGTTTTGATTGGTATTTTTTTTTTGGGAAACGTGGTTTCTAAAAATGAATCCTAGCTATGTACATCGATACATTGCCCCCGAAACCCCCTACATACAAAATTTCATGAAAATCGCTGGAGCCGTTCCCGAGATTCAGATTATAAATACATATATAAGTCGTAATACCTATAAGTCGTTTAAAGGTATTAGGTTAGATAGATTACTTAATACATGTAGTCATATTTGCCATCCCGACAGTTATTTTTTGTATTTCTTTCAGCCCACGTTTTTCATACAGTTTAGTTACCATAATCCAAATTTATGAATTACTGTGCTCCATATAATGATGCACTGGCTGATTGCAGCATAATCGGACCAAGAGCGCTGACCGTTTCGTTTTCCCGGTGTGAGTGCATTAATAGTATTCCTTGAATCTACGCGTAAATGGAGTTCACTAAAGTCAATCAATATTCGCATATTATTTTTATTGTACGTTTAAATTTTTCCTCGTATTTGTACGTAATAGTAGCCTCAAACATTAGCTCTAAATTGTGACTTCACATCGAACACGTATTAGAAACCACTGATAACAGCACTCTTTTGCTGTTATCCCTGCAGCAATTTTTTTAACATCGACAGGACATGAGTTCTTTGGAGTACACAGTGTTAAGGTCTTACTGCAGTTGAATGCACTCCATAGTACGGTGCAGTATCAAGATGGATGCATCAATGTACGACAGGTACGTATTGATTGACAGCGGGTGCAGACGGCGGAGTAAAGGAATAAGTGGAGAGCATGCATAAGTATCCCAGCATGCTCTCCGCTTATTCCTCAATTGTTTAAAGAAAGTAGGCACGCATTAACGAGCGGCTCTATGTACGCGTGTCCGCTTGCAGTCCGGATAGGCTCAAACATTTTGAGAAATGTTTCTCCCAATGCGATATCCGCTCTCATTCAGGACACTCACTTAGCCCTGAACTTGTGACGTCACACCGACCATACATGTTTCTGATCGATAGCAGGATTACTCCATCAAACTGATAGACCTCCTACACACCAATACTATCTTTAACCCGATAGGGTACACTCTGTAGTACCTACATAGTGCAGGAGGCAGCAGTTCAATGCACTCTGAAATAACACGTATGACGTCACACTGAACACATTCGAATTTCAAAACACTGATTACTTTATCAGTATTCCTCGTTCACCAACGATTCTATTTTTTTTTAAATTGACCAAACGCAATTACTCTGTGGTACTACGGTACTACATAGGTCTTACTGCAGTTGAATGCACTCGGTACTGCAGGGCGGGTGCAACAACCATTAGCCCTGAACTTCTGACGTCACAACATGCCTGCACGCTAGACGAATGCTCTTACTTAATCTTTATACCACTTTATCTTTTCTATTTTGTAATTTGAAGGAGTCGTATGCAAATGTTTGGTGATAAAGTGTTTAATTTTAATATATGTATTTGCTAGTTTGTAAGATAGTAAACTGTTTAGGAATTTTGCTTATTTTATAGCAGTTTTCTCACGCGAAATAACAATATAACCTAACTTGCAAACTGTTTTGTGCAATTGCTACCTAGCTTCGCAGTTGCATCGAGTGTTATGTGTCCACAAGTTCGTCCGTGTCTAGATATCCATTGTTTCGTAATTTAAAAATTTGCCTGAAAATATCTTTCAAAGCCTATTTTGTTTCAAAAATCTAGTTCCATTTTTTTGCCACATATTAAGTTTCTCAACGGTATTCACATTGTATATACCCATCCTGTTATATACCTGATTACTTAGTAACTGTAACAAATATATACTAAACTATCTTAACATTGTTTAGACAGGTATTTAAATATCATACACTCTCTCCAAGGGTAGTAGTGTCGCCTGAATTGTTTTAGCCCCTAATAGGCGTAATTGCGTCCTGTAACTTACTTCTGACCCAAACTTAATTACGTAGAAGTAAAACTTAGAGTTATTCAGACAAAATTACCTTAGACACGTATAGAGCTCACTCGTAATTTAAATCTCTGTTTTACATGTAAAACTTTTAAGCAATTTTAGAACTAAGCAATTTCTGCTCGTTTTTTGTTAATTAGTAAAGTTTTTCGGGGTAGGGAAAGCTTTGTGGGTTGTAGTGTTTCCTTTTTTATCGTCTCTGAGAATTATAGTGGGAATCTGTGGCCAACTGGCTATGACACAAATGGGAGAGTATCAAACTGTACTGTCCATAATGGCTCAATCAGCCTGTAGTCAGCTACTGACACAATCTATACACAAAAAATTGCAATGTAAGTCTTAAGATCATTATTTCAATTAAATATGTGTCGGTGTACCTGTAAAATAATTGATATCGAGCCAAATCTGGTAACTCTCTAAACTGAGTGTACCTCATACAATACATATTCTTAATATAAGAAAAAATTATGAAAGTGATGACTGACGTTTTCGCAAATTAACGCTCTCGACCCACCCAGTGCTAGTCGAACTTACAAATATTTAAGAACACAGAGTGGTTCTCAAGAGGCAATCAAGCATAGAAGTTTCTTTACGTAAATACAATAAAAAGATTCATCCACTATCTGCAGACATTTTGCACTGATTTCTCAAGCATTTTCTTACACATTATTCATCGGAAACAAGCATCATTTTACTTATTTTCTACTCTGTAATCCTTCAACAAGTTAATCTCAAAATAACCAGTACAAAAAGTATAAATATCTTGCGCTCGGCAACTTGCAATTTCTGCAGTCAGTTGAAATTTGCCGCGAGAAATAAACTACATAGTACTAAGCTCTGCATAGTACACAACTCTGCATTTTATTCCAGTCACAGGTAGATAATAACTTAAGTCAGGAGTACTTATTCGGATGGATCGCAGTTGTTTTAACTTGTACTGTAATTTCGTTGAAATTGCAAGGAGCTGGTAAAGACAGGACGATTATCGTGGGTTTCGTTGACTCCAGTTTTGAGCCAATGTTTGAGCTTTTAATATTCAGTCTGCTGAAATGTTTGAAGTTGGCGTTTGTAATGTTAAAGAGTTAGTGAGTGTTAATTTATTTATTTATAGACTCACGCCTGTATCCCCAAAGGAGTAAGCAGAGGTGTAAATGTTACACCCACATTTCGCCATGAATTTTTAGGTCCCACGTAATAAATAGGGGGCGAGCCTATTGCCGTTACCGGGCACATCACCAGACTCCGTGCTGCTACTGAGAATTTGGAAAAACCCAGTAACACTTTTGCCCGGCTCGGGTATGGAATCTGGGACCTCCGACCAGCAGTCGCATAAGCTAAGTGTAAATTATCGGGACGAAAGGTAGCCCATGTCCTAATCTGATATGTAAGCTATATTATTGCAAAATTTCGTTAACATTCGCCTAGTTAGCATTCATCCACCCTCAACTTAAACGATTATAACAGTACTAGCTGACCCAGAGAACTCCGTATTGCCTTTTTAAGAGTTTTTATTTAATTCCCTTTTTCGAAGCCCCTTTTCCAAAGTTACCATTGACTTAGCGCTTAATCTCTTATCATTACAGAGTCTAGAAACTATGAACAAACAAACATAGATTTTTATATAATATTGAATGCCCCATTCCTTAAAATATCGGAGACGATACCCATATCGACTTTAAAAAAAAATCCCGTCCGTCATCTTTGATTTCCTATCCGCCATCTTTGATCACGAAATAGATGTAGTATTTGGAATCACCATCCCTTAAATCATCAGAGACGATACCCATATTGATTTTTAAAGTTTTTCCCATCCGCCATCTTTGATTTCCTATCCGCTATCTTGAATCACGAAATAGATGTTATTGGATTCCTCATCCCTTTAAACATCGGAGCTAATACCCATATTGATTTTAAAAAGAAATCCCATCCGCCATCTTTGATCACGAAATAGATGGTGTTTTTGAATTCCCCATTCCTTAAAATATCGGAGACGATACCCATATCGACTTTAAAAAAATCCCGTCCGCCATCTTTGATTTCCTATCCACCATCTTTGATCACGAAACAGATGTTGTATTTTATTCTCCATCCCTTAAAACATCAGAGACGATACCCATATTGATTTTTTATTTTTTTCCCATCCGCAATCTTTGATTTCCCATCCACCATCTTGAATCACGAAACAGATGTTGAATTTGGATTCCCCATCCTTTTTAACATCGCAGACGATACCAATATTGATTTTTTTAAATTTTCCCATCCGCCATCTTTGATTTCCCATCCGCCATCTTTGATCACGAAATAGATGTTGTATTTCGATTCCCCACCCCTTAAAATATCTAATTCGATACCCATGTTGTTTTTTAAAATTTTCTCATCCGCCATCTTTGATTTCCTGTTCGCCATCTTGGATCACTAAATAAATTTCATATTATTAATCACTAATCAGCGTCCTGAAAATCTCGAAAACGATACCCATATAGATTGTATCCTATTCGTTTAGCCTTTTTTTGCCTTTGACCCAACCCTTCCCCTTCTCGTTAGACCATTTTATTATTTTTGTCTGGTCCCTAAAACTTGTGGCGTAATTTTATATAGATAGCCGACATTATCTTTTAGCCTTTTTAGCCTTTTGTCGGGCCCCAAAGGGTCGAAGCGTTATGTTATATAGCCTATAGCCTTCCGGAATAACTGGGCTATCGTATACAAAAAGTTTTTTTCAGATCCAACCGGTAGTTCCTGATATTAGCGCGTTCAAACAAACAAACAAACAAACTCTTCCGCTTTATTATATTAGTATAGATTTAGATAATATAACAGTATTTAGATAAGATGCCCTACTATTTACAGTACAGTGCTCGACCACGATGGGTATCGAATGATACTGGTGGTGACCTTACATCATTTATGAATATGATTTCTCAAGACTATTTTCCCCAACATTTCGATCCCATTCTATTGGTGAAAGCATCTTATCAAGTTTCTGGATCGCTTATCTTTTGTAATTTTACTCTGCTTTATCTAGATCAATGCTCCAGAAGTCGTCAAGTCATACCAATTTGTATGAAACGATATAATAAGTATAATAAGAATAAGAACAATTCTGTGCCGCGCGGATCTTTACAAATATTTAATCTCTTTTCTTTGTTTATGGATCAAATAAAGTGTTGTTTCATGTGGCGATTGAATCCACGTCACTCGGAGCAGTTGTGCAGTTTTGAACAGACTGGCGATCGCTTCAATCACGACGCCTCATTCAATCGTACAGTTTTAAAAATACTATAAAACATTTCAGTAAATATTCTTGAAAAAAATAGCAATTTAAACGATAATGTAACAAATCTATGAATATATAGCAAGACGCTAATTACTAACAACTTACCCACAAGACCGTTTACAACTGCAGTGTAACCCACCCTTAAGTTTTACGAGCAATGCTCCACAGTAATGGCATAATATGGACGGTAAACGAGACTTAAGCGGTATCACGTTAGATTTACTTGATTTAAGTCTGTCAGTTTCTATCTATTTGGTATAGGATCTTGTTTGTGGCGACTCATATTTGCTAGAGCATTTGCTACCTATCAAATTAATTTGTATAGAGTAACATTCCTGTTTTGTATCTGTATATCCACTCCTTCCGAAAACTTCACACACAACTGCTTTTGCTGCTTTCCAAAATGGCACTGCCACTACCAAAAACACTTAAAGTTGGCGATATCTTTATGATCCATTTATACAAACTAACTTCGCATCCGCAGTTTCGGGTCATAGTAGCGACAAGATAATCCAAACAGCGCAACTTTCAATCCGTTATTGCCCAAGTAAACACGTATTCGGGTCATAGCAGCGACAAAATAATCCAAACAGCGCAACTTTCATTACGTTATTGCCCAAGTAAACACGTTCAATATAACCGAGAGAACAGGCTCGTACATCAACAAGAACGTTCTCTTATTTGGGTCACACTTTATCACGCAGCCAGCGCACCAAGTTTGCCCAAATCGCCCATATTCCTAACATACGGCCACTATAACTGTACTAAGGTAGCTAACTGAGAGCTTACCACGGGTTGTTCACCTCACGGCACAACTCAATCCAATCTGACTGATCTGATCCAAGACCGCACGGTTGGTGTAGTGCTTTAAGCGGCCGCCTCGCTGCTTGGTACTGCGCCGTGTGTTGTGGGTTCGATTCCCACACGAGATAACACTTTGTGTGATCCATAAATTGTCGTTTCGAGTCTGGGTGTTAATTGTGTCCGTTGGATGTATGTTTGTAAAGTCCTCCGCGACACAGGATTTATTCCTAGTGCAGGAGTTGTCTGTTTAAGCAAAATATCAGCCAAGGACAAAAACTGACTTCCTCTTTTTGAAAATAGTCACACCCTTATTCCAGAATTAGTCATTTGTATGCCACTAGGTTCGGCACCAGTCACCAGTTACCATCGAAGACAACGTGTTTTGACACTAGTGAAGTCCCGGCAACACAGCCATGAGAATTAAAAAACTGATTCTACAAGTTCAATTTCAACATTGGTTTGGCATATGCGGGCCAACCAGTTTGCCGCTGGTCGCCCAATCGAGTGCAGTCCTGTAGTAACGAAATCCATGGTAGGCCGTCAGGATATTACGACATCGGTAATATACGGTAATTGGGTTTCATTCGGTAGCCAGTATTTTCTTTTTCCTTTTGTCTGTGTTGAGTGCAGTTAATCAAAGAATTGTTTCGGTTTCTGTTCGCGTGTAATAGAGGGTATTTTGTAAACATTGTTTCGCTGATGTGGTAAAATTTGTGTTACGCTTTTCAGGTACTTAACATGGTACTTTTTGTCGTAGATTATGTTACCAGTTATAATGTGAAATGAAGACATATTTTGAGATTAATTACATTGATAACCATGTGGCAAACTAAATTGGATTACAGTAATATCTACCGTTGAAATATATATTTTATTATTTATTTATAGTGTCAGTGAGAGAGAGAGAGAGAGAGAGAAAGGCGAGGGATGTATCCCATATCAAGTGTATGAAAGACAAAACAGGAGTGGTTCTTACGGAGGATGATAGGATTAAAGAAAGATGGAGGACATATTTTGAAAAGTTAATGAATGAAGAGAATGATTGGAGCAAAAAGCTTGAGAACAAGGCGAAGAATATTAGACTAGTGAATGTAATAAGTAAGGATGAGGTAAAACGGGCTGTGAGTGGAATAAAGAATGGGAAAGCATTAGGATCAGATGGAATACCAGTAGAAGCATGGAAGGTGTTAGGGGAGGATGGATATGTGTGGCTGACTTTATTCTTCAATAAGATGTTGCATGAGGAGACAGTACCCAAGGAATGGTGCAGCAGTTACCTGGTGCCCATTTTAAAAAATAAGGGAGAGGTCCAAGAATGCAACAATTATCGAGGAATAAAGTTATTGCCCCATAGTATGAAAGTATGGGAGAGAGTAATTGAGCGACCTTTGCGAGCAGAGAGTGTGATTTCACGCAACCAATTCGGTTTTATGCCTGGTCGAGGTACGGTGAATGCCATTTTTGCACTTCGCCAAATTTGTCAAAAATACAGGGAGGCGCAAAAAAATCTGCATATGGTATTCGTTGACCTCGAAAAGGCATATGACCGGCGTGAAGTCTTGTGGTGGGCCCTCAAGAAAAAAGGAGTGCCTGAAAAGTACCTGAAGTTGATTTAAGCTATGTATGCTGAATGCCACATGCAAATCCGGTCCGCAGCTGGAATCACAGCCAAATTCGATGTGGCTGTAGGCTTGCACCAAGGGTCGGCTCTTAGTCCTTACCTCTTCTTGTTGATTATGGATGCCATATCATCGGACATACAGGAAGAGGCACCCTGGTCCATGCTGTTTGCCGACGACATTGTCCTGGTAGCGGAAAGTGGACAGGAGGTGCAGAGCAAGCTGGCGGAGTGGCGGCAGAGACTGGAGAACGTAGGCCTTAGGATATGCAGAACCATAACTGAATACATGTTCTGTGACTTTGGCGGCCTCTCTAGTCCAAGCCCGGTTACACTCGGCGGTATACCCCTACCAGTATGCTCCGACTTTCGCTACCTCGGTTCACTCCTGCAACACGACGGTGAAATTGACCGAGATGATCGGCAAAGGATCAACTCAGGATGGATGAAGTATAGGTACATTACTTACCTCCACTCCACAGCAAGCGGATTCTAAGAAGATCCAACGAACATATCTAACAAAGAACAAACAGTTAATTCATACAGACCAAAACAAAGCACCAATATCTATAACCTTTCAAGTCAACCTCTGAAGGCGCCCACAATTTTACGATGAACTGTGAAAATAAATAATAATGACAAACATCCACAAAACGAGCTAGGAATCTAATCGTCATCTATTATTGCCAAGGTTCCGTCCGTTCTCTGACGGAGCGTACTGAGTTACTACCCCTGAGGGATCAAATCTACTCCGTAACTTATATTTTATTCAATCTTTTCTCAGGTATAAATGTTCAGTAGTCCGAAAATATATTCGGTATCCCCCTCTCTTTTCGTGTTCACCGACCTTTCTACTCTGTTTAGAAGTTAACTTTAGGGTAATATTATTAAAGTCGTCTCGGCACCGGACCTTGGTTCTCTCGTTCTCAGAAAACTGTAGTGTTACGAATGGAATAGTGGCTGGCTTACAAAGTATTTTTTGCTACATTCGTAAAAAATGTGTTCACAGTGTAATAGTGAGTTTACTTTGGCGATAAAAGAATACGACATAGTTAACAGCGTTTATTCTGCTTCATTGGCATTTTTCCGTATGCAGTTTAAATATTTTTATAGTAGAAGAATCCATTTCTATGTTAAACAGTGCGTCAGTACATATAAATCTATGGTTAAACAGCTGTTAAAACCACTAATGAAAATAATTTTGCATGGTCAATACAAGTTTAAAATACGTGTCTTATAATGTGTTTGAGTTACTCTGATTCATTTTATTCTATCTAGGACCCACACTTACCCTTGGCCTTACCCTTCTCATAGTGAGAAGAGGCCCGTGCCCAGCAGTGGGACAGTATAAAGGGCTGATGATGATGATGATGATGAGGACCCACACAATAATCAGAAGGCAGTCAGTTTTAAAAGGTGCTCTAAGAGAGTTGTTAACACACTTAACGCTTTAATTGGTACCACTTGTATCATATTATTTATAAAAAAACGACTGCCGTTAATTTCAATAATAAATCCGTTTATAAAAATACTAGCAAATTACGTATTATTCTACAAGATAATGAGACTCACCGGTCGAGACAGTCATGTTGAAATTAACAAGGCGTACAAAAAAGATACCTAATCGAATATACCACCATGTAAATAACGTACCATCTACAGTAACGCGTATTATTAAATCAAACGTTTTAAATAAATGAAGCTGAACAAATGAACTGAAACATTAGCAAATTGTACCTATTAAATATTAAATACCATTACAGGTGCGGTTACGTAGCGACGACGGTAAATGTTACTATATCTGTTGCTAAACGTATGAAATACGTTGATGAAAGCTTACTAGACTATTGCTGCTGTATGAGGTATTATTTGGGTGAATGAACTGATATTCCATTGCAATATTCAGCGGAAATCTGTTGTGAATGCAACTGATGTTATAAACGCGAAATTTCTGATGGAAGCTTTGTTTATAAATAAAATACATTTGTTTAAACGATTGTCGCATTTGATATTTTGCCTTTTACATATACTTCTACAATAGTACCTGGAATCCTGGATAACCGCAGATTTGCTCGGTATTTTATTTAGTAAATCGTGTTTTCTAAAAGTGAATCATAGCTAGATCGATTATGATATGTCACCACCCCACATCATCCCATGGGTGTCGTAAGAGCCGACAGAGGCAGCATATTATACAGAAATCAGCACTAACAACACAATGAAAACTTGTTACAAACCCTATACCAACCCGTTTGGCCAGCGTGGTAAAGAGAGAATTAGTCCTAGGCCTAGCATACTGTTGAAGGCTGATGCTTGGCTGATGCTGATGATATCGAACACGTGTTTGAAACTACTGATAACAATCTTACTCTATAGCTGTTATCCCTCCAGCAATTTTATTTATAAAATTGACAAAATACCATTTCTTTGGAGTGCATAGTGTTGAGGTCTTACTGCAGTTGAATGCACTCCATAGTACTATGGTACTATGCAGTGTCAAGCTGGGTGCATCAATGTACGACATGTACGTATTGATTGACAGCGGGTGCAGATGGCGGAGTAAAGGAATAAGCGGAGAGCATGCTGAAGTATCCCAGCAAGTTCTCCGCTTATTCCTCAATTGTTTAAAGAAAGTAGGCGCGCATTAACGAGCGGCTCTATGTATGCGTGTCCACTTGAGTCCGGATAGTTTTAAAAAATTTGAGAAATGATTCTGCCGCCGTGATATTCACTTGCACGATCCGCTCTCATTCAAGACGCTTACTTAGCCCTGAACTTGTGACGTCATACAGATCATACATGTTTCTGATCGATACAAGGATTACTCTATCATAATGACCGACCTCCTACACAACAGTTCTATTAAAAAACCTACAGGGTACCTTCTGTAGTACCTACATAGCGCAGGAGGCAGCAGTTCAATGCGCTTTGTAAAAACCTTATGACGTTACCCTGAACACATCCGAATTTCGAAACACTGATTACTTTATGAGTATCCTTCCCTCACCAGCGATTCTATTTTTTTTAAATTGACAAAATGCAATTACTACTTATAGAGTACTACAGAGATCTCACTACAGTTGAATGCACTCGGTACTGCAGGGGGAGGGGGTACAAACACTAGCCCTGAACTTCTGACATCACAACGTGCCTGCACGCTAGACGAATGCTCTTACTTAATCTTTATACCACTTTATCTTTTCTATTTTGTAATTTGAAGCAGTCGTATGCAAATGTTTGGTGATAAAGTGTTTATCTTAATATATAAAATCCTTGCGTTACTGACTGACTGACAGACACGCTACAGCCGAAACTATTGGGCGCAGGAAGCTGAAAATTGTCATGTATGTTCCTTGGGGACCGTAGGGGTGCACTAAGAAGGGATTTCCCGAAATTCCCACGGGATCGGCCAAAACGGGTAAAGTAAAAAAAAATGCAGGCGTAGCTGCTGGCGTCCTGTAGTTTTAATATATGTATTTTGCTTGTTTGTAAGATAGTAAACAATTTTGGAGTTTTGCTTATTTTATAGCAGTTTACTTACGCGAAATAACAATATAACCTAACTTGCAAACTGTTCTGTGCAATTGCTACCTAGCTTCTCAGTTGCATCGAGTGGTATGGGTTCATAAGTTTATCTGAGTCTAGATATGCATTGTTTCATATTGTTACATACAAGGTGTAAAAAGAGCCTTGACAAATGAAATCCCATATTGTACCAATAATTACGAACATTATTTACTTCGGCACCATACCTGGGAAATCACTGGTTCAGGAGATATGGAGGCTCTAAATTAAGATACAATTTTTCTAATTTGGTACAAAAATCGATGCTTTTCTTGCGCCAATTTCACATAATGTATTAAAAAATTATGACTAGAAAGGGCTCATTTAACAAAAGTTTGCTTCCAAAATCTTATAATCTTTGTCTAACACATTCGGTTCTCAACTGTAATTCCATCGTATTTTATATTTACCTCTGTAACTGTAACAAATATCCTTAACAGCCTCTACATTGTTTAGACAGGTATTTAAATAACATACTCTCTTCAAGTGTATTAGTGTCGCCTGAATGTGAGCGCGTCCGTTATATAAATTGTCTTAGCTCCTAATAGGCGTAATTGCGGCCTGTTGCTTACTTCTGACCCAAACTTAATTACGTAGATGTAAAACTTAGAGTTATTCGAAACAAAATTACCTTAGACACGTATAGAACTCACTTGTAATTTAAATCTCTGTTTTACATGTAAAACTTTTAAGCAATTCTAGAACTAAGCAGTTTCTGCTCTTTTTTGTTAATTAGTAAGAGCGGTTTCAGATTAGCGTATTTTTCTGCGCGTACACGGTCGTTTCAGCATACGCGCTTACACGCGCGCTACATTACGAGCTTCAAAAAATCGAACGGGCATATTTCGGCGTGTTCGCTCGAAACGGTAGTGACATCTTGTCAGTGTCAACATGGATTCTGACGGCTTGCGGCTATACGAGCTTAGAAGCGCGTCAACGCTCGTACGAGTTGCCCGTGTGCCGAAAGGCGAGCCTTTACGCGCCTACATGCACTTCCAAAAACGAGCTTATACGCGCGTATAAAACGCTAATCTGAAATCGCCCTTAAGCTTTTCGGGGTAGGGAAAACTTCGTGGGTTGGTGGTTTGGATCTGTTAAAAATATCTTCACTCCTTTGAAGAAACTGTCACAATACATAAGATTGAACGCAGAGGACAGTTTACCCTTGGAAAAGCCGGGTGTATACAAAATTTACTTCAGCTGTGGGAGTTCTTATATAGGACGAACGAAACGCACCATTTCCTGTGCAAAGGTAGGCTTTAACGGGAGAGAAGTGAAACTATTAGATGCAGATTATAGACTGATTTATTTTTAGGAGTACATACGATATATAAAACATTATTGGATACACGTTACATTATAGGTACATAGATGGCTACATAGGTAAATAGGTAATAGGCTAAATATATGATTATAACATCCTTACATCTCCCTTCGTAAGGGTAAAAATAAAATAAAATAGATATTTTTATTTTATTTATATGAATAACAATTCTTTTTTTATTAGGTACATGATGAATAACATATGGTTAATTAATACATTGCTATTATAAGCATAATATGAAGTATACACATAAACTAGATATAATACCTGAATAAAATTAGGTACAGTTATTATATTGATCTGTTGTTTGTTTTTTTTTTATCTACACTCTTAATTCTCTATCTACTTCTTAATTTAAATATTCAAAGTAAATATTATTTCATTTTGTGTGATACAATCTTGTTCTGTTCTTATGCACAATATCGATTGGGGATAAATCTTGTATCACCCTATAAGGGCCTAAATACAGTGGCGAAAGTTTGTTACCGGTTTCATTCTTTACTAAAATCATATCATTTTCTTTATATATAACAGGATTAATAGACTTATCATATTTTTCTTTCCGAATCAATTTGGTTTTAATCAAATTTTGTCGAGCATCATTCTGTGACTTTTGCAGTCTATATTTTAGTTCTAGTGGATAATTCTCATAGTTATATAACGGTTCAACTTCCCTTACCAAGTTGCTGGGCAATATACACTTTTTCCCATACACCAACTCAAAAGGCGTATAGTTGGTTTCACTGTGAACTGACGTATTAAAATAGAATGTCCAATATGGCAACCAAGTACTCCACGTATCCGGTCGATTCTCACATTGAATCCGTAAAAACGCACCTAAATGTTTGTGTGTATTTTCTAAACTACCAATGGTTTCATGATGATAAGCAGTACTACTTAATTTATTAATATGCAATAAAGCACAAACCTCTTTAAATGTTGCAGAGATAAATTCCGACCCTCGGTCTGTCGTAATTGCGTCTGGAATGCCATGCCGTAATATAAAATTATTAACAAAAGCTTTTGCTACTTCTATACTACTTTTGCTTACGAGTGGATATGCTTCTATATACTTTGAAAGTTCACATTGGATGGTTAAAATATAAGAATAGTTATTTGCATCCCTATCTAACGGTCCTACTATATCTAAATATAACTTTTGAAAAGCAGAAGTTGCTGTTGTGGTTATAGACATAGGTTCTTTAACATAAACAGAATATATCTGTTTTTGGCACTGTTTACAGTGTTTTACAAAGTCAATTACATCACGATCCATACTTGGCCAAAAGTAATACCTTTTTATGTTGTTTAACATCCTTTTTATACCTGCATGTCCACTCGTAGGTAAAAGATGGAAGTCATTAAGTATAACACGTCTATCATCTTTATCACAAATTCTTTCAATGTCATTTAATACGCATAGGCGTGGCCCTGACCAATTTTCACAATTCTTAACTGCCTTACAAACTTCTTGTCTAAATAACTTGTTATTTCTATCTTTTATTAAATATATCTCATCAACCACAATTGTTTTACAAAATGTTTCCATGTCTCGCACAAACTCACTTGGTGACACTTGTGCTCGAGAAATTGGATTAATATATATTGTTGATCTCGAAGGCACATACAAAAAAGCCTATTTTCATTGCTTATATCCTTATTTTTACGTAATTTATTTACATCTTTTTCACTTACATATCTCATCTCTACCGATCCCTTAGATTTATTACATGTTTCTATTACTTTTGGTAAAACAGAGAATTGGTCACCAGAATTACCTGGTTGTGAAATATCATAATTTATATTTTTATATTTTGATCTTGTCATAACATTTAATATATTTTCAGTCATATCCTTAAGATCCTCAGATGTCACTACTACTCTTGACAAAGCATCTGCAACAGGATTATCAGCACCTTTAATATATTCAACAATAAATTCATATTCTTCTAATGCAATTCTAAATTTCATCAATCTACTGGATGGATCTTTCATGTTAAATAAATAAACGAGAGGTTTGTGGTCTGTTTTGATGATAAATTTGCGTCCGTATAAATAGGGTCGAAAGTGCTTTATAGCCCACACAATCGCAAGTAGTTCTTTTTCAACTGTGGGATAGTTAATTTCAGAACGATTAAGGCATCTACTTGCATATGCTACTGGTCTGGAATCTTAATTTGTTATAACAGCGCCAAAGCCATATCCTGAAGCATCTGTTTGTAGAATAAACCTATTACTGCTTGAAAAGTCAGGGTACTGTAAAACTGGCGGAGCTATGAGACTTTCTTTAAGCTTATTAAACGAACTTTGACAAGCAGAATTCCATTCAAATTTAACGTGCTTTTTACATAAGTTATTCAGGGGTCTAGCAAGTCCAGAAAAATCTTTAATAAATTTTCGATAATAATTCGCGAATGCCACAAATCTTTTTACCTCATCACTATTTTTCGGAATGGGATATTGTTCCATTATTTTTGTTTTGTTCAGGATCTGGTAGTACGCCTTTGTTAGTAACCATATGACCTAAATAAAGGATTTCCTTTTTTAGAAAATCGCATTTTTCAGGGTTAAGTTTTAAATTAACTTTTCTTAAACGAATAAAAACATCCTGTAAATTTCTATTATGCTGCCTGAGCGATTTTCCAAATACTATCAGATCATCCAAGTAAACAAAGCATTTTTCGTAAGTTAAACCTGCCATAGCCATGGTCATCATTCTTGAGAATGAGTTTGGACTAGTTTTTAGTCCCATGGGCATTCTGGTCATCTGATATTGACCTGAGTGGAATGCTGTATATTTTCTACTATTTGGGTCTAATTTTGTGTTCATTGTGTCAGTTAGTTGTATGTTTGTAAAGTCCCCCGCGACACAGGATTTAGTCCTAATGCGGGAGTTGTTTTTTTAAAACAAAAAAAATAAAATAAAAATATCCTTGCTGCAAATCTAAATGTGAAAAATAGATGCATTCTGATAGAGAGTCTAATATCTCAGTAATATTTGGAAGGGGGAACTTATCATCTTGTATGGAATCATTAATCTTTCTGTAATCTATGACTAATCTGAATTTTTTATTACCTTGCCTGTCTGGCTTTTTTGGTACTAAAAGAACGGGACTAGACCATTCACTCGTTGTAGGTTCTATTATACCTTGCTCTAACATTTCATTTATTTGTTTTGTAATTTCATATTTCTGAAAATGGGGTAATCGGTATTGTTTTGAAAATATAGGTTTTGTATCTGGCTTTAAATTGATTGTATGTTTGTAAATGTTAGTAGTAGTTAATTTGTCTCCAGGGAGGCAAAATACATCGGAATATTTAGCACATAAGCTTTTTATTGTCCTTTGTTCTTCCGAATTTAAATGAGATAATGATAGCTTTGAAAATAGTTTCTTTATTCTATTTGCATTTACATCTATTTGATCGAAATTACAGATATGAAAATCACTACCGGGGTATATGCGTGTTTTTATTTTGTTTAATGTTATCTCATTTTCAGTAGTGTTTAATATTCGAATCGGAATTCGACCCTTTTTGGGAGATACTAAAGCGCTGGCCATGAAAACACCTTCACTTAATTCGGTTGCGCACACTACGCATTCTTCATTATATAAGGTGTTTACGTAATGAACACTCTCTGATCTGGCTGGAATAACGAATAAACCACTACTATCATTATTATTTTTAAATAAATCTAATACAATTCGTGAATTATTTTCTGAACGTAACGTTACAGTCATGTTTACTAAATCTATATTTCCTTCATATCTATTTAAAAAATCCAATCCTAAAATACCATGTGTCTTGCACGGTAATTTATTAAACACAAAAAAATTATGGTAAAATACTGTTTCGTTTGTTTTCAATCGTAACCAACTATATCCGACAGCTTGTACTTTGCCACCTATACCATTTATGGTAACATTGCAACTATGTATTGGAATATTTAAACTTGTAACAACATCAAGAGCTACAACTGAAATGGACGCACCAGTGTCGAGTAACCAGGTGTACTCTTTACCTTTTATGTTTAGCGAGACATGTAAACAACCATTATACGAAAATATGTATTCGTTAGGCACGAAAAAACTCATCTAATTGTAAATTATCACTGTCATTATTACCGTTATTATTGCCCGCTTCGGCCATCACTCGAACAGTATGATCGTTAGCAGCAGTCCTCTCTGCATTCATATATTGAGTATTATAAGACCTACCTGCTTGATACGGCTGATTTGACTGAAAACCTTGAGGCCCTCGGCTACCTTGCCAACCACCTCTGCGTTGCACGTCATTCCGGCCTCGTTGTTGCCTGCCACCTCTATATTCACCTCTTGTACGGGGAAACCTGTTAGTCTGAAACCATGTCCTTTAACCTCTATAATTATAAAAATTATCATGATTACGATTCATAGCTAGAACATCCGCAGAAGTAGATGGTGCCAAAATTTCTTCGTCTACAGCTCCTTGGACTGCATCGTTCAAGGAATTATAATTTCTTACTGCGATAATTGTGCTCAATCTTCGATTTCTCAATCCGTCCGCAAACCGTCTAATAGCTACTCTCTTATTATGTTTTTTTAAAGCCTGAAAACTTTCATTGTCGCCTTCGGACTGCGAAATCGTAAGATTGACAAATAACTCAGAAAGTAATTACACCTGCCGCATCAAGGAACACATCAGGGCAGTCAAAAACAATGAACCACAAAAGTCAACAATAGCTCAACATCTCCTAGACTTGGGTACGAACCATTGGATTGAGTTAGTAGTTAGTT
Organism: Euclidia mi; assembly: GCA_944739405.2. Lineage (NCBI taxonomy): Eukaryota > Metazoa > Arthropoda > Insecta > Lepidoptera > Erebidae > Euclidia > Euclidia mi. The sequence goes on along the minus strand of OX123198.2, from coordinate 15,581,509 downwards.
AGTTTTATTTATTTTATTAGTAAGTAGTTTTATAACCCTCAGGTGCTTTCGACAGAACGCCACCTAGAATAGTTAAAGAAGCGATTGAAGTTAAAAAGTATAAAAACTTCTATAGAGAAGATGGGTTTCAACTGTCGAATACCTGGCATTCAGTGGTACGTCTATGCAAAACCCGTAAACCGCAAAAACTTAAATCACGAGCCGACGTAGTGATTACAATGTGTCGCGATCGACTACAGTGTGAGAGTGAAAACGGTGGTAGTGGTTGTGCGCGCAATAAACGAGTAAGAAAGCGGGTAGACCGGTTCACTTTCGTCCACCCGCAATACCTCAGTACATCCGTGAATATTGCGCTTGTAACAGTGCCGAAATATCGGTTACTCAAAACAAAGGTACGTGGTATATATCCCGTAGGAACAGTAAAAAGTAAATGAGAGAGTATCAAATTGTACTGTCCTAATGGTTCTATCAGCCTGTACTGTCACACTACATTCAACAAACTGCAATGTACGCCTGAAAGCAATCTACTCTTATGATCATTATTTCTTTCACAATATGTGTCGGTGCCCTATAAAATAAGCAATAAATAAAATTGAGCCGAATCTTACTCTCTTGAACTGAATGTACCTCACACAATACATATTACTAATATAAGAAAAAAAAAAAGAAAAGTGGTGACTGTCCATGGTTTTCGCTAATCAACACTCTTGACCCGTCCAGTGCTAGTTGAACACACTGGTGTTTAAGAACGTAGTGATTTTCGTGTGTTCAGGAGGCACTTAAGCATAGACCAAGTTTCTTTACGTAAATACAATAATAATTTTCCTCCACCATCTACAGACATTTTGCACTGACATTTCAAGCATTTTCTTAGACATTATTCAACGAAAACAAGCATTATTTTACTTATTTTCTACTCTATAATCCTTCAACAAGTTAATCTCAAAATAACCAGTACAAAAAGTATAAATATCTTGCGCTCGGCAACTTGCAATTTCTGCAGTCAGTTGAAATTTGCCGCGAGAAACAAACTACATAGTACTCAGTTCTGCATAGTACACAACTCTGCATAGCACACAGGTCTGCATTTTATTCCAGTTACAGGTAGATAATAACTTAAGTCGTGAGTACTTATTCGGATGGATCGCAGTTGTTTTAACTTGTACTGTAATTTCGTTGAAATTGCAAGGAGCTGGGAAAGACAGGACGATTATCGTTGGTTTCGATGACTCCAGTTTTGAGCCAATGTTTGAACTTTTAATATTCAGTCTGCTGAAATGTTTGGAGTTGGCGTTTGTAATGTTTAAAGAGAATTATGAATTGCTAGCTTCTGCCTTGGCTTCGCCCGTATAAAGGAAGATTTTTGGGACGAATGGCACCCCATGTGCTTATTTAATACATGAGCTATATTATCGCAATATTTCGTCGCAATGCACGCAGTAGTTTTTGCGTAAAAGAGTAAAAAACATTCATGCATCCACCCATCTTTGGAAACTTGCTCATGTATAATGTAGTAAGATGTTCTAATGTTTACAATTTCCACCACGATTTGCATCGAACCATAATGGTTGTTGCCTCGCATCATATAGCATCTTTGCTTATTTATGGCATTCATAAATATGTGTTAACTAAAAAAATCTGTGATGAATATTCCGAAGACATTTAGGAAAAATAACAGAACGCCCATTCTCCAGTGAACGATGATATAAATACAAGTACCAACATACCCTGTGTTAAAATGTTAGATAAGAAAAATGTGTTTCATACAATCAGTCAGTTTTTTCAGATCAACATTTCAATTCTAGTGCACTGATGAAAGGGTCGTTTTTGGGCTCGGTTCGCTTCTCTAATTATACATGCTTCGGCAATCGTTATGTCAAATTAATCAGTATAATGTCATTGTCACCAAATTGCACTTTGCATATATTCAATCAACGGACACACGGTACTTATACCCACACTGTAAACAACAATTTGTGGATCACAAAAAGTGTAGTTTAATGTGGAGATTAAACCTACGTCACTCAGTGAAATTCCAAACGACGTGCAACTCCTTCAACCAAGAAGACATACGTGCAGCTAGTTTTAAAAATAAAATTAGATATTCAAGGGAAAATAAATATATTTTAAAAAAGAACTATTTAAACTATAATGTTACAAATCTATGAACATATCGCAGATTGTAAGACGCTAATTACCAACAGCTTACCCACAAGACCGTTAACAACTGCAGTGTAACCCACCCTTAACTTTTACGAGCAATGCTCCACAGTAATGGCATAATATGGACGGTAAACGAGACTTAAGCGGCATCACGATATATTTACTTGATCGTAGTCTGTCAGCTTCTATTTAGTTACAGCAAAAACTATTATGCGCAGGAAACTGAAATTTGGCATGAATGGTTCTCTAAGACCGTAGGGGTGCTCTAAGAAGGGATTTCCTGAAATTAAACGGGATCGGGCAGAAATAGTAAAATAAAAAAAATGTGCCGGCGTCGTCTAGTTATAACTATAAAACGCCTCTATTTGGTCAGTGCAGTCTAAACATATGCATCTATGTTAATATACACATTAGTACTTAAAATTTTAGGCCATAACTAACACCGGTAAACTCTATTTGCATCCAAGGGTCAAATTGCTATAGAACATTTAAAACGATGTCTTAAAGTTTGCAGATAAAGTTTTGCGTCTGAACTTTATTGATTAAAGAACACGGGTAGCTAAAGTATCAAAATTGCAAATTTACTTCAATTTTGTTGAAATAAGGAACAGGCACGTAGCAAGTAAATAACAAGTCGATATTATTCGAAACGTTGGGCACGAGGCAGCATATATTAAGCTGTATCTGGCTTTTGATACATTTCATATGGAAATTGTGTCTTCGATCATAATTTACAAGAATACGTTATCGCTTTATGAGAATGTTTCAACTTTGACGAATATATTATTATATCAAATCAAAAGGCAAATAATAAAAAGTTTTTAGGAAATATAATAAACGCTGCAAAGTGTTAGACTTGTAATATTTTGGTAATGATTATTGTAAGCTAGGCATTGAGTAGGAAGCCAGTCAGGGAAGGAAGTCAATCGAACTTATTACCAATTTTTAGTACATGGATCCTAAAATTCATTTTTAGTATCCATGTATCCCATAAGCATTCGAAGAAGAAAAGAAACAGCTGCTACTTTGCATTATCTCTCCGAGAAACCCAATAATATTTTGCTCACAATTTGAATCTGAGTCGTCACTCGTAGGACATGACCGATGCAACATTGGATCTACTTACTACTCTTATAAACGTGAATGTTTGTAGGCAAACATAGTTGTAAGCATGGATGCATTATAAAAAAAATTTGTTTGTTTTTACGCAAATCAACTGACCGATGTGGTCAGTTGGTTTGGAATTATAGCTCATACATTAGAATTCACACATGGGCTACCTTATATCCCGATGATCCGCCTCTAAGTATAGAAGCTGTTTTAATAGGCGTACTAGCAATTTCAAATTGTAGATAGGTAGTAATAAAAATGTTCACTTTAAAATTCGGTCGTGTATAAATGACAATGATTATAATTTTTATTATAGCGACAATGTTACTCTGTGTACCTACACATTTACAGAAAGGTCGGAAACATAAGCAGTTATTACTTGGGATTTGGGTGATTATGGCTCGCAACGACCGCTCAAAACAGTTTATATTCGCAACACTTCCCTTTGACGTCATCATAGGTTCGTTATTTAGTAATTTTTGAGAGATGAAATCTTTTATTGTCCTTTCACGCTGGTTGGATAGCACTTAAAGTTCGTACAATTGAATTAAACACTGATAAAATGGGAGCGATTCAAATAACGGGCATTCTTTGATTACTTTTCGGCCATTTTCTGAACAAATATCCGGCTATATAAAATGATTTTGACTATTTCATATTGTAATACTACCAGTACTCATTTCAAAATGTCTTTCGTAGATATTCTTATGTTCTTTATAGTTTGGTAAATTACTATATAGTATAGAATCAACTCAAGATTTGGTATTTGACATAGACAAATTGTATCATTTCTGAAATATTCTCATCATTCTTTATTACACAATTTTAAAATGGATCCCATACACGAGCTTCGAATTGCATATATGCATTTAAATGAAATACGCTTCTCAAATCAGTGAACGATTCATAATAAAATTATGCGCTCAAGATCCAATCTGTCAATGCTCGTCACAGAATCGAATCAAGCGAGAAAATTGTTATACGTTTACATAACGTTGCAACAACGGTTGGGGCGCAATGCACTGAGGTCGGTGGCCCTCAGACCGAAGCTCACAGAACATTCCCTGCATAGAGATCTGCTTTGTGTTATAAAAATGTACCTTTGTGTATCTAGTTTAATGGAAGAAATACCTTTGAAGTAAATTATATTGTATGCAGTAGGATTTACATTGTGGTGCTGCGATGCGATGCTTTTGTTGCAAGTATTTGTTTTGTAATTTTTGTTGTTTAGTATTAAGCTGGAGATTAAGCTGGATGTTTAACTTAACAAGCAACTCTGAAACTGTAAATTGCTACGAGATTAACATTGTAATCATGCTATTTCGGTACTTCTCTATTTTGCTTTGACTGCTCTTAGGTACCTAAAGAGACGTGTTTGTGTCTTTGGTAGGTTTTGGTAAATCTGATGGGTTCACAAACATAACAATATTTTTTTATATTTTGAATTAATATAATTCCGATTTGCATCACCTATTAACGGATAGTGCGGTAGGTACGACACTTATTTAAATGATGCAAATATTTTATAGACGAAGATTAAAATGGACCTCGTTAGCAATAATGCCATTTTCAAACATCACCAACATCTGTATTTATTAAGTCTGTTTCAGACTGTTTTCCTTGACATATCTAGTAGGGTGACTCGCTATGTCTTCCAATTCAAGTACAAAAAGACTCGTAAGACCGAGTATCCGACTATCGGTCAAATCTCAGTCCCACCCCGTACCACTTGGTTGGGTGAACGAACGGTTAACTGACCTATAAGGGACAATGATGTGGAACCCACTATCGCTGCATCTAAGATATACTTGAATGCAACCCGCATTTCAATGCTTTATGTTGTATTTTTCTGATGGAAGGTTGATGCTCGACAAATTATTCATTTCGTTTGAAGAACGCCAAAGTGAAGTGGTATTGCTAAATGAAGAGATTATTTTGACTGCAAGTTAATCTTTTGGTGCTTTTTAAAGTTATGTTGTTATCTTTTATCCCTTTTAGAATAGTTTCGATTTACTCAATTTACTAACTAATAATGCGATGAAAATATATTTTTCGGAATATCATTCGTCGAATATAAAATAATCGAATATGATAAGTATTTTCTTATGAAAATACTAATCATTTAATTTTTTTTAGATAAGTATTTTCTTATGAAAATACTTATCATTTTCGATTATTTCGACGAGTTGCCCGTGGTTTTCTCCGCCACTAACTTTTTAGTTTCTTGCTAAAAATGTCTGACCTTAAATAGGAATTTACGTCACTATTGATATAACGTTTATCGAATCCTGTTGAATTCAACATTTTGATTTTTCCTAGAGAAGTTCTGTCACTGGACTGGTGTGAAAATTCTTCGTGAGAAATGCATTTTCAGTGTTATTTTAATTCAATAGAAGGCAGCTTATTAAACCAGACTTTTATGAAATGAATAACGTAAGATCTAATTCTCAGCGTTTACTGCGTGTTTGGCCAAAGTAGTTGCCTAGAGGTCTAAGCGGTCGCTTTGCCATTTAGAATAATATTGCACTGAGTGATGTGAGTTCGGTTTCCACACGAGACAACACTTTGTGTCATCTACAGGTTGTTGTTTCGAGTCTGGGTGTACCAATGCTGTTTTTACACCCAGACTCGAAACAATTATCAGTGATTCCGATAGTCTTTAGATAGAGTCTATGTAAGTCTAAGCCCTCGCGACACAGGATTTGTTCCTACTATGAGAGTTATCTTTTATTTCAGACAAAAAGAAATCATACTAGTACATAATTTGGAGTCTGTCGATTGTGTGCGTAACATAACGCGCATAAATACATTAAACCTTCTTTCTTCGTTTTTTGATTAGCTTATCGTAGTTTTTAATTACGCATTTGGGCTATTAAAACTTGAATTGAACGTAAAATAAGTAATGCATTTACGATAAGACTTGAAACGAACAAATGTACGAATGTCCAAAGAAATCATAGTAAACCTGGCAGACATAGTTTTTCCGGTCCTGCAAATCTGTTGACACACCGACTGCAGCGCCAACTAGTGGGTCCAATGATATTTACAACCATACAGGAACCCCTTGAAATAAACACACACAATTTTATCCAAATTGATCCAGCCGTCTAGTAGAAGTTAGGCAACAAATACATAGGTCCAAACACAGATTTTTTTTTTTGTTATGACGTGTTTTACAATATCGATACGACTTTTTCAAATAAGGCGTTTATCACCGGACTGCAACAATACTGGATTGCCGCGGTACCCAGCTACCCGCATCCTTCAACCTCGTTTAACGATTGAAGCGGCGAGTCATTGAATAAAAGGTGGGCCAGTTTAAAAGCTAAGTCCATTCTCATTGCACCTAAAATGCTTGGCGACATTACCATCTGTAGTTAGGATTTCAAACCCGCCTGAAACCGCTTCGAACCGAAACCGATCTCTGTCATACTCTCATAATTACGACATGGTAGTCTCATATAGTATCCAAATCACTATAAAATGAACATCACGTTTGGCCATCTCGTTATAACAAAATGCCATAAGGACGGGTAAAACATCTTTCGACATTTCAGGTAACAAGCTTGCTATGTTTGTACGTAGCCCAGCAAAAAGCGAGTGTTGAATACAAAGAGGCCCACATTCCAAAAAGAGGTCGGTATGTACAGCTTTTACCCGAAAAACCTCTATGTCAACGTGTGAAGAGGAAAATTTTTCACGTGTATTTTTTCTTTTTTCCAACGCAATTTGTCAGTTTTAAAAAAGTAATGTTGTAGAGGGCTTAGACTATTACTATAAGGTAGAGGGTTTCTCTACCTTTTTCTATTGTTATGGCCTGTATTTACTTTAGTAGGTACTTGTTCAGAAATTTTAGTAATACTGGTCTTTTTGATTTCAACATTATACTTTTGGCAGAATAGCTTAGTCATTCTAGGATCTTTTAATTGATTTTAAACTTTCGCGATTTGTATACATCATACAATATTATTTAGGATACAAACTATCGACCACTTGGAACCCAGCCATTAACAAATACAAACAACTCCGCAGTAACCGTAACACAACTCATCAGTGTGTAGACATCATAAGTGTAATTTGTTGAAGTACCGACAGTGCCGATAAAATAAAAAAAACAAAAAACAAGTAAGGGTAGCTTCCGAAATCCGCGCTTCACAAGCATGGCAATAAGCTGACATCAATCCCGCCGCGACCACGACCGTTGCAAGCCGGTAGAAACGTAGTGGAATAACAGAGGTATTTATGCCTTTAAATAAGTAAATTATCGCGACTATGACCCGCCAAATAGTATTGTAGTGAGTCCAGTTTTAAATATAAAAGTGAAGTACCCCCTTCTATATGCGAGTGCAATAGAGATGGATCATCCTCCTAGAGTTATAACAGTTGCATTCGGAGTCCGTTCACTAATCTATATTAATGAATATTAGCTTTTCCACAGAGTGACTGCCTATCTGACCTCCGCAACCCAAAGGGATAGCGATATTCCATGGTTTAGACTAGTGTCAGTTTATTTAGAAGTTACTGACGCCTTATAAAGGCTGTCAAAGAACAAATGACAGCTGGGCCTGACGGCTTAACGTGCTTTCCGGGGCACGAGACAAGCGATAATTAACAAGTCAATACGCACATAACTCCGAGAAGTCAGTTGAGCGCGCCGTGGACTCAAACTCGACATCATCTGCCCATGCAGATGATGTCGAGTTTGAGTCCACAGCAGCGGCAGTCTGAAGGTAACTCTACTAGGATGCCTTGTAGTGTATATTGAGTACAAAGGAATATCAACTAATAACCCAGTATAGCGTTCGTAATGAAGCAGTGCAGAGTACTTGCAAACGAATTGTATAATAATAGAGTACTGGCTTTCTACACAAACATCAAACTATATCATGTACATGCACTGTGTAACTACCTTTTATATTCTTTCTCAGACATCAATAAGCTTTGTGGAGGAACAAAGTGAGGTGTTCCTCCAACCTGTAGTATTATCCTCTGCCTAAGGTAGGGTAGGCTATTCAATAGCCTACCCTACCAAAGGCAATAGCCGCTATTGCCTTTAAGACCTGGCAGAAGCTGTCAAAATCACTACATAGTATAAAATAAAGTCTGTTTTCTGTCTGTCTGTCGCTATGTATTTTTAAATCTTTAAAACTACGAAACGGATTTCAAATCGGTTTTTTAATACATATAATTATTCAGGAGGAAGGTTTATAATATGTATAATACATGCATAACATTGCACCCATGCGAAGCCGGGGCGGGTCGCTAGTCTTAAATATACATAAAGGTACCACCTTCGAAATGTGGAATAGTTTAACTGCCCGTATTTGTATTTATGTTTAAAACATTATTCTGTAACCGTAATTCACTAATTTGTTTGCGCATAGAAGTAATAACTAAGGCAGCCCTTAAATTAAATTCACGATGTTTAGTATGATGGTAATTTAATGTTAACAACGTGTCTCGTAATGACGTTCCATTAAATAAATTGCGGGTATTAGTTAGTTCATTATTTCCTTGTGCCAGTTAATCAAACAGCTTCAAGCTTAAAATTATCATCATAATAACTTGGTTTTGAAATAATCTTTAAATGAACTAGGAGCAAAATGCATATATATGTATAAAGTAGTATTATTTTTCAAGCAAGATACGTTTTTTATTACATAAATTGTAATTTGACTGCCTCGTTGGTCTCGCGGCATAAATGTGCGCGTGGGATTGGGGGTTCTCGGGTTCGACCCCCGGCTCGGGCAAAGTGTTATTGGGTTTTTCCGTTAGGAAATTCTCAGTAACAGCACGGAGTCTGGTAATGTGCCCGGAACGGCAAATGCTCGCCCCCTATTACGTGGATCCGTGTGGTGACGGATAAAGAATACGGATTGTCACCACCCCATAATCATCCCATGGGTGTCGTAAGAGCCGACAGAGGGAGCTTATTATGCAGAGTACAGCACTGTAAGAGAAGGAAAACTTGATATAAACCCTATACCAACCCGTCTGGCGTAGGCCAATTTCTTCTTTCAAAGGAGAGGCCTAGTCCAGCTCAGCAGTGGACTGTTTAAGGCTGATGATGATGATTACGTGGGACTAAAATAAATATGGCGAAAAGTGGGTGTACCAATATACCTTTGCCTACCTCTTCGGGGACATAGGCGTGAGACTATGTATGTGTATGTATGTAAATTGTAATGATATATAAGCATAATTATCCACTTGTAGATTGCGAAAGCGATAGTAGTCTAGGTATATTAATAGGAATTTAACAGAGCTTATTGTTATCTACGGGAGGCGTTGCCAAGTGCCAAACTTTTTTGTCGAATTCAGTAGCGGCCGTCTTTACCAAACTAACGGAATCGTGTTTATTTTATGGTCACTGGGTATTTAAAATATCGTAAACCAATGATATCGCAAGTAATAGACCACACCCAGAATATAAAATAATTACTCTACGATACATTTTTGACATTCCTCTAGTACATAATCTAAGCTACGATATAACTCTTTTTAAACATTAAGTTTAACTAAGTTTATGGTAACATGACATGTCTTTCTGGCCTTTTTGTGGACTTTCGCATTGAAGGTTGTAAATGATAGCTCCATGGGATGTTGCTTGATTTTGAGTGTTTAGCTTAATATTCTCTTTGGATTCTTTCATTGTCATTTTAGACGTTTTTAAACTTTTAGAATTTTATTTTGTACGTTTTTAGATTTTATTGTATATCAAGCTTCCTAACTCACACAAATCTTAAACAAAACCATCATGAGTTCCGAAAAGAAAGGCGATGATGATGACAAGAAGAAAGGTGCAGTCCTGTTTAACCAAGAAAAACAACAATCCCAGACTAAGTCTTTATCCCAATTTAATGCAGGAACCACTAGCAGAATAAAAATACGAAGAAAATCGTACGGTTTTAGTACTGTACCTGGCATCAAAAACCCGGAAACGGCGCCATCGGTATGAATTTATATAGTACTAGCTTTCGCCCGCGGCTTTGCCCTCATGTTATTTAATAGAGAGTAACCTTTGACCTTCTTCAGCTTTCAGACTATCCATATCAAATTTCATCACAAACGGCTCAGCAGATTAGCCGTGAAATATACCTACATTTATACAGATAAAAACACTTATAAGTTACTTTCGTTTTCATAATGTACATAAATAATAATTCGTTTATTACGTAGAAATCAAGTTCCATCAATTGAATTTTGTCAGTAAAGATTAGTATGTATTTTATTGAGGATTAAGTACTCTATGGTCTACTGAATTTAAAGTCAGCAGCAAACATAAAACTGAATAGATTGTTTACTACAAAGGCGGCTCCTCCGCCCCGCTCGCTGCCTTTCTGCGCGACAACTCATGGTAAGCGTTTTTAACGCTCTGTTCGGGTCAATTATATCGTAATAATTTTTTAACTGTTCGTCCAAAATACTTACTGTAAAAGACAAAGTTCATCTGCATTTAATACTGAATGCAACAAATGTAACAATTTTGATAGCAATTTGATAAGTACCTACTCTAAAATGAGCACTGTAAAAAAGTTTAAAATTCAATTATGTTTACGAATCACTATTTAGCATATAATGGCTTCCACATAAAAGATAGATACCTATATATGCAATCGCGGACTTTTATTTAGAACTTTTTAAGATCAACAATATATGTAACTCTCTCTTTTTAAATTGACTAAAATACCGATTCCAGGATTTAAAGTGTTAAAATATAATTATATTCGCGTTGATAATAAGAAATTTCTAGTCATTTATGCTAATGACATAATAAAAATATAAATATTATCAATAGAAAAGGCAATGACTCCAAAAATCCTGTTTTTTTGCAAAGGTGTTTATATTGATTGTTTATTATACTTTCTTCACTAGTTGCCAATTACTATCTGATTAGCTTTTACGGCGAGGGTACTTAGTAAGGTTGGCAGTCAGTGAATCAATAGATTGCAAAAAATGTTAAGCCATGGGGGTTATTGTCTTTAGAATTATTGTCGTTTCACCAGAATCATAATATATTATCCACAACGATTTTATGCATTTATTTTTGCTTTGTGATATTACAGTCACACTTAACCATTAACTTGATAACGTAGTAGATTTACAAATTGATTGAATTCGAGGCTAACGCGTTGTTTTATATCAATACCTACTGCATGCACCTGAGTTCGTTTAAATATATAATTTACATAAATATATAAATAAATAATTCCCTAATTGTAGTGAGGAGGGATGAAAAACATGTAACTAGAAAGGTGATGAATATAAGAGTTGAAGGATATAAGGCAAGAGGAAGACCAAAGAAAAGATGGATGGATTGTGTGAAGGATGACATGAATGAAAAGGGAATGAATAATCAGATAACGTCTGATAGGAGAGAATGGAAGCGAAACACATTCTGCGCCGACCCCAAGTAATATGAGAACAGGGCAGGCAAAAGGAGAAGATATAAATAAATAATTCCCATAGCCAGCCAGGTGTGTATGGTATGCCATATTGTGGTAGATTCGCGTGGCACGACTGCTAGGGGAAGCCGTATGCGTAGACCGATATTATGCGTATAAGATATCTTTCGGGATCTCCACGAATACCAGGTTCAAACTCAAGGTTTCCCACCGCGACACAAAACAATAATAATCCTTAAAAACAATTAGACAACTGAAAACTTTCTCCTTCTTTAGTAACAGCCTGTATCGTATCCTGTATGATTGTAGGCAAACAAAGCTACTCATATAAACTAGAGGGAGGAGCCTCTAAACCGGCTAGGTGGTCGTGCGTGGTGGCCTGCAGGCCCGACGGATATACTAGAAGTTGTATAAGCTGCTTGGCGCATGAAAGTTGCTTGCGTGATTCAGGATTTTTGAATTTGGCGTGGCGTCTTCGATATGTGGGTTCGTGTTGTAAGTTCCGTCGTCATTGGGTAGATAGCGCCGGGTTATGTAGCTTAATTGTCGCTACAAAACTGTTATTTTTCAGTTTGGTCAGGAGTACAAGCGGCCACAACTAACATACCTGAACACCTACCAGCTAGACCCGTACGTGAGGTTTGATCCTATAAAAGTAAAGAAAGCGGCCAACGAACTCATGGACCAGGTGTTCACTGGCAAACATATATACAATGCAGAGGTATGTATGACGTGTTTTAGAGAAACGTTGTATATTGTATAGGAAATATCGGTTATTTACAAGAAATCTTCAAAAACTTCAAAAATTTGATGTGATCCACCGGGATTTGCCTTTAAACTAACGATTTTTTTAAATAGTGGAGCCCATAAATGGCAAAGAATTCAACCGAATTTTCATGCAAGCCGCAAGAAAATTAGATCAACTAGAGCAAAAATCTATCGACTTATATGGTGTCTCTGTTTTTTAACCAAGTTACTTTTTTTTTTGGCATCGACCTTTATTACTGTCAACAGTGATAACGGTTGCTAGGTTCAAACCTAAACACAAGGTAGCCGCAAATCTCGCACAGAGTCGACAACTTCCTCCTTTTTTGAAGTTGGTTGAAAAGTATGTAACTTTCTTGGTACCATTGGTTGAACGTCGTGGTTGATTCTTCCTTCATTAAGGCTGGTTGAGTAGATATGACATAAATGGAAGTTTGTACCGCTAATAGAGTATTTTATTCTGCCATTCGTAAGTTCATAATCAGCAAAGTGCAGCAACTTAGACACTTAACAGAGCAAACACTTGGATAGGTGACCACTTGTGTGGCATTTATATCAGGGGGCCCAATTCTCCTAAATAAATCATCCTCTTAGCGTTATCCTAGTTTCAATCTGGGGTCCGCTTTCTAGTCTAACCGGATTTGGCTGCATATTAGCTTTTCCACAGAGCGTCTGCCTATCTGACCTCTGCAACCCGAAGGGATAACGATATTCCATGGTTTAGACTAGTCTCAGTTTATTTAGAAGGTACTGACGCCCTGTAATGATTGTCAAAGATCTTCATGACAACCGGGACAAACGGCTTAACGTGCTCTCCGAGGCACGGGACAAGCTATAATTAATAATTCAATACGCACATAACTCCGAAAAGTCATTGGTGCGCGCCGTGGATTCGAACCCGATACCCTTTGCATGACAGTCTCTTGGTATCTCCACTAGGCTATCGCTGCCTACAATTCTACTAATTTTTTTTTTGTGACGTTAGTATGACACTGATATTATATCGAAACTGTATTTAATTCTCCTCAATAAATACAGTTTCGATATAATATCAGTGTCATACTTACGTCACAAAAATCGTATTCTTCTTTAATTGAATGAAATCGTAACGAGATCGTAAACTGAAACAAGTGTCAAAATATGTGTCAATGACGAACTGTTTATTTCAAATTATACGATAATGACATTAGGTTTGACTAAATTCAAAATACAATATAAATGCCATATAAAAATACGAGAATTGGGCCACACAGAGCGCTACTGTAACTCGCAGCCGTCGGTTTGGCTGAGACATGCTCAGGACAATAATGGTGAGGCGATGTCGGAGGCCTTCAGGCGTCTTCAAAACCCAACATCTGGGATCGGAGTCACATTTTATAATTATAAACTGCATGTTAGTAATAACCCGACTAACTAACTACCGAAAAGAAACAAGCGAAAGAGTTAAAAAGCTAATAATTGGGATGAATGTCTCTTTTAAAAAAAAAATTAGCTATCTTCGGCACGTGTTTGGTTATCTTCGGCACGTGTTTGGTTATCTTCGACAGCCTTCTAGCATCTTGAGGCCTATTTATAAGCAAAACATAAAAAATATAATAAAATATTGTATTATTTCTTTCAGGACTCACCATCACTGGCCTTACAAATGGCGGCAGACTTGTTGCGTACTCTGAAAGGTTTCCAGTTCAATCGCTACAGGTTACTAACAGTGGTTACTATTGGGCAGAAAAGAGCGCAGAGTTATGTCAACGCGATAGCTTTTCTATGGGACCATGAGCGCGATAGCTATATGAATGTGCAAAGAGAAGAACACACTTGCTTTGTACAGATCACTGTTTTTGGAGTGTATTTGGATTGATATCTATCTCTCCTTCTCTGACTGAATATTATAACCACGCTGATAGTATTAAGTCGGCATCCCTTGCTTTGCGCGGGCCATCTTTGTAGTTACCCGACTCGCGGTGTAACTAAAAAGGTGCCGCGCGCGTCTGACCGCAGAAGCATACCGTAGGAAGCATATTTTAGAGTGTATTATTGTCATATTTGTAAATTGTTTTATTTTTATAATAATATATAATTTTGATATTGTATAATTTAATATTTGATAGTGAATCAGTCATATGTATTGTATAAGTTTTTATGTCCAATGTTTACTTGCGCGTTTTGTAGAAGTATTACTTTTAGAGAAATGATTTATTAGAAATGAGGAAAACAATGGTAAAATGAAAACTTTGGGTGGGTTTTGATCCTGCAGTAAGACAAAAATTTGTATGAGACTCACATTTTCTTGCAAATGACATCCGAGTAGATTTCAAACCATATCGAATACCTATCTGGTTTCTCAAAACCAATAACACTACTGTTTTTAAAAAAGTGTTTTTATTTATTTATTAAAACTTTATATACTTAAAGTTAACGCATACTTTTTCTAATTTTTAAAAGGTCTATTTATGCATTTAATAGCCTGGGAACATTTGGAAAGCAATAAATTGAATTTGCCATGGGCATTATCTCTTAATCTACCTTACAATGGTGTAGAGAGAATAAGGTGTTTATATATGACATAAAGGAATTTAATTTGAACTAAACAATATAGGTACATACATTTTAAGATACATACACAAACAAATCGAATATATATAATACATACACAAAAACACTGCAATTATGTGTGTAATAATGTATTGTAAAAGTATTTTGCGTACCCGCCCTTGAGTGTTTCCAGCGTTTTATAACATTTATTTTCTTCGTTTTCTTATTTACCAATTTATACTGATATTATTTTTATGTAATTTAATTGTTTCAGTGACTTACATTATTATTTTGAGTATTTATTTTTAGAGGTCCTCATACAATTTAATCTCTACAGATTTTTTATAATTCATATTAATTATGAATAATATACTCTAACTCTATACCTACGTTTAATATAGATTTATTTTTATAGTGAATATTAATTTCGAATAATTTAATATATGATTAATATAGAAATGTGTCTAATTTTACCCCTTCGGTCTCATGTTTCCCTTGATGACCTCTCCATTCCCATATCAGGGAGACAACAGGATGCTTTCGGTCTTGTTGTCGCCCCTAATGAACACCTCAGAGAGACATCAGGGGGCCAATTCTATTTTTATATGACATTGATATTATATTTTGAATGGATTTAAAAGCGATATTCTGATAAGCTAATGTCATTATCGTATAATTTTAACTAAACAGTTCGTCGTTGATACATACGACCTCGTTACAATTTCATTCAAATATCGAATAATTCAGAAGAATACGCTTTTTGTGACGTAAGTATGACACTGACATGATATCGAGACTATATTTATTTAGCAGATTTCGGTCTTGTTGTGTCTCCTGATAACTCCCTCTGGGAGACATAAAGATTCTTCGGGTCTTGTTGTCTCCCCTGATGACGCCATCCGGAAGACATCAAGATACTTCAGTCTTGTTGTCTGCCCTGACGACGTCCTCAGGGAGACATCAAGATATTTTTGGCATGTTGTTTCCCCTGATGACGCCCTCAGGGAGCTCAGGGAGACATCAAGATACTTTCAGTCTTGTTGTCTCCCCTAATGACCCCCTCAGGTAGACATCAAGATACTTTCGGTCATGTTGTCCCTATTGATGACGGACTCAGCAATACATCGAGATCTTTCGGTCATGTTGTCTCCCTTGATGACGCCCTCAGCAAGACATCAAGATAGTTTCGGTCTTGTAGTCTCCCTTGATGACGCCCTCAGCAAGACATCAAGATAGTTTCGGTCTTGTAGTCTCCCTTGATGACGCCCTCAGCAAGACATCAAGATAGTTTCGGTCTTGTAGTCTCTCCTGATGATCTCCTCCGGGAGACATCAGGATAATTTCTTTTTTGCATTTATGACACACATAGGGACATATTGCTAGCCTACATTTAGCTGAAATTTCGTAGAATATAGCACAAGATCCTAACGTGGAAACGATATGGAAATGTTGATCCGAATGATCATATTATTGCCACTTTCACATTACGACAAGACCATCATGTTATATTAGCTTACTAAATTAGGACTTTATAAATCGTATTCTTCTTATTTTAGCACTGTGAAAAATCTTGAATTTCTTACTACATCCGAAATCCGTCACCCGATTTCGGCCGTAGGTATTCGCTGTGTAAGTTCTAGAAATGTACTTTATCGGGCTCGGATCGGCGTTTCGGATCCGATGTAGTGCGCAATCACTTTGACGATGTGTCAATCGCTGATTTAAAGCAAATAGCAAAGAAAATCATAGCTTATAACTTACTCTCGACTCAATCTCGTTTGATACTACTTTGTTGCTTATGCTACCGGAGCTCCTCCTGTGCTACGCCGTAGGGCACATAACGGTGTGAAATGAACACACACGGAGGCACGTGACCTGTCCCGTAATTTAAAGTCCAAAACCCCTATTTTGAGACGCTAACGACTTCAGAGGGCCCTCTGCACAGAGCGAGAATGAACGGGCAGAGGGTATATATACCTAAACTAGGTGACAGAGCGATTGCCCGCTCGGCGTCTCCTTCTTCGAGAAGGATCGGCTCTTTCTCGATCCCGCTCAGCAGCCTCCTTCTGTGTCATTACAGCCTCACAGAAAGAAACTACTACTTTTCAGTTATGTCTCGCCGCCAGCATGAAAGACGCTACTGATGGCAGAGAGAGGTTTTGTCCGATCCTTTCAACTAGAACCTGCCGCTGAAAGTCCAATGCAGGACACTTTTCTAAGATGTATTGTGCTGTATCCTGCTCATCACCACAATGGTGACAATTCGCCGAGGCCTCGCGTCCGATTTTATTCAGGTAGTCTCCGAAATAACCATGCCCAGTAAATATCTGCGTGAGTCGGAAAGTGACGCGTTCACTCTTACTCAACCAAGCTTCAAAACATGGGAAGATGTCTTCGACTACTCGCTTGTGTGCATACCGCGGCTCTGACAGCCGCTCGCGCCACAAACCGAGCGCTGCGCGTCGCTCTTGCTGCTTCAGACTTTCTAAGGAATCACCGAGCTCTTCCTCGCCATTCTGGCGAAAAGTGCGACACTGATCATAAACCCTCGCAACCTTCTTCTTCTGCCTGCCCTGTTCCCATATTATTTGGGGTCGGCGCAGAATGTCTTTCTCTTCCATTCTGTCCTATCAGACGTCATCTCATCATTCACTCCCTTTTCATTCATGTCACCCTTCACACAATCCATCCATCTTTTCTTTGGTCTTCCTCTTGCCTTATATCCCTCAACTCTCATCTTCATCACCTTTCTAGTCACATGATTTTCATCCCTCCTCATCACATGTTCATACCACGATAGACGATTTCCTTTCAGCTTTTCTTGCACCGGTGCAACTTTCAGACTTCCCCTAATAAACTCATTTCTAATTTTATCCATCCTTGTCACCCCACACATCCATCTCAACATCCTCATCTCTGCTACATGCAATCTTCTTTCATCCGTCTTCTTCAAGGCCCAGCATTCCGATCCATACAGTGCGACAGGCCTTATTACGGATTTGTAGATTTTTTCCTTTAACCTAAGGGGCATCCGTGGGTCGCAAGTTGTTCCTGTGACCTGTCGCCATTTCATCCAACCTGAGTTGATCCGGTTCGTGACGTCGCGGTCTATTTCCCCGTCCCCTTGAATAAGTGACCCGAGGTACCGGAAGTCGGAGCAGACCGATATGGGCTCTCCACCAACGGATATGGGCGCGGGACTGGAGACATAAACCCTCGCAACCATGTCCGCTAAAATGTCTAACGGTGGAAAGCGTGCTAAAAGAGTTGCTGTCTCAAAAGATATAGTTCGCTAGCCCCGTGCGATACGTATCGCTACCTTACGCTGCAAGCTATTTATTTTAACTCGCTGGACACCTGACAGTCTTTTTGGCCATATTGGCGCTGCCGCCTGATCAATCTATAATTATATGCATATAAAATTCTCGTGTCACAGTGTTAGTTAAAATACTCCTCCGAAACGGCAAAACATTTGTATGCATATTCGATAGGTCTGAGAATCGGTCGTAATTTTTTTTAGACCCCAACATTATTTTTCTTTATCTATTGTACAATTATTTTTATGATGTGGCATTAAAAAAATACGCACTCCCCTTAACTTTCAGCCTTTTATCACTACACTTGAATTTTAATAGCCATGTTAGTAATTTTATTATATCAATAGATCAGTTATCCGCCTCTGACACTCATAATATACCACATCCTCACACACTTACAATAGTATGTTACTATTATCTACCCTAGAATTACCTACTTTATATGGCAAAACAACTTTTACTGCCAATTATTAGATTAAGCACTATGTCCTTGGTAACATTGTTCAGAATTGTCTGGAATTCGGTTTGGAAAAAATCAAAGGAGAAAAAGGCGGTACGGCGTTTGCCGTGTCAGCTAGTTATGTATAAAATAAAAGTCATAGTTAGAATGAAATAATTTATTAAATTAATGAAGTTAACCGTCTATGATTATGACAATCTAAAACTAACAAATAACTACGTAAAACAGATTTTGTAATAAAAATTAATATGAAATAATTATTAAATAAGGTACATCCATATTAACCCTAGTTTACCTTTTAATGTACATTACACTGCATTGCATAAATAGATACATAATAAAACAAACTTTCAGATACGGAGATGTGAATTCATTACATTTATGCATTTCACAAGTAGATAATTAATATAAAGATGTTACATTGAATTATGTCACCGCCGCGGTTCACAATGTGATCGTGAATCGTTAGAGGAATATACCAATAGCTTTAATGAGAAGACCCAAACTCCTAGAAGAGTACAATAGTCTCTCTCCACTGAGCCCATATTGCGGCAAGCGGGGAAAAGGGTTTCCGTCACGAGACCCAAAAAGAGTTGATATGCGTGCGGGCAGATATTTAATTATAAGTAGAGAGATCACTGGCCGCTTCTTGAATTAAACCCCGTTAACACAACACGGTGTAAAATATTAAAGCTAATTGAACTTACACAAATTATAGAATGATAGCTTAATAAAACATTTATAATAGTAGCCGTAGACAAAGAGACAACATCATGGTTGAACATTATTTGGAAAGCTGATATTATGATCGTCTTATAAGTCCAATTATTCTTATAGCATTTTGAAAATCATCGCGTGAAGGGAGATAGCGTGCTCAACTGTTGGCTTTGTCCCTTTCTACAGGATACTCAGTTTTGTGAAGTTATCGTGCAAGCCATGTCTTTATGCGCATGAAAGTAAAACTAGCCATAATCAATAAACGCTAAATCCTAACAAAATATCAATATTGTTAACAAAATCATTATGTTTATCAATCCAGGTATATTCCAAAAACGGTTATCTGGATAAAAGCAGTATGCACTTCTCCATATACATTAACATAGTTGTCTCTTTCATGGTCCCAAAGAAAGCTTATAGCATTGCTGTAACTCTGGGCTCGTTTTTGTCCTACTGACACCACCGTAATGATTCTGTATCGGTTGAAGTTCATAGCTTTAACTGCTCGCATTAGTTGTCCTGCTATGTCCAATGCTGTTTGTTCTGCTTCCTGTTAAGATGTAAATTTAATAACAATATAGTCTTTTTGTAAACAAAGAATTTCTTCAAGCGAGGAGCAATCATTATATGGAGAGAGCATTTCAAGAGTAGAAATCGTATATGCGTCTTTATTCTCTCTAATGACAGAACTCCATATGTGCGAATGTGATAGCCATAGAGCTTATATACAGCCTTGAATGACATATGCCAAAAAAAAATTATGGCATGTCGATGTTCACCAAGGTTATAAGTAAAATGTGCTGGAGGTTTTTGTGATTTTAAGTAATATTGAAAATGTGTATCGTGAATATCCTTATCGTCTGAATAAAGAGAAATGACTATAGTTTGTTTAGCCGACGACGGTTGTAAAAGTCGAAGTTTTAAAAGAAAATGACCAAAAAATATCTTGCCATCCAATGATGTTACAAAAGTAAAAAGAAGTAGATATGTTATAGGCCTCGTTGGTCTCGCGGCAATAAATAAATAAATAAATAACTAAATAAATAAATAAATAAATAAATAACTAAATAAATAAATAAATAAATGTTATAGGCGTACCAAAATCAGGACGACCGAAAATAAAATAAATATGGAGTTATCGATGTGTGCGTTAGTGTACTGTTTCTACGGATTGATTACTACGTAGATAACGTACCTACCTCTTTTTTGTAATATCATTGTTGCCATCGGTAAATTAACATATTTCTGCCGTATTTACCCCTCAATGTAATTTGTAAAGCTTATACATATAAATCAAGATAATGAACATTGTTGATACATATTTTTTATCCCATTAGATACAATGAAATAAACAAGAGATTAATAATTTCGAATTTGTCAGTTAAGAAACCAGTTTCTAAAAGTGAGTATGTACCTAATTGTCTGAATATGCATTGTGGTTATTTTCTTTTGTAGCTTCCATAAGCATAGGAGTTTTAATAGAATGGGTACGAATTATGAGAAGAGGAGAGCAAAAATCTTAAATTTTTAAGGCAGTATTATGTATATACCTACGAAGCAAATTTTCAGAACTTATTTTATTTGGAAGAGAAAATCTCTTATTAATTCAGTACTAAATTAAAATGTAACAATAAATGATTATTACGAAAAATACATAATTGCATATTATTATTATAATAAAAAACTTGGTAATCGGCTTGGTAATCGGCTTGGTAAAGGGCGGAAGCCCGTGTAGCTCAACTCGTCTCTAATTCTACTGAACTGCACTGACCTCGACTCCCTGCACCTGAGTCCGGTGCAGGGAGTGGCGAATGGTCTCAGGGGTAGCGCGGGTCGTGAAGATCCCTAAGGCAAGGCTGGTGGACTATCTTTCTCGAGGTTGCCGCCCGTCTTGGTCCAGTTCCTTCAGAAATGGATGCAACCAAAACCTCCAGCCGAAACACAATAACAGTCACATTACACACACACACACACACACGTACACACATGCGCGCACACACCCACTAACACATTTCTTCACCACGCCCCCTCGTGGCCGGTTGGGCTTGGGCTTGCAGTAAAAAGTCACGGTAAGAGAAGATGACCACCTGCGCTAGGACCTGCGCAGTCGAGCGCCGTACGCGGGGATGACGGGGTCCTGGGGGGTTGAGCCGAGCGGCGCTGGCAGTAATGTGACCGTGAGGCAACACGCCCTCTTTGGTCCCGATTTCACGCTAAACGGTAGCCCCCGCTGTGAGCCGCAGCGGGGGAAATGGCCACCGTGTCCCGTCAGAGGGCCACAGGTTAGGGACGTAGGGTTGATGTGGTAGGTGAAGGCTATGCTGAGGGCGCAAGCGAGGGAAGACAGCTAGAGTTGGTAACTCGGCTCAGGCCGTTAACCCGAGCGGGCGCCCGCTGCCGTGCTGTAAACCAGCCCCGCGTTCCTATATAAATGAAATGAAATGAATGAAATGAAAAATGATTTATTGCTTCCACACCCAGACACAAGTACATATAAGCGCGACCCACGTCGCCCAGCTTTGGAGTTCCAGGTTGAGGGTCGACAAATGGTCGACGCTGCACTCCGAGAGGCAGACAGGTGGGTGGTTCCTAGTAGTGGGCGTCCCGGAGGAACAAGTCCCGACCCTGATGCAGAACGAGCGCCGCCTCGTGTTGGGGGTAAGTGCCGTCTACGTCAGGTTCCGGGACCCCTCAGGCAAGTATGTCGACCATCCTCCGGGATGCGACGGCAACTCCACACAGGTCAAGCATGACTTCAGCACCCAGTCAGGGTGCGACGCAGAACCCAGCCCGTCAGAGCCAGCCGCGTCTGGCTCGGGGGCTGGCCCATCAGCCGAGGGTAACTCGGAAGATGAGAGCCTGCTCCTGAGCCCGGTGCGGCGGGACGACGGGGCGGAGGCTGGCGACATCCTAGCCAGCCTAACGCAGCTGACGGTCGGGGAGGCGGGGACATCATCCAAAGGTGACGTCAGCTGCCTTCAAATCTTCCTCCATCACAGCCAACCGGCCACTGCGCAACTGTGCAAATGGATGGAAGTCCAACAATCAGCCATCGTGTTCATCCAGGAACCTTGGATAAGGGGTGGCCTCATCAGAGGCCTTTCCAGCCTGGGAGGTAAGATTTATTCTTCAACTGACCACACACATCCAAGAACCTGCATACTGACAACTAAAAACATCAGAGCCCAAGCTTTAACGGAGTTCTGTTCCAGAGACATCACAGCGATATAAATTGAAATAACACAGCAGCCAAGGAGTATAGCGGTTGTGTTCGCATCGGTCTACATGCCTGAGGCCGAAGACCCGCCTCCGTTTGACCTCACGCGTCTGGTTAACCAGTGCTAGAGAACCAAAACGGAGGTCGTAATAGGAACGGACTCCAATGCCCACCACCAAATGTGGGGCATGAACTGCAATAACAACAGAGGTGAATCACTGGTTGAATACCTATTCACCACTAATCTTACCCTATTAAACACAGGTACGTAGCCCACCTTCGTCACAAGACGTAGTCAGACAATTATCAACTTAACTCTCGCAACAGAAGGAGCGGCTGAACGCATCAAGGGATGGCACGTCTCGAAAGAGGCATCGTGCTCAGACTACAGATGGATCAGCTTCTCTATGGAAGTCGTTATACAACCCACACAGCCACGTAGGAAACCACACAACACTGACAAAGCAAAGTATGTCCAATTACTTAAAGAGAAGCTTACCCTTACTGCTACGTCGACGGTACTGGGTGACAATGAACAGATCGACGAGCAGGTATGTACACTGACGCAGTCGATGCTAGACAGCTACCACGCAGCCTGCCCAGAAACCACTCTACCCTCAACCCCAGGTAAACAACCCGGTGGGGCGCTGAGCTTGAACGCAAGCGCAAGAAGGTCAGAAGGGCTTTAAACAGGGTAATGAACACAAGCGCGGACGAAGATTGGGATGCTTTTAAAGCGGCCAAATCAAGCTACAAGAAATGCCTCAGATTCAGACGTACCATGGGATGGAGGAAATTTTGTGGGAGCATTGAATCATGCCAACAAGCAAACCGGGTAAGGAAACTACTGGCTCAGCAACCAACGGTTGCACCAGGTACTCTGCGTGAACCGGATAACACATACATCATATCGGAGGAGGAGACAAAACGCGTCCTACTACTCGAAACACACTTGCCAGGCTGCGTCCTCACTCCGGTAATAACGTGGCACGGTACACCAACAGTGGCGACCGAACACGAGTGGAGACACGCAAACACCGTGCTCACAGAAGAAAAACTCCAATGGGCCATCGATAGCTTCCATCCTCTTAAAGCAGCCGGACTGGACGGCATCTTCCCAGGGTTATTACAATGGGGGGTGAACCTGTCCGAAAAAGACTTCTGGCAATCATGAGGGCTAGCCGGGCCCTTAGATATATACCGAAGAGATGGAGGGAAGTCAAACTAATTTTCATACCTAAACCAGGCAAACAGACTACACCAATGCAAACTCCTTCAGACCACTAAGCCTAACCTCCTTCATGCTTAAAGCCTTGAAAAGGCTCTGCGAGAGGGAACTAAGAAGTGGGGCACTTAAGCACCCTACCCCTACATGCCAACCAACATGCATACAGCTCAGGGAAATCGACGGAGTCGGCCTTACATCAGGTCGTGAACCAGATAGAAGCTGCTATACAACAAAAAAGCATCTGTCTGGGCACCTTCATTGACATAGAAGGAGCCTTCGACAAGACAAATTTCTCTAGCATAAGCAACGCCCTAGCCAGACATGATGTGGATCAGATGCTCATACAGTGGATCCAAAACATGCTCAACAAAAGGGTAGTGCGCTTGCACAGCGACACACAGACAGCCTTGATAACTAAAGTTTGCCCACAGGGAGGTGTTCTCTCCCCGCTATTGTGAAACTTAGTCATCAATGAACTCATAAATAAACTCAACGCGAGATACTTCTAGACAATAGGATATGATCATGACAGATGATCTGACCATTCTCATCTCAGGTAAGGTAACTAGTACAGTGTACGACCTTACCCAACAGGCTCTACGCATAGTAGAGTGGTGGTGTAATGAGTACGCATTATCAGTAAACCCGACCAAGACCGAACTAGTTATGTTCATACACAAACGCGCGCTAGGTACTTACCGACTGCCCAGTTTATTTAATACAGAGCTCAAGCTGTCTACCGAGGTAAAGTACCTGGGTGTCACTCTTGACAGCAAATTGACATGGAACAGCCACATGGAAAATAAGCTCAATAAAGCCAGTATCGTCTTCTGGCAGTGCAAGAAGATGATAGGTAAACGCTGGGGCCTATCCCCCAAAATTGCCTTATGGCTCTTTAAGACAATAATACATCCAATGATAAGCTACGGCGCAGTAGTGTGGTGGCCTCGGACCAACCTAACAACGGCCGCCAACAAGCTTCAAAAGCTTCAAAGACTTGCATGCCTAGCGGCCACGGGCTGCATGAAAACTACACCTACAGCGGCACTCGAAGTGTTGCTGGACCTGCCTCCATTGCACCTGTTCATACTTTGCACATATGCAACGATGTCGGCGGTCCGGCTAAGAGCTCTGAAGCTCTGGAAAGACACTAAAGCGCAATTCACACAGAAAGCGGGTGCGTGTCGGGCGCGGGTCGGGACGGGAGTACGGCGGGTATAATTACTCGTATTCATATGGAAGATACCACACTGCGCCACCCGACCCACGCCCGACCCGCAAACGCTTTCAGTGCATAGGGGGTGCAAAGAGTTCCCACCAAAAACTTAGGGTCCCAAGCCAACCTCACCTGCAAGTGGTGCACCTGCCGATCAACGGACGAGGCTCTGGCAAACAAAATATCCCGATAAGCGGCAATAGGCTCGCCACCTATTATGTGGGATCAAAACACTGGCGAAAAGCGGCCGTTTAATATGCCTCTGCCTACCCCTTTGGGGAAACAGGCGTGGGTCTATGTATGTATGAATACGAGTAATTAGACCCGCCGTACTCCCGTCCCAACCCGCGCCCGTCACGCACCCGCTTTCTGTGTGGATTGCGCTTACACACCGCACACTAGCAACTTAAATACACTCCGCCATTGGCGACCGAATACTGAAACAATTTGTGTTCGACTAGAAATACAAAATTCAACTGTATGAGGATCTACACGAAAGAGCGGTTAACCACAACAAGCTCACGATCTTCACAGATGGGTCTAAGACGGATACAGGTACGGGTTCAGGAGTATTCTCCGAGGACCTAAACATCAACATCGCAGCACCGCTGGGAGCCTACAATACGGTCTACCAGGACGAATGTTTTGGCATAATGTTAGCTGCCACAGCAATCATGGCACGTGAGGTAAGGGAACGATCCATTAGGATCCTCTCAGATAGTAAGGCACTCCTCTCAGCTCTCAAAAGCCATACTATCACCTCGGCACTCACGCTTGAATGCCACCAGAAACTAACAGAGGTAGGTAAACAAAACAAATTAACACTGCAATGGATCAAGGGCCACAGTGGCTCAAGAGAGAATGACACAGCAGGGAATGACACAGCCGAAGTATTTGCCAGAAGAGGGGCCACTTTAGAGGTGGTGGGACCCGAGCCCATTATTACCCTCCCTTCTGGTTTTTATCGCAACCTGGTAAGAAATAGGACCAGGACCCAACACAACCAGTCCTGGATTGGTATTGAAACATGTAGGCAGGCCAAGGACGCTTTTCCCGCAGTAGACGGTAAGATAGCCAAACAAATCCTTCGGCTGTCCAAACAACAACTGCGGACAGTCACGGCCGCCTACACAGGACACGGATTCTTTAATAAACACCTGTTTACTATAGGTATCACCGACAGCCCGCTGTGCAGGGCCTGTATGGCAGCAGACGAGACGGCAGCCCACCTGCTCCTCGACTGCCCTGAGGTCGCACAGTACAGGTAGCAGTACCTGACCAGATACAGCACCCTGAGGGAAGCAGTGGGCCCATCAAGAGTCTGCTGGCCTTCCTCGAAGAGCTGGGGTGGCTCGAATGATGACACCGTTCCCACCCGCACGCAAAATACACGCCAAGACGTGGAGTTGCGGAAACAGCCCGTGCCATCAAGTATCAAGTAACTTGGTAATCATCCGAATCTTACAAACGACAGGAAACTAGTAAAAATAAAACATAAATTTTATTTCATAAGAGAAAGATGTATATTTTTTTTTTCGTTCTGGAAACCTTCTAAATGCCAGCCGGTCTCCTAGGAGCAAAAGCCGGGGTGTGAGGGATTTTCAATTACCTACTTCAATTTATTTATTAATATCTGAACTTTAAATCATTGTTTTAATTGATAGATTATAATTTGTCCACCAGTTCGTACCTACCTACTACCTACTTATTAGGTTTTCACTATAAACATCGAAGTCGACTCCTGTTTTCGTATATTATGTTAGTTGCATCATCATTCTACCCAAGGTGGGAACATTTTGCCGTAATCGGTACGCTTGACAAATTGGTGATTGTAGTGGGAAGTTTCATATTCTTGATAATTATCATACCTACACGTGTGCTTCAGACTAAGCCGAATCCAAAGCTTAACCCTACAAGGCTGAATTTGCTGTTAGTGCGCGACAAAAAAATATAAGTTGTAATTAGCGATCAGAAGCTAGGATACACTTATAAAATAAATCCATATTTTACGAAAAATATATTTTTTTATTTCTGTTCCATATACGGTACACTGAGCCTTGACTTATGCTTTTTGGTAATGAATTAGTACAATTAAAATGTTTTTAAAATAGTTTATTATTACATTTTTTTTTCAATGGGTGACTTATTATTTTGATTAAAATGAAATAACTAGGTATAATATTTTTAACTTTTTTATATATTGCTATTTATAAGAAAAAAATCATAACTAAGTATTATAATAAATTTATATTTTTTTTAATGATCAAAAGATCTAAAACGGTTATTATATGTATTTAGGGAGTTGTACGTGACATTTATTGCAAGTTAAGAATGTTTTTTTTCTATTCCAAGCAGGATATTTGAATCAATGTCTTTTTGTACCCAAACTAGAAACTCCTCAAACACATCACGTCTGACATCACGAGGAGGTAGGAATAATGTACTTGGCTTCTGTTTTTTAGTTTTAATTTCATCAGATAAACCTATGTTACCTCTGTTTGTTTATTTATAGCCCAACAAGCATAAACTTTCCCCACTTCAAATTTGAAGTCCTTCGGTTCCTTCTGTTTCATTGGGGTTAGCGTATGCTACTGCTCCCTGACTCTTCTGTACAATAACCAGCAATTGAAAAGAGTTACGTCGAGAAGGTGATAAAATAGCCTCAAGAACCATTTTCTTTTTTATTGATTTGACGTACAAAAGACGATTATAAAACAACTAGTTTGTTATAGTGGGACGATAACGGTGACAATATCTGTACTATCACAATTTGCTACTCATTGTTCTGAAGAACCTCTTTGAATTTTTTATTTTTTTAGGTCTTTTATGATACGTATTTTGAAGTCTTTTCCTGAGAGACCTTTGTTTCTTCTTTGGGTGACAGTCTTCAGACCAGGGATTCAAAATCTACTCATTGCAATACTCATAGTCAATGATCGCTTAAGTGCCCGAGATGGTGTAATGGTACCTGAAGTTGTACCTGAAGCCATTGCTTATGAAGGTATTAGGCTGAGGGTCTGATATTTTTGGCTGACGATTTTCAATATTCGTAACAAGCTCGTTGACGGGAGGCAAGCCCTAATGTCTCTGCAGAGATAAGGAAGTTTCCACTCCGCTAAATGGCTCTGATAAAGGGTTTTGGATGAACTGATTCTTTCCGATGCCATCATCAGTTTCAGCGTCAGAAAAATTTGGTTTGTCTTCACTTCCAGAAGCAAAATAAAAAAAACCATCAGTATCTAAATCACACAATCCTCTTTGCGACATTATCTGAAATAAAAACGAATTATTCATAAGGAAAGATACCGTAAGTACGTATGAGTAAAACCGGACACTAAAGCTCGAAGTACCGTACGTGGCACATCCATGAAAATATGATTTACTAATGAGTTTACTATTGTAATATAAATATAGATTTTTTTTTATAAACTACAACCCGAATTAATTAAAAAAGGGGTCCAAAAAGGACGAAACAAGAAAATTGCGCGGTCAGATATAAAGCTAGAGCCGTGGTCGCACCTATTGTATACCTACCTAATGTGGTTGCCAGGAATACTTAACCAACATGGCAGGTAACTAAATGTAAGTAAGTATAATAGTATCCAATAGGTGCGACTACGGCTCTAGCTTTATATCTGACTGAGCTATTTCATTGTTTCATCCTTTTCGGACCCCATTTTAACGTAGTCGGGTTATAGTTTTTAAACATATTTTTTTTTATTTAATCCTTTTCCGTATCCCGTTGGGGCATGTAAACTAACCCTGCAATATTTACATGTCATAAGAAAAGGAAGAAAGAAAGAAAAATTGGTACCTAACGCAAAGCGTCTGAACCGCGTGAATTTTAAGTAAAACCGCGTTTTAAGCTTATACTAGAGGACGCCAGCAGGCACGCGTGCACATTTTTTAAAATTTAGCTGTTTTGACCGTTCCCGTGGGTATTTCGGGCAATCCCTTCTTAGTGCACCTCTATGGTCCCCAAGGAACATACATGCCAAATTTCAGCTTCCTGCACCAAATAGTTTTGGCTGCAGCTTGTCTGTCAGTCAGTCAGTAACGCAAGGATTTTATATATTAAGATTTTGACTAAAATAATATAACGTATGTACATATTTGTAATGTGCTCACCAATACCTTTATTTTGATACCAAACACGTAATAATTATCAGTTTAGTTTTTTTTTGAGGTTGGAATCTGAAGTATTAATTCCGTAATAGAAAATTAGGATACAATTTATATAGCCTATGTCACCCGGGCTATTATTACGATTCTATTGACACCTTATTTAATAAAATCGGTTTAGGCGCTACGGTGGAACATACAAACATTTTTTTTATTAAAAAACCTGTCAAATTGACTTCACGCTGCCTGATGGTAAGCTGACAGTGAAGTCCTATTGTGAAGGCCACCATCCCCAATTGCTGGTTAAGCAATGTGACATGGCGGCCCTCACTTTGACGGCCTTGAGAGATGCCTTTTCACGCCCCGCTTAAACATACATACATAGATAGACTGCCAAAAACATTACCCTTCCTTTTGGCTTCGCCGTGTCGGGTAAAAACACCTTACCTCTGCAAAATATACACTTTGTTATAACACACAGTATTTTTTTGAGTCAAAACTGTTAATTTACTATTTTTTAATTTACTTGTGTTTTCGAGACAGAAGACTAACTTAACACTTTCATTAAAATTTCACACTGAGTGCGTTATAAAAATAACACGAACGACATCTTTAGGTAAAAAGTCATATTACTAAATTCCTAATATTAGCTTCTATCAAAATGTCAAGTGATGTCCCTATTCATAGTTTTATATTTTATAAGAACGATTAAAGTCGTTGTTCCACATATGGCACGGGGTGCCTTGTAGGGTTAAGGAAAGTTTTTCTATAAGACTAGTCTTAGATTCTGTTAGTGTTATAATAAAAGGTTCCTTAAGCTAAAAATTATATTATTTGTCGGACTATCCTATGATAATTCGACAAATAAGATGACTTTATGCTATTTCTATGAGTAGATATATAGTAATGTAATGATATTCGACGATAGTCCGTTTGATAATGGATTACTGAGTTCCATAATAACTGAAAAACCCGCAAAGTCTCATCATCTCCGTTGGTCTGTCCATCTGCGGTTTAATGCAGAAATTCTAAGTAAGTACTGTGGAGCAGAAATCAGACATAGGTAGTTTTACATCTCTCATCACGACTATGTCGACATAATGTTCTTTAATAATTTTAAAGACCCTGGGTAATGT
Source organism: Euclidia mi (assembly GCA_944739405.2). Classification (NCBI taxonomy): domain Eukaryota; kingdom Metazoa; phylum Arthropoda; class Insecta; order Lepidoptera; family Erebidae; genus Euclidia; species Euclidia mi. Next base: position 15,551,121 of record OX123198.2, on the reverse strand, counting down.
AGGAGGTCTGCGAAATTATATTGTGTTTGGCCTGACTCGCTTCTGAATAGTTTTCTAATTGTAGGTACCATACTTACTGTTATACTGTAAATAATATACTTACTGTTATAAAAATAGATTGAAGACTTATTTTGTCTCTAAATACACTACGGCCGACGAATCATGGCGGGTCTGAAGCTAGTCTTTGCGAATTACCGCGCATGTATACTCGTGTAGAAAACTGTTATTGCCAGACTTTATATAATTTATATGTAAGTAGTATTATTCTATGATGAATGCACCTCACCTGACAACAGTGGCAGATACTTTAACCGGAACATACACAATATTTTAAACTAAGGTCTACGAACAGTACTGGATACGATGGTGTATCAACTAGAATACTGAAAACCGTGTCTAATAATATATCAAATCCAATGAGCGACATTTGAGCAATTTTCGGTATTATGCAGGGAGTAGTTCCCACGGAATTGAAAAGGACCATAATAAATCGGCTCTTTAAGAAACATGATAAACATAGTATGACTAGTTCCAGTCATATCAACAATATTTAAAAAGGTTATCCATAAGCCTGTTAAACAATCGGAAACATAAGAAACATACCTGAATGCTGCAGTATTTTCTTTTTTGAAAATTGCATTGACAAACATAGATCGAACGGATTTTTCTTTAGGTAGACACATCTTTTAAGCCGCAATTAAGAATGCGCTCGTGTTGTGTTCCAAATAAGTAGGTATTTGGAATACAACACATCGTCTGTACTCAAGACAGGGATAGTAGAACGAATACTAACTTGTGACAGAGATACATAATATAGCACCGAAAACTTCAAAAGTAAAAAAGAGATGTCCTATTTACGTGTTTTACGCTCAATTTAATCGATTTTTATAGATAGCGCTTAAAATTAATTAGAAAAAATTTACGTGTATTTAATTACATATAAAGATTGAAAGTGTATTCTAACTCTTTTCATTTATGTCATCGTTAATAGATAACTGATATAACTAAATCCGGTCTTTAAACTGCGAAAATAAATTTAGATTTGTTTTTTTACTAAAAACAAAATCTCACTGTTCGCTATGTGCGAAGTACATGGTGGGGGTATAGTAAAGCGATCGCAGCGCTTGCCGTGGCAGAAATACGCAAAAATTCGGGAAAGTAAAGTCAATTTGGACGGAGTTCGTAAAAAAATTTTGTGTTGTGAACTGCAAAAATAACGGCAAAAATAGTAATAAGTTCTATATATGTATTTCCCAGACTGAAAATTAAATCAAAGAAATAAATGGATAGATGCTTAGAGCATTAAACCAACGCTCTAAGGATAGATGCTATAAAAAGGAATAAGTAAGCGGAATAACTTTTAATTATGATCAATTTTATTTGCGCTATATTTTATGTGATATTTATTAGTTTCTTTATTATTTTAGTGTTGATAGGTCACCGTGGTACCTCAAACTTGATTACACAATTTGTAGTGAAAATTTTATGGGATACAAAAATTGGACGAAGAAGAAAGTCCGAAGTTGTGCTCCCACGATATTCCCTGAAATATATCGAAAGAGGAAGGTTAATGATTCACAGGTGCTAGCTAGATATACACGCTTGACAAAACGAAGAACCACAAAAGTCTGAGATACCACATCAAGTCAAATAATAATTTAAGAAGGAATTTAATTAAATCAATCTCAACTTCTTGTGGTCGATCAAGGATGTCAAGTCAATATGTTTTCTGAATCGAAATTAAGAGATACAACCTTTATTTGTCATACAAAATAATTGAGTAGGTAGGTCTAAATCGCGTAATCCGTGTGGTGACGGATTAAGAATAGGTACGGAATGTCACCACCCCATATCATTCCATGGGTGTCGTGAGAGCCGACAGAGGGAGCATATTATGCAGAGAACAGCACTGTAAGAGAGGGAAATCTTGAAACAAACCCTATACCAACCCGTTTGGCCGGCGTGGTATAGTAGGCCAATTCCTCCTTTCAAAGGAGAGGCCTAGTCCAGCAGTGGGCTGTAAGGGGCTGAAGATGATGAAATCGCGTAAACCTTATTTATTTAATAAAGTATAAATACCTATTTGTATAATAATAACTGCTAATACACCGCTAAATTATTTTGTATGATGTATACAAATTGCGAAAGTTTAAAACCTTTATTTGTCTTAAATTCATTTACAGTGATCACTGCCTAGAGTATATGCTTTAAGGATCACTGTGATGCTGAAATCCAAGTGGATATAGCAACAACATCAAGAATTGTAATGACAAATAATTCAAGAAAAAAAGCTGTTACACTGACAAAAATCGTATGAGGATCAATCTATCGAAACAAAAAGCTAATAATTTGTTGGTATTTCATCAATAAAAAAATTGGGTAAGTGCGAGTCGGACTCGCGCACGAAGGGTTCCGTACCATCATCTATAAAAGAAAATCACGTTCATTGTATGTATACTTAAATACTTTATAAGTTTCTACCTGTTTATTAAGATCGAGTAACAAATTGCTTAAAAATTACGTATGTTGTATGGGAGCCCCCCTTTATTATTTACTTTTTTTAAATTTAATTATTTATTTTGAAAGGTAATATACAACTACATATTCTGTGAAAATTTAAAGCGTCTACCTGTTACAGTTAGTAATTTTGAGCAAAAAATACGAAAAAAACACGTTTTTTGTATGGGACCCCCCTTAATATTTTTTTTATTTTTAGTATTTGTTGTTATAGCGGCAACCGAAATACATAATTTGTGAAAATTTCAGCTTTCTAGCTATCATGATTTATGAGATAAAGCCTGGTGACAGACAGACAGACAGACAGCGGAGGCTTAGTAATAGGGTTCCGTTTTTTACCTTTTAGGTACGGAACCCTAAAAAGATCAAGAATTCCTAGATCTTGCTGGTGTGTTATTTAGCAATTTTGAGTTTTAAGTAACAAGATAGAAGAAAACAGTTTTCATTAAAGACCGACTTCTTATATTTTTGATAAAAATGAAAACTGGCTTGACATTTTCAGCATTGAGTGTATTATTTGGAGTACACAGAACCACAATCTCACGAATATTTCATTTGATCTTATATATCTAGCTAGTGCAACAACTAATTTAATCTTTTGGCCGAATAGATCCACTGTACAAGCAACAACCGCAAGTGTTTCAGTCCAGATAACATATATACAATAGTTATTATTGACTGTGCTGAATTCCGAATTGAAATACCGACAGCAGTGGATGATCGTTGATAGTAAAAATACTATTTCGTCTTTTTATTTATCTTTAATTTACTTTTTTACTAGAAAGCAATAAAATACTGAAATGACATTATTTGGCATAATCCCGGATAGTTGCGCATACTAGGTGGCGCTACTGTCGTGCACATAGCGAATATTGCTTGGTTTAATAAATCTATTTCATTTTATATCTTATCATACTTTTATTATTATAACAAAAATAAATGAATCCAAAATCAATTATAAAACTAATCGATTTAAATTTTTGATTAAATAAACTATTAATTTGTATTTACATAACGTGCATCACTGGCCTAGACTACCACCCCGCGCACCCCGCTTCTTGCCACCGCGTTGTTCCTAAAAAGGATTACTGCGCCGCCTTCTGCGCGAACTTCAGACTCGCCATCGTTAAACGGCCGTACTGTACATAGATGTGTGTCATTGCAAAGTAGTATCACATGAGTAGATAAACTCATGTGGTAATATGTGAAGTGATCGGGTTTTAACAAGGGTTTTTATATACAATGTGTAAATGAAATAACGCACATCCTCAGACACCCCAATTAGAATAACTTGTTACAATCATAATACATGCATTGAATTTTGTTTTTTATTTGCGTAAATATTGTTTTTTGAAGAAAGTATAAACTCGATTAAAAGTAAAAAGCGTGGTCACTATAAATTTGCGCACGCACACAAACACACGAAACGGTTGCTATGGTAAACAGACGACAGCGATCTGATAGGAACGAAATACGATACGATATAAACAAAATGTTTCAAATTTAGTCTTTATAAAACACTCTGATAGAGTGGGGTTTACAAGAATGATGTTTGAGTAATTTGTCAGCTACTGTTGATATTTCCAAAGATATGACTACCTATTTCTTTCCATCACACTTTTCGGCTTTGGAGTGGACAGTCGACTTTGTATAAAATTATTTATTATTTGTTAATAACATGTACACGATCCATTGTTTCATAATATTGTAAATGACTATTTAGTTACCTAGCATTATTGATAGATAAAGTAAAAGAATATCAATGAGAGAATAAAGCAAGATCGACGTGTTTAAAGTTGCAAATTAATAGTTACATTAATAGAATAATCAAATAACTTACAGGATAAAATCACATTATTTTAGTCCATTTAACACTTCACTGTTCCCTCACGCATCACGCATCTTTTCACTGTTTCAAAAGCAGCTACTATGTATCAACTTAACTCCTAGGCACTTGTTGTCTCCTCACAATAAACTAGTGATTTAAGATTTTCCCACAGTGAAAAAGTCCGGGGGCGACAAGTTAACATCAAGATGATGCAGAACGTTCCACACCAGCACCGTCATGTTGATAATTACAATTTTATTCACACAATTAAAATAGTTTTTCGCAACTGTCGCTGACAGATTCCCGATGGATGACTAGATACTTGTCATAACTTGTCAAAGCGCATCGCCAGCGCTTGTCATTGGCCAGCGCGGGCGACACATTACGTCTCGCTCTTGCCTGTTGATTATTACGTAAGCGAAAGATAGATGATAGATATTTTCGTGGTAAATTGTGTGTATTGTCTTTTGCCGCTATTGTGTTATACTAATGTGTGCGTTCGTGTGACCGAACGTCGAACCATTAAACAAATGCATTTTAAAAGAAGGCGTTCTGCTTTGACTTAAGGTTTATTTTCGTATATTTCAACTTTTGAAATATATGAGTGACTATAATTTACGTTATTTTTATTATTTTAGAACAAAAAATAAACAATATTAAAAATGACAGTAATTGATTCAGTAGCCGATTCTGAACAAACTACTTTCAGGAAGTGCATTTAAATTTGTTACATGTTGTATATGCGCTGTTAACAGTGTTTTGAGGTACTGGAACACGCCAGACGCCTGGAACGTCAACATTTTCCGTTAATCCATTGAAATGTTACATTCTCGAGCATTTTTCAGAGGATAAAAAATATGTTTTGGATGTAAAGAGGAGGTTAGTTTAAAGTTAAATTCAAGTTTATGGTTGAAAAGCGGGTGCAGAATTGCAGATGGCAAACTATGACTCGCACAGAAGATTCTTTACACCTAATAGAAATAAATGCTTCTTCCGACGAAGGCAACCCCAAATGTTATTTTACCGTAACTTTTAAATGGATTTTGATTAAGTTTCACTGTGACGTTTTCATTCATACACAACGTAAAATCTCTATGACTAAATTTTTTAATGTGATTTACTAGCTCTGTAATATTCAGTCTATAATATTATTCATAAGTGGTCATTTTTCAATATTTAAGGATAGCTTAGTTATTTTTATTGCCTATGATTAAAAAAATCAAGTCAGTAATAGAGTACCATGTTTGTACTCTATCATTGATATACATGGTTCTCTATCATTGTCTTGCATTTACAGAATTACTTACAAGTCGTAAAAAACTACAAAAAATCAGCAAATTCATGAAAATATTTCTGGGAAATTCGACCTCTCAACCCTAAATCAAATATGTTTATTTTTGTAAAAATAAAAAAAAATTGGTCACGACAAGAAGTGATAGATAATACTAGTAGATAATAAAATATGAATTCGAATACATAGTAGCATAATTGAGCATTGAAAAAGAAGCGACTGGTCAAAAAATATAAAAGTTCACTACAGTATAAAATCTCAAACACAACTGTCTGAAACAAAGGTTGTGAAGCCCTGAATGTGTGTTTACAAAAAGTTTATCTTCTCGTGGCACCAACTATAGTTATGTATACTTTGGTACTTTATTAAGATATTTTGTTATGGAATATAATCATAATTGGTAAAATAATTGTTATGAAAACCTCTTTATGAACGACAATTGTCGATGGCCGCCACTAGCAACAGTTTGCTTGGTGGATAGCTGTAGCATAGGAGAGTTAGAGCAGAGCAGAGACAGCACATTAATGGCCAGTGTTTTAAGTAGCAAGTGTTTTAAGTAGCAAGTGTCCGCAGACATGTCAGGCACACTGAGTCGCTTTTCCACTACTAGTGGCATGTCACAGATACTACATCACGAGTTGATGCCAAATGCTACACGTCTGCGGCGATCCCATATGAAACGTGTTGAGAATCGTTAAACAGACACACATACAGACTCATACAGCTAGCCACTGCAATTAGTGGCTGTGGATAGCTGTACACATGATTGCGCGGAGACTAAGATAGGTATAATTATGCTAGCTATTCATTCTGCTGCCACCATCTTACCTCCATATGATACTTATATTCTGTCAAATATTCGTCCAAGAATTCCTCTGCTGCTTTCTTTACCATTTTTGGATCGAATTTCACGCGTGGGTCCAGTTGATAAGTGTTCAAGAAAGCCAATACAGGTCGCTTAAACTCGATAGCGATCTGAGGAGATATAGAGTTAGTTAGAGATATATAGAGTAAGTATTTAGTACCATATCAATATCGTCAGTATAAACTTACTTATCAATTAAGTATTATTATTTAAAATAGAATAATATGAAGACTATAACGAATTCATCCCTTTGGTTTATCCAACTGCCATGATTCATCGTCTTGCAGTGGATTATGGTTGGATCCAAGACTTTCGTATTTAAGCCCAGGAGTTGCTATCTAGTCTAACCAGGATTGACAGAATATAATCTTTTTTATAGAACGGCTGCCGCCTCACCTCCAAAACTCAATAAGTGCTATGCTTTTTCCACAAAGGCTAAGACTAGGGCTCAAAGGTAACTCTTACTGCCCATAATAGCTGCCATGATAATTTATTTTTCCACCGACTTTATAAAAGAGGAAAATTTGGTATTTCTTTTAAGTATGTTTCCTCGTTTCATGTTATAGAGCGGCGATAGCCCAGTGGTGTACGTAACGGACTGCCGAGACGATGGTCTCGGGTTCCATCCCCAGGTACCCCGGGTACACACCTATGACTTTTCGAAGTTATGTGTGCATTATACATTAATTATCGCTCGCTAATTGATGTGCCCGGTAGATGGCAATAGGCTCGCCCCCTATTACATTGGGACTGAAACATAACTGGCGAAGTGTGGGTGTGTAATACAGCTCTGCCTACCCCTTCGGGGATAACAGGCGTGAAGTTATGTTATGTTATGTTGTTATGTTTCCTCAGAATTCATCATTTCTATTTCTAAAAAAATATTTTATTTCAAAAGAGTTCAAGTTTGAGACACTTTGAAGTCGAATATAGCTAACATTTAAAAATAATAATTAAAAATCTAAAGAATTGAGATAGTTTTTATGAAACCGATTAGTAATGTTACGAGCTGGGGTTCGGTGATAAATTATATACACTATGCCAGAAAAATTGCACTTTATTTACTAACACAATAACACTAGATACACACACTTAATTTTTCAACACTAATAAAACTCACTATTCACACCACTAGAAACACCACTAAACACTTCCGACTTACTTCCTTCGCTTCTTGTTTATCGCTCCGATATTCAATTGTAACTATATTCGTCCGATCGCTCGCGCTCTATTTATACTGGCCGGATAACATCACTAGCGCATTCTAGATGCTTCCACAAAACTGTCGAAATAATCGCGAACAGTCGATACTCGATACAGCAACGCCATTTAGTACAGAGTAGATGAATTACCTTTAAACTACCGATACATTCAATCTCTTCTAGTATTATTCACCGATAGATGGCGTAACAGTAATCATGTACTTATACATGAATCCTCCATGATATCTCAGTTTTCTGATGACCTTTATCAAAGGAAAGATTATGGCCAAGGTAAATACATCGGTTAACTAGTTCTAATTTTTCACCGTCAATAGAAACTGGTGAGTTTTTGCAGCATAGAACATTTGCCATAACCTTCGTCTTGGTCATATTCATTTTAAGACCTACTTTTAATGAGACCTTGTTAAGATCTTGGAGCATAGTCTGGAGGTTTTTGAGATTATTCGCAAATACTATCAGATCATCTGCAAACCTTAAGTGGGACAGGAACGCACCATTGATGTTAATCCCGCAGTGGTCCCATTCTAAGCTTTTCATAGTGTCTTCCAGGACAGCAGTGAAAAGCTTCGGTGAGATGGTGTCTCCCTGCCTCACCTCGCTTTAGCGGAACTGATTTGGTAAATCATGTACACGTAGGCCTGCAGTATGGCTGAGGTGTAAAGCTCCCGGAGCATATCCACGTAACGAGAATCGATGTGACAACGATGAAGGGCATGGAATACGGCCCAGTGCTCAACGCTATCAAACGCTTTTTCACAGTCTACGAAGGCTATCCACTCCGAAAGCCCGCCTGTTCTACGGGTTGGGCTTCATCAAGCTCACGCGTAAGCCGATTTGTGAGGATCTTAGAGAAAAGCTTGTAAATTTGCGATAGTAAGCTAAAAGGACGGAAGTTAATTGAAAGGTGTTGCCTTTTTTGTGTATGATGGTGACTATGGCATTTTTCCAAAGTTCTGGAGTACGGGTATCATACATAAACTTATTAAAAAGTTTTACCAGTAACTTTTGAACTGGTTCCCCTCCTTTTCTGAGTAGTTCAACCATGATTCCGTCTTCACCAGGTGTTTTATCTGTCTTCATACTAGATAGGGCTTTAACTACTTCACACAACAAAATGGGTGGCAAGGTTTCCGTATTTTGATATTCCGTAGGTGGTGCTCTGGCATCATCATCTTGGAAGAGTGGTTCTGGACATCTTGATGTATAATAGATCCTTATAGAATTTCTCGAGAATAGATAAAATTTGTGCTCGATCTGTCACTATGTTGTCTTCATGGTCCCTTAGTTTGGTGATCTGTTCACAGCCTGTTAGGGTCCTTCTTCTAAATACCTTTGGTCCTCTATACTCTTTTATTGTTTAAATTGTCGTTTCAGTGTTATGTTGTCTTAAATCCCTACGTATAGATTTACTGATCTATTTGTTAATCCTGTCGATTTCTTTTTTGTCTGACGCTGTATGTAAAGCCATGTTCCTTCGCTTCAAACGTAGTTCGCTTTAATCGTCATTCGCCGGAACATCTCTTTCATTTGAGCTTTTGCTTATTTCAATTGGTTGACTTGAAGGCAAGCTAGGTGTGAACGTTAGCTACATGAAGTGATAATGACCTAGTAGAGAGGCCAAATCAAAAATCCCTATAGACTGCTTCGCAGGAAATCTTAGTTTCCAATCCACGGCACGTACCACTATTTTTTTAAAATTGCATACCTTTTATTTATTTCGCGCTTTGAAGAACGCCTGAAGCCAATGGCCCTAGATGTCATGAAGATATTTGTCAATTCTTACGAGGAATAAGCTCCCCACTCAAATTATTCCGACGGTGATCTTAACCATATATTAAGCTATACCTTTGAGTTGCAGTGGTCAAGCGGCAGTCACTTAATTATCAAACGAAATATCAACATCAACTCTGTTTAGAGAAGAAACCGGAACCCAGATCCCGGATTACTGATGACGATCTTGAATCACAAGTGGGACAACTACTATCCCGTTTACAGGTACCTAACTGGCAAGACATTTCAGTCCTACATAATGTTCCGGTTGTCGTAAAACCTGCGTACCAAAGTAGACTCTTGCAGTTTATCATAAACCCTTGACTACAGTGATGGTCAAGGTTTGATATCACCAACAGCGGCCCGTAATACGGAATAGGTACATGATGTCAATATACGCTACTGGCACTCTCTTTAACCTTAGAGCCCACCTGATCACCAGTCGAGGTATACACGCACACAGAAAGCCCTCTGCATATCCAAAAAGCAGAAAATGATGATTCCGAGCGAAAAGTGAAAACTGGGTCCATAGGTCCGTGACGAAGGCAAAACCCATATTGACATGCCAAGATATTGGTCACACCACAAAGAAGAAACTACACGAAAATAAACATTTACCTGCGAAGACCTATCCACTGCTGATTTAATACCAGATATAGCAGAAAAACCAAAAGATTGTTTCCGCATTTTCATTCTGCTCATAGATTTCGTATGTTTTTTTCTATCATCCTCGATAGTTATTTTGCTTTTCTTACTTTCGGCATCCATTTTCAAATGGTGGCTGAATTAAATAATAAATACTAAACAATGTCTTGAAAAATGTTGTAGAGTTAATCTGAATGATTTATTTCTTTGAAGTACTAATTTCATGTCAAACAATTTAGCAGCAATAAAAATAAATGTACTTCAATGTCTAGGTAATATTATGAAACCTCTTTGTGTTGAAATGGATCAAGAAAATAAAGAGAATAGGTATTACATGTATTTTTAATAATTTATTTGATCTATTTTTCCACCTTGACATTGGCAAAATCATCGAACCCACCGATGGAGCCAAATAAAAAAAAAAAAACACTGTACTCTCCAATCTGATAAAATAACGCCACCGACCACTAAATAATAATATAAACGGAAATGTTTGCGTAAAGTAATACAATTTATTTCTCGTTTAGAATACTACGAAAGTTTATAAATTTCATAGGAAATTTATAAATTTACGGTTCTTATTATTTTCTGGTGACAAATATACATCGAGGTTTCTAAGATCAAACAGCACATCCTACATATATTCGGGCATACCCATTAACTTATTCAATTGCTCTGGATTCGATTTTGTGATAGTTCGTTTATATGCCTCTTAGTAACAACCTTATATGCATCGTTGTGGATTACAAATGGCAATCCTAACAGAGATAGACCAGCATACATTAGGTCACTATCTGCCTACTCAAACCTGAACTGTTAATTAGTTAACATACTTGTTGTAAGTCGAGGCAGCGATAGCCTAGTGGAGATACCAACGGATTGCTATGCAGAGTTTTCGGAGTTAAGTGCGTATTAAATTGTTAATTATCGCTTGCCCCAGAATGCCCCTCAAATGATGCTCGCAGATGAGTACCTCCTATTTAAGGTTACACTGTGCAAGTACAGTAACGGCGCGGTTGCCGGTATTTTAGTTTGAGAAAATAATCGTTTCTCGTATATTAAACGTAAAAAGCCGACAGCGGACTGGCAACCCGAACCCGCTAAGCACTACCGCATCATCGTGTGGCAGCTGTGTCTCGACCACGCTGTTACCATAGAATAAAGAGTACTAAATATGATCTGTGGGCGTCACAGTATACCGTCACCTTTACACTCCTTTACATAGCTGTGAGTACTAGCATGGGCCTAGAGCATGGGCACACTCGTATAAAGTAAAGAACATTATGGACCATTTCTAGAAAAGTTTAGTAAGGTTTTACCTCTTTTCACACCCATCGCCACAGAGAACAATTATTTATTATTTATGATCTTGACTGTCAAAAAAGTTGTATGATACGAGATACAAAGTTGTAAGCTACGATTTTATTTGCTATTTAGTTATTGAAATTTAGTACTGATACATTTGTAATTGAAATGGACGAAGACAGGAAGAGAACAGTTTCAATTTTAGATCAAGAGATCAAGAGAACCATGTCATCTTATGTGCAAAAGTCTATGAGCAGACTGAAGGTCCGCAGGCAATCGTTTGGTTTCGCTAATGTTGTATCAGGCATAGGTCCTGGGAGGACATCGAATGTAAGTTATTTTTCTATTATTTAAAACAAACATCTGATAGTGACATCGTCCGCTGAGGGGTCGGTTACTGGGGCAAAAGGTAGGCAAGATACTAGACTGAACTAAGTATAGAATGAAATACAACGCACCGCCGAAACTACCGATCACAAGAAGCTATGTATGTATGTAGCGCTCATAGCGAGACTTAGCTTGCCGTTCGTAACAGATCGGCAAAGTTAAGCAGCGCTTGCACAGGTTGCCACTTGGATGGGTGACCGTGTGTGGCATTTACATCTGAGCGCTACCGTGCTTCGGAGGACACGTAAAGCTGTCGGTCCCGGTTCATGTCTAAGGGTAAGGATCGTTAGGCCATGTCGGAGGCCTCCAGGCGGTCTGAAAAACTCCGACACCAGATTTGGCCACACACTCACACGAAAAACAATAACAAACACAAGAAGCTGAAATTTGGATGTATGCTCCTTGCGAAGTGCAGGGTAGCATTAAGACCACTAGTAAAATAGTCCCATGCAGGTGGAGCCAAGGGCGAAGTTTATTTAGTTTTATTAAACAGTTTCATCAATTCTCGCTCAATAGTTTTTACATGAGAGAGTATCGAATAAACATTTATGCGTCGTCAGAAAATAACTCTACTAAGACTTATAATAAACGTTCGCGTTAGTAAGATCCAACAAACGAAAGCGTATATCGCAACAAGTGTTTTTTTAGGCAAGATATACAATGATTTTTACTATTGGATACTTCATGGCCTCAGAACATGTTCAAGACCAATAAAATTTAAATTGATATATTGCCATACATTTTCAGGCTGGACAAGAGTCTAAGCGGCCGGTGTTAATGTACCTTAATACATATCAACTAGATCCACGCGTCAAATTCGATCCTAAACAGGTTACAAAGGTTACAGAAACACTCTTGGATGAAGTGTTTACTGATCATACTTACAACAGAGAGGTATTTTTTATCTTTATTTGTCTTTTTATTTGAGTGTGTTGCCGATTACCGATACCAAACGTTGTAATGCATAATTTTTTTTTTAACCTCTCGTCTGTATCCGAAGGGGTACTATGAATTTATAGGTCCCACGTAATAGCGGGCGAGCTTATTGCTGTTACCAGGCACATCACCAGACTCTGTGCTGCTACTGAGAATTCGGAAAAACCCAGTAACACATTTGCCTGACCCGGGAATCAAACCCAGGACCTCCGATCAGCAGTCGCATACGCTATCCACTGGACCTCTGAGGCAGTGCATAATACATAATTATGGCCTTATATTATTTCACAATATTTTGCCATGAATATGCGCCCAAAATCTTGTTGGCATAATATGTAGATCATGCCGATTGCTGTAACGTTATTAAATTTCTTAAATATTGTTTCATCTATCTATTCTAATAATTGCATTTTTTTTTTGTTCTCGAAGAAACAAACTTTCTTTCCTCATTTCTTTTATTCAAATCGCGGCATACTTCAAAGCGATATTCAATTACTGTTCTTTGTTCACTTTGTTCATCAGTATTCATTTGGGAATTAACTAAAGTAAAAAGTATTTATAGTTCGAGAAGGTGAACTGTAAGCCTCCCTCAGAATTCATTTTAAAAGGTATCACTTATCAAAGATTCTATTAAAAAAAAGTTCATTGGCCTATACACGGTTATTATTTATGATTAATCTGAATATATATTATTATGTATATCACTGATGTGGTCGGAATGTCGCGTAACTGAGCTTCTTATTTTTTAAATCCTTGTTAATCCCTGGAAACCTCCAAAATTCGACTGGAAATTCTGTATTAAAAATATCCCAATTATGAATGATGATAGTCGTCAGATCTTTTGTCTTATAAGTGCTATATGCAGTCAGTCTTGTTTGTGTAAATCTGGGTTAAAAGTCACTAACTGCTTAGAGTAACCGGACGTTGAATGGACACACAGACCAGTAGTCTATTCTCATTTTTATCTAGCTATACTGGGAAATCCCTCATAAGACAAACTTTTAAGTCGGCGAAAATATAGTGAGTTGTGACCTATCTTTTCACATTTTCGAGTAACTAGAGTTAAAAATATGCGGAGGGCACGTAGTTTTTTCATGCAAAATTATTATGAAAAGGAAATTATTGCTTTATTTGAAATTTCGATAACAACAACGTTAAACATTTCATGTTTTTGATAAGCTTTATCATAATATAATATATTTTTAAAATATTTTTATCGATAAATTAGCCTTAGTTTATAATTTTGCGGTTAGGTATGTCACAGTCACCAACATAGCTGATACAACTTTTTATAACCCCAACTTATATTACAATTACAGACGTCACCGGAGCTAGCACTACATAATTATAGCCGATAATCTGCTATACAAAGTAAAAGCGATGGAGTTCAACCGCTACAGGATCCTCACTATAGTCACCATTGCGCAAGACAGAGCACAATGCTACACTAATGCTATCTCTTTCGTATGGGACGATGAGCGAGACGGATATAGTAACGTGCAAAGAGAAGTGCGCGGTGCTTTCATTCAGATTACGATTTTTGGGATATATCTTGATTAACTAAGAATGTTAAAGTAATTAATTAACCAGATGAGTAGTGGCAAAGTCTTTTCTTAGTTGCTTTAAAGTAGAAACACTAAGAGTAAAGCTTTGAGGGACATAAACTATTCTTTCATTTTCGTGTGATGGCATGGAAAAAGTACTAGTCATCGATTCGCGTGGATCGTCGACCGTCTGATTTGTAGATGGGTGAAAGGTCTAAAAGATTACACCTCGGTGCTTCGGAGAGTTTGTAAAATCATCAATCTCAGTTGTCATGAAGATCTATAACAGTTGCTACGAGGAGTTAGTACTCACACACTCTCACAGAAAATCGACGTAAAGTAACTGTTGCGTTTCGATCGGTGAGTGAGAGTGCCGGAGGACCTGTCCCCTATTCCTTCTCCATATCCCACTCCTCATCCTATCCCTTTTCCCAATCCCAAGGGTCGGCAACGCACTTGTGACTCCTGTGGTGTTGCTTCTGTCCATGGGCGGCGGTAATTGCTTACCATCAAGAGGTCCGTCTGCTCGTTTGCCGCCTATTACTATAAAAAAAAAAAAATATTCAGGATATTATTCTAGTCCAAGATAAGGATAAAGATGATTATTCATTTTCACACTTTAGGAATCTGAAACATAGGTACTCCTTATGACTTCGAGAACTATACATAAATATCTTTGGAGTTTTGTTATGCTGATCGAGTATCACTAATTAAATTAGCTTTATTATAAATATTAATATTTATTATAAAAGTAAGTTCAACAATAAAATAATAACTTAACATTAATAATGTTTATTTCCATATTGTATTCTATATTCGCGCCACTAATAAAGTTGAAGTGGTCTGAAACGCTCATTGCGAGGATTCGCTAAGCTTCCGAACAAATGTTCGAGATATCGTTTCGACACAATCAACCCAGATAAACTGCGGATTACCTTACACCCCAGCTAGGGAACGTCGTGAAGCGGAGGCGACGATCGTAAAAAGCTGACTTTTCAAATAGCCTTTTCTCAGGAATAATGGCTGCAAAAGGGCATTTTTGTTACAAAACTTCTACTTCGCCGAGCCTATAGCTTTAAAGTTCTGTTTTTGTAGACTGTATTTTCAGACGCTTGTTTCTGTAAGAAGTGGCCCATTGCTAGGAAAAATCCATGAAAAAGTAATAAAACAGCACAGTTTTTTAAATCATCTATGTACCATACAATCACCTAAAATACAACGCCTGATGGTAAACGATTACCGCCACCCATTTACACACGCAACATCAGAGGCGTTACAAGTGCGTTGCCGATCTGGATCGGCAAGGGAAAAGATGGAGGGGAAAGGTCATTCAACACACTCATTTACCAAACCAAAAGTGTTTATACTGTTCCTTTAGATCGATTTTCTGTGAGGGGATGATATTTAAGAAGTAGGGTTTGAGTCTCAGGTTGTCTCGTGTGTAAATTTAGTTGTCTCGGTCCCAAATTTTTTGTATGGTAATAGGCGGCAAACGAGAAGACGGATCGCCTGATGGTTAGCAATTACCGCCGCCCATGGACACAAGCAACACCACAGGAGTGACAAGTGCGTTGCCGCCCCTTTGGGTTGGGAAAAGGGATAGGATGAGGAGTGGGATGTAGAAGAAGGAATAGGAATTTCTAGTCGAGACTCGAAACAGGACACAGTTTTTGATTTAAATAATTGAAATAACATGTACTAAAGTACTCCGTACTATCGCGCAAATACTGAATACACAATAAATGCGTTTGCCGCGTCGCCACATTGGTTTTCTTGTGACGTTTGATGGATATTGTGTCTGTGTCAGGTCAGTCTGAGATCAATTTAATGTTATGGGGTGAAGAGGGGTGTTCGCTCTAGTTTTCTTTTTGAGATACCTACGCACCGTTACCTGTTACAACAAAAGATTATGGCACACACAAAATATCAGCACCAAACAGCAAAGCGTCCCCTTAAACTACTACTGCATACGTACAGTCAATAAATACTTGCCATAACTATGATAACGGTCATTTGTGGCTGTTAATTGGTAAAGTTATTTTTGTAAAGTTCCCCACGACACTCAATTTATTTCTACTGGAGAAATTGTATTTTTTAGAAGGAACAAGTATTACTTAGACTGAAATTAACCTTAAAATTGTTAGGATTTTATTTGATGTCTCGTGACTGTTGATTTTCATAAAAAAATAATTTTCTTCACACATTTGGCTTAATTCCATTTAAATTTAATTCCCATTTTATTTTGTTAACAGCGCAGGCTGTCTCATGTCCTGGGACTTTAAATTTGTCGAGACTTCCTAAAGCCTACCGAGCACTACCACCTATTATTCTATCCGGCCTAGAAACAAAATTTTGGAACACACATTACCTGTAGCAGTGCTAATTGGCAAGGCGTCACGTTAAAGCACTACGCTGTACAGTCAGTTAAAACTTGTCATTACTACGATTTCAATTTAGATGGTGACTCATTGCTTGTTAATTGTTTGTCTTTATTCCTAGAGTTAATTATGATTGGTAATTTTCACCTAAAATTATTGTTATTCATACATTTCGTTACAAATGAACTTGATTCCAATATTGTTCTGGAACATCTCGAGATCCCGGGAAGTCCCGGGACTTGGCCGTCGGCTGTCTCGTGTCCCGGGACTTTGAAAATGTCGAGACTTTAGGTACATACCCTGATAAAAAGGCCGGCACTCGACCGGGGAAGTGCTAGGTACCTATTTCTTATTGTAATTGATGAGATTTTTTTAATTCAAGAGCACTTATGCAGAATATACCTATTTGCTGTTTAATAACTCATCATCATCCTTCTAGTGTTCTCCCAGTTGCAAGTTGCAAACCTTGGTCCGCTTACTAGTCTTATCGGTAATAACTGAATACTAGCTTGTCACGGAACGACGCGCGACAGCCTATCTGATCTTCGCAACCTAAAGCGATAGATCGCTATCGCGTAAGAATATCAATTCTAACTTGTTGCAGTTACGACGTAATATAAATAACCTTCAGTATTACCGTAACCTTATATTTGGTGTAAAAATACCTAATATTGAACGTTACTTATTACCACAACCAACAGGCTGCGTTCGACACATAGTCCATGTGAATATGTTTGAATAACAATTGAATTCTTTGTCGCTGGTCTCTCATCCCTTGAACAGTTGTACATAATATTGAACAGAAATAGGTTAGAATCGAACGGAGGCGTCTGTCACCGACGGAGTTATCGCGCCTTTTGTACTCTCAGCATCAAGAACTTATTCAAATACATTTAATATAAAATAGGTATTGAACATATAGATGGGTTGTGTCATTGTGAACTTGGTGTGTGATTTGAACGACTTGTTTTTAAATTTGGCTACATATTTATATTAACTTTATTAAATTACTTGCTGGCATTGAAATTGCTATTGCTAAGTTTGTTATGTTGTGTGTGTATATTATGCATATTTGACTGCCTCAACGGCTCAGCTATAGTACCTACTCGTATTAGTGAAGGCGGATTAAGGATACCTACAGTTCCTGAGTTGAACAAAGCATGACATTGTGTTTTCTACCAAGCATTATTGAATAGCTGCTCGACGTACGAAAATTGGCAGTACTACATTTCCACGCCCAAGCAACAACGAGTCTGCACTTCATATGCTGTGCCATTAAACAGTAAGATATTAGTGCACGCTATTTTCGCAACAGTTCACTTTACAAACCTTCTTGGGACTGGCTAGCGAGGCCAAGATCACATGAGTAGATAAACGGAACAGAGAAACAGCTTCATACAACAGCGCGAATCGGTTGCACTACTACGTGCACGCGGCTTATGTGTGCGTGACCACTGGCCGCTTGTCGTGTACGCGGCGAGAGTGGAAAGAACCTGTTTACGTAGGCACAGGCAGTTGACAATCTTAGGGTTAATACGACGCACGTTGTTTGTTTTGTACGTTGCAAGTTTTAATATTTTAATGTACAAAAGTGGTGTTTTATTATTAATAATGGTTGTTTATTGTTCTGTGTGTATGAATAATACTAGATGAAATAATTAAATCATTATAAAGATTTTAACAATGGTAACGTACAATTGGGTTTTTTAATTAGGTATAACTCCTGATAA
The DNA here is from genome assembly GCA_944739405.2 of Euclidia mi. Lineage (NCBI taxonomy): Eukaryota > Metazoa > Arthropoda > Insecta > Lepidoptera > Erebidae > Euclidia > Euclidia mi. Next base: position 15,532,702 of record OX123198.2, on the reverse strand, counting down.
TTTTGTCGCATTTGTTGAATTGCTCGAGCAAAAGTTTCACGAATATTTCGATCTTGAAATAAATATTGTCAATGTTGGCAACGAAATACTTAACAACTCATTAGTTGTGAAATTGTGTAAAATCAATTAATGTTTTCAAAACCAATGACTATCAGAAAGTGATCAGCCATCGATAGGGATTACAAAAAACAGGTGCATGCAATTTTCGACCTTATTGACGTAACTCAGAATTTACAATTTTAATAACGTATCAATGTCAGAAAGCAAGAAAATACCAAATAAAAGTCTGTCATGAATTGTCAATAAGGTCGAAAATCGCATGCACCTGTTTTTTGTAAGCCCTATCGATGGTTGATCATTTTATAGTCATTTGTTTTGTAGACGTTCATTTGTCTTACACAATTTCTTTTTAAACTTATTTTAGATACCTATCCCCGTGGTAAAACTAGTGGCCATAATAGCTAAAGGAGATTCCTATGTTTATTATCAAAATAGATCATATTACCAGAAAATATTCAACACGATTAGTGGTATCGTTGGGAATGTCAAATAAATCACATCGTCACGTCGTGTCCTTGGTAACAAATGTAAATTTTTATTCCGTGCTTTTAAAAGTTTCAGGTGCATGCCTTTTTTGGTTCTACTCGCTATTTTATTTACAACAGCTGTACTTCTGCCGTATAGCGAATCCGTCGAGTCCAAGAATCTGCCCAATCGACGAATCTGTCGAGTTGGGAATCTGCCAAATCACGAATCTGTCCAATCCAGAATCTGTCGTATACCGAACAAGCGATTTGTCTTAACCTATTGTGGCAACCCTACCAAAATAGGTAACAAATTTACAAGCTCTTAAGAAGCTGTCTCTCTGTTCGGTTTATTTACTCATGTGGCCAAGATGACATATCGTATATTTACCATGCTCTTTGTGTGCTAGTAACCTGTATCCAAACTTTATTTAAATTATGATGAACGTTTGGATTTAATATTCGATCTATCCATGGCTTTGTAAATCATTCTCTCCGCGCCATAAGTTTGCACTTATGTCGAATCGTGGACTATATGATTAGTCTTGGAGTCAGTCCTAATTTGAGCGGAGATTAAACTATTTACTTAACAGGCTGACATTCATTTCTGCCGCCACCTACACATTTGGAGATTTAATAAAAGCAAGTTTCACTTAACTGTCTTTACTACCTGCATATAACACACTAAATTCCTTAAATAATAGTTGCAGAAATGATAGACGCTGTCGGCTGACGGACTGATGCGATCCTTATTCGCCTCAGTGATTTATTCGTTGCTACGCTACACTGCTGTTCTAATAATGGACTTTCTCGATAATCCTATCACAAGAGAATGCATGTTTTCATCATTTGAGATGTCAGTCCTATTATAAAAATAATTGCATTTCTGTTTTCCATACTGTTTATTAATTTTATCATGGCCTTTAGCATTAGGCAGCGATAACCTAGTGGAGATACCAACAGACTGTCCTGCAGTGGGTATCGGGTTCGAATCCACGACGCGCACCAATGACTTTTCGGAGTTATGTGCATATTAAATTGTAAATTATCACTTGCCCCGTGCCTTGGAGAGCATGTTAAGTCGTCGGTCCCGGCTGTCATGACAATCTTTGACATTTATTATAAGGAGTCAGTACCTTGAATAAAACTGACATTAGTCTATACCACATGAGTAAATAAACCGAACAGAGAGACAGCTTCTTAAGAGCTTGTAATTTTGTTACCTATTTTGGTAGGGTTGTCACAATAGGTTAAGACAAATCGCTTGTTCGGTATACGACAGATTCTGGATTGGACAGATTCGTGATTTGGCAGATTCCCAACTCGACAGATTCGTGGATTGGGCAGATTCTTGAACTCGACGGATTCGCTATACGGCAGAAGTACAGTTGTAAATAAAATAGCGAGTGGAACCAAAAGAGGCATGCACCTAAAACTTTTAAAAGCACGGAATAAAAATATACATTTGTTACCAAGGACACGACGTGACGACGTGATTTATTTGACATTCCCAACGATACCACTAATAATTTATTTTGTTATTTAAATAAATGTCCTTACCACTAATAGTGTTGAATATTTTCTGGTAATATAATCCATTTTGCTAATAAACATAGGAATCTCCTTTAGCTATTATGGCCACTAGTTTTACCACGGGAATAGGTATCTAAAATAAGTTTAAAAAGAAATTGTGTAAGACAAATGAACGTCTACAAAACAAATGACTATAAAATGATCAAACATCGATAGGGCTTACAAAAAACAGGTGCATGCGATTTTCGACCTTATTGACAATGCATGACAGACTTTTTTTTGGTATTTTCTTGCTTTCTGACATTGATACGTTATAAAAATTATAAATTCTGAGTTACGTCAATAAGGTCGAAAATCGCATGCACCTGTTTTTTGTAATCCCTATCGATGGCTGATCATTTTCTGATAGTAATTGGTTTTGTAAACATTAATTGCTTTTACACAATTTCACAACTAATGAGTTGTTAAGTATTTCGTTGCCAACATTGACAATATTTATTTCAAGATCGAAATATTCGCGAAACGTTTGCTCGAGAAATTCAACAAATGCGACAAAGTTATCAGGAGTTATACCTAATTAAATAACCCAATTGTACGTTACCATTGTTAAAATCTTTATAATTATTTAATTATTTCATCGAGTATTATTCATACACACAGTACAATAAACAACCATTATTAATAATAAAACACCACTTTTTTACATTAAAATATTAAAACTTGCAACGTACAAAACAAACAACGTGCGTCGTAATAACCCTAAGATTGTCAACTGCCTGTGCCTACGTAAACCGGTTCTTTCCACTCTCGCCGCGTACACGACAAGCGGCCAGTGGTCACGCACACATAAGCCGAATGCTCGTAGTAGTGCAACCGATTCGCGCAGTTGTATGAAGTTGTGTCTCTGTTCCGTTTATCTACTCATGTGTCTATACTGTGGAATATAGCCATCCCTTTTGGTTACGGAGGTCAGACAGGCAGTCGCTCTGTGGTAAAGATAATATTGAGTCAAATCCGGTTAGACTAGAAAGAGGACCCCAGGTCCTAACTTGGATAACGCTAGGAGGATGAAGGCCGTTAGAATCAGGTTGACTACTTTAACCAGCCGCTTTAGCCACTCACATTGCGCCTATTACGAGTAAATGAGTTTGATTTCCACATGGACTATACTCTTGTTATTTCGAAAATGTGACCTTTAGTTTTATTTCGATTGAGAAAATACACCGTAATACAGGATTCTTTGTGAGGAAATTGTCTTTTTAGGGTTCCGTACCTCGAAATGAAAAAACGGAACCCTTATAGGATCACTTTGTTGTCCGTCCGTCTGTCAAGACCTTTTTTGTCAGAAACGCGTGGAGGTATCAAACTGAAATTTATATCAAATAGTCAAGTCTACTGTCCCTTGAAGCTGTGAAAAAATCAAACTTCTAAGCCAACGCAATCAAAATATACAGCCGTTTATGCTGCAAATTTCCGCAAATTTAAAAACTTGCAAGGGAATCAAAACATGCTGACTGAAATTCGGTACGAAGCGATGTCTTATAGCATAGAAAAAGGAAACATTCCGAAAACCGTAAATTTTTTGTTACATCATAACATAAAAGTATTTTTGATAATTTTAAAGTTATTACCATTTTCTTATGAACGCGTATAGGTATTTAATTGAAATTCATATCAAATACTCAACTCTATAATACCTTTAAGCTGTAACAAAATCAAACTTCTATGTCAACGCAATAATAAGAAACAGCAATTTAAGCCGCAATTTTTCTCGCAACAACTCGCAAGGGAATCAAAACCTACAGGGTACTTATCCTGAACTCAGAATCTTGAAATTTGGTACGAAGCAATATCTTATAGCACAGATAAAGGAAAAATTCCGAAAACTGGACATTTTTAGTTACATTATATAAAAAAAAATTGTATTAATTCTGAAGTTACTACTCCTTTCCTCATGAACGGGGAAAGTTATTATATTGAAATTCATATCAAATACTCGGGTCTATAATATCTTTAAGCTGTAACAAAATCCAACTTCTACCTCAACGCAATCAAAAGAAACCGCAATTTTACTATATTTTTAAACTTACAACTACTGGCAAAGGAAACAAAACCTACAGGGTACTTCCCGTAAACTCAGATTCTTGAAATTTGGTACGAACCAACGTCTTATAGCACAGATAAATGAAAAATTGCGAAAACCGTTAATTTTTAGTAACAACTCAAAATAAAAAAATAATTAATCATTTTAAAGGTACTAGCACTTCCCTTATGAACGCGTAGAGGTATTAAATTGAAATTCATATCAAATACTCCAGTCTATAATATCTTTAAGCTGTAACAAAAACAAACTTCTAGGCTAACGCAATCAAAGATACAGCTGTTTATGCCACAAATTCTCGCAAATTTTTGAAACTCACAAGGGAATCAAATCCTACAGGGTACTTCGCACAGATATAGATCTACATAGATAACGCAATTATCACGATTTGTATTGAAACCAAGCGTGCCGACTTTTTAATACCTACTATGACGTTGCCTGTATCACGAAGTTGAAGCGATGCGCGACAGTATCGCTTGTGCGATATTCATCGTCTCCTAATACACAACGTCAGATCAAACGTCCGAAGCAAACGCGGCAACGTAATGTGAATAAAGTTTACTTAACGGTAAAACGGACGCGCGGGGACTGAAGTTAGTGGCGACCAAGCTAGACGCTTGGTCGGAGTTCAGACACGCGAAGTGCATGCATTTGCGTTATCTATGTAGATCTATGTCTGTGGTACTTCGTGTGAACTAAAAATCTTGAAATTTGATACGAGGCAACTTCTTGTAGCACAAATTAATGAAAAATTTCCAAAAATGTAAATTTTAGTTACATCATGAAAATAAAGTTATTAAATTGAAATTCATATCAAATACTCAGATCTATAATACCGTTTAGTTGTAATAAAATCAAACTTCTATGTCAACGCAATCAACAGAAACAGAAATTTAAGCATATTTTTAAACTCGCAACGTCTCGCAAGGGAATCAAAACGTACAGCGTACTTCCCGTGAACTCAGAACCTCGAAATTGGCTCGAAGCGACGTCTTATAGCACAGATAAAGGGAAAATTCCAAACACCGTAAATGTTTAGTTACATCATATTATAATTAAAATATTTTTAATAATTTTAAAGCTACTAAGTTTCCTCATGAACCCGGAGTGGTATAAAATTGAAATTCATATCAAATGCTCAAGTCAAACCTAAAGGGTACTTCCAGTCGGTCTAGAAGCTGGAAATTTGGCATAAAGCAACGTTTTATAGCACATAGGAAAAATTTCGAAAACCTTAAATTTTTAGTTACATGACATATGTTTTTAATAATTATATATACCTACAGGTTTGTACGGAACCCTCGGTGCGCGAGTCTGACTCGCACTTGACCGGTATTTTTTTAAAAGCAAACAAGAAAATAGGCGAACTCGATATTTCTATAATCTGTCATCGCGCGGGACCAATTCATATTCATCAATCTTACTAGAATTTGTCAGCTGTAGCCGCGGACCTAGAAGTTATGAAATAATGATAGCTTCATTTGATTTATCATAATTATTGTCGTAAACTGTGATTGTTTTGGGCTTAGACTATCTAAACCCAGGGGAATAAACAGACCAGCAAGTTGCCTTGGCAATAAAAATACTTACAAAAGAAACCTCATTCCGAAACACAGAGTTCAATTAATACGTCTGAGGTGGTAATCCTATACTAGATATTGAATAATATACTTAGTGGGCACTGAAACCAATCCAATTCAACGTTGCACACTCTATTTCAATTTGGTTCCTTTTAAAATTCATACCTTCAATCTGAAGAATTCTCGATATTTATTTTTGAATGTTGCAGGAGAGTTTTTGCAGCACTCAGTGGCAACTTTTTTTTTCAAAATCGTAAGATCATTGTTTACGAAATATTAAGTTACTTGTGTATGTATATATCGTCTTTATGCGATAGACTATAGATACGCTAGGTGGACCGACGACCTGAAAAAGGTGGCTGGGACAGACTGGATGCGGAAGGCTGAGGACCGTGTACTGTGGCGCGTGTTGGAAGAGGCCTATGTCCAGCAGTGGATTGCGATAGGCTGATTGATTTATTGATGCGATAGACTGCGTGCACTTTAACAGCTGACCCTTGCATGGATTCACATTTTCTAAGGATTTATTAGATAGAAACTACATACTGATTTGAGTTCCTACGTAATTCGAAGCTGAAGGAGATCTGAAATAAGACAGGGATTTCTTCCCGTAACTGTATACTTTGTATAACTTTTATGAGCTCAAGATAATTACATGGCGACTGGGAAAGTTTTCAATTATTATGAAATTTTCTTACCAGGAATCCATGTTTGAAGAGTATTCATTTTTTAAACAACTTATGATAGACAGCGGCAGCTATTAGAAGATTTATGACGAACGTATATTTTAAATTGTATTTCGTATTTGTATTATTAATTTTTAAATAAATTAGTCTACAATAATTTACTATAAATCTTAATTTAATTACTTACACACTACGTTATAAGTTATAATATAGCATACAATTAAATATTATTCTCATTTGTATCATCTATATTACTATAATAAAACTGTAGAGGTGAAAAAGTCTGTACATTAAAGATAATTTGACGAAAATTGGCTAAAAAATCTAGGAAAATGCGAAAAAGCAATACTTGATGTTTTTTAGAATTTATGTCTGTCTGTCTGTCTGTCTGTCTTTCCCTATGTTGCTGAAGATCTCTAAAATGGCGGAATTGATTTCAATAAAACTTTCACTCATGTACAAAGGATACTCAAACCTATAAAATAGTATATGTTACATCACAATCGGTTGAGTGGTTTTTGGTGTACAGCTTGACCTCTCCGTTGTACGTAGTCCCAAACAAAACCGGGATCATCCAAAACTGGTTATATTTATGGTGCCATCTATGATCATTATAAGTTTGTTAGTAAAAGTATAGTTACTCTAAATAGGTACCTTCAAAGTGTTTTATGGCTATTTACCGATCGATAGATGTCACTATTTTCAAATAATTTTCTAGCAAAATAAATGTTTCTTGCAAAAAAGACAATAATTATGTGTCGGGTATATTTCTGTTATTAAAACAATAGAGTATAATATTCGGCACTTTCATAAACAAAAATCTCTGTGTCAAAATTTATTACCATGTCCACTTAATTTAAACGGTCAATCTTATGTATTTCAAATTATTATGTTTAAATAATAGTTATATAATCATTTCATTACTATTTATTTTAAATGATAAATACAATGGCTATAGATAGTTTTTTCAATAAATTGTCGATTAGTCCATAATTATTATTTTCTATCTCGGTCAGTTTGTATGTGTAAACATAGATGGCGTTGACAAATGACGTCATTTTCTGAATGGTGGTGAGATTCTCCGAGGATTGATCAGGTTCTCGGATAATTTGCTTTCATCGTCGTTGGAATACTTGGCTTGGATATTTGACGTTACAAATGAGTTTATGATTGTTGAATGTTATCGAGTTTCTTTGATTTCTTTCGTTCGTTCGTGTTCTGTTCTTATACAGGTGTCTCCTTATTCCCAATTTCCCACTCCTCACGTCACGTACGTGGGAATCTCTGAGCGGGAGACTGCGCCCTGAATTCAGATACCTCTTGAATTACTCAACGGGGCTATCTTACTTTCGGCAGGGCTGGATAGTCGTAGTCCTGTGTGTATTTTCTAAATAAATCGCAGGGACAGACACTTGAAACAGCTGGAATCGACATCCGAACATGTTGTTTTCCACATGATCGGTAAAAATTATTTACATGTTCTATGTATGGTAATGAAAGGTGGGTATGGCAGAAGAGTCATGAAACTAGAATAAATGCTGTAGAAATGAGAGCACTGAGAAGTATGTGTGGTGTGTCTATGACCGACAGAGTAAAGAATTGAGTGATACGAGAGTGGTGTGCGGTAAAATGAGATGTAGTGACAAGCATCGGGAAAGGCATTGTCGGTAGTATATACGCATACTGCTGACATGTATGATAATGATATAAAAATGATATCAATGATATAGGGTCGATCAGGAATGATAAAAGAAACCGCCCGAGCTGAATGCTGTAAGTGCACTGATTTATTCGTAACTAGCTGTGCCCGCGATTTCGTTCGCGTTAATGTTGGAATTTAATTAGCATGAAATTTATGCTAAGAGTATATATTATTTATAACTTTTATATGTATACTAGAGGACGCCAGCAGCTCAGCGCCTGCATTTTTTTTTAATTTAGCCGTTTTGGCCGATCCCGTGGGAATTTCGGGAAATCCCTTCTTAGTGCACCTCTACGGTCCCCAAGGAACATACATGCCAAATTTCAGCTTCCTGCACCCAATAGTTTCGGCTGTAGCGTGTCTGTCAGTCAGTCAGTAACGCAAGGATTTTATATATTAAGATTATATACCTAATATATATCTTTAGAGAATTTCTTTATACTTACACAACATTAACTGTTTTACCACCTTCACATAGAACATACATATATACATAGACTCACGCCTGTTTCCCGGAGGGGTAGGCAGAGACCATGGAACGCCATTTGCAACGATCCTGACATACCTCTCTTGCTTCATTCACTCCCATCAAGTTTCAAAAGCATGCTCTTCTGTTTAGGGTACTTCTGACCAGTCCTTTTTTAGGATGTCTCCAATCTGATCAGAGAACGTCCGCCTAGGTCTTCCCCTTCGTCCTGTCCCATTAACACTTGCCTTATATATCTTCTTTGTCAGTCTTTCGTCATCCATCTTCTCCATGTGTCCAAACCATCTCAACATGCCTGTTCAGTTTACCTGTACAAAATGCTTACTCGGCATTTACATTATATGCGCGACACCGTTGCATCGGTGTAGTACCTATCATTTTATTACGAATAATAAAAGTCAAGTTGAGGAGAGGACCTTGCGGCCGCACACCTTGCCCAGATGCAGCCGTGCCGCGGGAGGCATGCTGCGAGGCAGGCGTGCCCCCTCTACAGCAGTACAAGAAAAGTGATAGTGCAATTTGTGAAACTGTGAATGAAGTGATCAGGCCAATAGAGTGCGTACCAAGTGAAATCAAAAGATTAGTGTTAATTGTAGACGTGGGGACCTCCCCTACTCCTCTTAGGTCGCGATTTAATGAATTTTAAACATACCCGTAGCTATAAGTACTAACAATATAAATTGTTCATTATCATTCTATGTATCATCTAATTTCAATATTATATCATTTAGTGTAAGAATTCATTTTATTTTTCATTGTTTTTATAGATTCTTTATCATTATACTGATATCATCTTTTGAGTGGGCAGGATGTACATTCTTTTTTGGGATGTACAGGATGTACAGTTTACCAACCTGTACAAAATGCTTACTCGGCATTTACATTATATGCGCGACACCGTTGCATCGGTGTAGTACCTACTATTTTATTACGAATAAATCAGTGCACTTACAGCATTCAGCTCGGGCGGTTTCTTTTATCATTCCTGATCGACCCTATATCATTGATATCATTTTTATATCATTATCATACATGTCAGCAGTATGCGTATATACTACCGACAATGCCTTTCCCGATTAGGGGTCGCAATATCGGCCCACTTTCTCAATATCGGTATTTTCGATATTGAACATTTTATAATTCCGGAATTCGATATTTTCGATATTCTCGATACTAGAAATCAGACGAATCAAAAGCGATGAAAAATGGGAAATAGGGTCTCAAAATTAAATTAACACGAATACCTGTTACTACTCCAGCCACTGCCCCTAGAGCTGGATTGACCCGACACTATAATGAAGATATCCCGGACGTCAGCATGCACGAGACTAGTGTAGCCCTAAAACAACTACAAAACAACAAGGCACAGGGTGATGACGGAATAACTACAGAGCTTCTGAAATCTGGCGGCACACCTGCTGTGGAAATGCTTCGGAAGCTATTCAATTCCGTCATACTCGAGGACAACATTCCACAGGCATGACACAGAAGTGTGGTGGTGCTTTTCTTCAAGAAGGGCGACAAAACCCTATTGAAGAACTACAGACCCATCTCACTTCTGAGTCACGTCTATAAGTTGTTTTCTAGGGTCATCACGAATCGTCTCGAGAGCAAGCTAGACAGTTCCAGCCTCCCGAACAAGCCGGATTCCGTAAAGGCTATAGTACCATAGACCACATACATCGCTACGGCAGTTATACAGAAGTCCAATGAGTATAACCAGCCTCTATGCTTGGCATTAGTAGACTATGAGAAAGCCTTTGATTCGATCGAAACCTGGGCAAATTGACTATCGATATGTCGAAGTGCGAAGTGTTTGTACCAAAAGGCCACCATGTCAGTCCGCCTCCAGGACCAGAGCTCAAAACCTATTCGGCTACAGCGAGGGGCGAAGCAGGGAGATGTTATATCTCCGAAACTCTTCACCGCTGCGCTGGAAGACGTTTTCAAGCTTCTGGACTGGGAAGGACTCGGCATCAACATCAACAGCGAGTACATCACTAATCTTCGATTTGTTGATGATATCGTAGTCATGGCTGAGCCCATGGAAGACCTCAGCACAATGCTCGATGGCCTCTGTAGAGTCTCCCATCAAGTAGGTCTTAAGATGAACATGGACAAGACGAAAATCATGTCTAACGTCCATGTCGTACCTACTCCTATCCAGGTTGGGAACTCCATACTCGAAGTTGTCATCAAGTACGTCTACCTGGGACAAATGATCCAATTGGGTAGCTCCAAACTTCGAGAAAGAAGTCATTCGTCGAATCCAACTCGGTTAGTCGGCGTTCGGGAAGTTACGTCATATCTTCACGTCCGATATCCCGTAGTGACTCAAGATGAAAGTCTTTGACCAGTGCGTGTTGCCAGTGATGATCTACGGCGCTGAGACGTGGTCGCTAACTATGGGCCTCATCCGAAAACTCAGGGTCACTCAGAGGGCGATGGAGAGAGCTATGCTCGGAGGTTCACTGCGAGATCAAATCAGAAATGAGGAAATCCGCAGGAGAACCCAAGTCACCGACATAGCTCTCCGAATAGCCAGGCTGAAGTGGCAATGGGCAGGGCACATAGCGCTAAGAACCGATGGCCGTTGGGCCAGGCGGGTTCTGGAGTGGCGACCACGTACCGGACGACGCAGCAGGGGAAGGCCTCCCGCAAGGTGGTCCACCTTCTGGTTAAGATCGCGGGGAGCGATTGGATGCGGGCGGTTCAAAATCCTTTAAAAAAAGACCTTTGTCCAGCAGCGGACGTCTCGAAGCTGACATGATGAGGTAAATCAAGAAGGCATGTCTATCATGAAATGAAATAAAACTATATAACAAAAAGTACTAGTTAAGGATCAATATCGGTAGATAATACTGGTAAAATAGTAACGACGAATACTCGCAATATTACCATATTTGGCTCGCTAGACGCACTTACAGCAATATCCCAGTCTTATTATTATTTATTGTTCTTAATACATTCGCATGCACTAAAATATGCGGGTAATAGCGCGCTTCGATTGATTGATTTTGAAGAAGTAATATTAATGAAATTCATTGGTAATGGTTATTTGAAGCAATGTCGTAAATATCGAAAATCCCGGTTTTTACTATTCTAATATCGATATTTTCTTGCACAATATTTTGTCCGATATTCCGATATTTTCGATATTCGATATTCCGATGTTCATGCCCTATTCCCGATGCTTGTCACTACATCTTATTTTACCGCACACCACTCTCGTATCACACAATTCTTTACTCTGTCGGTCATAGACACACCACACATACTTCTCAGTGCTCTCATTTCTACAGCATTTATTCTAGTTTCATGACTCTTCTGCCATACCCACCTTTCATTACCATACATAGAACATGTAAATTATTTTTACCGATCATGTGAAAAACAACATGTTCGGATGTCGATTCCAGCTGTTTCAAGTGTCTGTCCCTGCGATTTATTTAGAAAATACACACAGGACTACGACAATCCAGCCCTGCCGAAAGTAAGATAGCCCCGTTGAGTAATTCAAGAGGTATCTGAATTCAGGGCGCAGTCTCCCGCTCAGAGATTCCCACGTACGTGACGTGAGGAGTGGAAAATTGGGAATAAGGAGACACCTGTATAAGAACAGAACACGAACGAACGAAAGAAATCAAAGAAACTCGATAACATTCAACAATCATAAACTCATAAGTAACGTCAAATATCCAATGCAAGTATTCCAACGACGATAAAAGCAAATTATCCGAGAACCTGATCAATCCTCGGAGAATCTTAACACCACCATTCAGAAAATGACGTCATTTGTCAACGCCATCTATGTTTACACATACAAACTGACCGAGATAGAAAATAATAATTATGGACTAATCGACAATTTATTGAAAAAACTATCTTTAGTCATTGTATTTATCATTTAAAATAAATAGTAATGAAATGATTATATAACTATTATTTAAACATAATAATTTGAAATACATGAGATTGACCGTTTAAATTAAGTGGACATTGTAATAAATTTTGACACAGAGACTTTTTGTTTATGAAAGTGCCGAATATTATACTCTATTATTTTAATAACAGAAATATACCCGACACATAATTATTGTCTTTTTTGCAAGAAACATTTATTTTGCTAGAAAATTATTTGAAAATAGTGACATCTATCGATCGGTAAATAGCCATAAAACACTTTGAAGGTACCTATTTAGAGTAACTATACTTTTACTAACAAACTTATAATGATCATAGATGGCACCATATATATAACCAGTTTTGGATGATCCCGGTTTTGTTTGGGACTACGTACAACGGAGAGGTCAAGCTGTACACCAAAAACCACTCAACCGATTGTGATGTAACATATACTATTTTATAGATTTGAGTATCCTTTGTACATGAGTGAAAGTTTTATTGAAATCAATTCCGCCATTTTAGAGATCTTCAGCAACATAGGGAAGGACAGACAGACAGACAGACAGACATAAATTCTAAAAAACATCAAGTATTGCTTTTTAGCATTTTCCTAGATTTTTTAGCTAATTTTCGTCAAAATATCTTTAATGTACAGACTTTTTCACCTCTACAGTTTTATTATAGTATATAGATAAAATGATAGGTACTACACCGATGCAACGGTGTCGCGCATATAATGTAAATGCCGAGTAAGCATTTTGTACAGGTTGGTAAACTGTACATCCTGTACATCCCAAAAATGAATGTACATCCTGCCCACTCAAAAGATGATATCAGTATAATGATAAAGAATCTATAAAAACAATGAAAAATAAAATGAATTCTTACACTAAATGATATAATATTGAAATTAGATGATACATAGAATGATAATGAACAATTTATATTGTTAGTACTTATAACTACGGGTATGTTTAAAATTCATTAAATCGCGACCTAAGAGGAGTAGGGGAGGTCCCCACGTCTACAATTAACACTAATCTTTTGATTTCACTTGGTACGCACTCTATTGGCCTGATCACTTCATTCACAGTTTCACAAATTGCACTATCACTTTTCTTGTACTGCTGTAGAGGGGGCACGCCTGCCTCGCAGCATGCCTCCCGCGGCACGGCTGCATCTGGGCAAGGTGTGCGGCCGCAAGGTCCTCTCCTCAACTTGACTTTTATTATTCGTAATAAAATGATAGGTACTACACCGATGCAACGGTGTCGCGCATATAATGTAAATGCCGAGTAAGCATTTTGTACAGGTAAACTGAACAGGCATGTTGAGATGGTTTGGACACATGGAGAAGATGGATGACGAAAGACTGACAAAGAAGATATATAAGGCAAGTGTTAATGGGACAGGACGAAGGGGAAGACCTAGGCGGACGTTCTCTGATCAGATTGGAGACATCCTAAAAAAGGACTGGTCAGAAGTACCCTAAACAGAAGAGCATGCTTTTGAAACTTGATGGGAGTGAATGAAGCAAGAGAGGTATGTCAGGATCGTTGCAAATGGCGTTCCATGGTCTCTGCCTACCCCTCCGGGAAACAGGCGTGAGTCTATGTATATATGTATGTTCTATGTGAAGGTGGTAAAACAGTTAATGTTGTGTAAGTATAAAGAAATTCTCTAAAGATATATATTAGGTATATAATCTTAATATATAAAATCCTTGCGTTACTGACTGACTGACAGACACGCTACAGCCGAAACTATTGGGTGCAGGAAGCTGAAATTTGGCATGTATGTTCCTTGGGGACCGTAGGGGTGCACTAAGAAGGGATTTCCCGAAATTCCCACGGGATCGGCCAAAACGGGTAAATTTAAAAAAAATGCAGGCGGAGCTGCTGGCGTCCTCTAGTATACATATAAAAGTTATAAATAATATATACTCTTAGCATAAATTTCATGCTAATTAAATTCCAGTTTCCTAGTCCTAGTTATGTAATAATCAAGCGTCAGCTCGAAACACAGGTATAACCTATTTCGAGCAGGTAGCCGATGTATTATAACTTATTATATAACGTTATCTTAGTTTTTTTGCAAATTGTGCAAATAGTTATTTTTTAGCCTTATGTACACTATTGTTTACTCAGCCATGTATGATATTATGTAAAACTAAATAATAAGACTTTAGACTAGTTAGTGTAAGTACCTTTTTGTATTTTTGAGGATAAATAAATAATAATTATTTATTTATTTATTATTTATATACATCCAAACAGCTTACATAATTTCATTATTCAGTTATGAGTCACCTTCATCTTTAAATAATCTCGACAAGAACGTCTTTTGCGGTAATTGAATAAATACTGATCTATGGATACCGCGGAAGTACAAGTTTAAAAAAAATGAGTATGTCGGTCATTATATAAAATTACTAATTGTATTGTTTAAGGGCCATACCAAAAGTTAAAGAAAAGTCTGTTCTTGAGCTATTTTCAGCGGCTATGTATCTATGTTTGTCTATACCTATGGGAATATATGACGCGGCGCAAAAAAATTGATACCTACCTATTTTCTACGTTAGCCTAATGTACTTAAGTTTCAATACTTTACGATCCATAAATATTCCCACGTTCCGTGTAGTATACACATCAGCAAATACGAGCTCTATACTAAAATAGGTACAGACAAGCATTCTAACTCCGACTGAAAAGTCGATCCGACCACTTTCATCAAAAATTTGCTTCACAGAAACACATGAAACAGAAAATAGATACATTTGCTTCCATCAAACTGCTTACTAATACATTTTCGATGTCACATTTTATATCGTCAAGGTTATATTTTACATATGTTTTATTTTTTATAGCTCTTAAGGTGATTGGTCGTATGAAAACATCGTTAAAGTTAAAAACACGTGGATATGCGATGGCACCTTTGGTATTTCAACCTGTGATATCGCTGACTTCGCTTGTAAGTGTAGACGCGTCCATACGATCCTATCAGCTGACGGATTAAATTAAAAACAAACAGCTCCCGCTTCGATAGTTGTTCATACAAATTTAATGAGATTAGAGGCTTAAGGAGGTTCTGAAAGGTTCTAAATGTTGATTTTGTATCTAGATGAAATTGTTAGAGCTTTTTCATTGTGTAGTACCACCTATCCGTTAATAAAAAATAAATGCTTGGACATAAAAAGTATATGTTATATGGATTTTTTCTAATTAGGTACAAAATCAATGCATTTACCCTGCCAATATATTCTTTAGATGCCCTGTGACCCCATGGATAAGTATTCCGACCATTGCACGCGCGCTTAAAATAGCTGTTTAAAAAATGTGAAATCTTAAAAAAATATTCGTTTCCCGGGTATTATTTTCGTTAGTATGACTTGGCATGATGTCCACGACGAGTAGACTTCGGCTTGGTGATGATCGTGACACCCTGTATAGAGCTCAGGTACAACGTTCAGTAACGTATAATCCAAACCACTGAGTCTATTAACTTGAAATGTTGCACATAGATTTCTTCAAAAGTAGAAGGAACAGCGGAGGAAAGGAATTATAAAAAAGCTCCTTTTGGTTACCCGTTTCCGTATTTATTTAAAAGTAGGAGTTAATGCTGCAAAGTTAATCGGTGTGTAGACTAGGCGGTCTTTACTCATCTCCCTTGCTATAAAATAATAATCTATATATGTAAGTAAAATTGGAGTGTCTGATTGTAATATTAAAATAACCACTTTTTACTAAAAGCATATGGATGTATACACGGTACATATACCGAAACGACATTTTTACCATTTTTGTCTGTCTATTTGTTTTCGCTAATCTCTGGAACAGCTGGACCGATTTTAACGGGACGTTCACTGGCGGATAGCTGATGTACCAAGGAGTAACTTAGGCTATAAATTAACCGGGTACGCGAAGTACTTCTCTCAGGACACGGGTAAAACTTGGGAAACAGCTAGTATATACTTAATATATAGAAAACCTTAAACCATCATTTTTAATCATGGTGTTATTATCATTTGTATGATAATTACTCAATCCTGTTTAATCTCACCTTATCACACATCATTGCTACATTACCATTATATCAAAATAAGTTATTGGTAAAAAGATACGTACCTTATAATTTCCCTTTACTTTATAACTCAGTTCTCTTTCATCCAGTGTCGGCAGTACAAATTTAAACGAATTCTCAGAACTGTCGGCATTACAAGCCCCGCAATTATAGCACTTCCTTCTCCTCGGGTTAGATCGATCGGCCTCCATATTATATAGATAAAATATACGTAATCCCCACTGAGCTACAGACTTTATTGGGATCTTAACCTTTGGATAATATTGGATATAAGGAAACCTTTGCCTTTTAGACATTAAATACGTAGGGAATTTGGTATTTCGGGAACATTGAACATATCTGACTTGATGGATAAGAAATAAGGTATTACTTTAAGGGTTTAACGCGTTATTAGCAATTTGTGACATAATTTTAATAGATAAGGGATAGGTTGCTAGATAAAGCAGCGATAGCCGATTGGGGATACCGACAGACTGCTATGCAGAGAGTCTCGGGTTCGAATTCACGGCACGCACCAATGACTTTTCGGAGTTAAGTGCGTATTAAATTGTTAATTATCGCTTGCTAATAGGTGAAGGAAACATCGTGAGGAAACCTGCATGTCTGGGAGTTCTCCATGATGTTCTCGAAAGACAATGTGAAGTCTGCCAACCCGCACTTGGCCAGCGTGGTGGACTATGGCCTTACCCTTCTCATAAGTGAGAAGAGGCCCGTGCCCAGCAGTGGGACAGTATAAAGGGCTGATGTTGAGGCATAGGTACTGCTTACATAGTAGGTACAAGATTGGCTGTTGTGTTATGTATGGGTTTTTCTCTCTTTATTTTCAAGTGTGGCCACCTCGGGTGTCGAAGTTTACAGACCACCTGAAAGGCCTCCTACATGGTTGATTCCTGTATGTGTGACAGGAACCAAGACAGACGGTTTCACTTGTCCACCGATACAAGGTGGCGTTCTGATTTTACTGCCACAATAATAATCATGTACTTATCAAAATGTGCTCCAACTACATTTTTTCACACAGTGACGATCAAGTTTTTATTTGTATGGCAATAATAAAACGAATCTACAACCGGAATGAGATTTACAAAAAAATACGCCTAAATAACTTTTATTTTAAAGTTCTTTTTAAAAACGCGATTTTTAAATTCAGGCAATATAATGAAAAGGGCTAAGAATAAATATAAGTGCTCTAAAATGACAGAAGGGTATTAAGACTCACAATAAATTAGAACAGCATGGGCAAAGACTGGATCTTTGCCCATGCTGTTCTAATTTATCGTCAGCTCGTGGTAACAACGCCGCAGCACATACTGCAAAGAATACCCACGTTGCTAAAGCAGCTTAACGGCCGGACCCAAAATTTGATATTTCCATGAATTTGGCTACTACCACATAACAAATGTCAAATATAAATCTATAGTAGCCAAAATGCATGGATAGATCAAATATTGAGAGCGATCGTTAGTCTTTATCCTTTCAAATAAAAATCTCAATCTTAATCCGTTCTCTGATAGAATACTTTCTTTCTCGTTAGTATTGAAGAACCCAATTTCTCCCATTCCTCTTCTCCTGATGTCCTATCAATCATATTCAGTTTCTTACACTCTCCTACAAGCTCTCCAACAACCTTATTTAAATGAGAAAACGTAATCGATACGCAAATACCCAGCTATCGAAAACGAATCTTGCGATGCAGAGTACACATGAAACCATGAGACATTCAGTTTAATCAAACGCTATAATACTTTCCTTTGTAAATTTCTCGCGTCAATAACTAAATGGAAACTAATATAAAACCGTTCGGTTGCAGTATGTCGGTGATACCTACGGACCATTTGCATACGAAATACAGACAGAAACATTATCGACTAGACGGAACAGTCTGAATAAATAATCTAATAACAAATAAGTTTTGATTAAATACTGCACAAATGTTTTCATCGATATTTTAGATTGCTGTTTGTGTTTCTTTATTAGCGGCCTTTTCGATAGTACCTAATGAAATGAGAGAATATTATGTTTTGAAGATGGTAACATTGTAGGCAAATACCAAGTTTACTTTTGTTACCTATAGGTTGACTTTTAAGTTATTAAGATTGCAATAACACATTGCGATTAGAACATAAGCAGACCAGCCAGTCACTAAGGAAAGTCGGGGACACCTCGGTGGTTTTAAGTGCGTAGGCCTAACATTTTAAGAGAAAACGCACTGAGTTCATCTAACAGGCTGAAAATATATGAGTTGAGCTCTGAGTGATGGAAGGATACAGCTTTTCCACCGCAATTCGCAAAAAAGGCTCCGCAAACAGGCAAACAGTGCAAAGAAGCAAAGACGCGTCCTAAAAACCATATTAAAAAAATGGATGCAAAGCTACATCTACTCGACTTTAACAAAATAAGGGAATAGGTACTTAGTAACGTTTTATAAATAAGTGCAGTCACTTTGTTATAATCATTAAAAATAATAATCGTCTGGTTCAAAGGACACTTCGCTACTCTAATTGACGGTCTGACATTACTATTAAGTTTAAGGAGACACTGGAATTAATTGTATGAATTGAACATTATATAATATTGCGGGGCTTTTGTCCACGGTATCCATAATACAAAAATAAATCGATGAATGTGTTGCTAAATTGGTTGCTAAGCGCAAATCTCGACAGCAGCTGAACCGAATATGCTAATTCTCTTTTTATAATATTCCTTGAAGTACGAGAATGGTTCTTATGGAGTGAAAAAAAAAAGAATCGACTGTTAGGCGGTGCGAAGTTCGCCGGGTCAGCTAGTTTAGAATAACAATAAAATATCACTCGGTTAGACAGAATATTTAGCATGGGGCATGTCAACTAACAGGTAATATAAAATTTATATATTTATGGTCAGATAAAAAAAATGATTAGATAAGAACAGAGCGGTGACGATATAGTGGAGATAAAGAACAGACCGTCATGCAGAGGGTATCGGCGCGCATAACTGAATTTTCGAAAACGTGCGTAGCGTGTATGGTGTTTAGATGTTAATCATCGCTTGGCCCGCGCTCCCTAGAGCACATTAAGCCGTCGATCCTCACTGTCATGTAGATTGAGACAGTCGCTATGGGGCTTCCTAGGCACAGGGCAAGTCATTACTAACCATCTTCGGTCCATATGGAAGAAAAAATATGTTTATGATTCCGATAGGTATACCTGGACTAAGTGTAATTTATGAACATTGTTGCATTACAGAAAAAGATTCCCGCGCTGCAAAGACTATCAAATGAAAACCACTTCTTTAAAACAATAAAACCTTATTAATAAATCCAAAAGACATCATAACTTCAACCAACCTTAGACAGTTTTCAACTCCGTTTCCCGCAGATATCAATAAGATCGCATTTCGCATCGAAGACAAAACATAATATCGGATTTATGTGAATTTTCTCAAAACAAAGAATTTATCGCTGTATCGCTAGCAAGTCAGATTTATTGTTTTATCTTAAGCCAGCAATACATGTTGGACGAGCGTCGCCGAGTGAACGCCAATACCAACGTATAGACAGTATATTTGCATTGTCTTGCCATCGCTCGGTGTCGCTCGCCTAGTTGGCCATTTGCATTGGTTTTCGATATACTTGCCAAACGTGTAGGCAGTAACACTTGACTTGTATTAATTTGCCTACGCTCGCGTTGGCCTAAGCTCGACCAACATGTATTGCAGGCTTTAGCGATATATGAGACATATTGGCATAACTCGATTTATTTGGGAATAACATACTTATATAGTTATATTGTTCTCAATTGGTTAATCATCGCTTGGCCTGCGGACTGCCTCGTTGGTTTCGTGGTATAAATCTGCGCGTGGGATTGTGAGGTCTCGGGTTCGATTCCCTGGTTGGGCAACGTGTTATTGGGTTTTTCTCAGTAGCAGCACGGAGTCTGGTAATGTGCCCGGTAGGGCAATAGGCTCGCCCCCTATTACGAGGGACCTGAAAATTCATGGCGAAATGTGATATGCTGCAGGCGTGAGTCTATATAAAAAAAATGTTCTCAATTTAGCTAGAAAAATAATGTTAATAAGCTTTTATAGTCCATTGAAAAGTTACATTTGGGATTGCATTTGTCAGAGGACGAAATTAAATTTTTTAAATGTCTAGGGAGAGCTAACGTAAAGCTTAATCCAAATTTGTGGGGTCGTACCTGTTGTCCCACGACCGCCATATTGCAATAAGTAGTGGTGCAGATGGTTTTTCTTATTTATCTGGTAAATTATTGATCGCACACAGGATATTTTGTGATCTCTACAACTTTGGTCCTGATACATTTTGTCGTAAAACCAAACACAAAAAAGTTTATCTTTGTTATTGTTGTATTTCTGTAATTATAGGGTTTCTTCATTATTGCTGTGTCCTTCGTCTTTTTAATGAGCCAGGATTCAGCTCATGATCTAAAAAATCATCGATATTCAATTTTTGATAAAAATATATATAGAATAATCACATTTTATAGGTTAATCATAATTTTCATTTATTTTTAAATTACTTTGCTGCCTTTCTCACAGAAAATTGAGGGGCTGCAGAACATTGCAGTTTCCTTTGCATGGACAGAATATCAAGTTTAGAAGCCCACATAGTCCTTTAATTTTAAAGTTTTGTCCATATTTTGTCACCCTAGTTTCCAGGGTGAATGTAATGAGTGAAAATTGGACCTTATGGTAATCTTGGAGGCTGCGGAGTTTCAAGATGGAGGACTGGCTCTTGTTTTGGACGATGTAAAGACAAATGAAATATATTATTTATGACAGAACACGAAAAAATACAACACATTGAAAAGAAAATTTGTTACAATTTTCATTAAATTTTTTGTGTGTAACTTCGTTATTTTTGATTTTACGACTAAATGCTTCGGCACCAAAATGGTACAGAACTTAATTTCCAACGAAACGTGCCTTGAAATTTTACTGTGCGGCCAATAGTTTGCCGGATAAACTAGAAAACCCATTTGTACCCCTCTTTTCAAGATGGCGGCCGCAGAACAAGGGCTGCTACCCCACAAACTTGGATTTAACTTTGCACTGACCCCCTCTTGTCACCTATAAGATAAAATTGCGTCCTCTACCTAACGTTTCAATGGACTATGATTTATATGTCAGATACAAAAAAAATAATATCCACACATTTCACACTCCCAAAGTAAGGTAAGGAACGCAAGTAAAAACCAATAACACCTGATGAATGTACCAGGACCACCACCCCAGTCAAAGCGTCCACCAAATTCCACATCTCACTGAACTGGCTTATAAGAATTATCATAAAGGGGAAAGACTCAGAAGAACTTAGAGCAGAAAAAATTCTAACCAGTAAAACATTATTCTGCTGTCATCATCTGAGCTTTTAATTCTGCAACTATAAACAAGACTCCAAGAAACCAATCCATTTTTCGTAATCGTTATCCATCCATCTATCTATGAGAGAATTCATAGTTTTGTGTCGGACATCAGACTTCCTGACTTGAAAGACATGTGATTACGCATACTATCAAATAAACCATTAATGTTTAAAACACGTACCTATTAAGTTTTCAATAGTCACAGGTATTTTTTACTTTTCTTCAATCAATACGATTTCAAACGCTATGTCATCATAAATAGAATTGTTTATTATGAAGGAGCGATGCTTGTATCAAGTGTGAACTGAATGAAGTGGCGAAAGCGGCAGGTTACCCAACCTAACGCGACAAGTTCAATGCTAACCACTGACCTAAATTAAAAACTAAATGGATATTGTCACGAACTTGATTGAGGGAGAATATAGGACACGGATAATGCTATAAAAAGATTCTAATGAGATAGTATGTACGTAGATGAGAGTAGGTAATATTCAGAAGGACAGCATAAGAAATAAATATTGATAATATTTGCACTATGTATGAACTGTCCCACTGCTGGGCACGGACTTCTGGCTATGGAAGGGTGGGTTCATAGTCTACTACGCTGACTTAGTTGGCAGAGTTCACATTTATGTCTAGAACATTTTGGAGAACACAGTGTGCAAATTTCCTTACGATATTTTCTTCGCCGTTTCGCGTCCTAGATGCGAATCCGAGACCTGCGTAGCAGTTTGTTGGTTTCCCCGAAGGAAGGCGGAAGGTACGCATCTCCTTTAGAAAATGCACGGTAGTAAATCCCTGCTGATTTTGCTCGACTGGGCAGTACTACCCTCCGACAGAATATCACATACGGCGGTAATCGCTTATCATCAGGCAACGCGTCAGGTAATTTGCCGCCTAATAGGTACATAAACAAAATCTCCAAGAAGAGAAGCATGGCTTCCCAATGGAGCCATTAACGGAGGTCTAGCTTAGTAATTACGTGGTAGAGACCGTTACATAAAGGACATTTATTTATAAGCTTTAATACTTTAATCTCTATAAATATAAGAAAAATAAATAGTTGCCAATATTAACATAATAATAATGAAAAACACAATAAAAAACCCTATGTAAACTTATTACAGTATCCATTGTGAGGCGTATTAGTTATAAGATTTAATTTACCGATAGGCAATGACATTATTCGGGTTGACCGCAGGTAAATTGCTAAAGGTATTTTCCCCGAAGGGTTTCTACGTCTATTGTGTGTATAGGCAAGCATTGTGAATAGTTTTTATTCAAGTTTGAAAATACGAATTGAATTATTGACAGACTTTGATTTTCTAAAAACTTTTTCAACTTAGTTTTTCAATGATTACGTTGTGGATTTATCAATACTACAGGTCTATTTTTAGTAGTCATATTTAGATTTTGAAAAATAGTTTGAAATGCTATAATTATTTTATTATCAGTCATTGTAAATACAGCATCCACAAAAAGTAGGTGTTTCTTATTCTGAGCGAGGCTAGGAAAAGAAGGTAAATATTTTCCCTGCATATTGCTTATCTGCCTGCTCATGTCTGATGGAGGTGCAGCCTTAGGGCTCAGTCACTTTTATTTGTATACAAAATTGGAGTATTAGACGAAGCTCGGTAGTAAGATGGAGGATGGTTTACATGAACGAGTAACAAGTCTCCGTGTTGATAAGATTGTTTCCAAACATACGATAAAATAAATAAGACTTTTGGTCTAGTGAAAACGTAACGTAGAATTATATTGGTTTACTTTTTGGATTAGATATTGTGTTTATAAAATGTCTTAATCTTTGTGTGATATTAATAAGTTGGAAAAATCTAGTGCCATTTTTAAATTAGCTTTTCCGCAGAGTGACTGGTCTGACCTCTGCAACCAAAAGGGATAACAATATTCCATGGCTTAAACCAGTATTAATTTATTAATAGGTACTGGACTCCCCATAACATAAAGATATAAATGGAAATCTGAACCGACTGCTTAACGTGTTTTCTCATGAAGCGCAAGCAACTATCTATCAATTTAAAACACACATAACTTTTAAAAGTTAGAGGTGCTAGACTATCGCTGCTCTAAGAGTTTTATAAGACTCTATATAATTATACTTATACTAAAATTAAGTCTTCGTTTGGTCCTGTCTGTTTGTATGAACGCGTTAAACTCAAAACTACCGAACGGATTATTGTAGGTACATAAATGTATATCACCATTAGATAGTATGTGTGTGATTCCTGAAGAAGTTTTAATTGTTAAATAATAGAATTTGGTGAATTCTGGTTTCAAATTATATTCTAGTAGTGATTACATTTGACTGTGACTGCGTTCATTCACTTTTATTGGCCTTTATTCAACATTTAATCCAATTATTTTAAAATAATTACTCTCAAACAGAACCAACACAGCTTACCTAAAATTCAAAACAATTATGTTCTACAATGCTGTCCAATCCGTTACCAACAATTTCGTCCACTCAATAAACCTCAGGCTTCACTCAAACAATCCCGATTGATCAGTGTACAGAGAGATTGCGGTGAAAATTATTAATGAATATTGAGTTCCTAAAACAATACTGAGGGTAAGCTGCGAAGATCAGGATGTGGAAAGGTCATGGCCTTCAAAGCTACCGACGATAGGCAACTTGGATTTGACGAAGAGTTCTTGAATTGAAGCATTCCAATTAAAGTTGGTGCTTGAATCCAATTACGAATTACTACTACGTCGACCTAAATAAATGTTTTATTGAAGTTTGTTCTATTCATATACAGGCGTCCACTCGATGAAGACGTTTTGTTGTATAACTTGGATAATATGACGAGTGTGAATGTTAACATGCCTAAAAAGCTCACATATTATACGATTAAGCATAAAAAAGACAAACATACCCTCACAAACAGTGTCATTATGGCCTAAAGAAAGTTCTTTGCTTATGTTAAGATGACTGAACACGACACAATTTTTGATGTTGTAGTATTTTTGGTCCAAGGTCCAGGTTCGTGAATTGAGACGCATTGTTCCAGAGTTGCCCTAGGCAGGTGGGAATTGTTGCAGAAGGCAGTGGAAGCTTGTATTACATCCATCTGACTAAAGGAAACAAGAAGTCTGACATATATTGGACTGAGTTTCTTAGCGCTAATATATCAAATACAATATGCAGTTATCTTCATTGTTAACAGGCCTGGAACTAAGTTAGATAAACACACAACTAAGGTGGCCACGATAGATTGAATGATTTATCAAATACTTTGCTGTTCTTCCAAACTTGATGCCTTCAGGACACGAAATATGATGTCGTACAATGTACAATTTACAATTTTTATAAATACTTACCGATTAATACCGATTATCCTAAATGGGGTCCCTCTCGAAGTTGTTCAGGAGTACGTCTACTTTGGGCAAACCTTGCAGTTGGGTAGAAACAACTTCGAGAGAGAGGTTTGCAGGAGAATACAGCTTATCTGGGCGGCATATAGGACACTCTGTCAAGTCTTTTCGTCATCCCTACCGCAAAGCCTTAAGACAAAAGTCTTCAACGAGTGCGTCCTACCCGTTATGACTTACGGTGCCGAGACGTGGACACTGACGGTGCGACTAGTCCACCAATTTAAGGTCGCTCAGCGAGCTATGGAGAGGGCTATGCTCGGAGTTTCTCTGAAGGATCGAATTCGTAATCCGACAGCGAAAGTGATCCGACAGAGAACCAAGGTAATCGACATAGCTCAGAGAATTAGCACGTTGAAGTGGCAGTGGGCTGGTCACATCTGTCGCAGAACCGATAACCGATGGAGTAGTCGTGTTCTAGAGTGGAGACCGCGCCTTGGCAAAAGTAGTGTAGGACGCCCTCCGGCTAGGTAGAGTGACGATATACGCTAAGTAGCTGGCGGCGGCTGGACACGAAGAGCCGAAAATCGGGCTCAGTGGCGTGCCATTGGAGAGGCCGGTATTCTCTCGTTTTCCATAAATTCATTTGCACTAATATTGTTTGCCAATATCATCCCCGATCATAATATTTACTTGCACTATTATCATTTATACTAATAACGTTTGCCTTAACAACTCAACAGTGATAACTTTTATTTGTCATAAAATTACTTTCTATA
The DNA here is from genome assembly GCA_944739405.2 of Euclidia mi. Lineage (NCBI taxonomy): Eukaryota > Metazoa > Arthropoda > Insecta > Lepidoptera > Erebidae > Euclidia > Euclidia mi. Next base: position 15,506,628 of record OX123198.2, on the reverse strand, counting down.
ACAACATATATCATAATAATTCGTTTCCATAAGTAACACATCTCATAATCGACTCTTGACATAATCAAAATTTGATATAATTATGAAAATAATACATAATATTGTTAGGTCGAAATTAATTATCGTTAACACCCCGACTCAGTGCAATCCGACTCGGATAGGTTAGGTTAGGGTTCTCTTTTGAACCTTAACCCAAAAATAGGAGCCCTGCGAAGCAGGGCTCCGTCAACTTAGTCCAAATTCTTCACACTAGTTTAATAAACTGAAGTTGAATTAATTATCGTTAACACCCCGACTCAGTGCAATCCGACTCGGATAGGTTAGGTTAGGTTAGGGTTCTCTTTTGACCCTTAAACCAAAAATAGGAGCCTTGCGAAGCAGGGCTCCGTCAACTTACTCCACATTCTTCACACTAGTTTAATAAAACATGTGATCTAAATGTATAATGTACCATCCTCGAATACCATGTTTTATGCAAATAAATAAATATATATATAATAAACTGAAGTTGAACAACTTCAGTTTATTCTCTATTTTCTTCTTAGATTATTGAAAATGAAAATTATAGTATTATGACACTTGATCGATTATGACCAATGGAATTAGTGAAAGTCATTTTATGTCATTTCACGATTATGACAACTGAAGCGTTATTTCTAATGAAATTATGGCAAATACCAGTATGGCATATAAAATTATGGCATTTTTAATTATAGTGGCGTACGGTAGGCTGATGATGATGATGATGATGATAATTATATACTTAGTCTGGCCATAAATACTGTTACAATAAAAAAATATATTACATTTGAATTTGGAATCTGTCGTTTTTATACGATTGTTTATTGTGTTTGCTCGTTTTGGCGCCAATACATTGTACAATATTTTGCGATATTAAAATGGAGTGTGGTGATAAAGAGAACCGAATCGCTGTGATTGCATTACACAAAGTAGGTATGGAGCCAAAAGCAATTTTAAAACTCTCCATACACTTTGTATTAGTCAAATGTTTGTGTACGGGGCTATTAATAGGTACAATGAGACCTCTGTTTGTGACAGAAAACTACCTGGCCGTCCACGTAGTGTTCGTACGAAAAAGGTGGCCAAAGCAATAGGGGAAAGAATTCGAAGAAATCCTTTCCGAAAGCAAAAGATTTTATCTTGGGAGATGAAGATAGCACCCAGAACCATGTCGCGTATTTTAAAAGATGACTTAGGACTTGCAGCCTATAAGAGACGCACTGGTCATTTCTTAACTGATAATTTAAAAAAAGAATAGGGTGGTAAAACCAAACAACTAGTGAAGCGGTACGCAAAGGGAGGTCACAGAAAAGTTTTGTTTACGGATAAAATATTTTTTACAATTGAGCAACATTTTAACAAACAAAATGACCGTATTTATGCTCAAAGCTCTAAGGAAGTTTCCCAATTAGTCGACAGAGTGCAACGTGGGCATTATCCGACTTCAGTGATAGTTTGGTGGGTGTTAGCTATGAAGGAGTTACTGAGCCATATTTTTGTGAAAAAGGTATCAAAACATCGGTAGAAGTATATCAAAATACCATTCTTGAGAAGGTAGTGAAGCCACTTAACAACACCATGTTCAATAACCAAGTATGGTCCTTCCAGCGAGACTCAGCACCGGGTCATAAAGCTCGGTCCACGCAGTCTTGGTTGGAAGCGAACGTTTCGGACTTCATCAGAGCTGAAGACTGGCCATCGTCTAGTCCCGATCTTAATCGGCTGGATTATGATTTATGGTCAGTTTTAGAGAGAACGGATTGCTCTAAACGCCATGATAATTTGGAGTCCCTAAAATAATCCAAACGATTGGCAGTGAAGAATTTTCCTATGAAAAGAGTGCGTGCTTCTATTAATAACTGGTCTCAACGTTTAAAGGACTGTATTGCACCCAATGGAGACCACTTCGAATAAGCTTTTATGTTTTAAATTGTTTTATATTTATATATTAAACTAACACACTGTAAAAGTAATAAATGTTATATGCAATTAAAAAAAAATGTTTTTCATTGTTACAATATTTATGGCAAGACTAGGTTTAATATATCTATTTCAACCACGCATAATGGGATTACAATCTATAAGCTTTTTTGTATCCATTCCATTATTACTAACAAACAAGGTATAAAATAAATCTAGCTGTAGAATATATTCAAAACAATTTATCCAACAAATTCAATTTCATTGTCACACATTTTATTGCGTCAATAAAACAAGTGTTCTGCTTTCTATTCGCGAGCGGCAGTAGGTCACGAAGTTTGATTCCATTTCATGTCAGCCAAGAATTTTTATCAGGGAATGCAAGAAGGCAATATCACAACGAAAGTCAATTGAAGATGATTAAAATCATCCAGGACTGATTATTGTCTATTGAAGTCAAATTTCGATGTCAAAATCGGCTGGTCTCGCCTTTCAACACTATCCCAAGTGTTACGTATTTGATCTTAAACGAGACAACTTTGTGTGATTTACTCAAATTTTGTGATGCTTGAAAATATGCAAAATCATCCGCAATACATTTATACCTAGTGCTGTAGCTGCTTGAAAAGGACAACTATTGGAGAACCACCAAAGAAACCACAATATCTTTGAGAATATCATAGAAACTAAAACACTTTAGTCAAGAAACAAACCGTAGAACAAACTTCATGGGTAACTTTAAGCTGAAGACACAAACAAGCCAGTATACATATGTACATTAAACGAAACTAACGCTAAGAGTACTAAATTCTGCCTCATCTCACCCACACTGCGATATACAGACATAGTGGTCCCTTATGTATTAGAGTCTTCTAATCCAACGTATGTATCATAAAAATATGAAAGTAAATAAAGCAATACATAAGCAAAGTGAGTAGTTGCAATAGTTGAATAAGAGGGGACAGTGTTCCCTAGCACTTATCTTTAATACAAGTAAGGCCATATCGACTGGACGATGATAACACAGAGTAGTGTAGACTTTAGATACTGCTTTAAATTTTTATTTTCATATTTGCTATTAAATACGTAAATTTTTATGAGTTTGGGTGTACCGGTGGTGTTTGTTACACTTTCAAACAAGCAATTTAGATAAAATTTTACAGTATTCTAGATTACACATCCGAATCACATATAGGCTAACTTTAATAGGCCATAGCAAAACATGTGTTCTAAGTGTATATTGAAACAATTTCAAATACTATGTTTTATGTAAGAGATATAAATATCGCGAATACCAACCCACCTACCGAGCCGAAATTTTTCCCCTTTCAATAACACTTGAACCATTTTTGTTTGGTTTCAATAATAGTTCAACCATTTCTCTGCAGTGGAAACCCATTTGTCTTCTTCTCTTCGTTAAGGATGTGAGAATATGAGATTGTGGCTGGTAGATTAGGTCTGTGAGGTGGTTGGTGTTGAGAGCTACTCACTAAAACCACCGCGGTATTTCGATAGCGATCCATTATGAATAGTGATGTTACATCACCTACCTACATTGTTATCCGTGAAGACTTGAATTGGGTCTGGATATAAAGAAGATCTTAATTTTTTTTGACCATTGTGTATAAACTGTATATCAAAACAATCGTTTTACCTCTGGAGGGAAGCGACTCTAAAAGTACACCATAACAGTCTTTTAAATACTATTTTCGTTATCTTGAACAAATCCGTGGCAGGCATCTCGAATAACTATAAATTCCAAGCAAAATAGCTGCTGTATATAGTTGCTTTTAAATCTGAGAATCATTTAAAGAATGCTTCAATTTAGGTCTTCATATTTTACATTTTACTCCGAGCCAAACAATACGTAAAATATATGCAATTTCCCTTTTTATGTATCCATTTCTTAAGATTTAGGGTGGTTGTCTGTATTTCGAAAGCTTGCAACTAAACAATATTTCATTGAAACTGAGGGATAGAAATGGATCTAAAATGGGCCCTCTTCTTTTGATTACAGACCTCTATTGAAGTTAAGTAAAGAACAAATTGGGCCGAAATTGTGCCCAAAAATATAATGCTCGCTGTACACATTGGCCCAACATGCTGGCCCAACGTATTGGCCCAATGTGTAGAGAGCTACTTGGCGCTATGTTGGCTTAATGTACCGCTGTACACATTGGCCCAACATGCTGGCCCAACGTATTGGCCCAATGTGTAGAGAGCTACTTGGCGCTATGTTGGCTTAATTGGTGTAGTTGGCGCCGACGTTGGCCGGCCAGCCGAATAGTGTCGGTTTTTTGTGCACACATCAAAGGATCTTGGCGCGCTCCGCCAACAGCTGTCACACGTCGGCGCCTTTTTCATTTCGTTGTCGCTCTTCAGCGGAGAGAGTACTGTTGCGCGCGAATATATTTACGTTCCCAATTTAATATACTTACATACATATATAACGATGGCAGCGGCGTAGGGCAGCAATGAGGTTTTACAATTTATAGTAATTGTACCGAAATGGAACAGTAATATATATCTTTTTACTAATTTTATGTTGCTTTTTACTAATTTTTATAAAATTAAAAACGAAGTAACTTGAAAAACATATTATTATTAGGTACCACATTGTTATCGTCTAGGCTTAGTAGTTGGGGTAGGTTATTTAACCAAAATAACTATTATTAATAATAAGCTACCTATTTTATATTTCAGGATAATGAAGCGTGGAGCCGTATGGCGGATAAAATTTAATATTAATTTTATCTGCCATACGGCTCCACGCCACTATTAACGAAATCAAAAAGAAAAAAATAATCATTAATGACAACATGTAGAATGCATGACATTCTACTTTAGTACACATGTACGCGCAGGTAATAATAAAACGCACTGTATAAATAAATAGCCGTGGCTGCAAGTGCTTCTACGTCCATCTTTGTCTAAGCACCAATGCAGAATGATCCGTCAGCCAATGTGTAAATAGCAATCTTAGCGTCGCACACTGGCAAATATTACCAAAAAGATGGCCAAAATGTTTTAATAATAAAAATGCGTTAAATGAATCTATTGAAATTAAATTTAACCTTTTGATCTATGAATAATTTTTATTTTATGTAAAGAGGCCGTTGTTCCGACCAGCGCGAATATAAAGACTGACTTTATGATATCTATAGTTTTAAAACAATAGAAGGATAATAGTTAGTATATATAATGTGATAGAGATTAACAAGAATTTAAGTATCGAAAATTGTATTATTATTAATAATATTTATAATTAAGAAACATGAATGATCAGAGATACACAAACTTTATAGTATCCAATATGAATACCTAAGTTTGTTTAAATATCTAATACTCCACTTCAGGTTCTTTCAATAGTTAAATTGCATCCAGGACAACTGCGTATTGGACTTTCTAGACGTTTAACGTAAACTTGACATATAAGGAACTGAAGAAACGCAAAGTTTTTTGAAATAAATGACTCATTTGTAGTTTAAATACGGGGCGTTTTTGTTATAAAGTCTCTGTGATATTTATTTATATCCTTACTTCTTGACTCTTGTGCATCTTCAGTTAGATATCAACTTTTTAAAACCACTCATTAAAAGAAGGAACTCAAGTTAAAGACCTCAAAATATTCCACGGCAAATGTACGCATAAATACAGGAACTTACAACTAATAAAATCTAATAATAAGGCAGATATCGGCAGCCAAATCTAAAACAAACTAAATACTAGCATTATATGCTTCAATTTAATACAGCTTATTTCTCGGGATACAGAAGAATATCGTACTATTTTTTTTATTCTTTCTGCTTACGTAAGTAAATAATACTATCAATTTCTAGGCAAGGGTATCGGTGTTAGGATTTTTTTAGAAAGTAGTATCATCTGACAGCAATTACAAATAGCTCTAGAAATAGAATCCATAACAGAAAAACACCAAACATTTACAGTTGTAAAAACAATTTTGATCAAATTCTTAGGCAGATTATAGAATTTTACCATATTAAATATATCAAAGAATGCTCAAAAGTAGCGTCATTTATTAAGGTTTAAGCTAAGTGTTATAAAAATGTTCTATCGACAATATTTTAAAGTCATATTTTGGCCAGATTTTAGCTAATATTCGCCAGTGTGCGTCGTATTAGTTGGCCCAACATGCTGGGCCAGCTAGTTGGGCCAATGTGTACAGGGGCTTTCAGAGATGACAATTATGAAGCGAACGTATTTGAGTAGATCTCTGTCAAAATGTCTTTAAAGTGTTGTCAATTAAATTTGTTGATGTGACATTATATTGTAGTTATATTTATTTTATTCGATACTCGCAAAATTCTTTTATACGTCTACTTCAATAACTTCAAAGCTTGACACGAATATATAAAAATATTTAGACCTGTTTCATAGAAAACATTTTAAGAATATTAAGTGGAATTTATATTAAGTAAAAGGTTGCCGTAATTGTATTGATATAAATATTTTACTTTAGATGTAGTTTTATTTGACCAAAGTATTTGACGATCGCAATATATCACACTCTAAGATAATTGCTTTTCACTTGTATAAAACATGTTAGATACTTAATATCTCCGAAAAACTTAGACAGGGGTAGGTACGTGACGAACACATGTATAATGTCATCTATTTTAAGTTTAATTTTCGACAAAATCCTAGGTAATTCTCCTGTTCTCCTGAAACTATATTTGCAAAAAACTCAACAAGAATTTTACCGTCATTATAATCAAACTCGGAACTGCACGATCGTACCTACGCGGGTACAAAGTTATAGCACTAACTTACGGAAAGTGAAGAAATGCAATCATGAAGTAGAACGTGTTCCAGCGGCCGCGGCAATCTATTCCGTCGAGGTCAGCAGTACGGGTGGCATTGATTTCTTTTACCTTTCCATAATTCAATAAATATTCAGGCCTTTCTACTAACGAGGGCTCAACCCGGTTGTCACCTTTGTGAGTTTACTTTGATACCGGTTTGTAGATGTTAGATACCGGTACAATCTAAAAAAATTTAATCCGGAACATAACATTTTGGGAATTGTCTTGATATGACAGTAGTAAGTTCTGTTTCTCTTTTCATTCAAGTAATGTATCATGTTAACCGTGAAATGAAAAATCAAGAAAATCTACCGTAGATTATAGCGGTGTTTCCATATGTGTGTATAAACAGGCTGAACAGGACATCATCCTAAAGAAATTAGTCGCTGACGTAGCTGAGCTGAAAGAACACTATCTCAGTATACAGAAATCTAACCTAGATATGGAAAGATCGATGACTTTCATTAATAAAAACTATGAAGATATGAGGACCAGATTAGAGGCTTTAGAGACGAAAAACATAAATTTGGAGGAGCGATTGAGTCACGTAGCTAATAGTAATGTCGTCTACACGGTGACTACTTTAGAGGCCAAAATTGATACTATGGAGCAGCAGGCGCGCCAATGCAACGTTGAGATATGCAACCTGCCCGACAAGCGCAACGAGAACCTGCTCACCATCGTGCAGTCAATCGGTAATGCCAAAAATTTTCCTGTATCACAGGATGACATTGTTTCCTTACACAGGGTTCCACATGCCCAGCAAAGTGACAACAAACCGAAGAATGTCATAGTGAAGTTTAAATCCCGCATCGTTCGCGATAACTTATTAAGCGCCTACCGCAAAACAAAGAGCATCAAGTCAGACCAATTAAATATTCCAGGCGCTTCCTTTACGGTGTATATAAATGAACATTTGACACTTAAAAATAAATCTGTAGCACCACGGAACGCGTACAGCTGCGCACACACAACGCTGCCGTATCGAGACGTCGCTCACGCACACATCTATTAGGCCGCCCGCATATATAAGGGGCCCTCGCGGCATCGACCGGCCAGTCTGCGCTAGCGCGCCGCTGTTTCCACGCATTGGAAGAGCTCGCCTAGCCTAGACGCCCCCCCTCACACCTCGCGCGCCGCGGTGACGCATCCTACCTGCTTCGCGACACTCGAACTGGTCAGGAACGTACCGCGTAGTCGTATTTAGTGTGATCATAGTATAAAGCCCTTGCATTGTGTACGATAATAAATTAATTAGTGATAACCATTGATTCTACGTTTCATTCGTACCCGCTTCAATCTGGCGCTCAACGTAAAGGCCCGGAAGCAGGCTAGCCCAAAATCAAGACTTCGTAAGAAAATAAAGGAGGAACCGGTAACCACCATGAACCTGTCAACCGAGCAATTCGAGAAGTTACTGTCAGTGATTGGCAACCAACAACGGCGAGGCTCTTTCGCCACTTGCAAGATTATTTTTGATGGTTCCAGAGACACTGAATCAGTAGAATCTTTTCTTGCTGCTACCTCAGTATTCAAGTCCGTGGAACATATCTCCGATGAAGATGCCATTATGAGCGTCCCGTTAATTTTGAAGGAAGAGGCAGCCACTTGGTGGAATGGGATAAAGGACCAGGTGCACACATGGACAGAGTTCGAGTCGAGAGTGCGACACGCCTTTGCTCCTAAAAGGCCTGCCTACCAGTTGTACCAGAATGTCGTGAATGTTAAGCAAGGTGAGGATGAACTGACAGAAGTTTTTGTAGCCAAGAAGAGGGCTCTTATCGCACAACTGCCAGAACCACACACAGAGACCCAACAAATCGACATGATTTATGGGCAACTGAAGTACAAGATAAGGGTGAAAATGCCACGCGAGTCTGTCAATACTTTTGATGCCCTAGTAAAGGCAGCCAGAGGAGTGGAAGAGCTCCTGGTTGAAAAGGAAAGGCCAGAAGAAGGGACAGATAAGGGAAAAGGGACTGAAAACAGGTCATTTAAAAAGAAGCATTGCACGTACTGTCGATTGCCCGGACATACAATTGAGACATGTCGGAAGAAACAGAAGAATGATCTTGCTTCTGGTAGTGGTACTTATGCCCCGAAACCAGCGTCATCAAATGTTGCTATAGGTACCCAAGCGCCATCACCTTCTACACCAACGTTTGCATGTTACGGATGTGGTACACCGGGAGTAATTCGATCAAAATGCATGACCTGTGCCAAGACTACGCCAAAGGTTGGAAAGGCTGAAGTTAGCTTCTGCTCCGTTAACACTCAAGTAGATGTACGTCCTAGACCGATTATTGGCATTGCCATAGGCAAAATAACCGGTACCGCCTACGTGGATACGTGCGCAAAAACGAGCATAGCATCATAGTCGCTATACAAATGTCTACGAAGACTCGGATTTGCATTCAAGACTGAACAGCTTGTGGTGAAACTGGCAGATGGAACGAAGACGACAAGAGAGGTTTTGACCGTAAGTGCACCTGTCAGTGTCTGTTACCGTGTTGTGCAAACGTCTTTTATAGTGTTCCCGGAAGCACGAGAATCTCGCACACTCTTGGGCGTTGGTTTTATCCAGGATGCTAAGATGGTACTAAACGTTCCGCAGAAGACATGGTATTTCGAGGATCACCCTAATGACATCTTCGACCTCCAAGATGAAGATGCTCAGGAGATATCCATGGCCAAGACGGAGGCCACGCCCGTATATTTCAATCCTCAGTTACGTTCTGTGCTAAAAGATTTCGAGTTGCCTGAATTTGTGTCTCCTATGTCAATAACTCCACGAGACGGAGGCGTACCGAAACCGGCGCTGCCGCAATCCAGCGCATGCACTCCAGAAACTGCCAGTCCAATGTCTATCAGAGAACCAGCACTCCCGGTATCGAGTGCCTGCACCACAAACACGATACCATATCGTGTTGTGCCTATTGAGCTGTCCCCTATTCCAAGGAAGCGATCGCGACCGTTATTCGATGGGTATTCTCCAACGTTCGTAGACTTCATGATCCGTGACGCTCAAATGCAGGTTCATGATGCTACGTGTGAACTATCTCCACACTCTAAGGCACTCTTCCCCAGTGACCATAGCAATAGCAGTAATGATATCGAGATTGGATCTTTGGATGTAGAAGAGGTCTCGTCGGACACGTTAGACGCAACACAAAAGGCACAGCTGATGGAAGTGCTTAGGGGTCATCAAGCAGTTTTCGGAGAAGGTGGGGAACCGACTACACTAGCTGAACACTGCATCGATACAGGTAAGCATAACCCCATTTCTGTACCTCCGTACCGCCTCTCACCGCCACGCATGGCTGTATTAAAGGAAGAGATAAAGAAAATGTTGGACACTGAAGTAATTGAAGCATGCTCATCTCCCTGGTCTGCACCCGTTGTGCTGGTTCCCAAGAAAGACGGTTCAGTACGAGTTTGTGTTGATTACCGAAGACTTAATGCCATAACGGTCCCCGACAAGTATCCTATCCCACGCATTGATGATCTGCTTCATGCTGCTAAGTCAACGCCTTTCATGTCAACTCTGGATTTACGCGCTGGTTACTGGCAAGTCAAGGTAAAACTTGAGGATCAGGATAAGACGGCGTTCATAACTCCATTCGGTATGTACCGCTTCAAGAGGATGCCATTTGGACTTCGCAATGCACCCTCTACGTTTCAACGTCTGATAGACAGAATTCGAGTTAGCCTGGAAACTGTAAAGATGCTAGCGTACCTAGATGATTTAATAATCTTTTCGGCTACCTATGAAACGCATCTGTCAGATTTGGATAAGGTACTAAGTAAACTGAAAGAAAGCAACCTTCATGTAAACTTTGGAAAGTGCCGATTTTGTTGCTCGACAATTAAGTATTTAGGGCACATTATTACTCCAGAGGGTCTAAAGGCTGATCCCGAAAAAGTAGCTGCAATATTGGCCTATCCAGCACCCAAAAACCTGAAGCATTTGATGACGTTTCTGCAAACCTGTTCTTGGTACAGGCGATTCATACCAAACTTTGCCAGAATTAGTGAGCCGCTCTCCCGTTTAACTAGGAAAGAATCGGTATGGACATGGTCAGCGGAACAAGAGCAAGCTTATCAAGAGCTCAAAATACGACTTACATCCACCCCCGTATTACGTCAAGCAGATGAGACCAGAGCATATATTATCAAAAGTGATGCAAGCAACTATGCCCTAGGAGCAGTTCTAGTGCAGGGGGAGGGAGAAGACGAGCATCCCGTTAAATATGCCAGTAGGCTGATGACTCCAGCTGAACGCAATTATTCCACAACCGAGAGGGAGGCTCTCGCAGTAGTTTGGGCAATTAAGAAATTTCGTGGATACATTGAAGGCCTCTCAGTAACAGTGGTTACAGATCATCAAGCTCTGAAGTGGTTGATGTCGTTACGGTCTCCAACTGGCCGATTAGCTAGATGGGCTCTACAGATACAGGCATATGATATTACAATCAAGTATGCGCCTGGTAAGACGAATGTGGTTGCAGACACACTGTCTAGACCTATATGCGATGAAAGCAGCGAAAACACCTGTGGAGTGTGTAGTGTAGCCGTGGATATGCCGCAGAGACCGACATCTGAAATAAGGGCAGAACAACTGAAGGATGAAAATATTGCCAGCATTATATATGCCTTAGAAAATGCACACCGTAAGGATAATGCCGTGTACTGGAGCAACAAAGGCTACGTCATGAACAACGGGTTATTGTACCGATATTATCCCTCAGATGACTCAGATGAAGCTCAACTCGTAGTTCCTCAACATGAATGGGCAAGCGTTCTTTCAGCATACCACGATGACCCATTGGCAGGACATTACGGTGCTGATAAGACATATCAACGCATCTCGAAGCGTTATCATTGGAAGGGCATGCGAAAATACATTGAAGCATATGTGAAGAACTGTGTTGCATGTCAGAGATTTAAGCCATCCAACTTGAAACCAGCGGGCTTACTCCAAACCACGCCCGTCAACCAACGCTTTGAAACCCTCGCCTTTGACTTGTTTGGACCTTTGCCATTAACGACTAGTGACAAGACATGGATACTGATTGCTGAAGATATTGCAACTGGTTGGATAGAATTATTTGCTTTGGAAACGGCCAGCGCCGAAAATTGCGCGACAGTTTTGATTAACGAGATTTTTCTTCGATATGGCGTGCCTAGACGGTTGATAAGCGACAATGGGTCACAATTTGTGAGTGCGGTGATGCAACAACTAACGTTTTGTCTGCGAATTAAGCACACATTCACACCGGTGTATCACCCAGCAGCAAACCCAGTAGAAAGGAAAAACCGAGACCTAAAGACACAACTGGCAATTCTAGTAGGAGATACTCATGGGAGTTGGAGTGATATGTTGCCCAGCATCCGGTTTGCGATGAATACCGCAACTTGCCTCACTACAGGACATACGCCTGCTTATTTAACATTTGCGCGAGAACTGCGTACTCCGGATGACAATACTCACGATTTTCGTCAGATTTTACTGTCTGAAAACTTTGTGCCTGAAATCACACCGAAGTTACTGCTTCTCGCCAATACACTGCACAAGGCTAGAGATGTCAGAGAAAATCTAGAAGAACGCAGGAAGAAGATGGTAGACCAAAGACGTAGAGACGATCCCGGTTATACCCCTGGTGACTTAGTATTGGCCACTACCCATCCGATCAGTAATGCTGTTCGAGGAATAAGTGCTAAATTCTGTCCTCGCAGGGATGGCCCTTATCTAATCCTAACACGTCATGGTCCTGCATCTTATCTGATTTCAGATCCCACCACTCCAGACAAGCCCCTTGGAGTGTATCATACGTCCGCCTTGACTCCGTTCCAAGGCCACGCGGGCAGTCCAGTTCCACCGCCAGTGCGCCCGTTGAAGAAACGCGGTCGTCCGCCTAAACCAAGGCCGACTTACCGCAGAACCCCGAAGGCACCAATCCGCCCTCTCGTGTACGAGGACGGCCACGGCGACATGCGTCTCGCTCAGCTTCGACGATGGGACATACATCTTGACTGGATCCTTGTCGGGGCGACTTCGCATCCAGAGGGGGAGCCTGTAGCACCACGGAACGCGTACAGCTGCGCGCACACAACGCTGCCGTATCGAGACGTCGCTCACGCACACATCTATTAGGCCGCCCGCATATATAAGGGGCCCTCGTGGCATCGACCGGCCAGTCTGCGCTAGCGCGCCGCTGTTTCCACGCATTGGAAGAGCTCGCCTAGCCTAGACGCCCCCCCTCACACCTCGCGCGCCGCGGTGACGCATCCTACCTGCTTCGCGACACTCGAACTGGTCAGGAACGTACCGCGTAGTCGTATTTAGTGTGATCATAGTATAAAGCCCTTGCATTGTGTACGATAATAAATTAATTAGTGATAACCATTGATTCTACGTTTCATTCGTACCCGCTTCAAATCCTTATTTCGTAAGACCAGGGAAATCGCTTATAAGAACGGTTTTAGATATGTGTGGATTAGGAACGCCACTATACTTGTGCGAGAGCGCGACGGTCTCCCGGCTTTTGCAATACGTTCCGAGGATGATTTTAGCAAACTTGTCACTTGTAGTAAGAATTCAAATACTGAGCGTGCCAACTGATAACAGCGTGCGAAACCGGTTTCGTATACATTGTGTTTGTTTTGATTCGTGTCTATTGGTGTTGCTTGAGGGAATTCATTACCATAGTTTGTTTATCTTATGTGAAATTATATTTGCTATTTTGTTGTGTACCCACATAATATCTGTGAAATCGATTACATCTAAATTTATTAACCAAATTAGTATATCGTGTACTACATATTATATTTACCTCTTAAAATTACATTGTATTAATAGAATGATAACAAAGGGATTCTTTAGTATATTAGTAATATTGATCTGTGTGCCGGTTATTCCATTTTATTATAAAATTGATGACGTCTTCATTGTTGCAATATTACAATGTTGGTTAATGACATTTATTGTACATACAGTTGAAAATGGCAGCAACTAATAACGTTGACAATATAATTGTATGCTACCAAAACTGTAGAGGGATCCGTACAAAGTTACATACATTATTTATGAATATCCTATCGTCTTCTTATGACGTTATCATCCTTACCGAAACTTGGCTTGTTCCTGACATTTGTGACAATTAATTTATAGATGATCGGTATTTAGTTTTTCGTTGCGATCGTGATCGTTCTGCCACAGGGAAACGTGAGGGCGGGGGCACCCTTATCGCAGTGCGTCGTGAGTTACATCCCATTAGGTTGCGGACTGAATTTTTTACAACAGAAGTTGAACAAGTTGTAGTTTGCCTGCCTGCGTCTAAGACTAACATGAGACACATTATTGGCTCTGTATACATCCCCCCACGCACCAGTGAAGAAACATACACTAATTATTTAAATATGCTAGAGGATATTGTTACTGACCCGAGCACTGACTCATTTTGCGTAGCTGGAGATTTTAATTTACCGAGTATTCAATGGTTAGAAGGAGGTAACCATGTAACTGCTCATGCCCCAACCTCCACTGGACAGCTACTACAACATTTTATGGCATTAACTAATAGCTTACAGTATAATACACTCAAAAATAGTTTAGGTAGAATACTGGATTTGTTTATTTCTAATGTAGGCTGTCATGCCACGTCTTGCAATTCACTGGTTGACCCTGATGGTCATCATCCGCATTTTTCAATAACAACCTGTCTTGATTTACAGCTTAGACCCTTGAAAAGCCGCTCCGTACTCCGATATAATTACTATAAAGATAATTATGATGACATAAATGACGTCTTAAGTAAATTAGACTGGGATAAGCTGCTTTCCGAAGTCACCGCAAAACAAGCTGTCGGTTGTTTTTATGACACATTATATCGAATAATCAAGACACATGTTCCGTTAACGCGAAAAAGAAAGTCAAACTTTCCCATCTGATTTTCGCCTGCTCTTATCCACATTTTTAAGCAGAAAGAGCGTGCCTGGGTCAAATGGAAGAAGTATCGTAACAGGGTTGATTATGACAGCTTCTCTAAATATCGCACACTTTTTCACAAGGAATCTGACAAATGCTACCGTAGTTACATGAACCTAGTCGAGGATAGCATACCCTTGAACATAAAACACTTCTGGTCATACATCTCGAATAAAAAGGGTAAATCTAATAATCCCGCGAACATGCATTTTAATAGTGTTTCATCTGTGGATCCTACTGACATTTGCAACCTTTTCTCTGCTTTTTTTTCCTCTGTGTACGAACCGTCATGTCTGGATCCCGAAACATGGAAACCGTCCAATCTGTATTCGGAAAATTCCATCTGTATATCCGAAATATATTTAAAAAGAGAGTCCGTTCGTATGGCCCTTAGGTCTTTAGATTCCTCTAAAGGTGCGGGTCCTGATAATTTACCTCCTCACTTTCTCATAAAAACAAGCGAGAACATCTATACCGCGTTGCACATAATTTTTAATAAATGTCTATGCGAAGGAGTTTTCCCTACAGTGTGGAAGCAAGCATTTATTACGCCGGTATATAAAAGTGGAGACAAAGCTAATGTTGAGAATTACCGCCCTATCTCTATTCT
Source organism: Euclidia mi (assembly GCA_944739405.2). NCBI lineage: Eukaryota > Metazoa > Arthropoda > Insecta > Lepidoptera > Erebidae > Euclidia > Euclidia mi. The sequence goes on along the minus strand of OX123198.2, from coordinate 15,491,267 downwards.
GTCCACCTTGTCGAAGCTTTTTGAGAAACTAGTGCACGGTGCTCTCTACCCCTATCTTCATCAGCTCGTAATTCCTGAACAACACGGCTTTGTTCAAAAACGCTCTACTACGACTAACCTTATGGCATTTACCAATTTTCTTTTTGACCAAATCGACAGTAGAGTTCAGGTTGATGCCGTATACACCGATTTTCAGAAAGCTTTCGACAAGGTGGACCACGCTATACTCCTCGAAAAGCTAGCGTTCAATGGCATACGTGGAAATTTGCTTAGATGGTTCGTTTCTTATATCTTTAATAGAACTCAAAAAGTAGTTATAAATGGTTTCGAATCGGATGTTATAATTGCTAAGTCAGGTGTTCCTCAAGGATCAATCTTGGGACCTCTTCTTTTTATTGTTTTCATTAATGATATTAAGCAATGTTTCACACACTCTAATTTCTCAATATATGCAGACGACATCAAAATTTTTAAAGCATGTCAAACCATACAAGACTGTTCACTTCTTCAAGATGACCTTGACAGATTGTATGACTATTGTACGGACAACAAACTTTTTCTAAGTCTTCCAAAGTGTCACACGATATCTTTTACAAAAAATATAAATAAGATAAATTTTAAGTATAACATTAATAAGGAAAACTTAAAGCAGGTAAACTTAGTTCGCGACTTAGGTATCATGCTAGACTCTTCCCTACATTTTGATGCACATATTGACAGTATAGTCAGTAAGGCCTTCCGCATGTATGGCTTAGTTATGAGAGCATCGCGTGACTTTGTGCGTCCCTCTACGTACATTCTGTTGTACAGAGCCTTGGTCAGATCACAGTTGGAATATGCGACTCCAATCTGGAATCCTTTCTATTTAAAATATAATTACCAATTGGAAATGGTGCAGAAAAAATTCTTACGATCAGTAAATTTCAGGTGTTATCGGTCCAAGGTTCCCTACACGGACTTACTCAAGCGGTACCGTTTATTAGGTTTAGAGTCAAGACGATTATTTCTTGGCACAATGATGTTTTATGGTTTGTGTAACAATGAATTTGACTGCTTAGATATAACAAATAAATTATGTTATGTAGTACCGAGAAACGTTTTTCAGTGAGGAGTTCGTGTGCCGCGCTTGTTTCACGTAGATACGTGCAGGACAAACGCCGGTAAGCGTGCGCCTCTCAGTCGCATTGTTGAAACTTATAACAGTCGCTTCACAGATATTGACATGTTCTCTCTATCAAGTTGCAAATTCAAACGATTGGTTATCGAACTGTTATCGTAAATTTAATGTAATCATTTTTTTTTCTTCCCTTAAGTATGTTTTGCTTCTTAATATAATTTGTGTTAATTTGTGGACAATGGTGCTGGTTATGTGTATATCAATCTAGGTTAAGAAAGCATTTGTAAAATTTTGCATGTAACTGTTTTTTGTCCCGAACAAATAAAATAAAAATAAAATAAAATAAAATGTGCGAATACAAATAATTTAAAAAGCGTACAATAAAAATGTTCCTGGACGCTTAAAATTCATTCCAATATTCCAGCGAAAAAATCTAAAAAGCAAAACAAACTAAATAAATAAAATCATAACGAAATTAATTCATTAGTCTGTGTACCTTGAAGGGCGACTTGCCAGAAAAATCTCCGATGAGCTGAAAACTACATCTGAACTGGAATCATTCGCTTTTTTCTTTCGCGTGCAACTAATGGATTTCCGAACGAGTAGAGATAACAAGAAAATAAAAAAAAATTATAGCACAGAGTGCGCGACCGATGTCTTAGATGATTTATACTGAAATAGAAAGTTGGATTGATAAGAGCTATTCGTTGGGAATTTTTAATTTCCTTTATTATGTCTGGCTCAGAAAATATCAGCATTTCTAGGAACGCAAACAAGATTTGATTAGATATGAAAGAAACACTTATAACTGTAAACATTTCTGTACACCTACACAAGTACCTATTCAAAGTTGGAAAATAAATAAACGACTTAAAGTAAATAATTTGAATGGCATAATTATAGTTGATGGCGTATTTAAAGATACATGTTTTCGTATCATGTTTCAACACTATTGAATCAATAATAAATAATCCTATATCGTGGCTAATGCGTCTTTGCAGACTTTCAACATGCGCAAGTAATCTTAATATATAAAATCCTTGCGTTACTGACTGACAGAGAAGCTACAGCCGAAACTATTGGGCGCTGGAAGCTGAAATTTGGCATGTATGTTCCTTAGGGACCGTAGAGGTGCACTAAGAAGGGATTTACCGAAATACCCACGGGATCGGTCAAAACAGATAAATTTAATAAAATGTGCACGCGTTGCTGCTGGCGTGCTCTAGTATTTTCTTATAGTGAAGTTTTGTTTTTGCCGCTCAACATGTAAACAGTGTTTATTGGCTCCAAAGTAAACAGGCATTGCAAGTAAATGAACGTGATTTTCGTCCAAATAAACTCTACGACGGTGGCTAGTTATAAATTTCAAACCTCTCGTCATTAAAATAAGCGCAAGCCTGCGGGGCTTTTCACAATTTACAGCATTTATATTATGTCCGTGTGGTGACGGATTAAGAATACGGAATGTCACCACCCCATATCATCCCATGGGTGTCGTAAGAGCCGACAGAGGGAGCATATTTTGCAGAGAACACCACTGTAAGAGAAGGAAAACTTGATACAAACCCTATACCAACCCATTTGGCCAGCGTGGTATAGTAGGCCAATTCCTCCTTTCAAAGGAGAGGCCTAGTCCAGCAGTGGACTGTTAAAGGCTGATGATGTGTGTATCTGTATACATAAAATACTAACGTACTGACTGACTGACAAGCAACGCACAGCCAAGACTATTCGACATATATGTTCCTTGGGAAGTGTAGGGGAGCACGAAGATAGGAGTTTAGGACATTCTCACCCTAAGGCCTGGTACTGCGTTAAACGGGCGCCCGCGACGGGCACCCGTTGCGTGAATACGTACGTGCACACGCGTATTGCACGCGGACGGTTTCCGTGGGACCGCAACGGTGCGCGTCGCGGCGATCGGATTATAACGCAGTGTTGCTAGTGCATGTTCAGTCGTATCGATGGAACACTTAATATATTACTAGAGGACGCCAGCAGCTACGCCTGCACATGTTTTTAAATTTATCTGTTTAGACCGATCCCGTGGGTATTTCGGGAAATCCCTTCTTAGTGCACCCCTACGGTCCCCAAGGAACATACATGCCAAATTTCAGCTTCCTGCGCCCAATCGTTTCGGCTGTAGCGTGTCTGTCAATCAGTCAGTAACGCAAGGATTTTATATATTAAGATTATGTTGCAAAACGATGCCGACTAGCAAAAAAGAAATTACCGCCAGTAAGCGTGTTTGTTGAAACTAGGCTGCTATGCGGTGAATTTTTTATGAAGTTCAGTAAATTAAGAGAAAATGAAAAAAAAAACAAAATATTATGGACTTAAATTAGTAAAAATAATTATTTTTTGTACACGTAAAACTAAATTTGTAAAGACTACAAATAGACCAAAAAATTATTCACGTCCATTTTTACATGTGGTATGTGTTCAATATTGCTCCCTCCTTAGTAAATTTTCGTAATTTTGCTAATTTGTTTACTTGTTTAAATATACGTAGATTCTGAGCTTGAAGGACGTAGGTTCGCGGGAAGGGTGTGAAATACGTAGATCTACGTAAAAAGATGCAGAGTTGGCAACGCTGCTACCGCTGGCGGGCACCGCGAGCGCCCCCGCGCGGACTTCCGTAGCACGGGCGCGGGGCACAGCTCCCCTTGACGGAGCACTTTTGTATGGGACCGACCGCTTTACGCAGTGTCAGGCCTAAGTGGGTAATATAGCGCGGGCGCAATATCCTTCGCGGGCGGAGCTGTGGGCGAAGTCTAACTAGAGTAGAAGATAAGTTATATAAGATAACTATCTTATATAGCAATAAAATATTGTATGGATTATGTTTACCTTACCACTAGATATAGTAACATATAACACACAAAAATAGTAAATGATCACCAAACTGAAACCCGCATTTTAATGTAAAATTATAACCATGGTTTTTTTGTTAGTTATATGAAATACCAACACATAAATTGGTTTTGGTTATACCACCTGCTTTAATAAACTAAGTTGACGGAGCCCTGCAAAGCAGGGCTCCTATTTTTTAATTAAAGGTCACAAGAGAACCTAACCTAACCTATTTATTTGGTGATCATTTACTACATTTGGTGTTCGAATACAATTTGAAGTGCAGTCGTGACTAAAATAGCTAGTACTATTGTAATTTTAGACTTAATTTTTCTGGTGTTAAGTATATATTTTTGGTTAAAGAACTAAGGGTATCAAAGCATTTTATGGCTGTCATTATTAACCCAATATTGTATCACATATTGTGTGCGTAACAGGTTCATATAGCCAAACTAGTGCCTCTGTAAATACGTTGTTACTTGGTTGTTACAATGCGATCAAATGGGTGACCGAACAATCGTCAATCGCCTTTATATATTTTTTTGCGTTCTGCTTTAAAGTACACAAACTTCTTATACTGAATATCAGTGCTTTAAAACTTCTAGAACATTCTGATTGAGGCATCCGTGTTATGTGTTTATCCAATGTTATTTGCTTGATGTTATTACATTTTCGACTTCAGATCGTTTTATAAAACGATTTTGTGTGAATCGCTGTGAGTTTTTGCTGTGAAAATTCACACTCGTAAGCAATACGTTCTTGTGGTTACAAATTTTATCCTGTATTTAAATCTTTGGGAATTTAATTCAAAATCTGCATGCAGCGCTAGTGCTAATTGACCACTAAATGGCACTTCAACTGCACTCGCACTTGGAATAAAGCCTGTGTCGTGTGAAAGTTTACAAACATTCACTTAACCATACATAATACATACAGTATACTACGACTCCAGCAGCTTGTAGGTCACATAAAGTGTCATTTTCTGTGGGGTTCGATCCCACTACACTCGTCGCAATTATAAATATCGAGGCGTTTAACCACTCCGATATTATTGTTAATGAAAAGTGTCATATTTTCAACATGGAGATAAATTGTTATTTATAAAGTTCGAATGCTAATAAAATGGAAAAATTAGGCCTGTTAAATATGAATGAATAGAATCTATTTATTGGTTGGCGTAGTGGTTTAAGCGGGCGACTCACCGCTTGACACTGCGCCGAGTCTTGTGGGTTCGATTCCCACTCGAGAAAACACTTTGTGTGATTCATAAAGTGTTGTATCGAGTCTGGCTGATCCTTGTGTCCGTTACTTGTATGTTTGTAAAGTCCCCAGCGACACAGGGTTTAGTCCTACTGCGGGAGTTGCCTTTCTAAAAAAAAAATGTTATGTTCCTAAGTGGGAATCGAATAATAGTTGTGTGCAGTCAGATAGTTTTATAATCGCAGACATGGGTAGTGGATAATCGGACTACGCGGGCAAAGACTTATAGACTAAATGTCTGTCGCGCGAACTACGGTGGACCCACGCTTGTGTCTGTTATTGTTTAGGAAATCTGCTGAATTATGCAAATCACATGGTGTCAATGATAATATATAAATATTTAACAAGAGCATAAATATTTAATACTTATTAATATTATACCACATAAACACATCACCAACTAGTCCCAAACTAAGCAGAGATTGTACTGTGAATAATAGATAAGGATAAACATACACATATTTTTTTTGTAAATACATACATACTATACATAGAAACACCCAGACCAAGACAAACATCCATGTTCATGCACACAAATGTTTGACTTGGCGGGAATTGAACCCGCGACCTTCGGCGTAGCAGTCGCTTACACTCCCGCTGCGCTAACTGTTCGTTGAGTCTAAAGTAATCTTTATGACCTTAGCCTCAACACACTGCTCTAATTAAGGTGATCATTTTGACCAAAACCTTCAAAACTACATTTGGAACAATCTTATTTCTAATAAGATCGAAACCAAGTTCTTTCAATAACATCCAGACAGTATCTACAATTTTATTTACCCTAGCCATTCTCTAAAACTCAATAAACAACAGACACAAGCGGCAAATAACCCACTTCATAATAAACATAGCCTAGCCGGCTTAAATACACAACATAACTCCTTGTGACAATATCATAGCAAACATCGGGCGGAACAAAGAGCAGCGCGATAGCTGCCGCATGACGTCATAACGGCCCCTGACGTCAGAGCTTGCGTGCATGTGGGTCAATAGAACGGCAGCTCGGCCCGGGAAGCACCCGACAGCAAGAAATAGGTCACCCCGCTAAAAATACGCACCTCTATTCAACAACCTTTTTCACACGATCGCGTCGCTTTACGCTGCTGCTGTACCATGATACATGTATCCGATACCCACTGTTTTATCTTAAGAGGCCCAAATACATTACCGTAATGTCCAACAGTAAAGTTAAGATGTTTTATCTCTCCTCTTTTACGACAACAAAGGCTGACGTAAATAAACTTTTTAAAACTGGAAGAAAATGTATACCACTTTCCTTTTGATATGATATATTTTTAAATTGAATTTGGTAGGTTGATATTGTGTGGTGAAAATATTTATTTTATTATTTTGTGTATTTGGATAATCAGGATTGTTATAACTATAATAATTGTGGTGTGTTGCACATGAGCTATATTCTTGAAGGTAAGCAGAATACCTAGTTAGTTTCTACGTAAGTGTAACTTCTATATTTCTATGTCCGCAAAACTTAAGAAGTATTCGATAGATTAACTAGAACTAAATAGAACTTAGCATTTTAGTAAAAGAGTGTTCATTTACTTTTTACTAAGCTCTATTGCTTGGCTTGTATTCGCAGTGAAGTGTTTACTCGTTATTCCAAGAAAAACGACTTTGAGACTTTGGACATCTTCAGACTATATAGACATTGTGTCGACGAGTTAAGTCTAGTGATATGCAAAACAAACTACGGTCGCATTATTATCTCTGTATCTCGATAGATTTTACAAACAGACATTACTCGAAAAAACATTTAGGGATTACACAAACATCGGATGAGTGACGACCACTGTGCAGTTATTTAGTCTTAGTTCATTTTTAGCTACAACGCTTCAATACAAATCAAGACCCCGTTTATGTTTCGGCTCTAGGACCTAGTGCCCACTCTGAATGTTCCATTCGCCCGTAAGGTTTAACATTACAACTCTGCGAAGCGCGCTGAACTACCACCGGGAAACAATACGCCGGCCGACGATTGTAGAAGGTGCACTTTAGATTCGATTCACGTCTGTAGTAACGACCGGAATTTAAATACTTTTATCAGCTATAGTTGATTGAATCAGGTGTTACTTTCTGGTAATGCATTGTATACTATGGAAAGAAAGAAGAACCTGCTCTCGAACTTACCACCCTAACTATTGCAATAGACAAAGAGTGATAATACCGAACTTCTGTGATGAAAAAGAATAAGGATGCTTCTGCACAATACATCCTCAGGAGCATCAATCCAACTCTGCGTGGTGTGTTCCTCTTTCTTTCCGTTAGAATATTTTATCACCATTTTGTTTTGCTTTTAGCGTTCATCATCATTCTAGCGTAATCCTAAGCTTGCACCCTACGGCACGTAAAGCCGTCGGTCTCGGCCCTTGTCTCCGGACAAGAATCGTTAAGCCAAGGCTATCAGGAGGTTTTAAAACTCCGACACCAGAGTTGGCCACACATCCACATGAAAAAGACAGAAAAAAGAAGACACCCATCGCGTGACCTGACTTGAAGTTCGTAAGAGATTGATGTATGGATGACAGCTTGTTGCATTTACATCAGAGCACTCACATGCTTTGGCGGGCACTTTTAAAGCCAATCTCGCTGCTTGTCGCAGGGCAAGAATCATTAAGCCACGTCTAAAGCTTTTGGCTTGTCCATAAACATACCAAAACTAGAGCTGGTCAGACCAAAAAATTAAAAGATATCTAGATAGATGCAGAAGAAATAACATAAAACAATTTGTTGAACACTAGCGGGCAAAAATAAATCACAGAATTATTCGAATGAACACGGCATTAAAGCTTAAAGCGGCGTTCATTGGAATTTTTCGTATGGAACTCGGCAGTGCGAATTCATGCAATTAGGTACGCTGGCTCACGAACTTGCAGATGCTATTGAAGTGCACACGAGATATGGTAAGCGTGTGGGCACTACTAACTCAAATTCAGCGTGAGCATTCCGATAGTACTTGTAAGTTCGATATTCTTAACATTTCACGTTCGCAAGTGCTATCTGCGTTGCTACAATCTTACCGATTGTTTGATACGTTAACATCCATATAAAATAAGTATTCAAATTACTTTAAATCAGTTTTAACAATCATATAGCCCGCGGCTCTGTCCACGCATTCGTCAAATATGGCGGTAAAAAGAAACTTACGTCACTCTTCATCCTTCTCAACACAGCAGATTATACCAAAACTTCGCCTTCTTGCGAGGTGAGGAAGGACAAACAAATACGTTTATGCATCTAATCTAATACTTATATAATATCATCTCATACTTACTAATATATAAAGCTAAAGAGTTTGTTTGTTTGGTTGAACGCAGTAATCTCAGGAACTACTAGTCCGATTTAAAATAAAAATTCAGTGTTTGATAGCCTATATATAGCCTATATAGGCTATATAAAATCACGCTATAAGCCACGGGGCAGCGGGGAGCAGTAGCCTTAAATAACGCGGGCGTAACCACAGGCGTAACCTCAACTAGTTTATAGGTAATATTTGTATGGATTACGAAAGCAAAGCAAAGCAGCCATATACCTAATTTATTTCATTATAGTAATATATCATGTAGCTCCAATGTCCATTTAGTTCCACGCCAAATGCATACTAATTATTTTTGGCACGTAGCAAATAGAGCGTGCCCTTTCAAAACGTTTGAAGCATTATTTCATTTATTATCAAATGCTTGTGGTACATACACTAACATGAATAATTTATTTCGTGCCTTGAATATTAATTCGCAATTTGGAATTATTTAATATTTTGGGAAAATGTACACTAAGCCTGCTTTGAACTAAGTGAGACAAAAAGAACTATATCTAAGAAGTCCTTTTACTCAAGGAAATTGACTTAGCTCACTTACCATATGAATATCATTTACTGCTTGAGAATGATATCAATTGTTACTAAAAATTTTACTAGTATATGTCTACAATGTGAAACAGTTGCAGCTCCTTACAAAAATAAAATGTACAACCATTATATTTGTTTGAAAAGAGTGCCCATGAGTTTTTTTTGCCCGTTCTTTCTCGTGGTTCTACCTATTGCATTGCGAACGTGGCAGTAAATGCACGGTAATAATATCTTCAGTATTGTAACTCCATACCAACGCACGAAACTCGAGTTATACCTACGCGGCTCGAGCAAAGTACCCATTAGATGTGCCTAAAGTACGCACAGCCGCGATCGTGCCGCAGCTCGCAGTGACGAACAGACGGTGACGATTTTTGTACCAGTGTTTTGTTATTCAAATATATAATTATTATGGGCAAGATAAATAGATTATACTGTGCAGTTTTTGGTTGTTTAAACTCTTCGATAACTCACCCAACTATATTTTTCTTAATTACCTGTAAACTCCGTAAGATAAGACTATTTATACAATGTTTTTTTTGTTACAAAATACGAAGGTTCCTGCTAGTTCTAGTATTATACTATTACCTACCTAATTTTAAATGATAACTACGCTTTTCTTTTTAAATAGAGCCGATGATGATGATGATGATGAATTAGAAGCTTAGTGTAAAAAGTACCTTCATGTTCACCACTATCTAATCGATTTTAAAAATAAGTTTCAAGTGGCACAGAAACAAACAAATTCATAGGAGACGAATATCCACCCAAAGGAATGCGTAGAGCTGCATTTCCCTACAGAGACATACACACACGACCACGAATCGGAACGAGACAGACAGGTCCAAGCTGCTTTAAGCAAAACAGAACAAACATCGACCAATAATTTGTATCATCAACCAGCACAAGTGACACTGATTGTGGATGATTTGCTTTAACCCTTCAGCTGCCTAGCATATTTTTGTTGGTTCCTAACTTTTTCACCCGTGGTCGGTGGTGGTCCCTATTTGTAAATTATCTCTTATCTGTACAATTCTTATATGTAACATTCTTGCGTTACTGACTGACTGACAGACAGCGCACAGCCAAAGCTACTGGGCCCAGGAAACTGAATTGGGTTAGTATTTATGTTATGTTTAAATTATGTGGACATAGTCTTGTCAGAAAATAAATATTTTGGAATTTGACTGTTCCACAGTTTTAACTTGATATTGGAATTTAGGTGTGCTTCTTGCTTGGTTTGTGTGTGTATCTTTACACAGGCATGCTTGCCAGCCATAAACGGTTAGCAGTTGCAGACTACTCGCAACTCGTATGCGTGAGTAACGAATGTCTTGAAAAGTATAAGTTTCAAGCTACTAACATGCATGCAAACTACTCCATTTCAAACCGGGGGTGTGATAAGAGACAACTAAGGGAAACTTCCGAAGCAAATAGTGCCTTTGCTAAGAAACGGAAAGCTCGATATCAAACCCGGTACCAACCTATCTGGCCAGCGCTGAATAATATGCCAAATCTCCCTATTTACTCACTGTGCGCAAACCTGGTGAAGCATACGTCAAGCCGAGCGCTGAATTGCGAAATACTGCAAATGAAGCCGACTTATTCTTTTTTACTACGCAACATGTTAGTTAACAGCCATCTTATTGAAATCGACAAAAGGTAGATAAGCAGTCTATGTATCCGTTATAAACATTGTAGAGACCGCTTAATCTTGATAAGCCCGGTGTTTAAGGAAAGCTTATTGTAACAGTTTATGGATAAGGCCCTTGTTTATTTTTTACTACCCCATAAATATCCCGTACATTTACGATGTCGCATAAAATATTGTAAATACGACTCGATAATAACAATAACATACAGTTTCACACCGGAAAACAAGAAATGGCGGTATTCTTACCCACACATATTCAATTTCATACGCAAAACCAGCGTAATTATATTACGCGTCCTAATTATATTTGTAAATGTAATGCAGTTTTCTGGTACAAAAAGCTATTAACCTATTTAAGGCTGTATATTCCTCTTATCAACGTGGAACAAAGCAGTGTAATCAACAATTGTTTATATAAAGATGAGTCTTCCTTGTCTCTTTTGTTTCTTTTTGATATTTATAAAGGCTGACGAGCTAGTCGTTCAGACGCTACAATAAAAGATATCAAGGTACGGGGATTATTACTAGTCTGAGGACAGGATATTTTTAGAAACTAGGTAACTGTCTCGTTGGTCTCGCGGCATAAATGTGCGCGTGGGATTGGGAGGTCTCGGGTTCGATTCCCGGGTCGGGCAAAGTGTTATTGGGTTTTCCGTTTGGAAATTCTCAGTAGCAGCACGGAGTCTGGTAATGTGGCCGATACGGCAATAGGCTCGCCCCCTATTACGTGGGACCTAAAAATTCCTGGCGAAATGTGGGTGTAATATTATACCTCTGCCTACCCCTTCGGGGATACAGGCGTGTGTCTATAAAAAAAAAAGGTAACTAGTTTTCTCTGTAGAAATATCTTCAAATTATATTTTAACTTTATGCACAGTACACCACTTACAACCGGGAATTGTTATAAAAAGCTATGGTTTGTAGGTGTTTCGTAGAATGTTTTACATAGAGGCGCTACGAAACCTCTTCGTCAGAAAAAGGTTCAGTTTGTGTGACTTAAAGGTTTTTAGTCTGACTCTTCAGCAAAACTAAATAATATTAAATAACCTTATAAACTTGCAAATATATTAAATCAAGCGCTCTAGATTTAGCTTCGAACATTATACACACATGAACCTAACTACGGAATGACCCAATTAAATATCTGTGTGCGTGCCTGAAACCTGGAGTAAACGCTAAGTCCTAGCAATACTGTGACCCACTTATAATGGCTGACCCAAAGGTCGGCTTATATACGAGCCATTATAACTGCTATATGTGCCCCAAGTCGGGACTGGGAATCTCTGCGATGATGTATATTATATTATTTTTGCTTTTAACTTCTCTTGAAACGGATTATAGTAATAAACATAGGATTGCTATGAATGTTGCAGTTTCAGGTTTGTATGAGGTTTATAGTTTAGTTTTAGTACTCAATAGATTAGCAGAGAGATATTGCAGTACGAATGTACTGGGTTGGCGGGGAAGTACTTAAAAACGTAAGTAACAGTTACCGTTCTAACGCGATGTTTTTGCTTCTCATCCCCCTCCAAAGTTTTTTGCCATGCACTATGTAAATTAAAAAAATAAGTCATGACTGGATTGTGACAGGCATTTTCTGCTAGAGGTAAAACTTTGACGTCACCTCTAGGTTCCAAGCGGTTTCTGGTTTTCATTTTCTGGATTTGTATTTTTTCAGCTCTATGTCAGTTATTCAAAGGTTTTCGATGCTGTCTTCAACAAGGGCAATATTCTTGTATAGTAAAATACAACAAAATAGTACCTGAACGCCGTCGAGGTGATAAAAATTCGCCCTAAGCGTAGCATAGCTCCATTTGCATTCTTTTTGGTATTTTTTTTTGTAACTGGGTTGAACACAATAAAAACTATATTTACCTTAGAAGGTTGTATGTATACAATGCCGCAAGCCAGCTTGCAAGAGGACGGCACCCAAGAGAGAAAACGAAATTGGTTTTTCCTACCCAAGATTCCACTATAAAATAAAAAGCGCACTATTTTCTATACAGGTTTAATTTTTACGCCTTTTGACCTACATATAAAACACAACAGCTTTGTTGGTCCCATGGCATAAGGTTGTACCGAGGTCAGCGATTGCAGTGTGCTCTAAAATTGTTCATATCAGGTTAGACTAGAAAGCAGACCCAGAGCTAAAAGGCTGTTTTGGATGCAACTGGGATAAAGCTAAGACGATGCTGATGACGAAATATGGCCAAACGTTGGCTATGGTATAGGGGAGTCCCCTAAATATGCATGAAACAGACAACAAAAACAAGACTATTGTCTTGTGTGTATGTCTGTTTAACTTAGCTAGCAATGTGGATGTGCAGCCGCATGTAGCTCTAGAAAGCGGGGATTCAACTAAACTATAGCGTCTAGTCTTCTAGTCTTATTTTTTAACCCCATGTTAACACGATGTATTGCATAGCGAATTCGGTGAGTACATGATAATATTTATAGGAATATTGTCAGACTACGTTCATGTGTTGCGTTTGACACATTATTCATTCATTTGGACCAAGAAGACCTATCAGATCAAAAATAATGTATGTCATACTTATTGTATGTGTAAATGTATGGATATAACTCAAACTCAAACTTAAACTCAAATATGTTTATTTCCATAAAAATGTTTACATTTTTGGACACGTCAGGAGGTCATACAAATAAAAAAATAAAAAAGTAACTTTAAATGCATATTAACATAGTTGAGCATTGGAAAAAAAATGCCTGTTCAGAAAGTAGAGCCTCGTGAGAAGAATCAGGCAAGAAACTCCGGGCCACTCTTTTCTTCGTCTTGATTCTATACAATTTAAAAACTTAGTAACTACATTGAATTTTTCATAGGTATATGAGCTGGTGTGTCTCTAATGTTGTTGTCAATTAAAACCATTGTTTGTTTCTTTAATAATAATATAAAAGTACTAAACTAGCATAATATAGACACAATAACTCACACTCACATGAAACTTAACACTAATCAAACATAAGTAGCCTGTGGGACCGAGCAAATTAATGCCAAGCATTTTTGTCTTCAATATAATGTAGCACTGCATAGTACCCTTTTTGACAAAGTGTACGTTTTATAACCTTTTTGAATTTATTAAAACTTAAATTTTGAATATTGCTTGGCAATTTATTGTAAAAGCGCACACATTGGCCTTGAAAAGATTTTTTTTATTTTCTCTAGCCGGGTAGCCGGCACTACTAGCTTACTCTTATTGCTAGTATTCAAATTGTGGATATCACTTTTTTTTTAGTATGAGGCCTTGTATTGGAATAAATATATTAGGTTGGAATAAATGTACTGGCTTGCAACTGTTAAAATGTTTATTTCCTTGAATTTATTCCTTAACGAAGCCCCATAATCCAAATTATAAATTGCTCGAATAGCTCTTTTCTGCAGAACAAGGATGGTCTGAATGTCGGCAGCATTTCCCCACAGGAGAATACCGTATGACATTATACTATGAAAATAGCTATGATATACAAGCCTGGCAGTGTCAATGTCAGTTAACTGGCGAATTTTCCTGACTGCATATGCTGCAGAGCTGAGTCTATTCGACAATTTACTAATATGTGTTGTGTGTATGTATGTGTAATACCTAAACATTTGGTGTTATCCACAAGATCCAACACATCATCCTTAACCTTTACTGAGATGTTCACTTGTTTGACGTTAGGCATCAAAAATCGAATACATTTAGTTTTAAGTCTATTTAAAAGCAGGTTGTTAACCTCAAACCAGCGAACCACCTTTGAGATAGCAATGCTTACATCGTCCATATCAATTTGTTGTCGTTTTAATTTAAATAAAATTGAGGTATCATCAGCAAACAGTACTATCCCGTGCTTGTCATTAACGAGGTGTAGTAAGTCATAAATATAAACTAAAAATAAAAAAGGACCGAGGATTGAACCCTGTGGGGCGCACATTTTGACTACAGACCCATGCGAACGCGTCCCGTTGACATCCACTCTCTGAGTCCTATTACTCAAATATGAAGTAAGAAGATGCAGAGCATTACTACTTAAACTATAGTGATGTAATTTTCTGATCAATGTATCATGTTCTACACAATCAAAGGCCTTGGACAAATCACAGAAGACACCTAAAGCATCATGTGAATCCTCCCAGGCATCAAATATATGTTTTACAAGCTCAACACCGGCATCGGTCGTGGAACGCCCCTTTGTAAAACCAAATTGTTTAGAGTGTAGAAGCTCGTTGTTATTAAAATAACTTTGCAGTTGGTCTAGTATCAATTTCTCGTAAATTTTGCTAAATGTGGGCAGCACGGAGATTGGCCTATAGTTGGTGGGGTCTGATGTGCTACCTGCTTTGTACAAAGGTATTACCTTGCTATCTTTCATGAGACGGAATTTCCCCACAAGTCTGCAGTCTTTTTTATATTTATAGTATTAAAAGCTTTTATAACATCATTTGAATTTATATACTGAAATGAGAAGTTATAGGTTGTACTCATGTTTTGTTTTAAAAGAGATTCCGCTGCATTGGTTGATGAGTCCAAAGATCTAGTAGTAATAACGGAGAAATCAGTAAAAAAACTTTCAAACGCCGATGCAACTTTTGAGTCTGATGTAATAGTGTCGTTATCAATGTTCAAACTAAATTTTGAACTTAACGAAAAAGGGTACCTACGTTAGATACAAGGTAAGATACATATTGGGTTCCAAGTAACACTGTAATCAAGGACCGACCTCCAATAAGCGTTCCTTATCTAGTTGTTTACAAAGGTCGGACACTGTCACTATTACTTATCAAAGGACTTGGTCCGGCTACGGGCAGGTCAAATTCGTTTATAGCCGACGTTTGTTACTGCTAAGAAACAGTGAAGTTTCTATTGTGAGCTGTCAAGTAAGAGTAATCTTTATTGATTATCGTTGATATTAAACTTATATTTCAGGGCTTTATGAAGGGAGCAGAATTAATGAAATCAATCTAGACGCCTACATAGGATAAGTTTGCCTATAGGCAAAGATATCACAACTTTTTCTCTTAAACGTTTCCCGATTTACGAATAAATCTTGTATCGCGGGGATGTATTGTTGATGAGATGAGATTGTTGTCCGGTGCTAAGCGGAGAGGCGACCTCTTATACTTTTACGTCATTCTTCTTCTTTAACCCCTTTTAACCGTTGAGGTGTAATAATAGGTAGTCAGGAGTATGGGATTATTATATGGCACCGTTTCTGAGGTCAGCAAGAGACACGCGCAGCCGAAAGTTGACGCAGTCAGTCAGGGACGAGTCGTCGAATTTAAGCTTTTGCTCTTGCCGAGAGTATCTTAAAGCATATCTATGGGCAGCCAGTTTTATTCCATGACAACTATTATTCAGGCAAAATGCAATATAACTATAAGGAAAGCAATAGCGTTGCAGAATATGGCAATACTACACATATTTGAGAACATTATATTTAATATATTATATATTTATAGTTCCCATCAAGAACTAAGAGTCCCAAGCCAACCTCACCTGCAAGTGGTGCACCTGCCGATCAACGGACGAGGCTCCGGCAAACAAAATATCCCGATAAGCGGCAATAGGCTCGCTACCTATTACGTGGGATCAAGAGTGGGCGTTTAATATGCCTTTGCCTACCCCTTCGGGGAAACAGGCGTGAGTCTATGTATGTATGTATGTATGTATTATATTTACATGACTTTTTAAACTCGACTTTTCTTCACGACAACGATCCAATAGTTTCACTTCAAAAACTCGTAGATGAAACTTGTCCCTTGAATAATTTGAATTCGTTTTCTATCCAACAGAAATTTAAAATAACATAAGCTTTTTTTACAAAGCAACTGCCGTCTAACATTTGCAACCCAACGGGATAGCCATTTTCCTTGCTCAGACCAGTGTCAGGATAGTTATTGAGAGTACTGCGTTTCATAGACTTAGCCGACTCCCACAAATTACTCAGCTCAACGAGGTTCGCAGGCATGTGACGTTTTATGACCTGGCCCGTTTATAAAATAGGTAGTGACAAATGTGCTTAACCTCATGAACGTCATTAGTCACACCCAATGCCACTTTGCCAGGGCCAATGTTCTAATTGTGAGGCCGAAACCAGAACGAAACTAAACACCTAAAGAAATAAATAATAATCTACGTATCATTTTCATTGCACTCCATAAATTAAACAAAACAAACTAATCCGAATTACGTCAGAATAATTTCAAGTGTAAGCCGTAATAACTTTGTTTCATCATCATCAGCCTTTAACAGTCCACTGCTGGACTAGGCCTCTCCTTTGAAAGGAGGAATAACTTTGTTTATCAAAAATAACTTTGTTTATCAAGAAGCAAATAAGCAGAGCTTAGTTCTGTTAACACCAGTTACACTTAGTTAAGCACTTACTTAATTATCCAAGTGCACAATTCCCTTCAAGTAATAAGTTGAGTCAGCGAGTTCAAAGCAACGTGAATTATTAGACATTGTTTGTGTGTACGAGGTGAAAGCAATCTTATATGTTATATCCAGATTGTATGAAATGTATTTTTTGTCGAATACTTTGTATGGTCATTGTCTTGAGTTGATGAACTAAGATAAGTACAGTTGAGTTCTAATAATGAAAGTTTGCAGATGCAATTGTGTCGATTTTCTGTATCAGAGTAAATACTGATCTTATTCTTTACAATATAACATTTAAAACGTATTACAGTTTGCAGCACTTTATGCTTGTTTTTAATGTCGTCACACGTGAGTAAATCAACATTATCATAGCGTTATTCCGTCCGCGGTGCCTGCCGTTTATGGTTCAGTCCATTAAGACATTCTGAGGAAATCTTGACGTTGGTCGGGATTAATGGTTTAATGTGCTCCACGAGGCCCGGTAGGTACAAGTGACAGTTAACAACGTAACATTACACGTACACAACGTAATATAACACAACTTCAGAATGTCTGTGGTGCGTGCTTTACGTTCCGAGACCTTCTGGATGTAAGCCTATATTGGTCTCCCCACAGAGCATTCGACACTCTAAATTTTCTTAAAGCCTTGTTTTATGTTCATTTTATATTCTCCTTGTAAGTAAGACGAAAAGGTGAAGGATAGTAGAAGTGTAGAAGGTACACAAACATTAATCACTATTACTGCATGCGTAGCCTTTCTGTAGGCATCTGTTGGGGTCAAAGGGAGTAATTTCGTAATACCTAGTTTCTGTAATTAGACTTCAGAGTTGCAGTACATATTTCACGTCAAAATTAAAGCCATGTTATGAAGTAATATTTTGGTTCAGTGCGTCATACTGCCTACCTTACTGAGACCTGGGCTATGAAAAGACAACTAATGTAAATTAGAATTTAGGATAGTTGTTTGAAATAGAAATAGTTTTTATGATAAGTCAAGTCGATTATATCGATTTAATAGCATTTGTTTAGTCTATTGAAAATTTTTGACTCTGGTCAGTGACACTGTAAGATGACACATCATTATTTGTTCTTGCCTTGAAAAATTAATACGTTGTCGTCTCGTAAAATCATCGCCTTTTTGAAAGCACATGGTTAAACCAGCTTCGCGAATTGTATTGTGAAATCTTATAAATTGCCGCTATTTGATTTACCCGGCAAAAGTTGAGTTGAACTTTGACATTTGTAAAACTGTAATTGTGAATCTTGTGAACGTGCCTCGTGCCCTCGTGTCAAGACGGAGAGGACATCAAGTTGGGAGGAACAGCTAAGTGGATAATTCATTCAATCTATCGTGGCCACCTTAGTTTTGTTTGTTTTTCCCTTACTTAGTTCCAGGCCTGACATCAGTGAAGATACAGGTATTTGTACACTATAATTTGTCATCGCTGAGAATCTCAGTAATATATGTCAGACATTTGATTGCTTTAGAACAACTGGATGAATATAAATTAGCTTCCACTGTATCTACAAACAATTCCCAGTCTGTCCAGGGCAAGTTCTGAACATATTTTTTGGTGCAGAGCTTTAGTTGAAACTTAGCCGTTGATTGTATCTAAACTCAGATTGGTATTGTATAAGCATGTATCTGAGCTATATATTCATTGTTAACAGTGTTGTGGTGTTCTCAGGTCAGTATTGTCTAAAATACATAATATTTAATTGTATAAGTTGACCTAGATAATTTGAAACACATTGTCATACATAACCTCAATCAGTAATTGTTTGATTTAAATTGTTGAAATCTAGCATAGATTTGTTGTTGTTACTATTAATAAGTCGGTTTGTTTGGATGCATAACAGCTGTATGTATCAATAAATTTAGTAAATTTAGTTTACTGCATATATTGGACATTATAACATTCAAACTTGACCTTGCATCTTGGGCGGGTTACATTGAAAAATTGAACTTAATAAACCTTTGTTTTGTTATAATATATAGATAATATTGTTAGGTAACACAAACTGGTGCCTACAGTTGTAATACATACATACATACATAGTCTCACGCCTATAACTCCGTAAAGGTAGGCAGAGGTGTATTTCTACACCCACTTTTCGCCAGATATACTTTAGTCCCACGTAATAAGGGGCGAGCCTATTGCCGTACCGGGCACATTTCCAGACTCCGTGAAGCTACTGAGATTTTCGTGACAGAAAAACCCAATAACACTGCCCGACCTAGGAATCGAACCCGGGACCTCCCGATCCCACGCGCACATTTATGCCGTGAGACCAACGAGGCAGTCGTATAGGGTTTGATGTCGAGTTTTCCGTCTCTACGCAAAGATGGTATTTGCATCGTGTTATCCCTTAGTCGCCTCTTACGATACCCACGGGAAGATAGGGGGTGGTGACACTTGTATTCTATGCCGTCAACTACACGGCAATTTACAGTTGTAATATATAACACATTTGGTCTGTTTGTTGCAGTAATTAATTAATTACCTAATTTAAGTTTCAATTTTAATTGTTGTATGTTATAACTTTAATAACCTTTGTCTTTGAGTCAATATATTGAAACTATTAATTTTGTTGGGCAGTAAATACCTGCCACTTACTTGTACCAGCAGTAAACAGGCTAATACTTTGTTGGTTTCAAAGAATTAAGAAAAATTAAGTTTTGCTTGTTAATATTATGTAACGCTTGTCCAGGCTCTTTTGAAATTTGATTATGTCAGCTATCAAGGACTTGCGTGCGGCTGCTGGTGCTATTGCATCAGATTTGCGCTGGTTTGCCTCGGCCAGTGCCTTAGTGAACCAGCCTGATCGCCAGCAGGCCTTACTACAAAGGTACGAGCGGATCGATGATCGCCTGGCAAGTGTGGAACAGAAATTCCGCATTTTCAGCGCTTGCTGTCTCGAAGTGTCAGTTAATGAATTCACCGCTGACCAGCGAAATAAGGTCAGCGAAGATTATGCCCAGGTCTTAGAGCTGTATGATGCTGTCTCCAATAGTGCGAGACAACTAGTTGCTGATAGGGAAGGGCAACCCGGCTTGAAGCAGGATCTTCCTAGGTCAGCACCGGGGCGGGCGAGTAGGCTTCCTACCTTAGACCTCCCCCATTTTGATGGCTGACTAGGAAGCTACCTGGGCTTCGTTAATTTGTTTGACAGCCTGGTCAATGATAGGGCTGACCTTCGGCCGGCACAAAAATTGGCCTATTTGATGTCGGTTCTGGATGGGGGCCAAGGGCCTCATCCAGCATCTGCCCGTGTCTGACGAGGCGTACCAGACAGCTCGGGACCTAATCACCCGTAGGTATCATAACAAGCGTGGCCTCGCCGACACGCATATTGAACAGATTTTGAGTTTGCCCACGCTCACCCGGGTCTTTGGGTTGCGCACTCAACTTTTGAACCCGCTTTTGGTGGCCATCAACGCACTTAAGTGCCTTGACCTGCCCGTGGACCAATGGTCCTATCTATTGGTGCACATTGTGCTGAAGAAGCTGCCTGCCGACCTGAGGTCGCGTTTTGAACAGCGCTTTGTTGGGGATAGCGCGACCCATCTGCCCCCCTTTGCTGACCTAGAGAGGTTCCTCGAGGATGAGTGCCGGGTCTTGGACAACTCCGGTGGTGACACGCCGGCTAAGATACAGCCGCCCAAGGTCAAGGAGCAGGCTCGAGTTGACACCCGAGCCAATGTTGACCGGCGCCTTCCTCGTTTTGCAGTCACGCAGAGCCCAGCAGAGTGCTCTTACTGCAAGGTCACGGGGCACAGAACGGCCAGTTGTAGGGCATTCTTGGACCTTCATGTCGCCTCTCGTAGGCTCATCGCGAATGCCCGCCGCCTTTGCTTCTCTTGCTTGGGGTCTCACTACCAGCGAGACTGCCCAAACACTCGCCCCTGTCCTCATTGTGGAGGACAGCATTTGGACATTCTCTGCATGAATGCCAGAGAGGTAGGCCGCTTGTCCAACCAGCCGACGCCGCGCACGGGCGGGTGTTTTGAAGTTGGCAGCCGAGGCTCACCGGCGCGTAGCCGAGAGTCGCCTCGCTCAATTGATCGCCACTCACCCCGCTTGGAGAACCGTAGCGTGCGCACGCCTCCTCTCTCTCGCTCACCAGAATGTGCGACCGCTCAACGTCACCAGCACCATGACTGCTGCCCCAGATATTTCCCTCCTTTGGCGGAGCGTCCCCGCCTTGACTCGCGCCCACCTCGTTTTGGGCGGGTGCGTCATTATGACCCCCCACAGATGGCGCGCGGATCGAGTCATCGCGCTTTTGAGGACTTCAAGCCGCACCCTCATTTTGACTTGCCTGGTCCTGGCCAACGATCGCCGCCCAGGCAACAGTAGGTCATTGCCTCCTGCCCTATAACGCCAACCACCCCCATTGAGACCGTTATCCTACCAACGGTTGCTGTTAGGGTCTGGGGACCCACGGGGACCTCTGTTGTTGTCCGTGCTATATTGGACACAGGTTCACAAGGTTGCATTGTTTCCACTTATTTGGTAGGGCAGGTTAAATTAAATATGGGCTCTTTTTCGAATTGTATACGGGGAATAGGTGACCTAGCCTCTAATGTTGAAGGCAAGTTAAGGTTTTGTTTGGCCCTGTTGAATCTTCACACCCGAGGATTAAAACCTCGGCTATTGTGATGAAGAATATTTTGGGTATGCATCCGAAGAAGCAGCAGTGGTGAATTTGACATCGGGTTTGGAACTGGCAGACCCCAAATTTGACACACCAGGACAAATCGACTTGTTGATTGGTTCTGATGTCCTCGGTGGAATTTTGATTGGTGGGAAACGGGTCTTGGTGCCAAATGGTTTGACTGCGATCCCGACCATACTTGGATTTGCTTTGATGGGACCTGTACCTAGGGACCCCCCTCCACCTGAACTTGATAATTTGTTGGCTGTAGGCTCCGCTCTCTCTGATGCAGTTCAGAGGTTTTGGGAGGTAGAGGAGCCCCCTCAAGCTGCCCGTTTGAATCCAGAACATGAGGAGTGCGAGCTGTTTTTCCAGAACAACACTGGTCGACTCCGTTCTGGTCGGATCATTACGAAGCTACCTTTTCAGTCTGTTCGGCCTCCGCTTGGTGAGTCACGACTTTTAGCCGAAAAGAGGTTGTTGGCTATGGAGCGTTGCATGGGTCGTGATCCGGAGCTCAGACAGAAGTACATTGAGTTCATGAGAGAATATGAACAATTGGGACACATGTCTGTGTCAAATTTGGATTGGCGTTCGGTGGAGCACTACTTTCTCCCGCATCATGCGGTATTGAAGCCATCAACTGGCAAGCTGCGAACAGTGTTTGATGGTTCTGCGCAGACTTCAACAGGCGTATCCTTGAACCAGTGCTTGCATTCTGGTCCCAAGTTGGTCAAGGACCTTTGTGACGTCATCACCAGCTTCCGACAACATCAGGTTGTCTTTGTGGCCGATATAAAAATGATGTTTAGGCAGACGATTATCCACCCTGATGACCGTCGCTTCCAGCTGATCCTTTAGAGAGAGTCTCCTCTTGATCCCATGGTCGTCTACGAGCTCAATACTAATACGTACGGGTTAAGGTCAAGCCCCTACTTGGCAATACGTTCTCTTTGGGAGCTCGCAGACCGCGAAGGCTTACGTTTCCCACGAGCCGCCGCCATCTTGAAGGACGATATTTACGTCGATGACATTTGCTCGGGCGCCTCCACAGCGGACGAGGCGATCCTCCTGCGGGACGAATTGATAGGTATTTTGGCCTCCGCTGGTTATGAGTTGCGAAAATGGATTTCCAACTCACCAGCGCTTTTGGAAGGCTTGCCAGAGGATCATCAGCAGGATCCACATTTGTTTGAGATTGTTGACAACCCCGCCATGTTCTCGGCGTCCAGTACAGACCAGTCCAAGACATCTTTACGTACAACGTAGACTTGAAATTGCCTTGTTCTTGGACTAAACGTCTCGTATTTTCTACTGTCGCCAGAACCTTTGATCCGAACGGTTGGATTTGTCCTATCATATTTTGGGCAAAATGCTTCTTGCAGAAGCTTTGGACAGCAGGATTGACCTGGGACGAACCTCTACACGGTACTCTTGTTGAGGAATGGACCTCCTTTGTATCCTCACTGCCTGCCGTCAACGAGATCTCCTTGCCTCGTCCCATCCTTCCTCCCGGGAAGTACAAGGCCACCCTTCACGGGTTTTGTGATGCCTCGGAACGTGGTCACGCGGCCGTGGTGCACTTGCGCACAGTCAGTGCCTCAGGTCAGGTGAGAGTTTCCCTGATCATGGCGAAGAGCAAGGTGGCACCCATTCGGACATCTCTGACCATCCCGAAATTGGAGTTCTCGGGAGCACCCCTACTTGTACGCTTATTGAACCACGTGTCCAGTACTTTGGGTAAAAGCATTTGTATTAGTGGGACCTACGCCTGGACAGACAGCCAAATTGTTCTTTGTTGGTTGAAGGCTTCTGTCCACACCTTGGAGGTATTTGTCGCTAATCGCGTCTCCCAAATCCAAAAATCTGAAGTCAAGCTTGTTTGGAGACACGTGCCAGGTGAGCTCAACCCCGCTGATTGTGTCTCGCGCGGATGCTTGACGCCTAGTTTGATAGGTCATTCGCTGTGGTGGGGTCCGGAATGGTTGAGTCGACCAGAAATAGATTGGCCTCGAACGCCAGTTTTAAATACTATCAATTTGCCGGGTCTATGAACACTCTCTGTTGAGAAGGTGGAATGCGCCTTCGACCCCGATTTCTTGCTGAATCGCTACAGCTCCCTTGACAAGTTGTTAGGTGTTACTGCTTGGATAAAGCGTTTTGTTTTCAACTTTAGGCACCCACAACAGAAACGTCTGACACCGTTTCTTTCGGGTTCCTCCTGTGCAATTGGCGCATTTTGAGAAGGAGATTACATACATACATACATATACTCATGCCTTTTTCCCGTCGGGGTAGGCAGAGACAACAGAACGCCACTTGCTCCTATCCTTACAAACCTCACGCGTTTCCTCTACACTCATTACTCTTTTCATACAGGCTCGCCGGTTGCGGGTACTTCGGACCTTTCCGTTTCTTAGGATGTCTCCAATTTGGTCAAAGAATGTCCGCCGAGGTCTGCCGCGACCGACTTGCCCACACACATTTGCCTTATATATCTGATTCGTCATTCTTTCTTCACTCATTCGCTCCACGTGTCCAAACCACCTAAGCATTCCTTTCTCAATCCTTGTCACCACATCTTCTTTCAGTCTACTGCTCTTTCGTATAGTTGCATTCGGAATTCTATCAATCAGTCTTACCCCACACATACTACGCAGTGATCGCATCTCAACTGCGTTAATTCTACTTTCATGCTTTTTCTGCCAAACCCAGCTCTCACTTCCATACATCAACGTGGGGACAAGCACTCCATTGTGAACCGCCAATCGTGCCTCTTTTGGCACCGTCTGACCGTTCATAAACGCCCACAGTGCTCCATTTACACGATTTCCCGCAGTCACTCTCCTTTCAATGTCTCCCTCACATCTTCCGTCCCTTGTAAATACGCTACCCAAATATACAAATTCCTTTACTTGCTCTACAATTTCACCTCCAATCGTAATATTACACTCAGTCACACTTTCATCTTTTTCAAACACCATCACTTTCGTCTTTCATGCATTAACTTTCATACCTTTCGCTTTAAAGCTCTTGTTCATGCAGTCCATCATGTCTTGCAACTCATTCGCCGATGATGCAAGAATGACTTGATCATCGGCATATAAGAGGCACTTAACACGCACTCCTACCATATCGATCCCGCATTCAGTTTCTCTCATATCATTCATGAAGCTATCCATGAATACGTTGAACAACCAGGGCGAGGCTGCACACCCTTGTCTGACACCTTGGGAGATGTCAAACCAGTCCGAATAGGCACCATTGATTCGGACACAGGCTCTAGAACCCCTATACAGGGATTTCAGAGCCCTTATTATAAAGTTGTCTACCCCATACATGGATAACACCTTCCATAATTCCTTTCTATTCACCCTATCATAAGCCTTTTCCAAGTCTATGAACGCGCAATACACCTTCTGGTTTTTTGCCAGAATTTTTTCGGTGACGCAGCGCAAGGAAAAGACTTGATCCGTACATCCCATTCCCTTCCGAAATCCCGCTTGCACATCCCATATCTTGTCATTAGTCACATTTACTACTCTGTCAATCAAAATTCTGGCATACATTTTTCCAACAACACTAAGAAGGCTGAACCCGCGATAATTTTGACATTCCTGCTGCGAACCTTTGCCTTTATAAATTGGAACAAGCACTGCCTTCGTCCAGTCATCTGGAACTTGGCCCTGTTTCCAGCATAGATTAAAAAGGCGATGCAGCAGGTTTACTATGAGTCCGTCGCCAGCCTTCAACATCTCAGTCGTCACTCTATCACATCCAGCAGACTTTCCTGACCTCATACCTTTTAACGCTTTCATAATTTCACCCATGCCAATTTCATCAGTCGGGCTCACAAACATATCTATAGTTTCTTCTTTCTCTATTTCACACACATCTTTCTCAAATAAACTCTCAAAATAATTCTTCCAGCGCTCTAGTATCTTTCTTTCTTCATTCATGGCTTCACCTCTTTCATTCCTAATCACTTTCATCGATGTACTCATATTTTTACCTCGCGCTTCTTTCACGAGTTTCCAAAAGAGTTTTATATTCTCTCGGAAACGGAGAAGGAGATTGCTATCCTTAAGTCAGGGAGATCGAAATTATCGGGAGTTGTATCTAAATTGAACCCCTTTTTGGACGATACGGGTCTCTTGCGCGTTGAAGGGCGTCTCAAGAACGCCAACCACCCTTACGGGGCACGTTGCACGCCTTTTGTTACCCAAAGACGGTCATTTGGTACGCTTTTTGGTAACTGACCGTCACCTTAAAAATTCGCATGCTGGTTGTAATGCGCTCTTGGCCATTTTGCAACGCGAGTTTTGGATTTTGTCTGCCCGAAGAATTATCCCGAGTGTAGTCTTTCGCTGCATCCCTTGCTATAAGCTCAAGGCTTCTACCATGCAGCCCTTGATGGGGGACTTACCGGCAGATCGCGTAACTGAAAGCAGGACGTTTGACGGTGTTGGCACGGACTTCGCTGGTCCCATTTTGGTGAAAACGTCGACACTTCTAAACAGCAAGACTGTTAAGGCCTACTTGTGTGTTTTGTTTGTCTCTCCACAAAGGCCGTACACTTAGAACTGGTCTCCTCGCTTACGACCGAGGCGTTTGTAGCCACATTTTCACACACAGATTTGTATCCCGCAGAAGGCTGCCTTCCTTGATCCGTTCTGACTGCAGCACTTACTTCAAGGGCATGTATAATTATTTGAATGATGTTGTTAATTTCCTTGAAACCAACAAGGCTGATATAGACAATAGGCTTGCCCGACGTGGGATAAATTGGTTGTTTTCCCCACCAAATTGTCCACACTGGGGTGGTATTTTTGAGGCCGCTGTAAAATCGGCCAAAACACACTTGCGCAGGACAATCGGTGAATCTGTCCTTACATTTGAGGAACTCGCAACTGTGTTTTGTAAGATTGAGGCCGTTTTGAACTCTCGGCCGTTGTGCCCGATCTCCTCAGATCCGAATGATTTGGAGGCCCTTACGCCGGGCCATTTTTTGATTGGTCGCCCACTTGTTTGTCGCCTTGCCTGAGTACCCCTATATTGATACGAGACCTAATAGTCTGTCGCGTTTTGTATTGGTACGCCAGATTACTCAGAGATTTTGGAAACGCTGGAATTTGGAATATTTGCACATACTTCAGCAACGCGTTAAGTGGACCGACAAGACCGATCCACCCAAGATTGGTGACCTCGTTTTGATCCAGGAGGCTAACCTTCCGCCACTCAGATGGCGCAGGGGGCGCATCCTTCGTTTGGTAACTGGGACTGATGGAGTTCCCCGATTTGCTGAGGTCTTGGTGGACGGTTCGATTCTGAGGAGAGCGGTTGCAACATTGTCACGTCTACCAACTGATTAGTGGACCGGTAGGCCGGTCCGGGGCGGGTGGATGTTTGAAATAGAAATAGTTTTTATGATAAGTCAAGTCAATTATATCGATTTAGTAGCATTTGTTTAGTCTATTGAAAATTTTTGACTCTGGTCAGTGACACTGTAAGATGACACATCATTATTTGTTCTTGCCTTAAAAAATTAACACGTTGTCATCTCGTAAAATCATCGCCTTTTTGAAAGCACATGGTTAAACCAGCTTCGTGAAATGTATTGTGAAATCTTATAAATTGCCGCTATTTGATTTACCCGGCAAAAGTTGAGTTGAACTTTGACATTTGTAAAACTGTAATTGTGAATCCTGTGAACGTGCCTCGTGCCCTCGTGTCAAGACGGAGAGGACATCAAGTTGGGAGGAACAGCTAAGTGGATAATTCATTCAATCTATCGTGGCCACCTTAGTTTTGTTTGTTTTTCCCTTACTTAGTTCCAGGCCTGACATCAGTGAAGATAAAGGTATTTGTACATTATAATTTGTCATCGCTGAGAATCTCAGTAATATATGTCAGACATTTAATTGCTTTAGAACAACTGGATGAATATAAATTAGCTTCCACTGTGCCTACAAACAATTCCCAGTCTGTCTAGGGCAAGTTCTGAACAATAGTATCTGCGGTAAATATTAAATATGAACAAAAATTATATGAGTATTAATACCTATTAACCATAGAATCTAGAAATAATAATATAAGTACCTACCTCATAATTTGAATGACTGACTGATATTGGCAACAGGATCACAGTTTCTAAAAATGTTATAATTTTTTTTTACAAAGGCTTTCCTTTGAATTTTCATTTTCAGTGTTCTTCGTCCGTATGATAGTCAGTTCAAAACCATTACAGTATTGCTAACAAAACATACAAAAATAAAAGCCGGAACGGATTTACCAAATGAAAACCTACACACCATTTTTACGGAATCTCTTTGTTCCCACTCGCAAACTAATTTAATAAAGGATTCGGAAAACCTACGCAGGTCATTGAAAAATACATACAATATTTAACAGAGAGACTGAATATATTATTTCTATACGGTTGTTAAACTATTATATTTTCATAAAATAAAAGTCTAAAATTCATTCATCATTAATTTACCTATGGAAAACTGAGCCTAAACAAGTGGTTTAAACTCAAAACTAAGCCAACGAAAGGCCTTTTTGTCTGCCTTTTTATATTAGAGATAAATTTAATTGGTGTTTTCAAAAACGTGTAAGTACTTTGTACTACTTCTTGCTAGTTGTACAACAAACATTGTGCAAATCCATGCAAATCAATGGATTTATAAGATACAACAGATTTTGCTTTTCGATTTAAGTCGGGCATATTAAGAACAACCAATGAGATATAGCACGAAACAATTAGATTCATGTACATTGTTTTTGCTGAACATAATGACCACTAAGCACAGTTGTGACAAGGCTTTTTACTCTGACAGAAAAACATTACCAACACGTGTATCGTCTGATGACGACAAATCATCATAATTATTATATAAGTGTAAATGCCACTGATCTTCCTCAATGGATTCCCTAGATGGTTAACATAATTGGTGTCGGTAGATTTCGTTCATGTGAAGATTCCCAAAATAATGAAATTGGAACAAGGCACAACAAGTAAGATGTAAATAAAATCCTGAAAGAGATAGAAATATTAATAAACACAAAATAAAGAGCGTTAAATTACTTCTAAATATAGAATTAATCTGTACAAAGAAATAGGGGAGAGTCGACTGAAAAATTGATAAAAGATTTTCTCTCACGCAGATTTATTACGTAGCGCCATCGCTTGAGTTATGCTGAAAGCGCCATTATTACTCAGGCACTTCAGCAAATGGTGAATTAAACAATTTTGGTTAACGTGGATACCTAGTGCGAGGCTGATCATCGTTAACCCACTTACGACGGGGATGACGCTTAGTTCCCTTAATGGATGTGTAATACGATTTGTTGTTTGATGTCCATTTTCTGTGCTGATCCCGAACAGGCTCAACTCTCAACATACTCTGGTATTGTGGGATTAATGTAACTGAGTTACATACCTGTCTTATGTTTCCGCGAAAAGCAAACTGGTTTTTATGGACTGTATCGTGGTTTATTTTTAGGTATTGGTTCTTTTATTATAGAGGGTATTTGAATTACATATTATTTTTATTTTGTGATCATTATTGGCTATGTTTTACGGTAACCACTGTAGCCCGGTAGCCCTTGACTACTGCTTGTGTGATGTGAGGTCTCTCTATCTGGCTTTTATGTTCATCCCTTAAGAGGAATAGTTATAGGATCCTCAGCTAGTCCATGAAGGTATGTAAGCACATCTGTTTGAAACGGCCCGACCGATTTTCATGACAGACGCATCATGCGTCTGTTTTTGTGTAGGTCCCTGGATAGTTTGCATTTACAATAAGACACTGTAAGTAGTGTCGTTTATCTGATCCAGGTAATACGCGGCTTGGTTTTCAATAGGCTGATGTAATTGGTGTTTTAAGAGTTTGTATGCAGCATACCTATAGCTGTGTGCTTAAGAACCCATCATTATCCTTCTAGCATTATTTCAGTTGCAACCTCGGGTTTGTGTACTAGTCTAACTGGATTGGACTGAATATTAGTTTTCCATGAAGTGACTACCTGTCTGACCTCCGCAACCCAAAGTGGTAGATCGCTATCACGTAAGAATATCGATTCTTACTTGTATGCTTTTCAGTAAATATGTAAAATAAATAATCTTCAATATTAAAATAAGTAACTCCAGTATTAGGTATATAAATACCTAATATTGAAGGATACTTTTTACCACAACCAACAGGCCGCGGACTATAGTCTGTTGTTATTTAAACATATTCATATATGTTTCAATGACAATTGAATTCTTTGTCGCTGTTCTCTCATACCTTAAACAGTTGTACATAACATTGAACAGAAATAGGTTAGAATCGAACTGAGGCGTCTGTCACCGACGGAGTTATCTCGCCTTTTGTTCTCTCAGCATCAAGGACTCATTCAAATACGTTTAATATCAAATAGGTATTGAACATATTGATGGGTTGTGTAATTGTGAACTTGGCGAATTATTTCGACGATTTGTTTTTAAATTTGGCTACATATTTATATTAACTTTATTTAATTACTTGCTGGTATTGAAATTGCTAGCAAGTTTGTTATGTTTGTGTGTATACTATGCATATTTGACTGTATCAATGGCTCAGCTATAGTACCTTCTTGTATTAGTAAAGGCGGATTAAGGAAACCTACAGTTGCTAAGTTGAACAAAGCATGATACCAATTGTGTTTTCTACCAAGCATTATTGAATAGTTGCTCGACGTATGAAAATTGGCAATGCTACATTTCCACGCCCTAGCAACAACGAGTCTGCACTTGATATATCTACAATCTTGTTGGCATGCTGTGCCATTAGACAATAACATAAATGCACTGTTGCGACGATGGGGTGCTAGTGCACCCTATTGTCGCAACAGTGCATTTGCCAAACCTTCTTGGGCCTGGATGGCCAAAACTTTGGTTTAGGTCATATCGTATATTTATTATGCTATTTGTATGTCAGTTACGTGTACACAATTTAATCTAGATTATGATCTATCCATGGATTTAGAGATTTGAGATACATGTTTGACATACTACGGTAAACCCATTCCTTCCGCGCCATAAGTTTGAACTTATGTCGAATCGTGGATTATACATTGATAAGTCTTGGAGCCAGTCCTTATTTGAACGGAGATTAAACTATTTACTACACACGCTGATATTTATTTCTGCCGCCACCTACACATTTGAAGGCTTAATAAAAAACAAATTTCACATAACTACTTGCATATGACACTAAGTTCATTAAAATAATAGTTGCAGAATGATAGACGCTGCCGGCCGACGGACTGATGCGATCCTTAAGGTCTATCCTCACACAACCGGGCCGTGGACGGGACGGGGACGGGACGTGGACGGGACGGAGTGCAGAAAAGAATCGTTGCATACATTTTATATGGACTCGTTCACACACGTCCGTGGACGGGCCGGGGACGGAGCTTCCGTGCCGTGTCAGTGCGCTGTCAGTGCCTCGACCGGGGCCATGACGTGCACGGGCCGGGGACGGGCGCCATAGATATAATATATTTAGCACTAGATGCGCTAAGTGCGACTTGACATCCAGAAGAACAATATTATAAATACATATATTAAGCACTAGATGCGCAGTGTTCGATGTTATCTTCAGAAGAACCACGTGGCAGTGAATTGTAGTTAGGACACAATGACGCTTTACTAAGTCCTTAGATTCCTTAGTTAACTAACTTGAGAGAGAAAAATCGCAAAAAGATAATCGATTTTTCTGAAAAACAATCGAAGCTTAAAATGTTATTTTATATTATTTTGCGAGTAAGTAACTACTTGTTCTAATAAAATGTTATAAACGCGTTTACTAGAAAATATAACTAAATAATATTTTTTTTTGTTCTGGGCCAGTCTATTATGAATAAAAAAGGACGAGTCTATTAACTATTATGCAAACTATCACTTTCAAACGCGAGGGAAATGACGCATGAAAAAAAAATACTTACAATTAAGCACATTTTATATTTAAAACTCCCGTTGTATATTCTTCACTACAAAATTTATTTTGTCACTTTTAGGACAGACGTGACAAAGATTGGAAAGATTCTGTATTTTTAATGAAAGTTGTATCTTTACCATGGGTTACCCTGTAACCCAGTTTTGATCACAATATTATTACAGGTTATAATGCCTGTTTTTTATATTGATATTTCATATTATTGTACGGGTTGAAACAGTTATACTTACCGCACCCACCCCACCCCACGTGTCGACACCCGATGCGAACGGTGCACATATACAACACCCCACGCTACAACAAGCTTCGTTCAAAATCACTATTTACGAAACTATGACCTAATTTCCTAAATAGTGATTTTGAGGAAGATTCTCGTATATAGTGAGGCATTATTTCTATTATAATGATAACGGTATTAGCCTGAAATCAAATCATATAATGCGGGCTTACATTTTAATAATTCAAGTAGCTAATGTTGTGATTTTAAACCAACACTAAAAAAGTATCATCATGACAGGAATATTTTCAACTGACGCATGGCGTTGTGTGTTAACTAGAAACACATTGCTTGTCAAGCGTCGGATGGCGTGTGTTTCCCCTCCACCGTCAACGCGCCGATCTGGATTGAAT
Organism: Euclidia mi; assembly: GCA_944739405.2. Lineage (NCBI taxonomy): Eukaryota > Metazoa > Arthropoda > Insecta > Lepidoptera > Erebidae > Euclidia > Euclidia mi. The sequence continues at coordinate 15,458,872 of OX123198.2, read as the reverse complement.
GGATGTTGACGCGTAGGGTGGCGTTGGGTGGAGTGTTGTATATCTGCACCTCACCATACTAAATATGTATATATATATTTTTTTATAGCATTAGGTGGCAAACGAGCAGACGGATCGCCTGATGGTAAGCAATTACCGCCGCCCATGGCTACAAGCAACACCACAGGAGTCACAAGTGCGTTGCCGCCCCTTGGGGTTGGGAAAAGGGCCTATCCCTTTTCCCAGGAAGAGGAGTGGGATGAAGGAGAAGGAATAGGGGATAGGGCCTCCAGCACTCTCACTCACCGTACTTTACGTCGATTTTCTGTGAGAGGGTAGTACTTCCCCAGACGAGCCGGCCCATTCATGCTGAAATCAGCAAGGCTCTACTACCGTATAGGAAAAATATAAATATGGGATTGATTAGTCTCAACATGCGTGGGGTGGCGTGAGGTAGGGTGGGGTGTCGTATACCAATCAGGTAAAGGAATCTTTATCTATTCTTATTTCAATGTAAGTATATGGCCAATTACTCACAACTACGTCTTATTGACAATAGATGACAGCAAGTTGCGCTATAACATTTGTATCACTATGGTGCTTATATGTAAATGCGGGTCTATGTCGTGGCCGTATCGTGAAAATGGCCATTTTATTAAATGATCGCATTTCAAGAAAAGTCTTATAATTATCCATTGGTAATTTCATGATTTGCATTGGTCAGATCTATGATAACAAATCGTTTAATCAACTTCATAAAATGGTCAATCATAATTGAGAAAATCGCAACATAATTACATTTTAAGGTAACGAGTCAAATAAAGTAAATCACCGAACCCGCGTAAACGGGCATATTTCGGCATGTTCGCTCGAAGTGGTAGTGACATCGTGTCAGTGTCAACATAGATTCTGACGGCTCAAGCTTAGACGAGCTTAGATGTGCATCAACGCTCGTACGAGTGGAATAATTAGAAAAAAAGTCGTGACTTTGAGCCTCAATATCTCCAGAACCAGGAATTTCCCAGTTACTACAGACACATGCAGGGTGCGTATGAGGTTTTGTTTTTCTAATAATTTCAAAATCGTGTTTTGAATGATAAATGTAAACTTTCTTCCAAATAAACAAACAAATTTTCAATATTTCTCTAAAATAAGCAGCTTTAAAGTTCTCTAAACGCAATGGACGCGATACAAGTCATCAGCTGAGCTGTGGACAAGTGCATTACCCCCTCGGCCACGCGACCACGTGATCATAAACTGCCGTCGTCGCGTATATACGGCCGGTGTAGTTTACAGTGCATTCCTGGCGCCAATTTTTCCTGCAAACGCTCGCTATACATTGCGGCTTATAAATTGTGTCTATTTCTTTAAGCTTAAAAAAATATTTCGTTTCCCAGGTATTCTTTTCGCGTAGTATGACTTGGTATGATGTGCAAAATGAGTAGACATCGGCTTGGTGATGGATCTTGTGACACCCTGTATACATTAGCGATGACACTAAATTTATATATGAAATAATTCCGTTTTAACCGATATAAATTCCTTGATTCAAATATTTGTCACTTCTAGGATATCATATATCCATAGACACGCTATGACACATATAACTAGTGAATAATTTGGCCATAGATTAATACTGAAATAAAACAGATGTGACAAAGATTTGTTGACATGTATTAAGTACTCACAAAAATTTGGCAAAATTTTAATTTATGTTTGTAATCATGGTTGATTGGAGTTTAAGACTGCTATGAAATAGGACTCGGGTTTGATTTTGAGACTTGTTAATGTTGCTGTCTTCTTGAAGTTCTGCAGATAAACATTATAGGGATATCTATATATGAGGTAAAAAATGTTGTGAAGTGGTAATATGAAATAAATTGCCGCAATTACTAATTACGAAAGGCATCTAACCTAACCTTTCATATTCATGCCATATGAAATGAATTATTGGGACATAGAAACGTAGGTAGTACCTACAAACATAATAGAAGAAGACTGGTAGAAATTAACTTCCTGAAACTTTATTTATACTTATTCTTCGAAGTATTTCATCATACAGCAAGACGTCCGACGGTACTGTAGCGTTAAGAAATACTATAAAATGTATGCAGGTTCAATTTCATGCTAACTAACTTCATCAGCATATTGGCAAATAAACGTCCACTGCAGAACATAAGTCTACCAAGAAAACGCTTACTTATAAACTGGTAATAAATCTTGTAGTATTTATTATTATACTTTTCTGATTTTCATAAGAATGTATCTAGTTCATAATAACTGCAAATTAACTTATCTTTCTTATTAATCTATGACCCAAACCTGGCATAATAAGTTTGACAGATCGCAATGGACTCGCCCACTTTTGTTTGTATTCTTTGAGTAAAGAATATACATGGAGAGGGCAAATAGTACATAATTATGGAAAATTATTGTTTTTGCCAAAAGATAACATGAACAGCAACTGTAGGTATGCGAGAATTCCTAGAAATGAAACGTTGAATTAAATAATATTATTTATAAATAAAATTAATCAATCAATTTTGATTTTCTTATTCCCTTATGGTATTTCAGTGTGGCAGTGTGTTTCATTACGGTATGATTGGCGCCATTCATGTCCGTTTCTTTCTCAGCGACACTGTATCGATATTGGCTACCAGAGAATATTTTGTTTCATGTTTAGTTTGTCTTCATGTCAAGGGACGTTATTTGCTTTACCTTGTTTGCCCGCATTTGCGTAATGGAATAAACTAATCTGGAAAAGCATTTAAACAGATTTGGAACTAAAGTAACTTATAGCAAATATAAATTTACATATTTTTACACTATTAAATTGATTTTTTTTACAAAACCGTATGTATGCACGCTAATTTCGGAGGTAGGTATGTCCAATCCATGTTATTCCCAGATCGGTGTTTTGTATTGGACTTGCCCAAGTGCAAATAGTGACAGATGAATGGTCGCGGCTAGGGCTTGCAAATGTTTTAAACTAGCAACCATTACAACTAAGGTGCTCGATAGTTTGCTGGATATATACATGCCCCCTAAAATTTGTCTGCACGTCGCGTAGTTTAATTAGTTTAGTTTTGTTTTTAACACAGACCGTCCGGTACTATATAGTTAGAAACATATGTAAATCCGGTTTTCTTAGACCTTTATAAGGCATTGGACCTTAAACCTCTTGTTGTTTAGTTGTTGTTTTTCGTGAGAGTTTGTGGCCAACTCTAGTGTCGGAGTTTTCTTCATAGCCCAACGATTCCAATCCTGAGACAAGGACCGGGACCGACAGCTTTACGTGCCTTCTTTAAATACCACACGTGATCACCCATTCAAGTGGCGACATGTGCAAGTGTTGCTTAACTTTGCCGATCTGTACGGGGTAATTTAAAAACTGAGAGTGAGGTAGATACTGGTATGAACTATGAGGTAGGTACGTGAATGGTACAATATTAGTATGCAAATCCAATAAACACTGTCAGGCGGGCGCGTACAGCTCTGCATGAGGAATATGGCCTGAAATCTGGCGTGACGCATGAGAAAATCACCTCGCCACGCCTTTATATGTATTTTTTTTATTATTTATAAATCAGCTAATTGTTGTACCTACTCAGCAAGGCTGGTGTCGACTGTCATGGTGACGGAGTTGTTATGAACAACATCAGCTATAGGTACGGACGACATGGTCTTGCTGGGCCCAACAATCGGTGCGATGAGAAAGAGAAAAAGCTGTGTGAAGTTGTGGGCGCTTTTGGAAATCCACTCTTACCATCCAATAATGGCAAGCCGAAGACGAGGCCCTGACTTGAGCACTGACTGCTCGCCACAAAGCTGCCCTGTGATTTGTAACCTTTCTTTTCATCCTGTGATGCTGTTTTTGTTTATCATAAGATGAAGGTGATGTTTGAAAGCTGTCACTCTGCCCTCCGATTGCGTTAGTCTCATGTTGAGATAATGACTGCCCCCCAGAGATGTTTATTATTATTATGATTCTTTTTTCTCGGCTATTCTTCTTATTATTATTAGAACTCCTCCTTTTAGGGCTTCATACGCAAAAAAAAAACAAAATCTAATTTATGTTGTAATATAATTATATTAAGAATGTCAACTAAATGTGCTTACCTATTAGTGCATGTATTTAGGACAATTTTGAGAACGCTGTTCGAACTAGAATCGGATATTGCAATTTCCTTTGGAATATTTGACACAAATCATAATTCGAATAATTCAAATATTAAAATGCAAGCTCTAGTGCAGCCCGTCCACGCTCCGGTTGCACCCCTGACGTGTGTGAACGAAATATCCCGGCCCGGACCCGGAAGCACGGTGACGGCCCGTCCCCGTCCCGTCCACGGCCCGGATGTGTGTGGATAGACCATTATTCGGCTTTACGATGGCTCCGTGAAAAGGTACAGTGATTTATTCGTAGCGACGCTACACTGCAGTTCTAATAAAGGACGTTCTAGAGCATCCCATCACAAGAGAATGTATGTTTTATTGGGCGTATATTATTCTCCTTCGTGTCATATTAACTATTTTTCTTCATTTGAGCAAATCCTGGAAAATCTCACTCCCTCCTATGATCATACCATTATTATGGGTGATTTTAATACTTGCCTTCTCAAGCAGGATTCACGAACTATATCTTTACGACGTGTTACAGAATTCTGCAACTTGACTATTTTAAATCTTGATGCAACACATCACTTTCCTAATGCTACTCCTTCTCTTCTCGACCTTATTCTAGTTTCTTCTTCCAATCATGTTCATAGGCATGGTCAATGTTCAGCTGACGCATTTTCCTATCATGACCTCATCTAAATATACGCCCACCTAAACCAAAGCCAAGGATAATTCTGCAGCGCAATTTTGGTTGGATGGATCATGAAAAACTTCGTGAGGATGCCATTAATATAGATTGGGAGTCATTGTTTTCCTCAGATTGCGTCGACACTAAAGTTCATATCTTAACAACTGAATTAATCCAGTTGTATGACGTGCATGCACCAGTTCGTGCAATCAGAATCAAACATTTACCTGCGCCGTGGCTGACAGAGGACATTAAAAAGATCATGGCGAAGAAATGTGCAGCAAAGTCAAGATTTAAGCAGAAACCAACTCCTATAAACCTTGAAAAATACGTAGCTATCAGAAATCACTGCAACAAGGTGTGTAGGAAAGCACAACGCCAACATATCCATAAGTCAGTTGAAAACGGTTATCCAGCAAAGGTCTGGAAATTTCTCAAAACTCTGGGTGTTTGTAAGACACAGCAAAAATCCATTCCAAATAATCTTAATATTGACTCTCTCAACATACATTTCTCTTCCTCGTCCAAGTTTGATGAAAATATCAAAAGTAATACTCTACAGCATCTTTCATCTTTACCAACCCCAGATTATTCTCCTTTTACCTTCTCTCAATTCACCGCTTGTGATGTTAAGAAGAGCATTCTGGAAATCACGTCTAATGCAATCGGTAATGATTGTGTAAGCCGCAAAATGATCCTTCCCATCCTTGACGAAATCCTTCCAGTCCTATGCAACATTTTGAATGAGTCGATTTCCTGCGGCATCTTTCCCTCAGCGTGGAAAGAAGCACTGATTATTCCCCTGCCTAAAACACCCAAACCTTCTACTTTAGCAGATTACCGTCCTATATCCATTTTACGATTCCTTTCAAAAGTCCTAGAACGTCTCATCCATACACAACTTAGTTCCTTCCTTCGTGAAAATTCCCTCCTAAATCCATATCAATCAGGTTTCCGACCTGGACACAGTACCACCACGGCTTTAGTTTGCGTTACAGATAATATTAGGCAAGGAATGGACAGTGGCAATCTAACGGTGTTATCGTTACTTGACTTTAGTAATGCGTTCAACACCGTGGATTTGCACATCATGCTTGGCATCCTCAGCTCTTTTAACATATCTCCATCGGTAATTGACTGGTTTCAAAGTTACCTGTTTGGTCGCCGGCAACGTATCCGCATTGAAGATACTTATTCCACTTCGTCAAACACGAATGCAGGTGTACCACAGGGTGGCGTGCTATCCCCTTTACTCTTCGCAATATTTATAAATGCTATTTCAAACCAATTAGTTTCATCTTACCACCTTTACGCAGATGATTTACAAATTTACACGCAAGCTTCCTTTGACAAGCTAGCAGAAGCCTGCAAGACTATTAACTCGGACCTCGAGCGAATTTGTGAATGGACTCAGAAATATGGACTCGTCGTAAACCCCGAATAAACCCAGCTGATTGTTATTGGCAGCCCAAGATTGTTAGCTAAAATTGTCTGGTCTGATCTACCACAAATCAGTTTTAATGGTAAATATCTATCATTTAGCAAAACTGTTAAAAATTTGGGTATACATATGGATGAAACAATGTCTTGGCGACTTCAGATACAAGAAACAAGTCGAAAACTGTTTGCTTCAGTCGCGTCAATACGAAAGTTACGCAATTTCCTTCCAACTGCTACCAAGATTGCGCTTGCACAGTCTTTGCTTCTGCCGATCCTTGACTACGCTGATGTCAGCTATCTTGACCCTACCGAGGAGCAATTAAACAAACTTGAGCGTCTCCAAAACTTCTGCATACGTTTTATATTTGGTTTACGCAAATATGATCATATTTCAGAATTCCGCAACAGGCTCAAGTGGCTTCCGATTCGCCTTCGCAGAAATACTCACATTCTTACATTACTGTATAATATCCTGTTTAATCCCAATAGTCCCACTTATCTTAAAGAACGTTTTAAGTTCCTTCATGACACACATTTAAGGTCCTTGAGGTCGTCTGAGGACTTGAAGCTGGAGATGCCAATGCATTCCACTAATTATTTTGACAAATCTTTTACTGTCCAAGCTGTGCGCCTGTGGAATGCACTGCCTTTAGACATTCGTAGAGCAAAATCGCTAAGTATATTTAAAGGTTTGTTAAAAACGCACTATCTTTCGTCCATTTGACATCTTTCATGGTATTTATAGTAGGTATATATTATATATATATTATATATAAATATGTATATATTATTGTATGTGTGTAGGTATATGTATAGGTGTATCTATATATGTTTCTGTATGTCTATGAACTTCTTGTATTTTAGTAAGTGTATTATTCTGGTTGTCTTTGAAACTGCACCATTTATCGCACAAGGCTTATTTATCATCTGTCCATCCTAAGGTTGCCTGGAAGAGATCGCTTTCAGCGATAAGGCCGCCATTTGTACATTCTGTTTGTGTTCTGTTTTGTTTTATAATGTAATTTTTGTAAGGTGTACAATAAAGAATAATCTATCTATCTATCTATCTATCTATCTATCTATCTATCTTTTTGTAATTTGAGATTTCAGCCATATTATAAAGATAATTTAATTTCTGTTTCCAAACTGCTTATAAAGGACAATGGCAGATCTCCATACATCAAAATGTCTGAAATTAAATTGAAGCGAACAGTAATAAAAAATATATAAAAAAAATTGGCGTAAGTAACAGAGTCTATAAATGATTGAATTTTCACTCAGGAAAGGTGGAAAAAGAAGATATCGGTGTTTGAATTTTTAGTTAAGAATTAAAAATGTAGGTAAAAGGAAAGTTATAGTATGAAAGTTAAAAAATGTAGGTACCTAGAATTATCAAATGACATATGTCAGATTGACATCAAACGCGGAAGTATTTTGTAGCGTCTAACTGTCACAGCAAAAGACAAAAGCAGAGCTGCACATTTTAAATCGATTTTATGTGAAATCGATACAACATTAAAACGATGCTGTGACGTTTTTATTTGATTTAAACGTTGTTTTGCTTCAAAGATATTAGCTTATTGATATAATGTTGATTAAATATTAAATAACTGCATTTTAAACCAAACCAACTCCATAAAGGTCGATCGTATCGATTATTTATTTAATAATCGATACGGATATAGCACTCACGTCTATTCCTGTCACACCATTGTCTATGGCAACAATCAAATAATAAAGTACTCGTAATCAATTGGAATGCTTTTTATCATCATTAAATACTCCAGCATTAACGAGTCAAAGTGAAAATATTAAAAATCGTAGAAAAAAAAACAATTTGTTTTGTTCGTACCTATAAAGTTTAAGGTCGCCACAACTAACCAGACCAAATTCTGCCATTGTTCTTTTATCTACCTACCTTTAGAATCAGGTTGACTATTTAAAATAGCCTATATACTTTTGTTATTTCGAGACCGTGTCCCTTAGTTGTATTCTGATGTGAATGTGAGTCCACCGTTATACAAGATTCTTTCGTAGCGAGGAAATTGTCTTTTTAAAAAAAACAAACAAGAAAAGAAATAGGTGAACTTGATATTTCTATAATCTGTCATCTCGCGGGACTAATTTATATTCATCAATCTTACTAGAATTTGTCGGCTGTAGCCGCGGACCTAGATGTTATGAAATAATGATAGCTTCATATGATTTATCATAATTATTATTGTTAACTGTGATAATTTCGGACTTAGACTATCTAAACCCAGGGGAATAAACATACCAGCAAATTGCCTCGGCAATAAAAATACTTATAAAAGAAACCTCATTCTAAAACACAGGGTTGAAGTTAATACGTCTGAGGTGGCAATACTATACTACATATTAAATACTTAGCGGGCACTGAAACCGATCCATTTCAATGTTTCCAAATCTATTTTAATTTAGTGCCTTTTAAAATTGATACCTTCAATCTGAAGAATTCTCGATATTTCTTTTTGAACGTTGCAGGAGATAGTCTTTGCAGCCCCCCGTGAAAACTTCTTTTTCAAAATCGTAAGATAATAGTTTACGAAATATTAAGTTAGTGGGGTATTTTGAGAATACGAGCTATAGTATTATATTACCTGTAGTAAGAGTTCGACTTTACGGTCTTTGATTGCTGACCCTTGCATGGTACTGCACATTTTCTAAGGCTTTATTTGATAGAAACAAGATACAGTTTTGAGGAACTACGTAATTCGAAACTGACGGAGATCTGACATAAGATAAGGATTTCTTCCCGTAACTGTATAGTTTGTATAACTTATACGAACTCCAGATTATTAAATGGCGACTGGGAAAGTTTTTAATTATTATAAAATTTTCTTACCAGGAAACCATGTCTAATAGGTATTTACATTTGAGAGCCACATAATATTAGAAGATTTATGACGAACATACATATTTATATACACAGACACACACAACTTACATCATTTCATTATTATGTTTTGTCATCTTTGTTTTATTTTTCTTTCTTCAAATATACTGAATTGAATAAATACTGATCTATGGATATCACAGAGATACAAGTTCAAAAAACTTAGTATGTCGGTCGTAATATAAAATTATTTTGGATGAATTAGAAGAAAAGGGGACTGTTCTTAAGCTATTTTCACCGGCTATGTGTTTATATTTATATATATGATGTAAAATGATACCTACCTATTTTCTACGTTTGCCTAATGTACTCAAGTTTCAATACTTTACAATCCATAAATATTCCCACATTCCATGTAGTATACACATCAGCAAATACGAGCTCAATACTAAAATAGATGCAGACAAGCATTCTAACTCCGACTGAAAAGTCGATCCGACCACTTTCATCAAAAATTTGCTTCACAGAAACACATCAAATATAAAATAGATACATTTGCGTCCATCAAACTGCTCACTAATACGTTTTCGATGTCACATTTTATATCGTCAATGTTATATTTTATATATATTATGTTTTATTTTTTATAGCTCTTCAGGTGATTGGTCGTATGAAAACATCGTTAAAGTTAAAAACACGTGGATATGCGATGGCACGTTTGGTATTTCAACCTGTGATATCGCTGACTTCGCTTGTAAGTGTAGACGCGTCCATACGATCCTATCAGCTGACGGATTAAATTAAAAACAAACAGCTTCCGCTTCGATAGTTGTTCATACAAATGTAATGAGCTTAGAGGCTTAAGTAGTGATTTTGTATCTAGATGAAATTGTTAGAGCTTTTTCGTTGTGTAGTACCATCTATCCGTTACTAAAAAATAAATGCTTGGACATAAAAAGTAGGTATATATTATATGGAATTTTTCTAATTAGGTACAAAATCGATGCATTTACCCTGCCAATATATTCTTTAGATGCCCTGTGACCCCATGGATAAGTATTCCGATCATTACAGGCGCGCGCTTAAAATAGCAGTTTAAAAAAATGAAAACTTAAAAAAGTATTCGTTTCCCAGGTATTATTTTCGTTAGTATGATTTGGCATAATGTCCACGACGAGTAGACTTCGGCTTGGTGATGGGTCTCGTGACACCCTGTATAGAGCTCGGGTACAACGTTCAGTAACGTATAATCCAAACCACTGAGTCTAGAAACTTGCAATGTTGCACACAGGTTTCTTCAAAAGTAGAAGGAACAGCGGAGGAAAGGAATTATAAAAAAGCTCCTATCGGTTTCCCATTTCCGTATTTATTTCAAAGTAGGAGTTAATGCTGCAAAGTTAATCGTTGTGTAGACTATGCGGTCTTTAGTCATCTCCCTTGCTATAAAATAATAATCTATACATATAAATAAAATTGGAGTGTCTGTTTGTAATATTAAAATAACCGCTTTTTACTAAAAGCATATGGATGTATACACGGTACATATACCGAAATGACATTTTCACCACAGCAGCTCAAACATGCCGCTTTTGCTGCGAGACAACAGTGAACAAAACGCGATTTTGATTCGAGCGTGAGGCAAAGTAGCTTTTTAATTTTTCAATCTTCAGTGCCACGAATTGACATTGTTCAGCCATAAATTTGAAACATTCGAATTTTACTGTGCTCTGTCTCTTTCACATGCATATAAAAAGTGAGTTTTAAGCTGCGCGTCCACCGGATCGGAATCGGAGCGTACGGAGCGGACGGAGCGTCGTCATTTACAAAATGCCGATGGGGTGCGTCCACTGCATTCGGATTCAGCATCAGCAATTTAGGTATTTTTACGACAGGAGGATAGTGACGAGGATATTGTTGTAGATTAATTTTCTGAGAATATTATACATTTGATGAATATCATAAATAATGAATATCATAGATTTTTGGGTACATTCATATGACTCTACTAAAGTAATTAAAACATCGTCGTTCATCGTGAATAAGTATTTTTGCCTACAGTTTAATGCCGCAAACACGTCAGAACTTGAAACGCTCGGAATCCGAATGATGCGTTCACTGCGGATGACGTCATCAGCAAAAATACCGGTCTCAGGCGCAGAAATGCCGATGCAGTGCACGCAGCTTCATAGAAATTAATACAAAGCAACAAATCCTTCCGCTCCGTACGCTCCGATTCCGATGCTGTGGACGCACAGCTTAAAAACAAATCCCTTCGAATTCGAAATTCGATTTTGGAATTCGACCTCAAAGAAAACACCTACGGCAACGCAAAAAAAAAAGAATAAAGAAATTACTTTTTTTTCTATGTTATTGTTTACATGTTCAATTTATTATTGGATTTTAATAAAAATAAGTCTAATGAATAGTATAAAATTAGTATTTAACCAATACATTTTTATTTAGAATTACAACAATGATACATTTGAAAAATAAACATCAGGGACGCGGTATTAAAACGCGATTTAAAAATGTAGCGGGAATAAAAATTTCGCTCATGCTGATACAGTAGGTATAGCGTAACGTGTTAAATTTATATTAATATATAAAATAATCTAAAAAGATGAGTGAAACTAGCGATGATGACTGTACTTTAACACCTGAAGAGTTAAATCAACAAGTGATTATGACGAATGCAATCTATTCCTGTTCATTTCTATGTCTCCTAAGTAATATGTGTTCTCACTGCTGTGGTGAAAAATTATGTGTGCTACACAAGAGCAAAGTTTTTTGTATCTCGTGCTGTTGAGTCCCTCACCACGCTCAGGATTCTAACTTTGATTCACTCGCTACGCTCGTGAATCAATCATAGAATCCTTCGCTTGCTCGGGACTCCAAATCAGCACTCGAAACAAAAAACAACTTTGCTCTCTTGTTGCACAAATAACTATTTTACCATTTTGGCCTGTCTATTTGTTTTCGCTAATCTCTGGAACGGCTAGACCGATTTTAACGGGACGTTTACTGGCGGATAGCTGATGTACCAAGGAGTAACTTAGGCTATAAATTAACCGGATACGCGAAAAACTTCCCTCAGGACACGGGTAAAACTTTGGGAAACAGCTAGTATATACTTAATATATATAAAACATTAAACCAACATTTTTAAACATGGTGTTATTATCATTTGTTTGATAATTACTCAATCCTGATTAATCTCACCATATCGCAGATCATTGTTACATTAACATTATATAAAATAAGTTATTGGTAAAAAGATACATACCTTATAATTTCCCTTTACTTTATAACTCTGTTCTCTTTCATCCAGTGTCGGCAGTACAAATTGAAACGAATTCTGAGAACTGTCGGCATTACAAGCCCCGCAGTTATAGCACTTCCTTCTTCGCGGGTTAGATCAATCGGCCTCCATATTATGTAAGTAAAATATACATAATCTCCACTGAGCTACAGACTTGATTGGGATCTTAACCTTTGGATAATATTGGATATAAGGAAACCTTTGCCTTTTAGATATTAAATACGTAGGAAAATCGGTATTTCTAGTACATTGAAAATATATGACTTGATGGTTAAGAAATAAGGTATTACTTTAAGGTTTTAACGCGTTATTAGCAATTTGTGATAATTTTAATAGATAGGCATAGGTACTACTTATATAGTAAGTACAAGAGTGGCTGGTGTGTTATGTGTGGGATTTTCTCTCTTTCTTTTCATGTGTGGCCAACTCGGGTGTCGAAGTTTACAGACCACCTGAAAGGCCTCCTACATGGTTGATTCCTGTATGTAATTGTGGTTAAACTTGTCCACAGAAACTCGGTGGCGTTCTGATTGAACTGCCACAATAGTGATTATCTATCAAAATGGCTCCAACTACATTTCTTCACACAGTGACGATCAAGTTTTTATTTGTATGGCAATTATAAAATGAATCTACAACCGGAATGAGATTTACAAAAAATACGCCTAAATAAATTTAAGCAGCAATTTTAAAATTCATTTCAATATAAAAGTACTATCGGCTACGGAAAAACGAGATTTTTAAATTCAGGTAATATGATCAAAAGGGATTTTATCCTTAGAATAATTCTGTGTTAAGAATATTCAATATTAGTGCTCTAAAAATGGCAGCAGGGTATTAAGACTGACAATAAATTAGAATAGCATGGGCAAAGACCCAGTCTTTGCCCATGGTATTCTAATTTATCGTCAGCCCGTGGTAGCAACACAGCACATACTGTAAAGAATATCCACGTTGCTAGAGCAACTTAACGGCCGATCCCAAAATTTGATATATCCATGAATTTGCCTACTACCACACAAAAAATGTCGAATATAAATCTATAGTAGATAAAATGTATGGATATATGAAATATTCAGAGGGATCGCTAGTCTTTTTCCTTTCAAATAAAATCTCAATCTTAGTCCGTTCTCTGATAGAATCCTTTCTGTGTCGTTGTTATTATTGAAGAACCCAATTTCTCCCATTCCTCTTCTCCTGATGTCCTATCAATCACATTCAGCTTCTAACACTCTCCTACAAGCTCTCCAAAACCTTATTTAAATGAGAAAACGTAATCGATATGCAAATAACCAGCTATCGAAAACGAATCACGCGATGCAGAATACACATGAAACCATGAAACATTCAGTTTAATCAAACGCTATAATACTTTCCTTTGCAAAATTTCTCGCGTCAATAACTAAACGAAAGCTAATATAAAACCGTTCGGTTGCAGTATGTCGGTGATACCTACGGACCATTTGCATACGAAATACAGACAGCAAAAATATCGACTAGACGGAACAGACTGAATAAATAATGTAATAACAAATAAGTTTTGATTAAATACTACACAAATGTTTTCATCGATATTTTAGATTGCTGTTTGTGTTTCTTTATTAGCGGACTTTTCGGTAGTAGCTAATGAAATGCGGGATGTTATGGTTTGAAGATGGTAATATTGTAGACATTAGCATAGTAATCTTATGGTACCTATAGGTTGACTTTTAAGTTACCTATTTAAAACTGCAACGGCACGTTGCGATTAGAACATAAGCAGACCAGCCAGCCACTAAGGAAAGTCGGGGACACCTCGGTGGTTTTAAGTGCGTAGGCCTAACATCTTAAGAGAAAACGCACTGAGTTCATCTAACAGGCTGAAAACTTATATATGAGTTGAGCTATGAGTGATGGAAGGATACAGCTTTTCCACCGCAATTCGCAAAAAAAAGACTCCGCAAACAGGCAAACAGTGCAAAGAAGCAAAGACGCGTCCTAAGGACCATATTAAGAAAATGGATGCAAAGCTACATTTACTCGACTTTAACAAAATAAGGGAATAGGTACTTAGTAACGTTTTATAAATAAGTGCTGTCACTTTGTTATAATCTTTAAAAATAAGAATCGTCTGGTCCAAAGGACACTTCGCTACTCGAATTGACGGTCTGACATTACTATTAAGTTTAAGGAGACACTGGAATTAATTGTATGAATTGAACATTATATAATATTTCGGAGCTTTTGTCCACGGTATCTATATTATAAAAATTAATCGATAAATGTATTGCTAAATTGGTTGCTAAGCGCAAATCTCGACAGCAGCTGAACCGAGTATGCTAATTCTCTTTTTATAATATTCCTTGAAGTACGAGAATGGTTCTTATGGGGTGAAAAAAAAGAATCGACTGTTAGGCGGTACGAAGTTCGCTGGGTCAGCTAGTTTAGAACAACAATAAAAGGTCACTCGGTTAGACAGAATGTATAGCATGGGGCATGTTAACTAACAGGTAATATAAAATTTATATATTTATCGTCAGATAACAAAAAATGATTAGATAAGAACAGAGCGGTGACGATATAGTGGAGATACTGAACAGACCGTCATGCAGAGGGTATCGGCGCGCACAACAGAATTTTTGAAAACGTGCGTAGCGTGTATCGTGTTTAGTTGTTAATCATCGCTTGGCCCGCGCTCCCTAGAGCACATTAAGCCGTCGATCCTCACTGTCATGTAGATTGAGACAGTCGCTATGGGCCTCCTAGGCACAGGGCAAGTCATTACTAACCATCTACGGTCCATATGGAAGAAAACATATATTTATGATTCCGATAGGTATACCTGGACTAAGTGTAATTTATGAGCATTGTTGCTTTAAATAAAAAGATTCCCGCGCTGCAAAGACTATCAAATGAAAACCACTTCTTTAAAACAATAAAACCTTATTAATCAATCCAAAAGACATCATAACTTCAACCAGCAACCAGAAAAAATTACAACACATTGAAAAGAAAATTTATTACAAATTTCATTAGAATTTCGTTCGTAACTTCGTTATTTTTTATTTTACGACTAAATGCTTCGGCACCAAAGTGTACAGAACTTAATATGCAACGAAACGTGCCTTGAAATGTTATTGTGTGGCCAATAGTTTGCTACATAAACTAGAAAACCCATTTGTACCACTCTTTTCAAAATAGCGGCCGCAGGACAAGGGCTACTACCCCCTGCTAAGATAAAATTGCGTCCTCTGACACATGTACGCTAAGCCTAAAAAAATGTAACATTCCAATAGACTATGCTTTATATGTCAGATATAAAAAAAATATTTCACACTCCCAAAGTAAGGTAAGGTAAGGAACGCAAGTAAAAACCAATAACACCTGATGAATCTACCAGGACCACCACGCTAGTCAAAGCGTTCACCAAATTCCACATCTCATTGAAGCGGCTTATAAGAATTCTCATAAGGGGAAAAACTCAGAAGAACTTAGAGCAGAAAATATTCTAACCAGTAAACCATTATATCTGCCGTCGTAATCTGAGCTTTTAATTCTGCAACTATAAACAAGACTGTAGCGCGATCTTTGATTCCAATCCATTCATCGTAATTCAAATTCAAAATCCTTTATTGATTTGGGTCACAATGTGACGCTTATGAACGTCAAAATAATAAATTTATAAAATAATTACTTAAAGACTCTACATTTACATTTACTGCCACGTTCGCAAAGCAATAGGTAGAACCATGAGACAGAACGGGTAATAAAACTCACGGTCACTCTTTTTCATCGCCAGGTTTTGCATAATACACATAATTTACATTTTGTAAGGTGCTGCAACTGTTACACCTTCTATATCACTTGTATATATTTACTGTACATAATAATACTCAAGCATAATACTTTTGATGTTCATTTGGTTAGCCTCCTCAGAATAGACATGGTGAAACAGGAGCATCCACTTACATTATATATACCTAATAATGCAGGCAATCGTTAGCCATCCGTCTATCTATGAGAGAATACATATTTTTGTGTCAGACATCAGACTTCCTGACTAATGCGAAAGACATGTGATTACGCATACTAGCAAATAAACCATTAACACTTTCACAGCGGATCACGATCTCAGCTCGGCATTCATAATTTTCTCTTATTCGCGAATCACGAGTAGCACTCGTGATCGCCTTTCATACTGTTTATTAGAAGAACACGACGTCTTATCGTGAGCCGCTTTGTACGTGTTTGTAGCTGAGTTAATATGCTACACACACATATGCAATGTTTGTATGTAGTTAGAACGCGAGAGCAGTTCGCGATCGCCCGCGCCCGTTCAGTCAGCCGTCGGTGAGTGCACGGAGTGAGTGTAACTGTTTTTGGCGCGAAACACAAAACACTATCAAACACCAAACTGGGAAACGAGGACGTAAGGAGACTGCTTTTTACTGCCCTGACCGTAACGTGCCATTATGTTATGATAAGTGCTTCAAAAAGTACCATACACTAAAAAAATATCACATTTGAAAAGACCTAAGGAGACTGTATGACGTTTTTTAATTGAAAATATGACAATTTTTAATTACTTTTAATAAATTAACATAAATAATATAATTTGTTTTTATTTATTATCCATAAAATACAATAGAAGATGTTATATACACAAAAAGAATTATCCATATTTGCTGCATGCTTTTATTTAAAAAAGTAAACCCTGTAAAAAATATGTTACTTTCAGATCGTTTAAGGACATAATACCAGAATACTTTAATATGGATCTGAATGAAATCCCATGGGGGGAAATAGGTCAATTATGTGACGTAAACGAAATGGTAGATCTTTTTAACTATTACAAAAATTCCCTATTTAACAATCATGCACCGTATAAAACCAGATTATTTAAGGGTCCACCAACACCTTGGATCACAGACAATATCAAATTCATGTTCAAATTACGGAACGAAGCTCATAGTAGGTATCGCCAATCTCGTCTCGAAGTACAGAAGCGATACTATTTAGACCTTAAACACCAAACAGTACTGGCATTATACAACGAAAAAAAGGCGTTTTTCATTAAGCATATTAATGAAAACAAAAACAATTCAAAATTATTATGGTACAATTTGAAAAAACACGTACCTCCAGCAAGCACAGACGATGGAATGCTTGTAGGGCAATTACAGGATCCTGAGGGTTTGAATGCGGCATTCTTGGATGTTCCAGGGGAACCCAACGTTAGCATCTCACATCTTTCTTATTTCGAGTTTAATCGATATAGTACAGCAACCTTTTCCCTACAACCCACAAACAGCCAAGCGGTTTATAATATAATTAGAGATATTAATACAAACGCGCGTGCTATAGATGACATCTCTAAAGAGATGCTATCCCTTACCTTGCCACAATCACTTACCGCCATAACAGACATCATAAATAAATCCATCACCTCGTTTTCATTTCCCAGGTTATGGCGGAGTGCTATTGTTAGACCAAATTCAAAAAATAATAATCCGCTAAATTATAAAGATCTTCGCCCTATAAGTATTCTACCTTGTCTGTCCAAGGTGTTGGAGAGGGTGTTTTATGTTCAAGTCATGAATTACTTAGAAAAAACGGCATTCTACCCGACCTTCAGTCTGGGTTTAGAAGAGGACGTGGTACAGCAACAGCTTCAGCGGATGTCGTGGGTAATATTCTCGAGACTCGCGATCGTGGGGAGTGTACGATACTTACCCTGCTTGATTATTCGCGCGCTTTCGAATGCATAAATATTTCGCTGTTACTTTCTAAGCTTTCGTACTATGGTTTTGAACCGCATACAATCAGATGGTTTGAAAGCTATTGAACAGGCAGGCTGCAGCAAGTCGAAATACGCAAAAATGACGGATCAGTGATGATGTCGACTCCGCGATCGGTACCTCGAGGTGTTCCCCAGGGATCACTTTTGGGACCACTTCTGTTTGTTTTATACACTGCCGACATAACAACTAACTTCAAAGACTGCTTGTACCACATGTATGCCGATGATACGCAATTGTATCTATCATTTAACCCTCAAAATACGGCGACTGCTGTAGCCACTATTAATGCGGAGCTTGACAGAATAGCGGCGTGGTCCGAGCGTAACGCTCTGGTTCTCAACGCACAAAAATCTAAATTTTTGGTTATGGGCAGCAAACACCAAATTAACTTAATATCATCTTTTAAACCCAAGATCGAAATAATGGGTGATGAAATACAACAAGTGCAATCTGCGCGTGACCTTGGTTTATTGATCGACCCTGAGCTGCGTTTTGAGGAACACATCAATGGCGTTGTAAGAAACTGTTTCTATAGACTCAAGATTCTATACCGAGTAAGAAGCTATCTCAGCCTCACTCTGAGAAAGAGGCTTGTAGATCGCTTGGTGCTGTCGAGACTTAATTATTGTGATACTGTGTATGGTCCCTGTATCTTGACCAGGACGCAACATTTAATACAGCGTGTACAGAATGCGTGTGCTCGATATTGCTTAAATATACCCCGGAGAAATCATATCACAACTCACTTAAATAATAATGATATACTAAAAATGTCAGCGCGGCGTAAACAACATTTGGCAAAATTATTATTTGGAGTTTTGAGTACGGGAGAACCTAAATACCTTTATAATAAATTAAATTGGCGACAGGATCACTACAGCTACTCCACTTGCTCCACCGCCAGACCGCTATCCATCCCTCGGTACAAAACCACAGCCTTCAAAGGGTGCTATAAATATGCGGCTACTCATATTTGGAATGACCTACCTCCACCAATAAGGTCCCTGAGAACAAAAAGAACGTTTCAAATTAATCTTAAAAAACATCTCCTGCAAGAACAAAAATGCGACCAGGAAAATCAGTACAAATAAATTTTACACAAACATCAGTACCAAATACTTACGTTTTGTTTATGACCACTGGGTAGTATGCCGGACGCTCTTGACAGATGTGTTTATGCGGTTGGAGTGTCTCTTCCTATATACTCGAGCTATACTTGCGCGCTTTTCTGTTCGGTAACGAACGTAACGTGCTTAAGGAGCGAGTTGGCGAAACTGTTGTAGTTTTGTCATCGGGCTGGGCTGTGGTGGAGCTAGTGAAGGGCTGAAAGAAATATAGGCAATAAAAAAATAAAAAATGTATGTATATGTGCATATATATCTATATACATGTGCATATTATTAAGTATATATTTATGTATGTAACTGTCTCAGTATGTATAGGTGAAGTAATGTTGCAGGTGTATAAATGTCTACATATTATTATAATATATGCACACACCTTTTAATACGTACCTCTTTTCCACTGAATATTTGGGATTTTCGTGGCAACAAACATGTTCTCCTTTTTTTGTGTCTTAGTATAAGTTAACATAGTCTTAATATATACTACTATGTCTTCGTACAGATGCCCGTGGCTGATAATATTTTAAAATTGTTGTTTTTGGTCGCGCGTCAGCCATTCTCGGGCAGCTGAATGATGGTCGAGTGGTTCTCTCGCAATTTGCCGTTGCATAATCGAACAAGCGAGATGAGACTGTGTGCATAAGCGAGATGCATTACTGGCCAAACCAGTATTCGAAAACCGGTTAGCGTTACTGAAAAACAGCATGCTATATTGTTTACGCCAAATGCAAGCTTTTATTATTTTAATTATGTTTTTCTGTTTATGTTGTATGTCTGATATCTGTGATCGTCACCTGGGGTTACCACCTAAGATCAGGGTTGATTTATGGTCTTCGCCATAAACAGCATGCTATATTGTTTACGCCAAATGCAAGCTTTTATTATTTTAATTATGTTTTTCTGTTTATGTTGTATGTCTGATATCTGTGATCGTCACCTGGGGTTACCACCTAAGATCAGGGTTGATTTATGGTCTTCGCCATAATCAACATAAACCTGAGTGGTAACCTCGTTTTTATAGCATGCCTGCTTGTTATTTTGTAGTGTCTGTGTTTATGTAATTATTTAACTGCTGTGTATGTTATAAAAATAAATGCATTTTCTTCTTCTTCTTCATATACTCCTGTCCGTAATTTTTCTATGATGTTAACAATTATGCAGAAATTTACCCGCTTAGCGTATCAAGCGGAGCTCTAAACGCTCCGCTGTCAATGTTTAAAATACGTACCTATTAAGTTGTAAAATCTCCAAAAAGCGGAGCATGGCTTCCAAATGGAGACATTAACGGAGGTCTAGCTTAGTAATTACGGCTAATGGTAATCTAGCTTAGTAATTAATTAAAGGAGATTTATTTATAAGCTTTGATACTCTAATCTCTATAACTATAATAAAAATAAATAGTTGCCAATATTAATATAATAATAATGAAAAACACAATAACAAATCCTTTGTAAACTTATTACATTGTCCATTGTCAGCCGTATTAGTTATAAAATTTAATTTACCGATAGGCAATGACATTATTCGGGTTAACCGCAGGTAAATTGCTAAGGGTTTCCCCGAAGGGTTTCTACGTCTATTGTGTGTATAGGCAAGCATTGTAAAGAGTTTTTATTCAAGTTTGAAAATACGAATTGAATTATTGACAGACTTTGATTTTTTTTAAACTTTTTCAACTTAGATTTTTTTATGATTATGTTGTGGATTTCTCAATACTACAAGTCTATTTATAGTCATATTTAGATTTATAATTTAGAAAAGTAAATATGGTTAAGAGTTATAAAATGTGATGTCTGTTTTATTCAGATGGTCTTTATCAAACAAGTAATTTTTATTTTTATTTTATTTATTTATTGAAACCAACAGCGTTACAATCGTATTTCTAAACATAAACAATATCCAAATTAAGGCTAATAACAGGCTTCAAGTGAAATTATTACAAGTAAATACAATATTGCTGGATTGCGCAGACAGGCAAAGAGGTAGGCAAAATCTTTAGGAATAGTGACAATTAATGCTTTAAATCAAAGTAAGGCAAGGCTTAAATATAAGCGTAAATGAATAACAACTGAGTGATACCTAACAAATGTATCTCCTGATATGAATAAAATATGTATCTCCTGAATAATAATAATATTAAAAGTGTACACATTAGGTAATATACTAACCTATAAATAAATTATTTACTCAATTATTATTGTCACACATGTTTGCGATAACTTGCTTTACATAGGTTTTGAATGTCGATTTTGAAGAAAAGAATAAGTCCGCGTTGTGAAAATCAGAATTGTAAGTACGAGGCATTCTAGTCAGTGGCGAGTTAGCTGCATAATTCGTGGAACGATGAGGTACGTCTAGTAAAGGGGTATGACGTGTGCGTCGCAAGGGAACGCGCAGCGCCACACTTGCCACTAGCTGTTCACAATCAATATGACCATTTACAATGTCATGTAAAAAGCTCATATCTAATAGCTTTCGTTTCTCTTCTAAAGTAAGAAGACCATGTCGGCGACAGTCCTGTACATAAGGTATTGTCTGATAGTGCAGTCGATAGTTAAGGTGATCAAGAAACTTTTTCTGTATTCGTTCGATACGATCTTTGTAGACCACATATTGTGGAGACCAGACTTGACAGGCATATTCCAAAACACTGCGGACATATGCATAATATACGGTTTTGATAGCAGAATTATCATTAAATGGCTTACAAGAACGTATAACAAAGCCCAAGTTCCTAAACGCCTTGGCCAATATATTATCTATTTGATCATTAAGAAGCATTTTTTCATCAAAGAGTACACCTAAATCACGTACTACTCTAGTTCTTTCAATTTTAATTCCATTAAAGTCATAATCAATCATCAGCGGCGTTCTTTTACGTGTGAAAGTAATACATTGGCACTTTTTAACATTAACTGTTATATAATTATCCGTATAGAATTTAGCTAAACTATTCAAATTTGATTGTAATTTAACGCTGTCTGGTTCCGAATTGATTTAATAAAATATTTTTGTATCATCCGCTTACATAAGCTAATTTGCATATTTAATATATTTCCCTATGTCATAAAGGTAAGCGTTATAGAAAAGTGGGCCCAAATGGGATCCCTGCGGGACGCCAGAAGGGACGTCTACAAAGTCTGAACAATGCCCTCCAATAACTACAGCTTGCGACCTTTTCGTAAGATATGACTTTACCCATCTAAACAGATCGCCATGAATACCTAACTCATAAAGCTTTCTTAACAAAGTGGCGTGATTTACTCGGTCAAAAGCTTTTTCAAAATCCATGTAAATCACGTCAATCTGTCCACCCCTTACCATATTTGTTAAAAAAAAACTGTAAAAACGCTTAAGTTAGTGATCGTAGACCGATATTTCAAAACACCGTGCTGCTGAGCAGTGATACCTCTTGTAAGAGTGGAATAAATGGAATTATAAACGATTTTTTCGAATACTTTAGCGACCGTATTTAAGATAGATATACCCCTGTAATTATCAATATTTGCTTTTGAACCTTTTTTATGAATGGGTACTATAAGCGCCTTTTTCCACATTGAAGGAAAAATACCACTACTCAAAGATGTATTAAAAATATATCAAAGTGGTCTTGTTAGAGAAGATGCACAGGAAGACTAAAACACAGGTGGAATGCCGTCACTTCCAGCACCCTTAGACACATCCAATGATTTTAGCAATCTTTCTACGGTTGCTTCTGTGACTTGAATATTGGAAATGACGTCATTACTATCGGTATTGAAAACAGGAGATGAAGAATTTGATGCCATACGAAACACACTTTGAAAAAAGTCATTGAAAGCATTACATATGTCTTTACCTCCAGTGTATTTAGAATCACCATAAAATAACATTTTAGGATAATTAGAACCCTTTCGTAATGATTTGATGTAGGATCAAAATACCTTGACATTAGTCTTTAATGAGTTTTGTACAACAGTTCAAACCAACTGCTATGACAAATATCTATTTGTCATAGCAGTTGGTTTGAACTGTTTTTTGTCTATTCCTTAACAATGCTATGCAAACTCATCGTAATAGCGTTTATTACCGGTTCGTTTCCATTTGCGATGTACTTTATTTTTCTCGTTAATTATGTTAATGAGTGCTTTACTGTACCAGATGGGATATATAGCCTTACCTCTACGGCTCTTTCTAAGTGGAATATGCTTTTCAATAGCGTCGTAAAGTATAATGTACATAGCACTAATAGCATCTTCTACATTCTTATCACAAAATATTGAATGCCAATTTATTTTATGGAAGTATTCATTTAAAGAGTCATAATTACCCTTTCTGTAGATACGCCTTGGAATTTCGTTTTCTTTAAGTGGTGACATTGAGAGATCGCACAAGTCTATAGTGAATACAGGATGAGCCAAGTCAAGCTTAACCAAGGGAAAAGAGGATGGATTAATTTTTAACGGTAGATTACTAAATGTTAGATCCAGAGTGTTACCCGCGTAATTTTTTTGAGTATTATATTGAGTCAGACCCAAAATACTTAGCTCTTCAACGAATTTTATACCAGCAGTTTGTAGCTCAATAGTTCCGTATTTTCTATGAATAGGCCCATCACTATTCCACAAAATACATGGCAAATTAAAGTCACCCAGTAATAAATAGTTTTACCGTGGGTACCGGTATATAATCATCGCTTGCAATTCAGTTATTAAATGATTAATATCCATGGTTAATGTCCCTGAATTAATGTAAACAACGCTAATATGTAGGTCTGCACAGGATGCATCGGGCGCAGTAGTAAGAGTACGCGAAGGTATGGTGACGGTAATCATTTCGGAAGGCGGTGCATGACACTCCGTACGCACAGCAGAAAACTCGTGTTTTACTAATATCATTACGCCCCCGCCTGTTTTCTTATTGCAGGTTGTAAGATCACGGTCCTGTCAAAATACAACATACCTGTCATCGCAGAACTCCCGGTCAAATATGCCCTCATGAAGCCACGTCTCCGTTATCACTATTATAACTACTTTTAAACTACCACGATTTGCACACATACTAAAGATTATGTAACGGGTCTGAATCGTGTTAATGAATGAAAAGAAAGATGAAATACCTTTCTATTTTTCCCGACGTTTCGGCATGGGTTACACCAGCCGTGGTCACGGGATGACTGATGTTCGTCAGCGCTGCCTCCGAGAAGTGCGGGTTTTGGAAACTACCCTCACTTGGTCTTCACAATTATGATAGTATAATTATGTGCGTAACTGTCGGCACTTCGACACACAACACTAATGGTATCTACACACTGGCGCGTAATGTCACCTCGTCGGTGTCTACATTTGCTGATGACAGGATTCCAAGATGTCGATAAACGGTAACCATCCTCCAGGTTGAAATTCGCGTGCTTTTTAATTTCAACCGCTTCCCGTGATATTCTTGAAGAATAGTGACGGTCTGTGGAAAGAACCTGGGGCCGATGTAGCTCAATCCAGTGATTGGATCCTGACTCCAACAAATGCTCAGCTATGGCCGACTTGGTGGTTTATCGGTATTTGACGGCCGTGATGTGTTCCTTAACTCGTTTGGCGATGGTCCTTTTTGTTTGCCCGATGTAGGAACTACCACAGCTGCAATCCACCTTGTACACGCCTGGTGTTTGAAAAGGGATGACATCCTTTGGAGTACGCAGGTGATTTGTTACTTTGGAGTACGGACTATATATAGTCTTGATGGAGTATTTTTGTAGTACTGTTCCAACTTTATCCGTTACTCCTTTTATGTAGGACATGAACGCTGGCGCTCTGTTCACTTCAGTCAGTCTCAACCTTTTCCTTGACCTTCGCATATTGTGTTTGTAACCGTTTTGCTTGAGTACTTCCCGAACATGTGTGAGCTCACTATCTAAGTGTTCGGGGTCGCAAAGGTCATTTGCTCTGTTTGTCAATGAAGCAATAACGGAATGCAAATGTCGCGGGTGAAGATGTGAATTTGCGTGTAAGTACCTGTCCGTGTGTGTGGGCTTCCTGTAAACAGTGTGTGACAGGTTTCCATTTTCTCTCACCTTGATCTTGATCGAGACAAATAGAAAGGTATTTCATCTTTCTTTTCATTGATTAACACGATTCAGACCCCTTACATAATCTTTAGTATATCACAATTATGTCGTAATCACAACACAAAACGTTACACATAAATTCCGAACACTTAGTCCTCAGTCCGCGAGCGTTTTGGTAGAAAATATTTACGTTTGGCTTCGCCATTAGAAGTAGGTATTATTATCAAGAGTAATTATTACAGTCACTGCACTCTTTGCTGGGTACATAACTGGGCGCGAGACGGTATACGGCAAATACTTAGTACATTTGTACATTCACCCACATGCATAGGAAAAAAGGTAAACTCAAACATCATACTTATAATAACGCCGACACGAGAAAAACAAAGCACTATGATATTAATACCAATGGTAGTATATACCCTATTGGTTTCGCAGCTAGGTATTAGAATATCCACGCATATCACCATTATATCGTACACATTCAATAAATATGTAATACTATACAAACTAACTGAGACAAAACAATGTCGTATTTTTATGCAAGCGATTATCACAAACATGTTCGACACGTAATAAATGCATTTTATAACCAATTATTTATGAGATTTTCCATATTTATTGAGATACCGACAATGATAGTTATTATTTTGCAAATCATGTGACATTGAATAAGAATGACAAGAAGCGGCATCAATAATACGTTCAGCTTTTACACTTGCCTTACAAAGACTATTTAAATTACTGAAATATGATTTAGAATCAATAACGTTATTTAAAATGAGATATAACAAATATGAAAAGTAAACTAAATTATTTTTGTTTTTAAATCCTCTTCGTCTAGTATTTGGATCATAGGACTGGTATCGTTCTTCCTTATACGGATGTAGCCGTTTTTTGACCATACATATTGGTATTCTTTGGTCTTGGCTATCTCCTTGCATTTCTTGAGGAGTTGCTTGTTGTAGGGAGT
This sequence comes from Euclidia mi, assembly GCA_944739405.2. Classification (NCBI taxonomy): domain Eukaryota; kingdom Metazoa; phylum Arthropoda; class Insecta; order Lepidoptera; family Erebidae; genus Euclidia; species Euclidia mi. The sequence continues at coordinate 15,432,553 of OX123198.2, read as the reverse complement.
CAGGTTGTCATTGACATAAATTGGTTTTGTTTCACCATTTATGCCCAGCTCCTTGGTGGTAAGGCGGAGCTCCAGATATGATGTTATCTTTCAGGAGCCTGGATGATATTTTGGCGATAAGTATCCTTGGTCGTCCATTTATTTTAACTTTGGTGGCTTTTCTATTAGCATAGATGACATCAGAGGATGTAATGGGCACGTTTGTCATTTTAGCTATCATGGTTACAATCTCAGTAGGCTGTTCGTAGATTGATTCAGGGATACCAATAATTTCGAGGTTCATTTGCCTGTCACTTTGATCGTTCAAGTTCATCGCGTTTTTATTAATCTAGTCTCTGCCTGTAACTTGGTAACTTTTTCTTCTAAAATAGTAATTTTGTTAATACTTGGGTGATGGTCTTAACTTTATTATTGAAATCATCGTATTGGGCGGATTGAAACTGTAACGATGTTTTAATTGTCTCCATATCAGCCTTCATGTCGACGTGATCCCTTATTATATCCTGTGTAATTTTTTTCATCTCCGTATAGGCCTCACGTATGCCATTCATTTCAGTTTTTAGTTCCTGAGACGCTTCTTGTATCTTTAATAAGTCCTCTTTTACACCAGTCAGGTTGTTAGTGATTTTACTTACTTCTGCATAAATATATTATCTAACTTAGATGTTATGTTATCCGTAAACTCTTTAAATGAATGCACATATTCATCCCCATGTTTGCGTTTCCGTTGCGTAGCATTCATTAAGTTTATGTTCGAGTCTGAATCGGAGCATTTAGGTGGTGAATGCATCATAATTTGTCGCTTCCGTTTACCAATGATTCGTGTAATCTGCAAGGCGATGCCGATTTGTGACTACAACTGCCGAGTGACGTATTTGACGTTGGCACGAGGTAAACAGGTAATAAACAAGCAATCCAAATGATAATGTACACTATTAATTGTGAATAAGGTTGAGATTAGAAAAGTGCAACTTTGTAAAAAATCTAGTATTCTACTGCGGCAACCAACAACACGTCCGTCTACGACGGGCACAGTACCTCTCTAGATATATTCCTTCAGGATTTTTTATTTTGTTTACTCCCAGACAATATAAACAAACAAAACATCGACATAGAGTCTAAAAGATGTGCAAAGATTAGACGACCGTCAAGATACATCAATGGTGGCCAGACACATTTCACAGCTCCTATCTAGGGTTGCGTGTATAACAAAAATGACAAGATGTGCAAAATAGCTAAGAGGTACGCAAAAAAATAAAACGTCCACTGATGTCTGTTGGGGCTAGTTCCACCCACTTTCACAGTACTATATTATTATCTACTTCTGACGATGTGCAGTAGAAATAACGATAGATAGGATAAGTTTTGAGTCTCGTAAAGTCCTGTAAAAGTTAAACTGTCTTGGAACCCGCAAGGATTGGATCAGAAGTATATTGGAGGACTTGGAAAATAACTTATTCATTTCCCTCCAGATATAAAGCAGAAAAAAGTAGTTTTAAATAATTCTATAATTATTTTATTATCAGTCATTGTAAATACAGCATCCACAAAAAGTAGGTGTTACTTATGCTGAGCGAGGCTAGGAAAAGAAGGTGAATATTTTTCCTGCATATTGCTTATCTGCCTGCTCATCTCTGATAGAGGTGCAGTCTTAGGGCTCAGTAACTTTTATTTGTACACAAAATTGGACTGCGAGACGAAGCTCGATAGTAAGATGGAGGATGGTTTACATTAACGAGTAACAAGTCTCCGTGTTGATAAGATTGTTTCTAAACATACGATAAAATAAATAAGACTTTTGGTCTAGTGAAAACGTAACGTTGAATTATATTGGTTTGTTTCTTGGATTAGAAATTGTGTTAATAAAATGTCTTAATCGTGGTGTGATATTAGTAAGCTGGAAAAATCAAGTGCCATTTTTAAATTAGCTTGTCCGCAGAGCGACTAGTCTGACCTCTGCAACCAATAGGGATAACAATATTCCATGGCTTAGACCAGTGTCAGTTTATTCATAGGTACTGGACTCCCCATAACGACTGCCAAAGATATAAATGAAAATCTGAACAGACTGCTTAACGTGTTTTCTCATGAAGCGCAAGCAACTATCTATCAATTTAAAACACTCATTACTTTTAAAAGTTAGAGATGCTAGACTATCGCTGCTCTAAAGATTTTATAAGACTCTATCTAATTACACTTATACTAAAATTAAGTCTTCCTTTGATCCTGTCTGTCTGTATGAACGCGATAAACTCAAAACTACCGAAGAGATTATTGTACATATGTATATCACCATTAGATAGTATGTGAGTGATTCCTGAAGAAGTTTTAAGTGTTAAATAATGGAATTTGGTGAATTATGGTTTCAAATTATATCCCAGTAGTATATTTGACTTTGACTGCGCTCACTCACTTCTATTGGCCTTTATTCAACGTTTAATCCAATTATTTTAAAATAGTTAATCTCAAAGAGAACCAACACAGCTTACCTAAAATTCAAAACAATTATGTTCTACAATGCTTCCAATCCATTACCAACAATTTCGTCCACTCAATGGCTTCACTCAAACAATCCCGATTGATCAGTGTACAGAGAGATTGCGGTGAAAATTATTAATGAATATTGAGTTCCTAAAACAATACTGAGTGTTGGCTGCGAGGACCAGGATATAGAAAGGTCAGGGCCTTCAAAGCTACCGCTGAAAGGCAACTTTGATTTGACGAAGAGTTCTTGAATTGAAGCATTCCAATTAAAGTTGGTGCTTGAATCAAATTACGAACTACTACTTACTACGTCGACCTAAATAAATGTTTTATTGAAGTTTCTTCTATTAATAAACAAGAGTCCACTCGATGAAGACGTTTTGTTTTATAACTTGGATAATATGACGAAAGTGTGAATGTTAACATTCTTAAAAAGCTCACATATTATACGAGTAAGTATAAAAGAGACAAACCCTCACAAACGGTATCATTATGGCCTGAAGAAAGTTCTTTGCTTAATGTTATGATGTCTCAACACGACACAATTTTTGATGTAGTAGTATTTTTGGTCAACGTTGAATTGAGACGCATAATAGGATTACAATCTATAAGCTATTTTTGTATCCTTTCCATTACGAACATTCCATTACAATATTCCACTTAGGAACTTTTTAGATAAATGTATAAATCTAGCTGCAGAATTAATTCAAAACAATTTATCCAATAAATTGAATTTCATTGTGACACATTTTATTGCGTCAATAAAACAAGTGTTCTGCTTTCTATTCGCGAGCGGCAGTAGGTCACAAAGTTTGATTCCATTTCACGTCAGCCAAGAATTTTTATCAGGGAATTCAAGAAGGCATTTTCACAACGAAAGTCAATTGAAGATGATTAAAATCATCCAGGACTGATTATTGTCTATTGACGTCAAATTTCGATGTCAAAATCGGCTGGTCTCGCCTTTCAACACTATCCCAAGTGTCGCGTATTAGATTTTAAACGAGACAACTTTGTGTGATTTACTCAAATTTTGTGATGCTTGAAAGTATGCAAAATCATCCGCAATACATTTATACCTAGTGCCGTAGCTGCTTGAAAGAGACAACTGTTGGAGAACCACCAAAGAATACAAAATATCTTTGAGAATATCATAGAAACTAAAACACTTTAGTCAAGAAACAAACCTTAGAACAAACTTCATGGGTAACTTTAAGCTACGACACAAACAAGGAAGTATACATATGTACATTAAACAAAACTAACGCTAAGAGTACTAAATTCTGCCTTATCTCACCCACACAGCGATATACACACATAGTGGTCCCAACGTATGTATTAAAATTTGTGAAAGTAAATAAAGCAATACACAAGCGAAGTGAGTAGTTGCAATAGTTGAATAAGAGGGGACAGTGTTCCCTAGCACTTATCTTTAATACAAGTAAAGCCATATCGACTGGACGATGATAACACAGAGTAGTGGAGACTTTAGATACTGCTTTAAATTTTTATTTTCATATTTGCTATTAAATACGTAAATTTTTATGAGGTTGGGTGTACCAGTGCTGTTTGTTACACTTTCAAACAAGCAATTTTGATAAAATTTTACAGTATTCTAGATTACACATCCGAATCACATATAGGCTAACTTTAATAGGCCATTGCAAAACATGTGTTCTAAGTGTATATTGAAACAATCTCAAATACTATGTTTTATGTAAAAGATATAAATATCGCGAATACCAACCCACCTACCGAGCCGAAATTTTTCTCCTTTCAATAACACTTGAACCATTTTTGTTTGGTTTCAATAATAGTTCAACCATTTCTCTGCAGTGGAAACCCATTTGTCTTCTTCTCTTCGTTAAGGATGTGAGAATATGAGATTGTGGCTGGTAGATTAGGTCTGTGAGGTGGTTGGTGTTGAGAGCTACTCACTAAAACCACCGCGGTATTTCGATAGCGATCCATTATGAATGGTGATGTTACATCACCTACCTACATTGTTATCCGTGAAGACTTGAATTGGGTCTGGATTAAAGAAGATCTTAATTTTTTTTGACCATTGTGTATAAACTATATCAAAACAATCGTTTTGCCTCTTGAGGGAAGCAACTCTAAAAGTACACCATAACAGTCTTTTAAATACTATTTTCGTTATCATGAACAAGACCGTGGCAGGCATCTCGAATAACTATAAATTCCAAGCAAAATAGCTGCTGTATATAGTTGCTTTTAAATCTGTGACCCAATTAAAGAATGCTTCAATTTAGGTTTCATATTTTACATTTTACTCCGAGCCAAACAATACGTAAAATATATGCAATTTCCCTTTTTATGTATCCATTTCTTAAGATTTAGGGTGGTTGTCTGTATTTCGAAAGCTTTCAACTAAACAATATTTCATTGAAACTGAGGGATAGATATGGATCTAAAATGGGCCCTCTTCTTTTGATTACAGACTTCTATTGAAGTTAAGTAAAGCTAAAAAATTGGGCCGAAATTGTGTTTGAGTAGACCTCTGTCAAAATGTCTTTAAAGTGTTGTCAATTATATTTGTTGATGTGACATTATATTGTAGTTATATTTATTTTAATCGATACACGCACATTTCTGTTATACGTCTATTTCAATGACTTCAAAGATTAACGCGAATACATGAAAATACTTAGACCTGTTTCATAGAAAACATTTTAAGCATATTAAGTGGAATTTATATTAAGTAAAAGGTTGACGTAATTGTATTTATATAAATATTTTACTTTAGATGTAGTTTTATTTGACAAAAGTATTTGAAGATCGCAATATATCAACGCTCTAAGATAATTATTGCTTTTCACTCGTATAAAACATGTTACATACTTAATATCTCCGACAAACTAAAACAGGCGTCTGTACGTGACACAAACATGTATATTTCTTATTTTCAAGAGCCTGTGACGTTCCACTGCAGGGCAAAAGCCTCCCCAAACGTATTGTCATTTATTTAATGTTTTATTTTCGACATAAACCGAGTACATTGTCCTCTATTCGTTTTTCTTCTTCTTTCAAATTTAGAACCTCACGATCGTACCTACGCAGGTAAAAAGTTATAGCACTAACTTACGGAAAGTGAAGAAATGCAATCATGAAGTAGAACGTGTTCCAGCGGCCTCGGCAATCTATTCCGTCGAGGTCAGCAGTACGGGTGGCATTGATTTCTTTTACCTTTCCATAATTCAATATATTCAGGCCTTCCTACTAACGCGGGCTCAACCCGGTTGTAACCTTTGTGAGTTTACTTTGATACCGGTTTGTAGATGTCAGATACCGGTAGAATCTGAAAAATTTAAATCCGAAACATAACGTTTTGTGAATTTTCGTGATATGACAGTAGTAAATTCTGTTTCTCTTTTCATTCAAGTCATGTAGATGGGTCTCGTTAGCCTTGGTTGGCAACCTGTCTAGGAGAAGGAAAACACCGAAATTAAACCAAACATTCGGAGAGATGGGCCTCGTTAGCCTTGGTTGGCAACCTGTCTAGGAGAAGGAAAACTCCGAAATTAAACCAACTATTAGGTAGCATACCCGACACAAAACCCCGATCTAAGGTGTAAACCGACCCGTGCCGAGGGATTCGTGGCCAGAGGGCAAGCTGGTTTCAATCGGAGGGTGCCTGTGTTGGTGGTCACAGGGCACAGCCAGGATTCCATCTTACCCCCGTACAGGGCTCTGCGGGGATGGACTTTTTAAATCCCTATTACTCGTGGCAACGCTATGTGGACAGACATTAATAATTCTTCAAATGGCGGCGACGCGGTTCGCAACCCGTCACGTCTCGTTTCCCGCGAGGGCGAAAAGTCAATTTGCAACATTGAATGTTGGCGTTGGAATGGACGGAAAATTGGATGAAGTATGCCAGATGATGGATGAAAGAAAGATTGATGTTCTGTGTGTGAATGAAACGAAAAAGAAAGGATGTGACACTACCAAGCATGGCACATGGCCATACACGGCGTATTGGTCTGGAGTAGATAGTACCACCAGAGCCTGCAAGGGAGTTGGTTTAATACTGTCTGCGCGAATGAATGAGTGCGTAAAAGAGTTTGAATGTGTAAATGCAACGCTACTATGGATGAGAATGAAAGTAGGACTTACTCTTCTTCTTATTGTAGGGGTTTACGCCCCGGTCAATATAGTAATGGGTATGTCACAACAAGAAAAAGACGAAAGGCAGGAGTTTTGGAAGAGTTTAAGAGAGATTCTGAGGACCTGTAAGGATAACGAAAGATTGATTTTGTTAGGTGATTACAATGGATGGGTGGGAGTAAAGCGAGATGGATTTGAAAGGGTTTAAGGTGGATTCGGTGATAAGAATGTGAACAAAAATGAAAAAGAACTGCTTGAGGTTTGTTTGGAGTGGAGCCTTTGTGTGACTAACACCATGTTTGATCACAAAAGGATACATTTGTATACACGTGAGGCGAAAAATATATAAATGTGCGAATACAAATAACTTAAAAAGCGTAGAATAAAAAAGTTGCTGGACGCTTAAAATTCATTCCAATATTCCAGCGAAAAAATCTAAAAAGCAAAACAAACTTAATAAATAAAAGCATAACGAAATTAATTCATTAGCCTGTGTACCTTGAAGGGCGACTTGGCAGAAAAATCTCCGATGAGCTGAAAACTACATCTGAACTGGAATCATTCGCTTTTTTCTTTCGCGTGCAACTAATGGATTTCCGAACGAGTAGAGATAACAAGAAAATATAAAAAAATAAATAGCACAGAGTGCGCGACCGATGTCTTAGATGATTTATACTGAAATAGAAAGTTGGATTGATAAGAGCTATTCGTTGGGAATTTTTAATTTCCTTTATTATGTTTCGTTTAGAAAATATCAGCATTTCTAGGAACACAAACTAGATTTGATTAGATGTGAAAGAAACACTTATAACTGTAAACATTTCTGTACACCTACAAAAGTACCTATTCAAAGTTGGAAAATAAATAAACGACTTTAAGTAAGGTTGGTAAATAATTTGAATGACATAATTATAGTTGATGGCGTATTTAAAGATACATTTTCAACACTATTGAATCAATAATAAATAATCCTTTATCGTGGCTAATGCGCATTTGCAGACTTTCAACATGCGCAAATAATATTTTCATATATTGAAATTTTTTTTTTGCCGCTCAACATGTAAACAGTGTCTATTGGCTCCAAAGTAAACAGGCGTTACAAGTAAATGAACGCGATTTTCGTCCAAACAAACTCTACGACGGTGGCTAGTTATAAATTTCAAACCTCTCGTCATTAAAATAAGCGCAAGCCTGCGGGAGTTTTAAGGATTTACAGCATTTACATATATACAGTGTATCCGTATACATAAAATACTAGCGTACTGACTGACTGACAGGCAACGCACAGCCAAGACTATTGGGCAAAAGAAGCTGAAATTAGCATGTATGTTCCTTGGGAAGTGTAGCGGAGCACGAAGACAGAATTTTTGGATATTCTCGCCCCAGTAGGAAATATAGCGGGGGCGTAATATCCCAAGCGGGCCGAGCCGTGGGCGAAGTCTAGTTATCTTATAGAGCAATAAAATATTGCGTCACATATTGTGTATGTAACAGGTATATATAACCAATCTAGAGCCTCTGTAAATACGTTATTATTGTAATGCGGTCAAACTGGTGACCGCAATCATCAATCACCTTTATATTTTTTCCGTTCAGCTTTAAACTACACGGACGTCTTATACTCAATATCTGTGATTTAAAGTTTCTAGAACATTCCGATTGAAGCATCCCTGTTATGCGTTTATCGAATGTTATTTGTTTGATGTTATTAAATTTTCGACTATAAATCGCTTTGTGAAACGAATTTGTGTGAATCGCTGCGAGCAAACGTCTTTGACAATAGAATTTTTCAAACATCCAATAGCAATGCTCTCGGTTAGACGACTCTTTAAAAATACTTGAAGGTCTGTACTTCAATGTCATTGAGTTTACATATTGTACTCAGATTTTACATATAAGAGGTGACTAGTTTTGGAGTGAAGTTCGACCTTTGGCAAACGTGTATACAAAAGTATACAAAGTGTTTTTTCGGCATCCCGCTGAGCTGTGCGCCGCTAATGCTCAATTGACCACTAAATGGCACTTCAACTGCAGTCGCACTTGGAGTATAGCTTGTGTCGTGAGGAAGTTTACAAACATTCAATTAACGGACATACAGTATACTTCGAGTCCAGCAGCTTGTGAATCACACAAAGTGTCATTTTCTGTGGGGATCGAACCCACTACACTCGTCACAATTATAAATATCGAAGCGTTAAACCATTACGATATACGTGCAGTCAAAATCAGAACCCATTAGAGTTATTTTATTTGCTGTGTTACAGCTTTTCTTATAAAATAAATAAGCCTTTATAATTTGTAAGACACTGAAAATAAACAAGAATTCGTTTTATTGATATGGTTTACTTAACTTGTTAGTGTACTAGCAATAAAGTAAAATCCATTAGGATATTATTTTCGATAAAATATTCCAAATTTATTTGAAGTTACTAGACTTATATTGAGGTTAATATGAATGAACGTTATTTTATCATAGAGAAACGTGAAACAATTCATTTTAGTTCATAGAATTCGCAGTTAATTTTAATATTTTTATAGTTAGTTCATGTGTAACGTTTGCGACGACACCGACGTCACACATGAAAAGTGTCATATTTTCAACATGGAGATAAATTGTTATTAATAGAGATCAAATGTCAATAAAAAGATAAAATGTGGGAGGCCTATTAAATATGAGTCAATAGAATCTATTGATTGTTTTGTCCCACAGTCTGAATCGAATAAAAGTTGCGTGCAGTCAGATGATGATGTGCTCCTGACCGAATCCAGCCACGGCAGCTTATCTTTATACCTAGTCTTGCCATAAATATTGTAACAAAGAAAAAAATATTTTTTATTGCAAATAACATTTATTACTTTTACAGTGTGTTAGTTTAATATATAAATATAAAACAATTTAAAATGTAAAAAGCTTATTCGAAGTGGTCTCCATTGGCTGCAATACAGTCCTGAAAACGTTGAGGCCAGTTATCAATAGAAGCACGCACTCTTTCCATGGGAAAATTCTTCACTGCCAATCGTATGGATTGTTTTAGGGACTCCAAATTATCATGGCGTTAAGAGCAAGCCGTACTCTCTAAAACTGACCATAAATCATAATCCAGCGTATTAGGATCGGGACTAGACGACGGCCAGTCTTCAGCTCTGATGAAGTCCGAAACGTTCGCTTCCAACCAAGACTACGGGGACCGAGCTTTATGACCCGGTGCCGAGTCTTGCTGGAAGGACCATACTTGGTCATTGAACATGGTGTTGTTAAGGGGCTTAACTACCTTCTCAATAATGGTACTTTGATACACTTGTGCCGATACTTTGATACCTTTGTCACAAAAATATGGCTCAGTCACTCCTTCATAGCTAACACCCCACCAAACCATCACTGAAGTCGGATAATGCCCACGTTGCACTCTGTCGACTAATTGGAAAGCTTCCTTAGAGCTTTAAGCATAAATACTGTCCTTTTGTTTATTAAAATGTTGCTCAATTGTAAAAAGAAATGCATCCGTAAACAAAAATTTTCTGTGACCCCCCTTTGCGTACCGCTTCAGTAGTTGTTTCGATTTTACCACCCTATTCTTTTTTAAATGATCAGTTAAGAAATGACTAGTGCGTCTCTTATAGGCTGCAAGTCCTAAGTCATCTTTTGAAATACGCGACATGGTTCTAGGTGCTATCTTCATCTCCCGAGATAAAATCTTTTGCTTTCGGACAGGATTTCTTCGAATTCTTTCCCTTACTGCTTTAACCACCTTTTTCGTACGAAAACTACATGGACGGCCAAGTCTTCTTCTGTCGGAAACAGAGGAGGTCTCATTGTACCTATTAATAGCCCGGTACGCATACATTTGACTAATACCAAGTGTATAGAGAGTTTTAAAAATTGCTTTTGGCTCCATACCTAGTTTGTGTAATGCAATCACAGCGATTCGGTTCTCTTTAACACCCCACTCCATTTTAATATCGCAAAATATTGTACAATGTATTGGCGCCAAAACGAGAAAATACAATAAACAATCGTATAAAAGTGACAGATTCCGAATTCAAATGTAATATTTTTTAATTTTGTATTGTAACAGTATTTATTGCCAGACCAAGTATATGAGACTTGCCAACTGCGCGGGACATATTATAGGGCACAAGTGTGTGCGCACACACAAGTTCACTCAATATTCCCTCACTCTCCTGGTCCGATGGGACGCCACATGCGACACGACCGAAGAGAGACTGGGCGCAGGACCAAAGGCTTAACATGCTTTCCGAGGCACGGACGTGTAACACCACCAACTCCTTGACTCCAAACTTCTATTGGATAATTCCTAACAGAAGAACCCAATATCACTTTTTGTTCGACCCGAGAATCGAACCCGAGACCTCATAATCCGCAGTCACTAACTCTACCGCAGGATCACAGAGGCAGTCAGATAGTCTTATAATCGCAGACATGGGTAGTGGATAATAGGACTACGCGAGCAAAGAGTTATAGACTTTATCGTCAGCTCGTGGTAGCAACACCGCAGCACATACTGTAAAGAATATCCACGTTGCTAAAGCAACTTAACGGCCGATCCCAAAATTTGATATATCCATGAATTTGCCTACTACCACACAAAAAATGTTAAATATAAATCTATAGTAGCCAAAATGTATGGATAGATGAAATATTCAGAGTGATCGTTAGTCTTTATCCTTTCAAATAAAATCTCAATCTTAGTCCGTTCTCTGATAGAATCCTTTCTGTGTCGTTGTTATTATTGAAGAACCCAATTTCTCCCATTCCTCTTTTCCTGATGTCCTATCAATCACATTCAGCTTCTAACACTCTCCTACAAGATTTCCAAAACCTTATTTAAATGAGAAAACGTAATCGATACGCAAATACCCAGCTATCGAAAACGAATCACGCGATGCAGAATACACATGAAACCATGAAACATTCAGTTTAATCAAACGCTATAATACTTTCCTTTGTAAATTTCTCGCGTCAATAACTAAACGAAAGCTAAGATAAAACCGTTCGGTTGCAGTATATCGGTGATACCTACGGACCATTTGCATACGAAATACAGACAGCAAAAATATCGACTAGACGGAACAGACTGAATAAATAATGTAATAACAAATAAGTTTTGATTAAATACTACACAAATGTTTTCATCGATATTTTAGATTGCTGTTTGTGTTTCTTTATTAGCGGACTTTTCGGTAGTAGCTAATGAAATGCGGGATGTTATGGTTTGAAGATGGTAATATTGTAGACATTAGCATAGTAATCTTATGGTACCTATAGGTTGACTTTTAAGTTACCTATTTAAAACTGCAACGGCACGTTGCGATTAGAACATAAGCAGACCAGCCAGCCACTAAGGAAAGTCGGGGACACCTCGGTGGTTTTAAGTGCGTAGGCCTAACATCTTAAGAGAAAACGCACTGAGTTCATCTAACAGGCTGAAAACTTATATATGAGTTGAGCTATGAGTGATGGAAGGATACAGCTTTTCCACCGCAATTCGCAAAAAAAGACTCCGCAAACAGGCAAACAGTGCAAAGAAGCAAAGACGCGTCCTAAGGACCATATTAAGAAAATGGATGCAAAGCTACATTTACTCGACTTTAACAAAATAAGGGAATAGGTACTTAGTAACGTTTTATAAATAAGTGCTGTCACTTTGTTATAATCTTTAAAAATAAGAATCGTCTGGTCCAAAGGACACTTCGCTACTCGAATTGACGGTCTGACATTACTATTAAGTTTAAGGAGACACTGGAATTAATTGTATGAATTGAACATTATATAATATTTCGGAGCTTTTGTCCACGGTATCTATATTATAAAAATTAATCGATAAATGTATTGCTAAATTGGTTGCTAAGCGCAAATCTCGACAGCAGCTGAACCGAGTATGCTAATTCTCTTTTTATAATATTCCACAGATTTAACAAACAAGAACCAGATGTAGCGTATTCGTCCAACTAAGTGAGGCACGTTGACAGCTATGTGTGCGTGACATTTGGCGACTGGCACTGTACGGACACGCGCGTCTATGTGTGTGTAAAGTTGCCAGATTATGAATAATCTCCCACTATTTTGCATATAGTTTTTGCAAACGAATAAAAAAATATTACATAGGTAATATTTTATATTCGTTTGTGGTTTTGAAGAATTTACCATAGATTTAATTAATGCTTTTAATATGTAATGCTGTTGTGAAAATTATTCAAATAAAAGATACCATTAAAGTATGCTTTTATAAATACACTAGAGGACGCCAGCAGCTACGCCTGCATTTTATTTAAATTTACCCGTTTTGGCCGATTCCGTGGGAATTTCGGGAAATCCCTTCTTAGTGCACCCCTACGGTCCCCAAGGAACATACATGCCAAATTTCAGCTTCCTGCGCCTAATATTTTCGGCTGTAGCGTGTCTGTCAGTCAGTCAGTAACGCAAGGATTTTATATATTAGGATTTCTTAAAAAATGTAGGCTCCGAGTTAAGTTTTAACTAATTTTATTCGTAAATTGAGAAATAAATAGATAGGCTTGCGTCATAAATATTAATTAGCTAAGAACATTTTGTCATGCATACAATAAATTATGAATATCATAATCATAAATCGTAACCAAAAAAAATTGCAATTAAAAATAAATAATGGCTACAATAAATAATTTCTGTTTCCGTACTTAATGTACACACGGCGCCAAGTCAAGCTAAATAGTCGAAGTACGATTTTGATACTTATTCCCTACGCCATAAGAACGGTACAAAGGTCAAAGTGTATAGCTTGATAAGTAGCCGCGTGTACACGAATATTTGGATCGTTTGGGGATCGAACTCAAAACAATGTATATACTAATGGAAATCCTATTAGTATATTTATAAGAAAAAATATAATCTACAATATACTTTTACAATACGTTAATGTATTTTTCATTAACATGACAATCATTATTACCTACATAATCAATTAACAAGTGCATTTTCCCTAATTCAGGGAAAACGGTGTCGACGTAAACTGGCAACACTTACATATTTTCTGCAGAAATACGAATTTTATCGAAATAATATTATAAAACGGTCAAATAATCCATAGTTATCGGTAAGAATATATTCCATCTTCCCGTATTTGCTTTTAGAAACAACTTTTACAATGTTTAAAAACGCAATACGGCATTTTATGAATTTAAAAGCTGGATCGATCGTGGCGTGTGAACTGTGCGATGCTTCGCAGCGCACTGAGTCGAGTTTGTATTCGCTTTTCAATTTTGTATTTGCTTTAGTGGCCTCACGCAAGTGTTCCGCGCGCTCTGTCTGCCTTTTATTCTATAGTCTTAGTAATATTCCTTGAAGTACGAGAATGGTTCTTATGGGGTGAAAAAAAAGAATCGACTGTTAGGCGGTACGAAGTTCGCTGGGTCAGCTAGTTTAGAATAACAATAAAATATCACTCGGTTAGACAGAATGTATAGCATGGGGCATGTTAACTAACAGGTAATATAAAATTTATATATTTATGGTCAGATAACAAAAAATGATTACATAAAAAAAGAGCGGTGACGATATAGTGGAGATACTGAACAGAGCGTCATGCAGAGGGTATCGGCGCGCACAACTGAATTTTCGAAAACGTGCGTAGCGTGTATCGTATTTAGATGTTAATCATCGCTTGGCCCGCGCTCCCTAGAGCACATTAAGCCGTCGATCCTCACTGTCATGTAGATTAAGACAGTCGCTATGGGGCCTCCTAGGCACAGGGCAAGTCATTACTAACCATCTACGGTACATATGGAAGAAAACATATGTTTATGATTCCGATAGGTATACCTGGACTAAGTGTAATTTATGAGCATTGTTGCACATTTTACAGATCACAGTGAGACGTTAATAGATATTGTGTGTACTGACGTTGAAGCTAACAATATCTCGGTTCAACATAAACCTGAGCTAGGGCAACCTGCTATTATATCTATGCACTTCTTATTTAAAATTAGTAGCCCTACACCACAGTGGATCCATTACAGACCATTAACAAATATAATGCCTGATATTTTCAAAGGCGATCTTTGCAGATTAGACTGGGCTTATTTAACAGTTCAAGAGAATGTGAGTGACATGGTTACAATACTAAATACTTTTATCACTACTCTTTTTGATCTACATGCGCCATTCAACAAATTTTTTATTAGAGAAAGATCCTACCCATGGATCACAGACACTATTAAAGACATGGTGAAATTACGCGACAAGTACCAAACACGCTACAAACAGAGTAAATCTGACGTACACAGAAGTAGTTACAAAGACTTGAAAAATATTGTAGAGACTGCAATCAATTATGAAAAACGAGTTTATTTCGAAAATTACATAAACAGACATATACAAGAATAAAAAAAAACTGTGGTACAACTTAAAATCGACACTTAGGATAGGCAAACAAGGAAAGCATGAATTGCCGTACATATTTAATAATCCTGAAGATCTAAATAGACATTTCTTGAATATTCCCGGTAATGATATGGTTTCCCTATCTGACATAATACATTTTGAAACCAACAGGTTCCAAACAAATACATTTTGTCTTGAGCCAGTTAGTGAGGAAGTAGTCCGTCTTCACATTAGTAGTCTCAAATCAAATGCCCTTGGCATTGATAACATTTCGTTAGAAATGCTGAGGATGACACTACCTCATAGCCTTCCATACATCACGGCAATCATAAACAAGTCTATTGAATCCTCTACTTTTCCTGATGTGTGGAAAACTGCTATTGTGAAACCCATCCCAAAAATACTTAATCCAAGCACACCTAAAGATCTAAGACCAATAAGCTTGCTTCCTTTTTTGTCTAAAGTGCTAGAAAGAGTGGTGAGCAATCAGTTAAGAAAGTATCTTGAGAGCAATAACATAATACCTCAAAGACAGTCAGGGTTTCGCAAAGGTCATAGCACTACAACAACTCTCCTTGACATAGTTGATGATATTTTGGAAGCGAGGGACCAGGGTATGGGTACTCTGCTTACCCTACTCGATTTCTCACGTGCTTTCGAAACAATAAATATTTCCCTTCTCCTTGCTAAACTTTCCTTCTATGGATGTGACTCAGCAGCGGTAAAATGGTTCCATAGTTATCTGAGTGACAGATCTCAATTCGTCCAACTGGATAATAGTAGGGATGGTAACAAGGCCAATTCTTCTTGCTGTCAGGTGACACGGGGCGTTCCTCAGGGATCAGTTCTAGGCCCTCTCCTTTTCATATTGTACAGTGCTGATGTTACCAACCACATCCAGAATACTAAATTCCATATGTATGCTGATGATCTTCAATTATATATATCTTTTCACCCAAATGATACTCATGATGCTGTAGATAAAACAAATGCAGATTTAGGTAGGATATCGGACTGGGCAAGAAAGATTTCATTAGTACTTAATCCTACTAAATCCAAATTTTTGGTTTTAGGTTCTAAAGAATGCATCAAAAGGATACAAGATTGAAATCCTGTATTAATGGTTGATGGAATCCCAATAGAACAGGTCACCGAGGATCGAAATTTAGGTTTAGTTATGGACGGTGAACTGCACTTTGAGACGCATGTACTTGAGTCTGTCAAAAACTGTTTTTACCGTCTCAAGCTGCTATATCAAATTCGCCGAAATCTCAGTACCGATATGCGTATATTGCTTTGCGAGACTCTGATATTGTCCAAACTTAACTATGCAGATAATGTGTTTGGTCCATGTTTACTGCGTAGGACTCAAAACTTAATCCAAAGAGTACAGAACGCTTGCGCACGATTCTGTTATAACATCCCACCGCGTACCCATGTCACTCCATTTCTGAACAGTGAGAACCTCTTGAAGATGTCTGCTCGTAGGCACCTACATTTAGCAACTTTACTTTTTGGCATTGTTTTATATGAAAAGCCCGAGTACCTTTATAAAAAGCTGACGTGGTCTCGCGATCTCAATCAATACAGAACAAGGGGCGCTTCACATCTGTTGGTGAAGCACAGGTCTTCTGCTTTCAGAGGATGTTTTAGATTTTCGGCTACCAAATGTTGGAATGACCTACCGCCACCTCTGCGAAGCCTGAAATCTGTAAATACTTTCCGAAATAAGTTAAAGGAAATTTTATTAAAGAAACAAAAATTATTGTTGTGGCTCTGAGACACCATTGCCAAGTGTTATTGGGTTTTTTTAGGAAATTCTCAGTAGAAGCACGGAGTCTGGTAATGTGCCCGGTACGGCAATATGCTCGCCCCCTATTACGTGGGACCTAAAAATTCATGGCGAAATGTGGATGTAATATTACACCTCTGTCTACCCCCTCGGGGATACAGGCGTGAGCCTATAAAAAAAACTAATAGTCAATACAAAATAAGTATACGACAACACATCCCATCCAATAATTAGATCATGGTAACTTTACTTAACTCTGCCGACGGCATATCTGTTTGTATCTTACTTAACACAATGTATAGACCTATCTAAACATAAATATGCGTAAATATTGTGAATATTTTAAAAAGAGATAATTACAAATATCTGTCATAAGATATGAAACTGGCAAATAATGCATAGAACTAGAAAATATATCGCAAATAACTACTTACATGAGTTGTATCATCAAAGTTTTATACATAGTTTGCGATTGTCCTTGATTACAATCACTTTTTAGCCTGAAAGAAAAAACGTGTAAGGCTATCTGCCTGACATCCAGTGTGTACTTTGATTCTTATAACATAAGATATACATTGGAACTCACTTTTTTACTTGCCTAGCAAAAGCCAATGATTTTTTTGAATGCCTTTTTTCTTGTTTCCGAAATTCTTACGCTTATTCCCCATTTCTAAATACCTGTATGATAATGATAATTAAGAACGTACTTAAGTTTAATATAAATATGGTTGTCATGCTTATAAATTGGTGTTATTGTATTGTTTTGTTGTTAATATTGTGTACATTCTCTGTTGACTTGTTCTTGTATTTTGTTATGTTGTTCTTCTGTATTTATTTGTTGAAAAAGATTGTACCTAGTTCTTTTGTTTGTTTTAGTTCTCGTAGTTTACAAAACAAACATTGTGTCAGTTGTTGTACTTCGTTTAATGTATCCCTAGACATAAAGTGTTTCGTATAGATATATTATTTATATATATTTATAGTTTATAATATTATTAATAAAAGGTCCTGTGAGAATATCAATGTTGCAGTTCAACTGCAACAAGAGCTGACACAGGCCCCTTATTTGGTCTCCACGAATCGACTGTCTGTATGCTATTGTTGTATAGTTAACTGTACCTTTTGTTTGGAGATACGAATAAAAATATTTTATTTCGTTCTTTCTTTCTTTCATTACATAAAAAGATTCCCGCGCTGCAAAGACTATCAAATGAAAACCACTTCTTTAAAACAATAAAACCTTATTAATCAATCCAAAAGACATCATAACTTCAACCAACCTTAGACAGTTTTCAACTCCGTTTCCCGCAGATATCAATAAGATCACATTTCGCATCGAAGACAAAACATATATCTGATTTATGTGAATTTTCTTAAAACAAAGAATTTATCGCTGTATCGCTAGCAAGTCAGATTTATTGTCTTATCTTAGCGATATATGAGACATATTGGCATAACTCAACTTATTTGGGAATAACATACTTATATAGTGATATTGTTCTCAATTTAGCTAGAAACCAAATGTTAATAAGCCTTTATAGTCCATTGAAAAGTTATATTTGGGGTTGCATTTGTCAGAGGACGAAATTTAATTTTTTAGATGTCAAGGGAGGGCTAACGTAAAGCTTAATCCAAATTTGTGGGGTCGTACCTGTTGTCGCGCGACCGCCATCACCGGAATAAGTAGTGGTGCGGATGGTTTTTCTTATTTATCTGGTAAACTATTCATCAGGTTCCCGCCAAGAACTTAGGGTCCCAAGCCAACCTCACCAAGTGCAAGTGGTGCACCTGCCGATCAACGGACGAGGCTCTGGCAAACAAAATATCCCGATAAGCGGCAATAGGCTCGCCACCTATTACGTGGGATCAAAACACTGGCGAAAAGTGGGCGTTTGATATGCCTCTGCCTACCCCTTCGGGGAAACAGGCGTGAGTCTACGTATGTATGTATGTAAACTATTCTTTTGATCGCACAGAGGATATGTTGTGTTCTCTACAACTTTGGTTCTGATACTTTTTGTCGTAAAACCAAAAACAAAAAAGTTTATCTTTGTTATTGTTGTATTTTGGTAATTATAGGGTTTCTTCACTACTTCTACTGTGTCCTTCGTCTTTTTTTATGAGCCAGGCTTCAGTTTATGATGTAAAAAATCGTCTATATTCAATTGTTGATAAAAAAATATATATAGAATATTAACATTTTATAGGTAAATCATTATTTCCATTGATTTTTCAATTACTTTGCTGCATCTCTCACAGAAAATTAAGGGGCTGCAGAACATTACAGTTTCCTTTGCATGGACAGAATATCAAGTTTAGAAGCCCTCAGAGTGCTTTAATTTTAAAGTTTTGTGTATATGTTGTCAACCTATGTTTTCAGGATGAATGTAATGAGTGAAAATTGGACCTTATGGTATCTTGGAGGCTGCGGAGTTTCAAGTTGGAGGACTGGGTCTTGTTTTGAACGATGTAAAGACAACTGAAATGTATTATTCATGACAGAACACGAAAAAATTACAACACATTGAAAAGAAAATTTATTACAAATTTCATTTGAATTTCGTTTGTAACTTCATTATTTTTGATTTAACGACTAAATGCTACGGCACTAAAGTTGTTCAGAACTTAATTTACAACGAAATGTGCCTTGAAATTTTACTGTGCGGCCAATAGATTCCCAGATAAAGTATAAAACCAATGTGTACCACTCTTTTCAAGATAGCGGCCGCAGGACAAGGGCTGCTATTCCACAAACTTGGATTTAACTTTGCACTGACCCCCTCTTGACACTTATAAGATAAAATTACGTCTTCTGACAAATGCACGCTAAGCCCAAATAAATTTAACATTCCAATGAACTATGTTTTATATGTCAGATACAAAAAATACTTAATATTCACACATTTCACACTCCCAAAGTAAGGTAAGGAACGCAAGTAAAAACCAATAACACCTGATGAATGTACCAGGACCACTACGCCAGTCAAAGCGTCCACAAAATTCCACATCCCATTGAAGTGGCTTATAAGAATCCTCATAACGGGAAATACTCAGAAGAACTTAGAGCAGAAAATATCCTAACCAGTAAACCATACTGGACTGCTTCCGTAGTTCAGTGGATAGCGTTTGCGACTACTGATCGGAGGTCGCGGGTCGGGCAAAAGTATTACTGGGTTTTCCGAATTCTCAGTAGCAGCTCGGAGTCTGGTGATGTGCCCGGTAACGGCAATAGGCTCGTCCCCTATTACGTGGGACTTAAAAAATTAATGGCGAAATGTGGGTGTAATATAACACCTCTGCCTACCCCTTCGGGGATACAGGCATGAGTTTATAAACAAAAGTAAACCATTATATCTGCCGTCGTCATCTAAGCTTTTAATTCTGCAACTATAAACAAGACTGTAGCGCGATCTTTGATTCCAATCCATTTATCGTAATCGTCATCCATCCCTCTATCTATGAGAGAATTCATATTTTTGTGTCAGACATCAGACTACCTGACTAATGCTCAAAACATGTGATTACGCATACTATCAAATAAACCATTAATGTCTAAAACACGTACCTATTAAGTTTTCAATAGTCAAACGTATTTTTTACATTTCTTCAATCAATGCGATTTCAAACGCTATGTCATCATAAATAGAATTGTTTATTATGAAAGAGCGATGCTTGTATCAAGTGTGAACTGAATGAAGTGGCGAAAGCGGCCGGTTACCCAACCGAACGTGACAAGTTCAATGCTAACCACTGACCTAAATTAAAAACTAAATGGATATTGTCACGAACTTGATTGTGGGAGAATATAGGACACCGATAATGCTTTAAAAAGTTTCTAATGAGATAGTATGTATGTAGATGAAAATAGGTACTATTCAGAAGGACAGCATAAGAAATAAATATTGATAATATTTAATTATCGCTTGCGAAACGGTGCAGGAAAACGTCGTGAGGAAACCTGCATGTCTGAGAGTTCTCCATAATGTTCTCGAAAGACCTGTGCAGTCTACCAACCCGCACTAGGCCAGCGTGGTGGACTATGGCCTTACCCTTCTCATAGTGAGGAGAGGCCCGTGCCCAGCAGTGTGACAGTATAAAGGGCTAATAATGAGGAATATTTGCACTATATATGAACCGTCCCACTGCTGGACACGGACTTCTCGCTATGGAAGGGTGGGTCCATAGTCCACTACGCTGACTTAGTTGGCAGAGTTCACTTTTATTACAAGAACATTTTGGAGAACACAGTGTGCAAATTTCCTCACGATATTTTCTTCGCCGTTTCGCGTCCTAGATGCGAATCCGAGACCTGCGTAGCGGTTTGTTGGTTTCCCCAAAGGAAGGCGGAAGGTACGCTTGTCCTATAGAAAATACACGGTAGTAGATCCCTGCTGATTTCGCTCGACTGGGCAGTACTACCCTCCGAAAGAATATCACATACAGCGGTAATCACTTATCATCAGGCAACGCGTCAAGTAATTTGCGGCCTAATAGGTACATAAACAAAATTTTCAAAAAGAGAAGGACGGCTTCCCAATGAAGACATTAACGGAGGTCTAGCTTAGTAATTACGTGGTAGAGACGGTTACATAGAGGATATTTATTTATAAGCTTTGATACTTTAATCTCTATAACTATAATAAAAATAAATAGTTGCCAATATTAATATAATATTAATGAAAAACACTATAACAAACGCTATGTAAACTTATTACAGTGTCCATTGTCAGGCGTATTAGTTATAAGATTTAATTTACCGATAGGCATTGACAATATTCGGGTTGACCGCAGGTAAATTGCTAAAGGTATTATCCTCGAAGGGATTCTACGTCTATTGTGTGTATAGGCAAGCATTGTGAATAGTTTTTATTCAAGTTTGAAAATACGAATTGAATTATTGACAGACTTTGATTTTCTAAAAACTTTTTCAACTTAGTTTTTCAATGATTACGTTGTGGATTTATCAATACTACAGGTCTATTTTTAGTAGTCCTACTTATTTAGATTTATAATTTAGAAAAGTAAATATGGTTAAAAGTTATAAAATGTGATGTCTTTTTGATTCAGATGGTATTTTTCAAACAAGTAATAGATTTATTCCTTCAGGATTTTTTATTACGTTGACTCCCAGACAAAATCAACAAACGAAACATCGACATAGAGTGTAAAATATATGCAAAGATTAGACGACCGTCAAGATATATCAATGGTGGCCAGACATATTTCACAGCTCCTATCTAAGGGTTGCGTGTATAACAAAGATGACAAGATGTGTAAAATAGCTAAGAGGTGCGCAAAGAAATAAAACGTCCACTGATATCTGTTGAGGCTAGTTCCACCCACTTTCCCAGTACGAGATTATTACCTACTTCTGACCATGTTCAGCAGAAAAAACGATAGAAAGGATAAGTTTTGAGTCTCGTAAAGTCTTGGGAAAGTTAAACTGCCTTGGAACCCGCAAGGATTGGATCAGAAGTATATTGGAGGACATGAAAAATAACTAATTCATTTCCCTCCAGCTATAAAGCAGAAAAAATAGTTTTAAATGCTGTAATTATTTTATTATTTATTTATTTTTATATTATTTTATTTTATTAGTCATTGTAAAAACAGCATTCACAAAAAGTAGGTGTGACTTATGCTGAGCGAGGCTAGGAAAAGATGGTGAATATTTTTCCCGCGTATTGCTTATCTGCCTGTTCATCTCTAATGGAGGTACAACCTTAGGGCTCAGTCACTTTTATTTGTACACAAAATTGGAATACGAAGCTCGGTAGTAAGATGGAGGATGGTTTACATAAACGAGTAACAAGTCTCCGTGTTGATAAGATTGTTTCCAAACATACCATAAAATAAATAAGACTTTTGGTCTAGTGTAAACGTAACGTTGAATTATATTAGTTTGTTCTTTGGATTAGAAATTGTATTTATAAAATGTCTTAATCGTTGTGTGATATTAGTAACCTGGAAAAATCAAGTGCCATTTCTAAATTAGCTTTTCCGCAGAGCGACTGATCTGACCTCTGCAACCAAAAGGGATAACAATATTCCATGGCTTAGACCAGTATCAGTTTATTCATAGCTACTGGACTGCCCATAACGACTGCCAAAGATATAAATGAAAATCTGAACCGACTGCTTAACGTGTTTTCTCGTGAAGTGCAAGCAACTATCAATTTAAAACACACATTACTTTTAAAAGTTAGAGATGCTAGACTATCGCTGCTCTATATAACGCTCTATATAATTACACTTATACTAAAATTAGTCTTCGTTTGGTCCTGTCTGTCTGTATGAATGCGATAAACTCAAAACTACCGAACGTATTATTTTACATATGTATATCACCATTAGATAGTATGTAAGTGATTCCTGAAGAAGTTTTAAGTGCTTAAATAATGGAATTTGGTGAATTCTAGTTTCAAAATATATTCTAGTAGTGATTACATTTGACTCTGACTGCGTTCACTCACTTTTATTGGCCTTTATTCAACATTTAATACAATTATTTAAAAATACTAGATCAAAACACTGGCGAAAAGTGGGCGTTTAATATGCCTCTGCCTACCCCTTCGGGGAAACAGGCGTGAGTCCATGTTTGTATGTATGTTAAACAAAACCAACACAGCTTACCTAAAATTCAAAACAATTATGTTCTACAATGCTGTCCAACCCATTACCAACAATTTCGTCCACTCAATAAACATCAGGCTTCACTCAAACAATCCCGATTGATCAGTGTACAGAGAGATTGCGGTGAAAATTATTAATGAATATTGAGTTCCTAAAACAATACTGAGGGTAAGATGCGACGAGCAGGATGTGGAAAGGTCAGGACCTTCAAAGCTACCGATGATAGGCAACTTTGATTTGATGAAGAGTACTTAAATTGAAGCATTCCAATTAAAGTTGGTGCTTAAATCAAATTACGAACTACCACTACGTCGACCTAAATAAATGTTTTGTTGAAGTTTCTTCTATTGGTACACAGGAGTCCACTCGATGTAGACGTTTTGTTTTATAACTTGGGCAATATAACGAGAGTGTGAATGTTAACATGCCTAAAAGCTCACATATTGTACGAGTAAGCATAAAAGAGACAAACGTAGCCTCACAAACAGTGTCATTATGGCCTTAAGAAAGTTCTTTGCTTATGTTAAGATGTTTGAACACGACACAATTTTTGATATTGCAGTATTTTTGGTTCACGTTGAATTGAGACGCATTGTTCCAGAGTTGCCCTAGGCAGGTGGGAATTGATGCAGAAGGCAGTTGAAGCTTGTATTACATCCATCTGAGTGGAGCAAACAAGAATTCTGACATATATTGGACTGAGTTTCTTAGCGCTAACAATATCAAATACAATATGCAGTTACCTGGATCTTCACTGTTGTCAGGCCTGGAACTAAGTTAGATAAACACACTACTAAGGTGACCACGATACGTTGAATGATATATCTAATACTTAGCTGTTCCTCCAAACTTGATACCTTCAGGACACGAAGTAAGATGTCGTACAATGTACAATTCATACTTTTTATATATACTTAGTCTGGCCATAAATACTGTTACAATTAAAAATAAAAACGTTCACAGAGGTCACTACTTTGATGGGTGATCGCTTGTGTGGCATTTATGCGGAGTGCTACTATGTTTCTGAGTGCATGGACAGCCGTCGGTCCCAGTTCTTGTCTCATGAATCGTTAGGCTATGTCGGACGCCTTCGGACGGTCTAAAAACTAAGACACTTGAGTTCATTGCACATTCATGCAAAAGAGAAGAAGTGGAAACGGTCTCTTTGTTTCGTAGCTTAGCTTTCACATCCTCGCAACATAGCCGCATAGCTCATCTATAGTGGACAAGCTGCCTAACCTATCGACGAAAACAAATAAAATTAATCGCATTTCCTACCTCCAAAATAGTGTAGCTACTTAGTCTGGCCATAAATACTGTTACAATAAAAAAAATACATATTACATTTGAATTTGGAATCTGTCATTTTTATACGATTGTTTATTGTGTTTTCTCGTTTTGGCGCCAATACATTCCACAATATTTTGCGATATTTTAATGGAGTGGGGTGATAAAAATAACCGAATCGCTGTGATTGCATTACACAAAGTAGGTATGGAGCTAAAAGCAATTTTTAAAACTCTTCATACACTTGGTATTAGTCAAATGTTTGTGTACCGGGCTATTAATAAGTACAATGAGACCCCCTCTGTTTGTGACAGAAAACGACCTGGCCGTCCACGTAGTGTACGAAAAAGGTGGTCAAAGCAGTAAGGGATAAAATTCGAAGAAATCCTTTCCGAAAGCAAACGATTTTATCTCGGGAGATGAAGATAGCACCTAGAAACATGTCGCGTATTTTAAAAAATGACTTAGGACTTGCAGCCTATAAGAGACGCACTGGTCGTTTCTTAACTGATAATTTAAAAAAGAATAGGTTGGTAAAACCAAACAACTACTGAAGCGGTACGCAAAGGGAGGTCACAGAAAATTTTTGTTACGGATGAAAGTTTTTTTACAATTGAGCAACATTTTAACAAACAAAATGACCGTATTTATGCTCAAAGCTCTAAGGAAGCTTCCCAATTAGTCGACAGAGTGCAACGTGGGCATTATCCGACTTCAGTGATGGTTTGGTGGGGTGTTAGCTATGCCGTTAGCTATACTGAGCCATATTTTTGTGAAAAAGGTATCAAAACATCGTCAGAAGTGTCAAAATACCATTCTTGAGAAGGTAGTGAAGCCCCTTAACAACACCAAGGTCAATAACCAAGTATGCTCCTTCCAGCAAGACTCGGCATCGGGTCATAAAGCTCGATCCACGCAGTCTTGGTTGGAAGCGAACGTTTCGGACTTCATCAGAGCTGAAGACTGGCCGTCGTCTAGTCCCGATCTTAATCCGCTGGATTATGATTTATGGTCAGTTTTAGAGAGTACGGATTGCTCTAAACGCCATGTTAATTTGGAGTCCCTAAACTAATTCATACGATTGGCAGTGAAGAATTTTCTCATGGAAAGAGTGCTTGCTTCTATTAATAAGAGACCACTTCGAATAAGCTTTTTATATTTTAAATTGTTTTATATTTATATTTTAAACTAACACACTGTAAAAGTAATAAATGCTATTTGCCATTAAAAAAATATTTTTTTCATTGTTACAATATTTATGGCAAGACTAGGTATAATATATCTATTAACAAACAGGCATAATAGGATTACAATCTATAAGCTTTTTTTGTATCCATTCCATTATTACTAAGTTTTTAGATAAAGGTATAAATCTAGCTGTAGAATATATTCAAAACAAGTTATCCAACAAATTCAATTTCATTGTGACACATTTTATTGCGTCAATAAAACAAGTGTTCTGCTTTCTATTCGCGAGCGGCAGTAGGTCACGAAGTTTGATTCCATTTCACGTCAGCCAAGAATTTTTATCAGGGAATTCAAGAAGGCATTTTCACAACGAAAGTCAATTGAAGATGATTAAAATCATCCAGGACTGATTATTGTCTATTGAAGTCAAATTTCGATGTCAAAATCGGCTGGTCTCGCCTTTCAACACTATCCCAAGTGTTGCGTATTTGATCTTAAACGAGACAACTTTGTGTGATTTACTCAAATTTTGTGATGCTTGAAAGTATGCAAAATCATCCGCAATACATTTATACCTAGAGCCGTAGCTGCTTGAAAAGGACAGCTATTGGAGAACCACCAAAGAAACCAAAATATCTCTGAGAATATCATAGAAACTAAAACACTTTAGTCAAGAAACAAACCGTAGAACAAACTTCATGGGTAACTATAAGCTACGACACAAACAAGGCAGTATACATATGTACATTAAACAAAACTAACGCTAAGAGTACTAAATTCTGCCTCATCTCACCCACACTGCGATATACAGACATAGTGGTCCCTTATGTATTAGAGTCTTCTAAACCAACGTATGTATCATAAAAAAATGAAAGTAAATAAAGCAATACAAGCGAAGATGAGTAGTTGCAATAGTTGAATAAGAGGGGACAGTGTTCCCTAGCACTTATCTTTAATACAAGTAAAGCCATATCGACTGGACGATGATAACACAGAGCAGTGTTCATTTTAGATACAGCTCAATTTTTTTTTCATTTTCATATATTTTGCTATTATATACGTGAAAGTTTATGAGGTTGGATGGACCGAATGTGGTTACACTTTAAAGCAAGCAAAACAGTTGTTTGGATTTTGATGATTCTTTACAAAATTAAAGCTTATACATCAGAATTACACATAAGCTAACTTTAATAGGCCATAGCAAAACATGTGATCTAAGTTTATATTGAAACAACCTCAAATATGTACTATGTTTTATACAAAAGAAATAAATATCGTGAATACCAATCCAACGACCGAGCCGAAATTTTTCATATGTGTCACACATGTTGTATTCAGTTTAATAAAGACTCTCTTTGTCAAGTCAAGCTGCTTCTCTCATACTTCATGGCACGGAATGTTTCCGCAACTCCACGTCTTGGCATGTATTTTGCGTGCGGGAGGGAATGGTGTCATCACTCCAGCCACCCCAGCTCTTCGAGGAAGGCCAGCAGACTCTTGGTGTGGCCCACTGCTTCCCTCAGGGTGCTGTGTCTTGTCAGGTACTGCTGCCTGTACTGTGCGACCTCAGGGCAGTCGAGGAGCAGGTGGGCTACCGTCACGTCTGCTGCCATACAGGCCCTGTACAGCGGGCTGTCGGTGATACCTATAGTAAATAGGTGTTTATTAAGGAATCCGTGTCCTGTGTAGGCGGCCGTGACTGTCCGCAATTGTTGTTTGGACAGCCGGAGGATTTGTTTAGCTATCTTACCGTCTACTGCGGGAAGAGCCTCCTTGGCCTGCCTACATGTTTCAATACCAATCCAGGACTGGTTGTGTTGGGTCCTGGTCCTATTTCCTACCAGGTTGTGATAAAATCCAGAAGGGAGGGGAATAATGGGCTCGGGTCCCACCACCTCTAAAGTGACCCCTCTTCTGGCAAGTACGTCGGCTGCGTCATTCCCTCTAGAGCCACTGTGGCCCTTGATCCATTGCAGTGTTAATTTGTTTTGTTTACCTAAAACTGCTTCTCTCATGTCAAATTATAAAAATAAAAATCGGTTAACAGTTTCGGTGGATGTTGCTAAAAATACTCAAGAAAAATCATTTCTAGGTGTTCACGTATGTGTTTTATAATCGCACAAGTATAAGATTATATAAAGTGCTTGGATTCAGAATGCCTGTACTTAAACGCATTACAAACGGCCACACATCGAGTTATATAATTCCAATGTAGGTTGAGCTTTCATAGTACAGGCTTGCGGTTCAAAACAGACCAAGTTAAACTGGATCGTATAGTTTGATGTCACCATGTGTATACACTGACGCAGAGGTCTAATACATGGATATTTAAGCCGCTTCGGGCTGTGCCGGGTTGTTTGGTGCGTGAAAACACTACAGCTGTATACATAATGTATGTTTGAACGTGGCGCTAGTGTTGTGTTTATACGCTTAGTATACGAAACGTTATACCCTTTCAATAACACTTGAACCTTTTTTGTTTGGATTCAATAATAGTTCAGCCATTTTTCTGCAGTGGAAACCCAGTTGTCTTCTTCTCTTCGTCAAGGATGTGAGAATATGAGATTGTGGGATTGTGGCTGGTAGATTAGGTGCGTGAGGCTCCCTCACAGGTGTTGCGAGCTACTCACTAAAACCACCGCGGTATTTCTATAGCGATCCAATATGAATGGTGATGTTACGTCACCTACATTGTTATCCGTGAAGACTTGAATTCGGTCTTGATATAAAGAAGATATTAATTTGTTTTTACCATTGTGTATAAACTATATCAAAACAATTGTTTTAGCTCTTGAGGAAAGCCACTCTAAGAGTACACCACAACAGTCTTTTAGATACTATTTTCGTTATCGTGAACAAGACTGTGGCAGGCATCTCGAATGACTATAAATTCCAAGCAAAATAGCTGCTGTATAGGTATAGTAGCTTTTAAATCTGTGACCCATTTAAAGAATGCTTCAATTTAAGTCTTCCTATTTTACATTTTACTCCCAACCACAAAATACGTAGAATATATGCAATTTCCCTTTTATGTATCTATTTCTTATGATTTACATTTACAGTGATCTGAAATGGCCTTCTTCTTTTGATTACAGACTTCTATTCAAGTTAAGTAAAGAATACATTGGGCAGAAAATGTGCCCAAAAATATAAGAGATGACAAATGAAGCGAACGTATTTGAGTAGACCTCTGTCAAAATGTCTTTAAAGTGTTATCAATTATATTTATTGATGTGACATTTTATTGTAGTTATATTTATTTCATTCGATGCACGCACATGTCTGTTATACGTCTACTTCAATGACTTCAAAGATTGACGCGAATATATGAAAATGCTAAGACCTGTTTCATAGAAAACATTTTAAGAATATTAAGTGGAATTTCTATTATGTAAAAGGTTGACGTAACGGTATTGATATAAATATTTTACTTAGATGTAATTTTATTTGACTAAAGTATTTGAGGATCGCAAAATATCACACTTTAAGATAATTGCTTTTCACTTGTATAAAACATGTTTATTTACATACTTAATATCAAATAAAACTTAGACAGGGGTCTGTACGTGACGCACACATGTATAATGTTATCTATTTAATGTTTTATTTTCGACGAAAACCGAGCACATTGTCCTATACTCAAATTATTCATAGCAAGAAATTAAACAAGATTTTGATCGACATTATAATCAAATTCTGAACCTCACGATCGTACCTTCTACGCGGGTAAATAGTTATATCACTAACTTACGGAAAGTGGAGAAATGCAATCATGAAGTAGAACTTGTTCCAACGGCCCCGCCAATCCGTTCCATCGAGGTCAGCAATACGGGTGGCATTGATTTCTTTTACCTTTCCATAATTCAATATATTCCGGCCTTCCTACTAACGAGAGCTCAACCCGGTTGTCACCTTTGTGAGTTTACTTTGATACTGGTTTGTAGGTAGAATCTGAAAAATTTAATTCCGAAACATAATGTTTTGGGAATTGTCGTCATTTGACAGTGGTAAGTTCTGTTTCTCTTTTCATTCTAGTAATGTATCATGTTAACCGTAAAATGAAAAATCAAGAAAATCTACCGTAGATTATAGCAGTGTTTCCATATGTGTGTATAAATGTGCGAATACCAATAATTTAAAAAGCGTACAATAAAATAAATAAAAAAGTTGCTGGACGCTTAAAATTCAACCCATTATTCCAGCAAATAATTCTAAAAAGCAAAACAAACTAAATAAATAAAAGCATAACGAAATTAATTCATTAGTCTGTGTACTTTGAAGGGCGAATTGGCAGAAAAATCTCCGATGAGCTGAAAACTACATCTGAACTGGAATCATTCGCTTTTTTCTTTTGCGTGCAACTAATGGATTTCCGAACGAGTAGACATAACAAGAAAATATAAAAAAAAATAGCACAGAGCGCGAGACCGATGTCTTAGATGATTTATACTGAAATAGAAATTTGGATTGATAAGAGCTATACGTTGGGCATTTTTAATTTCCTTTATTATGTCTGGCTCAGAAAATAACAGCATTTCCAGGCACTACGCAAACGATAATTTATAAGAATGAACGAGATTTGATTAGACGTAAAAGAAACATTCATAAATGTAAACATTTCTATACTCCTACACATGTACTTATATTAAGTTGGAAAACGAATGTACAGCGTTAAGTAATTTGAATTATACTTGTTTGATTTTATAGTTATTTATACATTATTATTTATACATACATTTTTGCCTATTATGTTTCAATAGAACTGAATCAATATGTCTTAAAGCGTAAAATCCTATGATATAAGTAATGCCGTAGTAACAAAAGCTGCCAACTGTATAATCCGAATTGATCCTTGAATCCGCAAAGATTTATGTGCATGTTTACCTAAACTTTTATTATGGCTAATGCACCTTAGCGGGGTTTTAACATAATTATGAACGTTATATTTTCCGCTACTAAAATTTAAATTTGCTACTAAACATGAAAACAGTGTTTATTGGCTCCTAAGTAAACAGGCATTGCAGGCAAATGAATGTGATTTACGTCCAAACAGACTCTACGGCGGTGGCTAGTTATAAATTTGAAACCTCTCGTCATTAAAATAAATGCAAGCCTTTAGACTAACGTTATTTTACAATTTTCAGCATTTATATACAATATAATAATTATGATTATCATCATCATAATAAGCTCAGCCTAGAGCAGGCAGGCCACCCTAAAAGCTCTCCACACAGATCGATAATGAGCCGCCCACATCCAAGCGCTTCCCGCGGTCTTAACCAGACCGTCGTCGGTTCACCTTGCGAGAGGCCTACCCTATCTTATATAGTGAATAAAATATTGTACTTATCACATATTTTGTTTGCAACAGGTTTATACAGTATAACCAAAATAGTGCATCTGTAAGTTTTTTTTTTTATATGCGGTCAAACTGGTGACCGCAATCGTCAATCGCTTTTATTTTTTTTAGCGATCAACTATAAACTACACGAACTTCTCATCTCAACTATAATAAAACTCAAAGAGCACTTTGTCTGTACATTGAATATTTTTGCGAAATTTCAATTGGATTGTGACATGTTATCCATATAGAACACAAAACAATATTTTGTTTGAAATTATTGTCTGTCTGTCTGTATGTTTGTTAAATCATCACGCAATAACCAGTGAACGGATTTTGATGCGGTTTTCACTAATTTATTACCTGAAGACCCGATTACAATCTTGGACAACAATCATCACGCTATCACCTATGGGAGCCTAGCAGTGTCATTCAATAAATTTAATAGACTTGAATTCAAGCAACACACTAAATTGTTTGTATCGAGATAGTGACAAACGCATAGTTTGTGTCTGTCTTTAGTTTATCAGAATCCGTTTATTCTATCAAAAGTTATCGCAATTTAAAATATACATATATCCGCAATGGTTATCAAATGATTCGGACTCAATTTGGGCAAAAGTAATAATAGCTTCTTTTCTAATATTTATATTGTCAGCGCTGGATCTTAACACCGACTTTTAATTTTGCGAGTGGTGCCATCTGATATTAATTAAAATTTTAATTTTAGCGGTACTTTTGCACCTAGAATAATATAGAATAAAATACTAGTGAAGAAGTTAAACGAATTTTTGCCCAAATTGAGTTCGAAGCACTTTATAACCAATGCGGATATATGTGTAATTTAACGGATACAATTTCCGGTTAGTGTCTGTTTTGCAATGACAATAAATAAAGCTCAAGGGCAGACGCTAAAAATTGCTGGCGTGGATCTTACGAGAGTTTCTCGTATGGTCAACTTTCCCGGGTAAGCGACTCAAGCAAACTGTTTGTCCACGCTCCGGACAACGTCACACAAAATGTTGTGTACACAGAGGCGTTGTAGATAAAATTATCGCGAGTTCACTTAACTAACGAAAGACAGTGCGCTGCAAATAGTTGTTGGAGTCGTTTACGGTTTTCATATAAAATGGAAGCGGTTTGCCTTAACGGCGGGCGCGACGCGTCGGATTACAACTGGTCGGTAGAGTTAGAATATTTTTTATTGCACACCATTACAGCTTATATTACATAGTAGAGCAGCGTAGACTTAGGTACTATTCAAGTGTTACTTTTTGAGTGCAAAGATTCAACTTAACTAATAGTTACGTAATCCGGCCAGATAGTAGGTATTTATTAAAAGAAAGAGCTAAGAGTTTAGGTGGCGGGTACCTACAGCTTACTACTTTTCTAATACAGTAAGTAAGAAACTTATGAGTATGAGGTTCATCAACCAATCTTTATGTTATTTTACATTATCAAGGCCACAGAAAGGGATACTTAAAGGATACCGACTTCCACGCGGGCGAAGCCGCGGGCACAGCTAGTACTCAATATCTGTGATTTAAAGCTTCTAGAACATTCGAAGCATCCCTGTTATGCGTTTATCGTATGTTATTTGCTTGATGTTATTACATTTTCGACTACAGATCGCTTTATAAAACGAATTTGTGTGAATCGCTGTGAGCAAACGTCTTTGACAATAGAGTTTTTCGAATGTTCAATAGAATTTTTCGAATGCTCTCGGTTAGACATATCTTTAAAAATACTTGAATGTCTGTACTTCAATGTCATTGAGTTTACATATTGTACTCAGATTTTACATTATTCTATATACTGACGTGATCTGGAGTGGAGATCGCCCCTTAGCAAACGTAGGTCACCCTCCGACTAGGCGGACTGACGATGTATAGATACAAATTGGTTGGTAGCGGTTTTGTATACAAAGTGCTTTTTCGTCATCCCGCTGAGCTGTCCGCCGCTGATGCCTAATTGACCACTAAATGGCACTTCAACTGCAGTCGCTCTTAGAGTAAAGTCTGTGTCGTGAGGAAGTTTACAAACATTCAACTAACGGACATACAGTATACTACGTCTCCGGCAGCTTGTGGATCACAATGTGTCATTTTCTGTGGGAATCACACCCACTACACTCGTCGCAGTCACAAATATCGAGGCGTTAAACTACGATATACGTGCAGTCACACTCAAAATCAGAACCCATTAGAGTTATTTTATTTGCTGTTATACCTTGGCAGCATTTCTTATAAAATAAATAAGCCTTGATAATTTGTAAGACACTGAAAATAAACAAGAATTCGTTTTATTGACATGGTTTACTTAACTTGTTAGTCTACAAGCAATAAAGTAAAATCCATTAAGATATTATTTTCGATAAAATATTCCACATTTATTTGATGTGACTAGACTTCTATTGAGGTTAATATGAATTAACGTTATTTTATCATAGAGAAACGTGAAACAATTCATTTTAGTTCATAGAATTTACAGTTAATTTTAATAATTTTATAATAAGTTAATGAAAAGTGTCATATTTTCAATATGGAGATAAATTGTTACTAATAAAGTTCGAAAGTCAATAAAAAGAAATTTGGGATTCCTGTTAATATGAATATATGAATCAATAGAATCTATTAATTGTTTTGTTCCTAAGGGGGAATCGAACAATAATTGCGTGCAGTCAGATAGTCTTATAATCGCAGACAAATGGGTAGTGGATAATAGGACTACGCGAGCAAAGACTTAAGACTTATAGATTAAATGTCTGTCACGCGCGCTACGGTGGGCCCGCACTTGTGTCTTTTTAACCGACTTCAAAAAAAGGAGGAGATTCTCAATTCGGTCGGTTTTTTTTTTCGATGTACCTATGTATACCGATTTCTCCGAGATTTCTGAACCGATTTACGTGATTCTTTTTTTGTTTGATGCGGGATAGTTTCGAATTGGTCCCATAAAAATTTGATTCAGGTAAGCCCAGTAGTTTTTATTTTATTAGCATTTTTTTATTTACCTTCACCTATCCCGATGTCTGAAATAAAATCTTGCAAGTAAATTTGATCCACTTCCCGGTCACCGATTGAGCTAAAGTTCTGTATATGTATGTAAAATGGATGACAATGAAAAATGATTGTGACTGATTGATAGAGCTGATCTGATGATGGAATTGAAAGGTGGCCAAAGGAACTCAGTAAATAAATGACAAAACTCTATCGAGTTTGGCCTCGTTACATTCGTCTTAACGAGCACTTTGGTGCGGATGGTAACTAGGATCCTCTAGGGTCAGATAAAGGAGCCAGAAGGTGGCCATACGAACTCAGTAATTACAAAAAACAATTTGGCTTTTACAATGATGATAATGGTGACTTCAAGGGCGGAAATCATGCAGTAAGGCCCTTTCTTGAGATCTATATTTTTAAGGGATGCAGCACCTTCTGTACGCCTACCCTTAACTAGTTGACAACACAACAATACACTAAAAAGTATTAAATAAAAATAACTACGTTAAAAAAACCGACATCAAAAACTAAAAAATAAAAAATAATAAAGATTCCGTGTGATATCCGTGTGGTGACGGATTAAGAATACGGAATGTCACCACCCCATATCATCCCATGGGTGTCGTAAGAGCCGACAGAGGGAGCATATTATACAGAGAACAGCACTGGAAGAAGGAAAACTTGATACAAACCCTATACCAACCCGTTTGGCCAGCGTGGTATAGTAGGCCAATTCCTCCTTTCAAAGGAGAGGCCTAGTCCAGCAGTGGACTGTTGAAGGCTGATGATGATGATGATGAAAGATTTAATATTAATTAAATACTACCTATTATTTATATATTATGTGCTATTTACTAATAGATTTGAAGTTGGTGTCAAGCCTTTAACAAATAATAATATTTTAATCACTTAAATGAATATGAGCAAATTAATACATTACATGTGTGCATATGGTTCCCACCAAGAACTTAGGGTCCCAAGCCAACCTCACCTGCAAGTGGTGCACCTGCCGATCAACGGACGAGGCTCTGGCAATCAAAATATCCCGAAAAGCGGCAATAGGCTCGCCACCTATTACGTGGGATCAAAACACTGGCGAAAAGTGGGCGTTTAATATGCCTCTGCCTACCCCTTCGTGGAAACAGGCGTGAGTCTATGTATGTATGTATGTATGTATGTAATACATTACTTCGTAAGTATGTAATTGGCTTGGAACCGACTGAATACCTATTGGTAAACAGCACATATAAATAATGGGTAGTATTTAATTAATATTAAATCTTTATTATATTTTACTTTTTATTTTTTGATGTCGGTTATTTTTAACGTAGTTATTATTGTTTAGGAAATCTGCTGAATTATGCAATTCACGTGGCGTCAATGACTACATAGAAATATTTAACAAGAGCATAAATATTTAATATTACTATAATACCACATAAACACATCACCAACTAGACCCAAACTAAGCAGAGCTTGTACTATGAGTAATAGATAATGGATAAACATGCATAGGTATATATGTTTTTTGTAAATACATACATATCATACATAGAAACACCCAGACCAAGACAAACATCCATGTTCATGCACACAAATGTTTGACTTGGCGGGAATTGAACCCGCGACCATTGGCGTAGCAGTCGCTTACACTCCCGCTGCGCTAACTGGTCGTTGAGTCTAAAGTAATCTTTATGACCTTAGCCTCAAAACACTGCTCTAATTAAGGTGATCATTTTGACCAAAAACCTTCAAAACTACATTTGGAACAAGAAATAAGAATTTCTAATAAGATTGAAACCAAGTTCTTTCAATAACATCCAGACAGTATCTACAATTTTATTTACCCTAGCCATTCTCTAAAACTCAATAAACAACAGACACAAACGGCAAATAACCCACTTCATAATAAACATAGCCTAGCCGGCTCAAATACACAACATAACTCCTTGTGACAATATCATAGCAAACATCGGGCGGAACAAAGAGCAGCGCGATAGTTGCCGCATGACGTCATAACGGCCCCTGACGTCAGAGCTTGCGTGCATGTGGGTCAATAGAACGGCAGCTCGGCCCGGGAAGCATCCGACGGCAAGAAATAGGTCACCCGACTAAAAATACGCACCTCTATTCAACAACCTTTTTCACACGGTCGCGTTGCTTTACGCTGCTGCTGTACCATGATACATGTATCCGATACCCACTGTTTTATCTTAAGAGGCCCAAATACATTACCGTAATGTCCAACAGTAAAGTTAGGATGTTTTATCTCTCCTCTTTTACGACAACAAAGGCCGACGTAAATAATCTTTTTAAAACTGGAAGAAAATGTATACCACGTTTCCTTTTGATATTATATATTTTTAAATTGAATTTGGTAGGTTGATAATGTGTGTTGAAAATATTTATTTTATTTTGTTGTGTATTTGGATAATCAGGATTGTTATAACTATAATAATTGTGGTGTGTTGCACATGAGCTATGTTTTTGAGGGTAAGCAGAATACCATCAGAATACCTAGTTAGTTTCTACGTAAGTGTAACTTCCATATTTATGTGTCCGCAAAACTTAAGAAGTATTCCATAGATTAACTACAACTAAATAGAACTTATAATTTTAGTAAAAGAGTGTTCATTTACTTTTTACTAAGCTCTATTGCTTGGCTTGTATTCGCAGTGAAGTGTTTACTCGTTATTCCAAGAAAAAAGACTTTGAGACTTTGGACATCTTCAGATTATATAGACATTGTGTGGACGAGTTAAGTCTAGTGATATGAAAACACACTTTATATAATAGGCACTTTATTTATACAAAACTACGGTCGCATTATTATCTCTGTATCTCGAGAGATTTTACAAACAGACATTACTCAAAAAAACATTTAAGGATCACACAAACATCGGATGTGGACGACCACTGTGCAGTTATTTACGAGTAGTAGTTCATTTTAAGCTACAACGCTTCAATCAAATTATGACTCCGTTTATGTTTCGGCTCTAGGACCTAGTGCCCGATCGAATCTGAATGTTCCATTCGCCCGTAAGGTTTAACATTACAACTCTGCAAAGCGCGCTGAACTACCACCGGGAAACAATACGGCGGTAGAACCGGTACGATTGTAGAAGGTGCACATTAGATTCGATTCACGTCTGTTGTAACGACCGGAATCGAAATACTTTTATCAGCTATAGTTGATTGAATTAGGTGTTTTTTTGTGGTAATGCATTGTATACTTATGGAAAGAAAGAAGAACCTGCTCTCGGACTTACCACCCTAACTATTGCAATAGACAAAGAGTGATAATACCGAACTTCTGTGATGAAAAAGGATAAGGATGCTTCTGCACAATACATCCTCAGGAGCATCAATCCAACTCTGCGTGGTGTATTCCTCTTTCTATCCGTTAGAATATTTTATCACCGTTTTGTTTTGCTTTTAGCGTTCATCATCATTCTAGCGTAATCCTAAGCTTTCACCCTACGGCACGTAAAGCCGTCGGTCCCGGCCCTTGTCTCCGGACAAGAATCGTTAAGCCAAGGCTATCAGGAGGTTTTAAAATTCCGACACCAGAGTTGGCCACACATCCACATGAAAAAGACAGAAAAAAGAAGACACCCATCGCGTGGCCTGACTTGAAGTTCGTAACAGATTGATGATTGGATGACCCCTTGTTGCATTTACAGCAGAGCACTCACATGCTTTGGGGGGCACTTTTAGAGCCAGTCTCGCTGCTTGTCTCAGGACAAGAATCATTATGGCACGTCTTAAGCTTTTGGCTGGTCCACAAACATACTAAAACAAGAGTTGGCCGGACGCATAAATGAAATGATAACTAGATAGATGCAAAAGAAATAAAAAAAATTGTTGAATACTAGCGGGCAAAGAGGAATCGCAGAATTATTATCCGAATGAACACGGTATTAAAGCTTAAAGCGGCGTTAATTGGAAGTTTTCGTATGGAATTCGGCAGTGCGAATTCATGCAATTAGTTACGCTGGCTCACGAACTTGCAGATGCTATTGAAGTGTACACGAGATATGGTAAGCATGTGGGCACTACTAACTGAAATTCAGCGTGAGCATTCCGATAGTACTTGTAAGCTCGATATTCTTAACATTTCACTTTCATAAGTGCTATCTGCGTTGCTACGATCTTGCCGATTGTTTGATACGATAACATCCATATAAAATAATATTCAAATTACTTTAAATCAGTTTTAACAATCATGTAATCCCCGACTCTGTCCACGCATTAGTCAAATACGGCGGTAAAAAGAAACCTATGTCACTCTCCATCCTTCTCAACACAGAAGATTATACCAAAACATCGCCTTCTTGCGAGGTGAAGGAAGGACAAACAAATACGTTGATGCATCTAATCTAATCTATACTAATATAATAAAGCGGAAGAGTTTGCTTGTTTGTTTGTTTGTTTGTTTGAACGCGCTAATCTCAGGAACTACCGGTCGGATTTGAAAAATTCTTTTGTATACGATAGCCCCGTTACTTCGGCAGGCTATAGGCTATATAACATAACGCTTCGACCCTTTGGGGCCGGGCAAAAGGCTAAAAAGGCTAAAAGATAATGTTGGCTAATCTCAGGAACTAGCAGTCGGATTTTAAAAATTGTTATTGCCTATGATAGCCCAATTATTCCGAAAGGCTATAGGCTATATAAAATTACGCCACAACTTTTAGGGGCCAGACAAAAATAATAAAATGGTCAAACGAGAAGGGGGTGGGTTGGGTCAAAGGCAAAAAAAGGCTAAACGATACAATCTCTATGGGTATCGTTTTCAAGATTTTCGGGACGCTGATTAATAATATGAAATTTATTTAGTGATCCAAGATGGCGGATGGGAAATCAAAGATGGCGGATGAGAAAATTTTAAAAATCAATATGTTTCGATATTTTAAGGGGTGGGGAATCGAAATACAACATCTATTTCTTGATCAAAGATGGCGGATGGAAAAATTTTAAAAATCATCGTCTGCGATGTTAAAAGGGATGGGGAATCCAAATACAATATCCGTTTCGTGATTCAAGATGGTGGATGGGAAATCAAAGATGGCGGATGGGAAAATTTAAAAATTCAATATGGGTATCGTCTCTGATGATTTAAGGGATGGAGAATCCAAATACAACATCTATTTCGTGATCAAAGATGGCGGATAGGAAATCAAAGATGGCGGACGGGATTTTTTTAAAGTCGATTTGGGTATCGTCTCCGATATTTTAAGGAGAGGGGAATTCAAAAACACCATCTATTTCGTGATCAAAGATGGCGGATGGGATTTTTTTTTAAAATCATAATGGGTATCGTCTCCGATGTTTAAAGGGATGAGGAATCCAAATACAACATCCGTTTCGTTATTCAAGATGGTGGATGGGAAATCAAAGATGGCGAATGGGAAAAATTTTAAAAATCAATATGGGTATCGTCTCTGATGATTTAATGGATGGAGAATCCACATACAACATCTATTTCGTGATTAAAGATGGCGAATAGGAAATCAAAGATGGCGGACGGGTTTTTTTTTAAGTCGATATGGGTATCGTCTCTGATATTTTAAGGAGTGGGGAATTCAAAAACACCATCTATTTCGTGATCAAAGATGGCGGATGGGATTTTTTTTAAATCATTATGGGTATCGTCTCCGATGTTTAATGGGATGGGGAATCCAAATACAACATCTATTTCGTGATTCAAGATGGCGGATGGGAAGTTATTAATATTATCACTTTGACTCACTTTTAATTATTAATATTATTGCCTCTATCACTCATTTACTACATCCTCACTTACAATAAGATAGTTATTTTTCTAACCTAGAAATAATTTATATGGCAAAACAACTTTTTCTGCGTCATCTATACGTATAGATATACGTATATATAAAAATCAATGTTCGTTTGTTTGTATACCTTTATAAACTCTAAAATTTTTGATTAAGCACTGGTAGCCTTGGTAACTTTGTTCAGAATTTCATGATAAGTGGTTTGAGAAAAATAGGAATAAGAAAAAAGTATTTTAAAAAGCGATACGGAGTTCGCCGGGACAGCTAGTACTTATATAAAATCTAATACTAATATATAAAGCTAAAGAGTTTGTTTGTTTGTTTGGTTGAACGTGCTAATCTCAGGAACTACTGGCCAGATTTAAAAAAATATTTCAGTGTTAGATTGCCCATTTATCGAGGTAAGCTATAGGCTATATAAAATCACGCTATGAGCCACGGGGCAGCGGGGAGCAGTAGCCTTAAATAGCGCGGGCGTAACCGCAGGCTCAACTAGTTTATATGTAATATTAGTATAGATTACGAGAGTAAAGCAGAGCAGCCATATACCTAATTTATTTCGTTATAGTTATACTAGACGATGCCCGCAGCTACGTTCGCTCTTTTTTTTTATTCTGCGATTTCTTCCCGATCCCGTGGGAATTTCGGAAAATCCTTTCTTAGTGCACCCTTATGGTCCCCAAGGATCATACATGCCAAATTTCAGCTTTCTGTGCTCAATAGTTATGGCACTAGCTTGTCTGTCAGTCAGCCAGTAACGCAAGGATTTTATATATACAGATAACATTGCTCCAATGTCCATTTAGTTCCACACCAAATGCATACTAATTATTTTAGGCGCATCTTATACTAATTTATAAAGCTGAAGAGTTTGTTTGTTTGTTTGTTTGAACGCTCTAATCTCAGGAACTACTGGTCTGATTTGAAAAATTATTTCAGTGTTAGTTAGCCCATTCATCGAGGAAGGCTATAGGCTATATAACATCACGCTATGAACGACGGGAGCGGAGCAGTAGCCTTAAATAATGCGGGTGTAACCGCGGGCATCGTCTAGTACTAATATATAAAGCTGAAGAGTTTGTTTATTTGTTTGGTTGAACGCGATAATGTCAGGAACTACTGGTCCGATTTGAAAAATTCTCTCAGTTTTAGATAGCGCATTTAACGAGGAAGGCTAAAGGCTATATAACATCGCGCTATGAGCGACGGGAGCGGAGCTGTAGCCTTAAATAACGCAGGTGTAACCGCGGGCATCCTCTAGTAACAAATATAGAGCGTGCCCTTTCAAAACGTTTGAAGCATTATTTAATTTATTATCAAATGCTTGTGGTACACAAACGTCATTATTTATTTTGTGCCTTGAATATTAACTCACACTGGGATTATTTAATAATTTGGGAATTTAGCACAATCGTCCCAATTTTAGCAAAATGTACACTAAGCCTGCTTTGAACTAAGTGAGACAAAAATAACTATACCTGAGAGTCGTTTTTCTCAAGGAAATTGACTTAGCTCAAAATGTTATCGTTACTTTTGCAAGTACCGTACCAAAAGGATGATGCTAATAATCTAGTTTTTTTATAACAACAGCAATTTGATTTAATGCCTGTATCGCAAGGTATGTACTTCACCAACATTTGAATAATGTGCACAAAGAACACTCAGGCTCGGAACATTTTTTTTATAACACAAGAAATTATTATTATACATTGCCTCTCAAAAACTTCTTAGAATATATACCTTTATCAAAATCAAATTACAGTACGGTCTTATCTTTAAAAGAACTATTATTACCACCAAATTAAAAAGTAAAATTACTAACCCTTAAATTAGGTACCTGTGATCTGCATATTTTCATCTTAATACTTCAAGCTTATACCAACAAGGATAAAATGTAAAACTGTTTGACCTATAAAGCAGATTCTGTCTGCAGATTCTAGTATACTTTTAAAATGTTCTTTCTTAAAAATACAGTACATAGTTTTTTAGTTCGAGAAATATTGTCAGACGAAAAAAAACTTAAAATAAAAATATTCATATTCTGTTGTAAATCTGATGAAAATGTAATATTCATCTAGACTGTATTTTTATATTAAGTGTAAAACCTCTTAAATAGTCAATTTCGTAATTCAGCTAACGTCTACTATCTTATAAGGCCTCAAGACGAAAACTGCTGGATGAATTTAATATTTATCTTACTACTTCTCGTGAATAGAAATAAATTGAATTCAGGTACTAAGAAGCTAAGTAACACCACATTCATTTCATCAATGTACCTAATGCCAAATACCTATGCCGTAGTACAAGCTATATCAAAAGCCTTATTAGAAGCTTATGAAGCAAGCAGCGTTATCTCAGTGGAGAGACCGACGGACTGCTACGCAGAAGGTCTAGGGTTCGAATCCACGACGCGCATCAATGACTTTTCGAAGTTATGTGCGTATTAAATAGGCTTGTGTCCAATAAGAATAAATCGGTTTGATTGTAGTATCTATAGATTCATTATGATTTTAAGATGTCAATAAAGTTTATTATTTATTATAAAAAGGTAAGATTAATGTTATTTTTAGGATTTTAAAACTAAAAATAATGTATTTATTTTTGTGACAGTGAACACCAATCAGAGAGCATTACGTCAAACAGTACGTCCGCCATTCATGTTGTTGACGTTTTAGTAGTAAATACAACTAAAACGTCAAACTTTCTACCTGTGAAATCGAATATAACAAAATAAAAGTGAGTACATCAGACCAGGCTTCATTCACGGTTTGTTTTGTTTTGTACTTTATGATATCACTCAACCGCTTGTTTACAGCGTTTTCGTGTCAAATTCAAAAAGGTTTTTAAAAAGACGTAATTAGTAATGTTGCTGATCGATTTTTGAAGAAAAGTCAGGTATTTCAGGTTAACATCTAATAAAGGAACGAATCAATCGCTAATTACATTTTAGGACACAAGCCTATCGTTAAATGTAGCTTGCTAAACGGTGAAGGAAAACATCGTGAGGAAACCTGCATGTCTGAGAGTTCTCCATAATGATCTAGAAAGACATGTGAATTCTGCCAACTCGCACTTGGCCAGCGTGGTGGACTATGGCCTAACCCTTCTCATAGTGAGAAGAGGCCCGTGCCCAGCAGTGGGACAATTTATAAATAGGGCCGAT
Organism: Euclidia mi; assembly: GCA_944739405.2. Classification (NCBI taxonomy): domain Eukaryota; kingdom Metazoa; phylum Arthropoda; class Insecta; order Lepidoptera; family Erebidae; genus Euclidia; species Euclidia mi. The sequence goes on along the minus strand of OX123198.2, from coordinate 15,389,363 downwards.
GATGATGATGATAAATAAGAAGCTTAGTGTAAAAAGTACCTTTATGTTCACCGTTATCTAATCGATTTTAATAATAAGTTCCAAATGGCACAGAAACAAAAAAAATCAAAAGAGACGAATATCCACCCAAAGGAATGATTACATGTCAAGATAAGCGTAGAGCTGCATTTCCCTACAGACACATACACACACGACCACGGATCGGAACGAGACAGACAGGTCCAAGCTGCTTTAAACAAAACAGAACAAACAACGATCAATAATTTGTATCATCAACCAGCATAAGTGATACTGTTTGTGGATGATTTGCTTTGACACTTCAGCTGCTGCAGCGGCATATCTTTGTTGGTAGCTTTTTCACACGTGGTCGGTGGTGGTCCCTATTTGTAAATTATCTCTTATCTGTACAATTCTTATACAGGGTGTAAAAATACCCATCACCAAGCCGAAGTCTACTCGTTCTGCACATCATCCCAAGTCATACTACGCGAAGATAATACTTGGGAAAAAAATTAAGCTTAAAAAAATAGACACATTTTATAAGTCGCCACCGGTCGTATCTACCTACAGTGAGAGCGGCCGTAAACGTCGGCTGGTACCTAAGGGCGGTTTCAGATTAGCTTTTTTTTCTGCGTGTATACGGTCGTTTCAGCATACGCGCTTACACGCGCGCTACATGACGCGCTTCAAAAAACCGAACTCGCGTAAACGGGCATTTTTCGGCATGTTCGCTCGAAATGACGACGACCGACGACCGGTTGGCGCAGCGGGAGTGTAAGCGACTGCCACGCCGAAGGTCGCGGGTTCGATTCTCGCTCAAGTCAAACATTTGTGTGCGTGAACATGGATGTTTGTCTTGGTCTGGGTGTTTCTATGTATAATATGTATATATTTACAAAAAAAAAAGTATATATGTAAGTTTATCCATTGTCTAGTACCCATAGTACAAGCTCTGCTTAGTTTGGGACTAGATGGTGTTGTGTGAATGTGTAAAAAAAAAAAAAAAAAAAATGGTAGTGACATCGTGTCAGTGTCAACATGAACTCTGACGGCTTAAGCTTATACGAGCTTAGAAGCGCATCAACGCTCGTACGAGTTGCGCGTGTGCCAAAAGGCACTCCTATACACGCCCTAACTAGCAAAATTTTACTTACAGGTGTCTCAAGACAAATATTTTTTACTCTTATAGCATACTTATAGATGGCTATAAGTTTCGATTTAGGTGCATTTTATAAGAGAATTCTCACTTATAGTCATCATATAGTCATCTTATTAAGAATTACTTTACACTTACAAAAATCTTGTTATTGCTGTTGTAATACCAAATTAACTTACAAGGGTTTTATAATGGCACGCTTTGAGGGCAACTAACGGGGACTTAGAACGCTTTTACGACTACTCTTAAAAGTGTTATTCCTCTTCTATTACTCTCCGGAAGATTACTAAAGGAGTACTTATCACAGCGGCTGAAAGAGTATGAGAGCGCTGCTGTGATAACAAAAAACTTAAAAGTTTATTTTTCAATTCATGTAAGTATTATTTATGTATGTAGTATTTTTATTTCATTTGATCATTTAGTTCATTTGCTTAATAGTTATATGTCTATAAACCTAAATAATTTGTGGAATAAAGTCATATATTTTCTCAGGCCCACTTCGGAATGTATTTAGAATATGAATAAAATAATATAAATTATTTGTAAAAATAAAACTGGATGCCATTACAGATTCATAAGACCAATTACTCTTCTAGAAGAGAAGCTGAATACTAAAATGTCTTATTTCACACTTTCTAAGATAACTTTAAATCTTTTGGTCTTATTGAACTACTTGTTTAACTTACAAATACTCAGCGTTGTTTATATGAATAAAATGGTCGACATTCTTAATAAAGTATTCAAATGTCTTTTAAAAGACAAAATATTCTGATAGCGCTCTATTATTATTCTTCTTCTCTTTAATTTGACTCAGAGAAGACAATTCACACTTACAGGTTGTTAGTTTTATAGTGGTTTTATGCAAAAGTTTATTAAGGGCATAAGTGTAATAAGACACTTACTGCAGATTCTACTATGAAAAAATGCACTTTTACAATGTACTCTTTAAAAATACACTAGTAAGACAACTATGCTGATAAATAACATTCTGTCATTGGTAAATATAACACTGGGAACACTGGTAAACTTATTTTATATGTAATAAACTGTCCATATTTTAAGTAATTTAAGTATGTATTATGTAAACAATGATTACATCGCGCGCGCAGCGCGCGGCTAGTGCTCTGGTAGTATGCGACGCGCGACGCGCCGCGTCCTGCGGACCGCTCGCCCGGGCCCCCGCCCGCGCCGTTGCTTAATTATGCATTGAATATTGGATGTGATACATACGCTGACTTTATTACAATGTAATTGAGTCGGCGTATCTATTATGTATTTTATGTAACTTTATTTTATTATTTTGTTTTATGACCACTCTTTAAATCCTGTTTTTGCGTACGTATTTATTGTTTTGTCATTTAGATCAAAATGTGTAAAGAATACTCACTTGCTATTATACCTTTGTCTATTTTTATTTTTCTCTTCAATTATTATTGTGCTGATTAACGTCCGGGCGGCATTTAAGGTGCACACAGAATACCAGCGTTGTATTGTGGATACTACCACAATGCAACATTAAAGCTGAGTGTGCACCTATCTGTCACAGATTACTCTTAAGGCTTGCGATGTTTTATTTTATATGTTAAACTTTTTCTATGTTCTGTGACAAATAAATAGATTTTTTTCTTTATTTCTTTCAAATGTATTACAACGATTTCTTATAGACCTAAGAGTAACTTCTAAGTGTTAATATTCTTTAAGTACAAAACGCCTTAACTCTTGCCTTTATAAGATGTACTGTCATAGTCAAGACAAATCTAAGACTGCTCTAATACTTATATATCTCTAGCTCTATAGTTCTTAAATCAGCATAACCGTAAGAGAATATTGCTAGTTAGGGCCTACATGCACTTCCAAAAACGAGCTTATACTATATAGTATATAGTATAAAACGCTAATCTGAAACCGCCCTAACGGCAGCAGTCTATGATCACGTGGTTGTGCGGCCGAGGGTAATGCCCTCGCCTACAGCGCAGCTGATTGCTAGTAGCCTATACATTGCGCTTAGGGAACTTTAAAGCCGTGTACTTTAAGGAAATCTTGAAAATGTTGTTAATGTTTATTATGAAGAAAGTTTACATTTATCATTCAAAACATGATATTGGAATAATTAGAAAAGAAAATCGTGACTTTTAGCCTCAATATCTCCTGAACCAGGAATTTTCCAGGTAATGGTGCCGAGGTAAAAAAATGTTCGTAATGATTGATATAATATGGGGTTACAGTTTTCGTTGAGGTCGTTTTACATCCTGTATATAAAATTCTAGCGTTACTGACTGACTGACAGAGAGCGCACAGCCAAAGCTACAGGGCCCAGGAAACTGAATTGGGTATTTATGTTATGTTTAAATTGTATCGACATAGTCTTGTCAGAAAATAAATATTTTGGGATTTGACTGTTCCACAGTTTTATCTTGATATTAGAATTTAGATATGTATATGAAATCGACTAAAGGTAGATAAGCAGTCTATGTATCCGTTATAAACACTGTAGAGACCTCTTAATCTTGATAAGCCCGGTGTTTAAAGAAAGCTTATTGTAACAGTTTATGGATAAGGCCCTTGTTTATTTTTTACTACCCCATAAATATCCCGTACATTTACGATGTCGCATAAAATATTGTAAATACGACTCGATAATAACAATTGTCAGCGATTGCAGTGTGCTCTAAAATTGTTCATATCAGATCAGACTAGAAAGCAGACCCAGAGCTAAAAGGCTGTTTTGGATGCAACTGGGATAAAGCTAAGACGATGATGATGACGAAATATGGCAAAACGTTGGCTATGGTATAGGGGAGTCCCCTAAATATGCATGAAACAGACAACAAAAACAAGACTATTGTCTTGTGTGTATGTCTGTTTAACTTAGCTAGCAAAGTGGATGTGCAGCCGCATGTAGCTCTAGAAAGCGGGGATTCAACTAAACTATAGCGTCTAGTCTTCTAGTCTTATTTTTTAACCCCATGTTAACACGATGTATTGCATAGGGAATTCGGTGAGTACATCTACGTTCATGTGTTGCGTTTAACACATTATTCATTCATTTGGACCAAGAAGTCAATTTTTACCTATCAGATCAAAAAGAATATATGTCATACTTATTGTATGTGTAAATGTATGTATATAACTCAAACTCAAACTCAAATATGTTTATTTCCATAAAAATGTTTAAATTTTTGAACACGTCATAAGGTCATACAAATAAAAAAATAAAAAAGTAACTTTAAATGCATATTAACATAGTTGAGCATTGAAAAAAAAATCCTGTTCAGAAAGTAGAGCCTCGTGAGAAACTTAGTAACTACATTGAATTTTTCATAGGTATATGAGCTGGTGTGTCTTTAATGTTGTAGTCAATGAATAAGGTTTCTTTAATAATAATATAAAAGTACTAAACTAGCATAATATAGACACAATAACTCACACTCACATGAAACTTAACACTAATCAAACATAAGTAGCCTGTGGGACCGAGCAAATTAATCCCGAGCATTTTTGTTTTCAATACGTATAATGTAGCACTGAATAGTACCCTTTTTGACAAAGTGTACGTTTTATAACCTTTTTGAATTTATTAAAACTTAAATTTTGAATATTGCTTGGCAATTTATTGTAAAAGCGCACACATTGGCCTTGAAAAGATTTTTTTATTTTCTCTAGCCGGGTAGCCGGCACTACTAGCTTACTCTTATTTCTAGTATTCAAATTCTGGATATCACTTTTCTTTGAGTATGAGGCCTTGTTTTGGAATAAATATATTAGGTTGGAATAAATGTACTGGCTTGCAACTGTTAAAATGTTTATTTCCTTGAATTTATTCCTTAACGAAGCCCCATAATCCAAATTATAAATTGCTCAAATACCTCTTTTCTGCAGAACAAAGATGGTCTGAATGTCGGCAGCATTTCCCCACAGGATAATAACATTATACTATGAAAATAGCTATGATATACAAGCCTGGCAGTGTCAATGTCAGTTAACTGGCGAATTTTCCTGACTGCATATGTTGCAGAGCTGAGTCTATTCGACAATTTACTAATATGTGGTCCCCATTGTAGCTTACAATCTAGTGTAATACCTAAAAATTTGGTGTTATCCACAAGATCCAACACATCGTCCTTAACCTTTACTGAGGTGTTCACTTGTTTGACGTTAGGCATCAAAAATCGAATACATTTAGTTTTAAGTCTATTTAAAAGCAGGTTGTTAACCTCAAACCATCGAACCACCTTTGAGATAGCAATGTTTACATCGTCCATATTAATTTATTGTCTAAGAATATATATCTATACGGGAATTAACGCGAACATGCATTAGGTATTTACATACCTTATTTTTGCTTTTCCGTATAGATATACACCGCTATTTTTTAATTAGTACAAAAAATTTAACAGGGCACTAAGTATCTTTAACTGATCATAATTATGTAGTTGAAAAATAAAAACACTAAGTCCCAAAACTGTCTCAAAACTGTCCACAAAAATACGTGATAATTGGTAAATGCAATACTAATACTATGACCGACCCGTGTACTATCATACGATTGATAAATTACCAACCTCCCCCCCCCGCCCCTCTGCGCCTGCGCCACGCCCCGACGATGCGACAGTACTAATTTACTAGCGAAAGTCAGCGTATCTAATTTCGTTGCAAAACTTAATTGTTTGTCTACGTTTGCCCGACGCGATGGCCTATCATATCAGTTCATATCACGGGAGTATGTAGCTATGCTTCGTGCGTACTTTTTGAGTGGAAAAATCGCGAGTGCAGCTGTGTACCCATGGACATCGTATTGTGAGTGTACAAAAGTGACCGGGTCAGTGTCAAACAATTAAAACAGTGCATATTGGATGCTTTTGACAACGGTGGTGGACATTTCGAAGGACAATGGAAATACTTGTAAGTTTAGTAAATAATACGTACTTAAGTAAATAATAATTTGATGCAGGCGCCTCAAAATCGGTCTGTGTTCTCCACACACCTTGAGGAAGGCCTATGTCCAACAGTGGACGTCTCTAGGCTGACATGATGACGATAAAATAATTTGTAAATAGCAGATGATTCTAACTTCATAAATACGCCAAAATTATTCTTTTCTTTTAGTCCAGAACACCATCTTTTATTTTGATATTTGTTTGCTTTCTAATTACATACCTCCGTATTTAATTACTTGTTAAACGATAAATTTTACCGGTCCTACGCCCGAATGAAGTATGAAGGAGAGGGTAGAACTAACAAAATTAAAAAATAACTACCTACATTTATTATTTTTCTTCATTTTATTTTCTATTGCTACCTACATCATAAGTGCGACAGAGAGAATGCAAATGAGCAGGATGGAATATTATCAATGAATTAGTGAATGGATTGTAAAATATGACTATGATTTAAGTGAGATTTTCTACAATAAACAAATGATAATAACTTTGCTCTTTATTGATATTATGAAATTCTTACGTCACATATATGATAATAATATCTTCGCTAATCTGTCCTTAAAGTTTTTGTACTAATTAAAAAATAGCGGTGTATATTCTTAAACATGCAACGCGAGTGTTTAAAAGTTTCAATTTATTGTCGTTTTAATTTAAATAAAAGTGAGGTATCATCAGCAAACAGTACTATCCCGTGTTTGTCATTAACGAGGGGTGGTAAGTCATTAATATAAACTAAAAATAAAAAAGGACCGAGGATTGAACCCTGTGGGACGCCCATTTTTACTACAGACCCATGCGAACGCGTCCCGTTGACATCAACTCTCTGAATCCTATTACTCAAATATGAAGTAAGAAGATGCAGAGCAGAACTACTTAAACCATAGTGATGTAATTTCCTGATCAATGTATCATGTTCTACACAATCAAAGGCCTTGGATAAATCACAGAAGACACCTAAAGCATCATGTGAATCCTCCCAGGCATCAAACATATGTTTTACAAGCTCAACACCGGCATCGGTCGTGGAGCGCCCCTTTGTAAAACCAAATTGTTTAGAGTGTAGAAGCTCGTTGTTATTAAAATAACTTTGCAGTTGGTCTAGCATAAATTTCTCGAAAATTTTGCTAAATGTGGGCAGCACAGAAATTGGCCTATAGTTGGTGGGGTCTGATGTGCTGCTTTGTACCCTTATGCTACCTTGCTATCTTTCATAAGATCAGGAAATACACCACTGTCAATACACTTATTAAATATTAAAGCTAATCTTTTAGCAGCTAAAGCAATAATGGACTTGGTAATAGTAACGGAATTTCCCCACAAGTCTGCAGTCTTCTTTTTCATATAGTATTAAAAGCTTTTATAACATCGTTTGAATTTATATACTGAAATGAGAAGTTACTGTAGGTTGTACTCATGTTTTCTTTTAAAAGAGATTCCGCTACATTGGTTGATGAGTCCAAAGATCTAGTAGTAATAACGGGGATATCAGTAAAAACAATTTCAAACGCCGATGCAACTTTTGAGTCTGATGTAATAGTGTCATTATCAATGTTCAAACAAAATTTTGAACTTAACGAAAAAGGGTACCTACGTTAGATGTAAGGTAAGATACATATTGGGTTCCAAGTAACACTGTAATCAAGGACCGACCTCCAATAAGCGTTCCTTATCTAGTTGTTTACAAAGGTCGGACACTGTCACTATTACTTATCAAAGGACTTGGTCCGGCTACGGGCAGGTCAAATTTGTTTATAGCCAACGTTTGTTACTGCTAAGAAACGGTGAAGTTTCTATTGTGAGCTGTCAAGTAAGAGTAATCTTTATTGATTATCGTTAATATTAAACTTATATTTCAGGGCTTTATGAAGGGAGCAGAATTAATGAAATCAATCTAGACGCTTACATAGGATAAGTTTGCCTATAGGCAAAGATATCACAACTTTTTCTCTTAAACGTTTCCCGATTTACGAATAAATCTTGTATCGCGGGGATGTATTGTTGATGAGATGAGATTGTTGTCCGGTGCTAAGCGGAGAGGCGACCTCTTATACTCTTACGTCATTCTTCTTCTTTAACCCCTTTTAACCGTTGAGGTGTAATAATAGGTAGTCAGGAGTATGGGATTATTATACGGCACAGTTTCTGAGGTCAGCAAGAGACACGCGCAGCCGAAAGTTGACGCAGTCAGTCAGGGACGAGTCGTCGAATTTAAGCTTTTGCTCTTGCCGAGAGTATCTTATAGCATATCTATGGGCAGCCAGTTTTATTCCATGACAACTATTATTCAGGCAAAATGCAATATAACTATAAGGAAAGCAATAGCGTTGCAGAATATGGCAATACTACACATATTTGAGAACATTATATTTACACTAGAGAACGCCAGCAGCTACGCCTGCATTTTTTTTTAATTTACCCGTTTTGGCCGATCCCGTGGGAATTTCGGGAAATCCCTTCTTAGTGCACGCCTACGGTCCCCAAGGAACATACATGCCAAATTTCAGCTTCCTGCGCCCAATAGTTTCGGCAGTAGCGTGTCTGTCAGTCAGTCAGTAACGCAAGGATTTTATATATTAAGATGACTTTTCAAACTCGACTTTTCTTCACGACAATGATCCAATAGTTTCACTTCAAAAACTCGTAGAAGAAACTTGTCCCTTGAATAATTTGAATTCGTTTTCTATCCAACAGAAATTTAAAATAACATAAGCTTTTTTACAAAGCAACTGCCGTCTAACATTTGCAACCCAACGGGATAGCCATTTTCCTTGCTCAGACCAGTGTCAGGATAGTTATTGAGAGTACTGCGTTTCATAGACTTAGCCGACTCCCACAATTTATTCAGCTCAACGAGGTTCGCAGGTATGTGACGTTTTATGACCTGGCCCGTTTATAAAATAGGTAGTGACAAATGCGCTTAACCTCATGAACGTCATTAGTCACACCCAATGCCACTTTGCCAGGGCCAATGTTCTAATTGTGAGGTCGAAACCAGAACGAAAGTAAACACCTAAAGAAATAAATAATAATCTACGTATCAACTTCATTGCACACCATAAATTAAACAAAACAAACTAATCCGAATTACGTCAGAATAATTTCAAGTGTAAGCCGTAATAACTTTGTTTATCAAGAAGCAAATAAGCAGAGCTTAGTTCTGTTAACACCAGTTACACTTAGTTAAGCACTTACTTAATTATCCAAGTGCACAATTCACTTCAAGTAATTACTAAGTTGAGTCAGCGAGTTCAAAGCAACGTGAATTATTAGACATTGTTTGTGTGTACGAGTTGAAAGCAATCCTATATGTTATATCCAGATTGTATGAAAGTATTTTTTGTCGAATACTTGTATGGTCATTGTCTTGAGTTGATGAAGTAAGATAAGTACAGATGAGTTCTAATAATGAAAGTTTGCAGATGCAAATGTGTCGATTTTCTGTATCAGAGTAAGTACTGATCTTATTCTTTACAATATAACATTTAAAACGTATTACAGTTTGCAGCACTTTATGCTTGTATTTAATGTCGTCACACGTGAGTAAATCAACATTATCATAGCGTTATTCCGTCCGCGGTGCCTGCCGTGTATGGTTCAGTCCATTAAGACATTCTGAGGAAATCTTGACGTTGGTCGGGATCAATGGTTTAATGTGCTCCACGAGGCCCGGTAGGTACAAGTGACAGTTAACAACGTAACATTACACGTACACAACGTAATATAACACAACTTCAGAATGTCTGTGGTGCGTGCTGTACGTTCCGAGACCTTCTGGGTGTAAGCCTATATTGGTCTCCCCACAGAGCATTCGACACTCGAAATTTTCTTAAAGCCTTGTTTTATGTTCATTTTATATTCTCCTTGTAAGTAAGACGAAAAGGTGAAGGATAGTAGAAGTGTAGAAGGTACACAAACATTAATCACTATTACTGCATGCGTAGCCTTTCTGTAGGCAACTGTTGGGGTCAAAGAGGGTAATTTCGTAATACCTAGTTTCTGTAATTAGACTTCAGAGTTGCAGTACGTATTTCACGTGAAAATTAAAGCCATGTTATGAAGTAATATTTTGGTTCAGTGCGTCATGCTGCCTACTTTACTGAGACCTGGGCTATGAAAAGACAACAAATGTAAATTAGAATTTAGGATAGTATCTGCTTTAAATATTAAATATGAACAAAAATTATATGAGTATTAATACCTACTAACCATAGAATCTAGAAATAATAATATAAGTACCTACCTCATAATTTGAATTAATGACTGATATTGGCAACAGGATCACAGTTCCTAAAAATGTTATTAATTTTTTTTACAAAGGGTTTCCTTTGAATTTTCATTTTCAGTGTTCTTCGTCCGTATGATGGTCAGTTCAAAACCATTACAGTATTGCTAATAAAACGTACAAAAATAAAAGCCGGAACGGATTTACTAAATGAAAACCTACACACCATTTTTACGGAATCTCTTTGTTCCCACTCGCAAACTAATTTAATAAAGAAAACCTACGCAGGTCATTGAAAAATACATTCAATATTTAACAGAGATACTGAATATATTATTTATATACGGTTGTTAAACTATTATATTTTCATAAAATAAAAGTCTAAAATTCATTCATCATTAATTTACCTACGGAAAACTGAGCCTAAACAAGTGGTTTAAACTCAAAACTAAGCCAACGAAAGGCCTTTTTGTCTGCCTTTTTATATTAGAGACAAATTTAATTGGTGTTTTCGAAAACGTGTAAGTACTTTGTACTACTTCTTGCTAGTTTTAGAACAAACATATTGTGCAAATCCATGCAAATCAATGGATTTATAAGTTACAACAGATTTTGCTATTCGATTTAAGTCGGGCATATTAAGAACAACCAATGAGATATAGCAGGAAACAATTAGATTCATGTACATTGTTTTTGCTAAACATAATGACCACTAAGCACAGTTGTGACAAGGCTTTTTACTCTGACAGAAAAACATTACCAACACGTGAATCGTCTGATGACACGAATCATCATAATTATTATGTAAGTGTAAATGCCACTGACCTTCCTCAATGGATTCCCTAGATGGTTTACATAATTGGTGTCGGTAGATTTCGTTCATGTGAAGATTCAAGGCCCAACAAGTAAGATGTAAATAAAATCCTGAAAGAGATAGAAATATTCATAAACACAAAATAAAGAGCGTTAAATTACTTCTAAATATAGAATTAATCTGTACAAAGAAATAGGGGAGAGTCGACTGAAATATTGATAAAAGATTTTCTCTCACGCAGATTTATTAGGTACGTAGCGCCATCGCTTGAGTTATGCTGAAAACGCCATTATTACTCAGTCACTTCAGCAAATGGTGAATTAAACAATTTTGGTTAACGTGGATACCTAGTGCGAGGCTGATCATCGTTAACCCACTTACGACGGAGATGACGCTTAGTTCCCTTAATGGATGTGTAATACGATTTGCTGTTTGATATCCATTTTCTGTGCTGATCCCGAACAGGCTTACTCTCAACATACTCTGGTATTGTGGGATTAATGTAACTGATTTACATACCTGTCTTATGTTTCCGCGAAAAGCAAACTGGTTTTTATGGACTGTATCGTGGTTTATTTTTAGATATTGGTTCTTTTATTATAGAGGGTATTTGAATTACATATTATTTTTATTTTGTGATAATTATTGGCTATGTTTTACGGTAACCACTGTAGCCCGGTAGCCCTTGACTACTGCTTGTGTGATGTAAGGTCTCTCTATCTGGCTTTTATGTTCATTCCTTAAGATGAATAGTTATAGGATCCTCAGCTAGTCCATGAAGGTGTGTAAGCACATCTGTTTAATACGGCACGACCGATTTTCATAACAGACGCATCATGCGTCTGTTTTTGTGTAGGTCCCTGGATAGTTTGCACTTACAATAAAACACTGTAAGTGGTGTTGTTTATCTGACCCAGGTAATACGCGGCTTGGTTTTCAATAGGCTGATGTAATTTGGTTTTTAAGAGTATTTATGCAGCATATAGCTGTGTACATAAGAACCCATCATTATCCTTCTAGCATTATTTCAGTTGCAACCCCGGGTCTGAGTACTAGTCTAACCGGATTGGACTGAATATTAGTTATTCCATGAAGTGACTGCCTGTCTGACCTCCGCAACCCAAAGCGATAGATCGCTATCACGTAAGAATATCGATTCTTAGTTGTATGCTCTTCAGTAAATATGTAAAATAAATAATCTTCAATATTAAAATAAGTAACGTCCAGTATAAGGTATATAAATACCTAATATTGAAGGTTACTTATTACCACAACCAACAGGCCACGGACTATAGTCTGTTGTTATTGAAACATATTTATATATGTTTCAATAACAATTGAATTCTTTGACGCTGTTCTCTCATCCCTTAAACAGTTGTACATAATATTGAACAGAAATAGGTTAGAATCGAACTGAGGCGTCTGTCACTGATGGAGGTATCGCGCCTTTTGTACTCTCAGCATCAAGGACTCATTCAAATACGTTTAATATTAAATAGGTATTGAACATATTGATGGGTTGTGTAATTGTGAACTTGGCGAATTATTTCGACGATTTGTTTTTAAATTTGGCTACATATTTATATTAACTTTATTAAATTAGTTGCTGGTATTGAAACTGCCAGCTAGTTTGTTATGTTGTGTGTGTATATTATGCATATTTGACTGCCTCAATGGCTCAGCTTAGTACCTACTCGCATTAGTCAATGCGGATTAAGGATAACTACAGTTGCTGAGTTGAAAAAAGCATGATATTGTGTTTTCTACCAAGCATTATTGAATAGCTGCTCGACGTACGAAAATTGGCAGTACTACATTTCCACGCCCTAGCATCAACGAGTCTGCACTTGATATCTCTACAATCTTGTTGGAATGCTGTGCCATTAAACAGTAAGATATTATGTTAAAGGGTATTAGTGCACGCTATTTTTGCAACAGTGCATTTTACAAACCTTCTTGGGCCTGGCTAGCGAGGCCAAAACTTTGATATAGATGACATATCGTATACTTATTTATTATGCTCTTTGTATGCTAGTTACCTGTACCCAATTTTATCTAAATTATGATACTAGGCTGGTTTTATTATTCGATCAATCCATGGCTTTGTAAATCGTTCTCTTCTCGCCATAAGTTTGCACTTATGTCGAATCGTGAACTATGATGATTAGTCTTGGAGTCAGTCCTAATTTGAGCGGAGATTAAACTATTTACTACACACGCTGACATTAATTTCTGCCGCCACCTACACATTTGGAGATTTAATAAAAGCAAGTTTCACTTAACTATCTTTACTACCTGCATATAACACACTCAGTTCCTTAAAGAATAGTTGCAGAAATGATAGACGCTGCCGGCTGACGGACTGATGCGATCCTTATTCGCCTTTACGATGCCTCCGTGATTTATTCGTAGCTACGCTCTACCGCAATTCTAATAATGGACTTTCTAGATGATCCACACATATCACAAGAGAATGTAATTATGTTTTCATCATGTGAGATGTCAGCCATATTATAAAAATAATTGCATTTCTGTTTCCAAACTGTTAATTTATTGTATCATGACCTTTAGAATCAGGTTGACTATTTAAAATAGCCGCTTTTGGCCCTCACGTTACGCCTACTACGATTAGGGCATTTTCGCGAAAGATTGCCTACGTGACGAATGTGGAATTTTATTAATTTAAAAAATAATACAATTGTTTTAGGTTGTAATTACATGATAACTATAGTATCAGAATATTTGACTAATTCGTTCTTTTCCCTGTATAATCACGAAATAAATTAAATTTTCCGTGACCGTATGGGGTATCTCATTCCACATCGTCACTTAATTTAAAGGACTTAAAAAGAAAAAGTATCCACGTCTAGATAATGTGTTTATTTTATTATTAAAAAGCATGACACATAGAATAATAATATGCATTACTTTTACTATGAATCTTCATGGAATACTAACTATTATAAGTTTTACATCCAAAACGTCACAACGTTAAGCAATTTTCTACCATTACTTTTCTTCAGATTATCAGTCTTTGATAGAAACATAGATTTTTTCTTCTATAATTAAACTTAAATCTAAAATACTCATTATAGTAATAAGTTTTAAGAGTTTTAATAATTAAACTATAAGAAAATCAACAATTATTTGGTTCTTAAAAACTAGGACAGTTACTATGTAGGAACATATCGTGACTTAACGGAAATGTAAAGCAGAGTTTACACTATTTAAATATAACATATTATTGAGTAAGAACTATCTTAAAATACTTATCACAGATTTACAGATTTATCGCTCATTATCATTACTAAGTACGACACGTTAAATATTTACTTTTATAAACAACATATTTTCTTACACAGGAAGTATACGGTGTCACCTGAAGGCAAGTGCTGATTTAATGAAAATTTAAAATCTTTGAAATTTATATAAAACAGACAGTAATAACTTAGTGAAAACGATTATCAGCATTCAATATTATTATAAGGATATCGCTGACCATCACGTGACCCAGGGATACATCATTTTTTAATTTCTTCTTATCCGCTTGACCGCTAGCGCCAATTCGCCGAATTCACTTGACCGCTCACGTTCTAAACTATATGTCGCGCCGCCGCTCACCAGATGGGCGCGCTAACATAAACATTTATTGTTGATAAGTCGGTAACATGAGTAAGTTGAAATGATGTTTTTCTTCAACCTTATAAATGACTCTTTCAAGTCGTATGAATTCTTTGTTGATATTTACTTTCTAATTTATTATACTTAGCAGCGAACATTGACTATCGTTGAAAAAAACACTTTGTGTATTTTAAACAGGATTATTTTAAAAAGTAAATCAATGACATACAAATTTTATGAGTTTTAACTGTAAAGGGGTTCTATCTACACCGAATTAAATAAAAAAAAAACATGTATCATAGAATAAAAATATTTAATTACACGCATACGATAAGCACGTAATTACTTAGCAGCGAACATTGACTATCGTTAAAAAAACCACTTTGTGTATTTTAAATAGGATTATTTTAAAAAGTAAATCGATGACATACAAATTTTATGAGTTTTAACTGTAGAGGGATTCTATCTACACCAAATTAAATAAAAAAAACATGTATCATAGTATAAAAATATTTAATTACACGCATACGATAAGCACGTAATCACGGAGCGCGCGAAACAAAGAGTGGCATTTGACATTATTTTTTCGTTCCGGGTTAACGATTTTAAGACTCGCTTCGTATTTTTAGCATGAAGAAATGTTCAATGATTTGAATAGAACAGAGAAAAATAATTTAAAACATTACGTAATAGAAAGAAACAGTAAATTCAGACCGAGTATAGCGCTGTAACCAAAAAGGGAAAATAGTCACTTGTGCGCGGTCTACGGCATTTCGAAAAAGGGAGAATAGTCACTTGTGCGCGGTCAAGCGGTTATACCGCTTCGCTCTTTCAGCTGGGGTGAGAGCCATGACTTACTCAATCTGAAAATATAAATAAGCATTGGAAATATAAATATTTTATAACGTGATACCAAGTCTTCAAACAGATTATATCCACCAGGCAATTTTTGTAGACTATAAAGTTGGCAAACAAACATATAACCGGCTTTATAATAAGCAGTAATGAGCGGAATGATGTCATTGGCAATAAACTTTTTCTTTTCCCAAAGCATTGGCTGTAACACACTGAACCGGCCTTATGTGAGCGCAATATGTAGACATAAAATAAGCATGATCATGACCATAACAAAAGCAAGTAGCATCTTGCCCTTACAACGCAAGCTTAGTTTTTCAGCAAGACGTCGCACCCATTATTACATACATCACACGCCTGTAACCCCTAAGAGGTAGGCACAGGTGTATTTCTACACCCTTTTTTAACTAGATATACATATTTTAGTGCCACGTAAAAGAGGGCGAGCCTATTGCCATACCAGGCACATTGCCAGATTCAGTGCTGCTATTGAAAATTTCCTAACAGAAAAAACCAATAACACTTTGCCCGACCCGGGAATCGAACCCGGTCCCACGCGCACATTTATACCGCGGGACCAACGAGGCACCCATTATTATTATTATCTCCTTTATTTAATTACTTACTTTTCAAATAAATATAAAAAAAAACATATTTAAAAATATAAAAATATAATTATTTTTAGAGCATTATTCATCTACACCATAAATAAATTACCTATGTTCCAAAAAATATATGTATATTGATGTTATACTGTTTGTTATTACCAAACTGACCGTTTCAATATCAATAGGATCTTATTCAGCATTTGTTATGTTGGGCAATATCCATCCAGTTTATCGTACCCATATTCGGCATGTCATATTTCTAGATAGAAACAGTACAAAGTGCTCAACTCGGAAATGGAATCCGATCACGTATCACATGACCACGCTCTAAACAAACAAACATATACCAAGTCCTTTTATAAGATCCAATGAAGGTACTACGCATACGAGTGTTGAACTTGTATTTTACGCAGTCGGTTAAAATATCATGTGTAAACAACGCTTAATGTTTCCTTATCGTCACGATTATTGTTCCACTCATATGTCACGTGACGAGCCGGACGTGACGCTCAATGTCTCACGCAACTCAATTATGATTTGTATTCATTTTAATAGAGTTATTCTCGTTCAATCAGATTTTTCAAACACACCATTAATTAATTCATTAAATGTAATATAAATATAATAAAATGTACTTACTTTTGAGGTATAACACCGTAACTATCGTGGAAACATAAATTTCACTCACACAGAATCGCAAACCTGTCGTCACGCGATTCAACACCAAAATGAAATAAGTCAGACAAGATGGCAGCTTTCGTCGGCAAATAATGTTACCATAATTAAAACAAGAACGCGCTTTAGTAGTTTTTAATAAAAAAATACGCTTAAAAAAATGTTTTACTGTCGTGACTATGTAGGATTTTCCACCGTGTGCGAATTTGGAGGACAGAGTTTAATCGATGATTTTTTAATGTTTTAATTTGAAAATCTACTAAGGCATGTTACTATAAAACAAAACAATAATATATGTTTGTATAGTCATTAAAAGTTAGCGGATATAATGATAGATTAAGAAATTCAAAGCTTTCAAAGTTGATCAGAGTAGCATAGGACATCGCAAATTGGCATGGTTTGTGACTATAAAATAAAATATTTGTTTTAAAAAGTAATGTAAAAATAGATTTTTACTTCATTTATGTTAAAAAAAGTACTTTTATTATTCGCAGAAAAAGAAACAACTGCGTAAACTATTACAAAATAGTAGTTCTGCTTCACTAAACGTAGTGGACACTCATTTATGGCCACTTGCAACATTTCGCGAAAATTTATTTATATGAGTTTGATTTCCACATGGGTTATACTTTTGTTATTTCGAGACCGTGTCCTTTAGTTGTATTCTGATGTGAATCTAAGTCCACCGTAATACAAGATTCTTTCGTAGTGAGAAAATTTTCTTTTTAAAACAAGCAAACAAGAAAAGAAATAGGCGATCTTGATATTTATATAATCTGTCATCTCTCGGGACCAATTTATATTCATCAATCTTACTAGAATTTGTCGGCTGTAGCCGCGGACCTAGATGTTATGAAATAAGGATAGCTTCATATGATTTATCATAATAATCACAAACTGTGATGATTTCTGACTTTGATCATCTAAGCCCACGGGACTGAAACAGACCAGCAAATTTAATCGTGTATAACAAAATTCTAAAGAAACCTCATTTCAAAACACAGAGTTCAAGAAATACGTCTGAGGTGGTAATCCTATACTAGATATTAAATAGAATACTTAGCGGGCACTGAAATCAATCCAATTCAACGTTGCCAACTCTATTTCAATTTGATTCCTTTTAAAATTCATACCTTCAATCTGAAAATTTCTCGATATTTATTTTTGAGTGTTGCAGAAGAGAATTTTTGCAGCACTCAGTGGAAACTTCTTTTTCAAAATTGTAAGATTATTGCTTACGAAAAATTAAGTTACTTGTGTGTGTATACATCGTCTATATGCGATATACTGCGTGCCCTTTAACAGCTGACCCTTGTATGGATTCACATTTTCTAAGGATTTATTAGATAGAAACAACATACTGTTTTGAGTTCCTACGTAATTCAAAGCTGACGGAGATCTGAAATAAGATAGGGATTTCTTCCCGTAACTGTCTACTTTGTATAACTTATACGAGCTCAAGATAATTAAATGACGACTGGGAAAGTTTTTCAATTATTATGAAATTTTCTTACCAGGAATTCATGTTTGAAGAATATTTATTTTTAAACAAATTATTCTAGAGAGCGGCGGCTATTAGAAGATTTATGACGAACGCATATAAATATATATATATATATATATATATATATATATATATATATATATATATATATATATATATATATATATATATATATATATATATATATATATATAAACAGCTTACATCATTTCATAATTAAGTTTAGAGTCATCTTCTTCTTTAAATAAACTCGACAAGTACGTCTCTTGCGGTAATTGAATAAATACTGATCTATGGATATCGCAGAGAAAAAATTGAGTATATCGGTGATAATATAAAATAATTTGGATGAATTGGTTGAGGGTGCCATGCCAAATGTTAAAGAAAAGGGGACTGATTTTGAGCTATTTCACCGGCTATGTGTTTATATTTATATATATGATATTAAATCACTCAACACCACAGCAAACAAGAACCTGTTTTCAGAGGTAATGAGTGGTAATGCTAGTGTTATTAAGACTGTAAAATGTAAGTGCAACTGTAAATCTAAATTGACAACCAAAAGGAAATTTAGGCAATTATCAAAATTAAATAAATTGATAAAGCGACTTTAATCCAGTCACAAGGGGTCAAATAAAGTAAATAAATTATCACAAATTAACCATGACTTGGTTAAGGAGCAGGAGTCATTGATGTCGAAGCTTGAGGCTAGCAATGAACAATTACTCAGTAGTAGATTATTATATGATCAGCACACTCAGGAGCTACAAACACACATATCAAAACTGACTGCACAGCTCGACAAAATGGCAATAACACACCAGAAAGAAACTCAAGAATACATATTAAAATATGATGAGATTTCTAGAGTTGGTAGAGAGAATCTAGAACAACTATTCTCTATAGCCAACAAAAAATGTTGCTTAAATTGTTCAAAATTAAATAATGATTAGGAAGTAGTCTAGTACTAGAACAACCTCACAAAATATACAATGACTCCGGTTCTGATGTCTTGTTACAAAAAAATCATATATGTTCACTTGACACTCATAGTAACACTGTATTGATGTTTTCTGACCAATTGGGAGTGGGTTTGGGTAGCTTAATAGATAGTTACACTAACCGTCCATTACAAAACTTTTGTTATCCAGGAGAAAGAATATCTTCATTAGTTAATAAGTTAAAACATGCAGAATTAAATAAACATTCTACGGTTATTATTATTTATGGTGATAGCTTACTAGTTACTAGGAAAGATATACTAGCTTTATCGGATATAATGACTGATAGAAGTTCTAAAGTGGGGTGCAATTTTATAGTCTGTGCATTTCCTTATTCTAAGACCTTATCTGATAAAGAAAACAACCAGATAAGTAAATTAAATCTATTATTATATAATAGTACATATCGTCATAATGACAAAATTTTATTCTTTGACACTAATACTTTTATTAAAAGTAATTTTATTTTAACAAAAGATACTATGTATCTTTCTCGCTCTTTTAAACGACAACTTGCTAAATTATTAGCATTTAATTTATACAGTGACCCAAGTACTGTTAGAGTACATGACAATTCCATTATTGACATTCATAATAATAATAATTTAAATTAAATTCTGAGACAATAGAGAACACCTCTAGCTATAATAAGACTACTCGTAACTCATTGACTAATACACTTAAACATAATATAATATTAGAATTAATAATAACAAAAATTTGATTAAATTAGTACATCAGAATATTAGAAGTATGATTAATAAAGATTTAGAAATGGAATTGTTTATGAACTGTAATGCTGTTGATATATTTTGCATCACTGAACATTGGCTAAAAAGCAACCAGTTCATGTTCAATTTCAGTAATCATATAGTAGGAAGCTCGTTTAGCCGGCAGCAAGCAGTACATGGTGGCTCGATGATTTTACTTAATAAGCAACTTAAATTTAAGGAGCGTCATGATATTGTAAGTCTGTCTGTTGAGCGAACTATTGAGGTAGCCTGTGTGGAACTGAGGAGATTTATTGTAATAAGTGTATACAGGCCTCCTTCAGCATTGTATGATAGCTTCGAGCGTATTATGGATGAGATATTAAACAAAGTTGCAAAAATAAATAAAAATGTTGTTGTGTGTGGTGCCTTTAATGTAAATTTATTGTAGGATAGTAGTCTTAGTACAAAATTGAAAGCGCTGTTTCTATCATATAATCTGAAGAACTTATTCTTAGAGCCCACAAGAGTTACTTCCTCTACATCTACTTGCCTAGATAATATATTTACAGATATCATAGTAAGAGACAAGCAAATTATTAGACAGTTAGACTCAGACCATTGTGGACAGCAGATCTCCTTTAATGATAACAGTAAGAATGTTTCTAGGCGAAATATAGTTGTAATACCTAAAACTGCAACTCGTTTTGCTAGGTTTCAAAGTAAACTAATGACTAGCTGGTCACTGTTAGATGATGAAGGTGACCCTAATTTGTTATATAATAGCTTTTTCAAAGCGTTTTGTACAGATTTTAATTCGGTTTTCACACCTAGAACGATTACAGTTGGAGGTAATGCAACCTTCTGTGAATGGGCAACAACTGGGCTTCACAAAAGTAGAAAGAGATTGTATGAGCTATATGACGAGAGAAACTTTAATTTAAGTGAACATTTTCAGGATTATGTTAGAAACTATGCTAGGATATTTCGGAAACTTTGCAAGAAAGCTAAGTCTCTTTACCTGAGTTCAAGGATTAGGAGTAGTGACGATAAAATGAAAATGACATGGAATATAATAAACAGCGAGACTGGGAAAGTTAAAAGTAAAAGTTCAAAATTTAGTTTGAACATTGATAACGACACTATTACATCAGACTCAAAAGTTGCATCGGCGTTTGAAAGTTTTTTTACTGATATCCCCGTTATTACTACTAGATCTTTGGACTCATCAACCAATGCAGCGGAATCTCTTTTAAAAGAAAACATAAGTACAACCTATAGTAATTTCTCATTTCAGTATATAAATTCAAATGATGTTATAAAAGCTTTTAATACTATAAATTTAAAGAAGACTGCAGACTTGTGGGGAAATTTCGTTACTATTACCAAGTCCATTATTGCTTTAGCTGCTAACAGATTAGCTTTAATATTTAATAAGTGTATTGACTGTGGTGTATTTCCTGATCTTATGAAAGATAGCAAGGTAATACCTTTGTACAAAGCAGGTAGCACATCAGACCCCACCAACTATAGGCCAATTTCTGTGCTGCCCACATTTTGCAATTTGCGAGAAATTGATACTAGACTAACTGCAAAGTTATTTTAATAACAACGAGCTTCTACACTCTAAACAATTCGGTTTTACAAAGGGGCGCTCCACGACCGATGCCGGTGTTGAGCTTGTAAAACATATGTTTGATGCCTGGGAGGATTCACATGATGCTTTAGGTGTCTTCTGTGATTTGTCCAAGGCCTTTGATTGTGTAGAACATGATACATTGATCAGGAAATTACATCACTATGGTTTAAGTAGTTCTGCTCTGCATCTTCTTACTTCATATTTGAGTAATAGAATTCAGAGAGTTGATGTCAACGGGACGCGTTCGCATGGGTCTGTAGTCTAAATGGGCGTCCCACAGGGCTCAATCCTCGGTCCTTTTTTATTTTTAGTTTATATTAATGACTTACCACACCTCGTCAATGACAAGCACGGGATAGTACTGTTTGCTGATGATACCTCACTTTTATTTAAATTAAAACGACAGCAAATTGATATGGACGATGTAAACATTGCTATCTCAAAGGTGGTTCGCTGGTTTGAGGTTAACAACCTGCTTTTAATTAGACTAAAAACTAAATGTATTCGATTTTTGATGCCTAACGTCAAACAAGTGAACACCTCAGTAAAGGTTAAGGACGATGTGTTGGATCTTGTGGATAACACCAAATTTTTAGGTATTACACTAGATTCTAAGCTACAATGGGGACCACATATTAGTAAATTGTCGAATAGACTCAGTTCTGCAGCATATGCAGTCAGGGAAATTCGCCAGTTAACTGACATTGACACTGCCAGGCTTGTATATCATAGCTATTTTCATAGTATAATGTTATTCTCCTGTGGGGAAATGCTGCCGACATTCAGACCATCTTTGTTCTGCAGAAAAGAGCTATTCGAGCAATTTATAATTTGGATTATGGGGCTTCGTTAACGAATAAATTCAAGGAAATAAACATTTTAACAGTTGCAAGCCAGTACATTTATTCCAACCTAATATATTTATTCCAAAACAAGGCCTCATACTCAAAGAAAAGTGATATCCACAATTTGAATACCAGAAATAAGAGTAAGCTAGTAGTGCCGGCTACCCGGCTAGAGAAAATAAAAAAATCTTTTCGAGGCCAATGTGTGAGCTTTTATAATAAAGTGCCAAGCAATATTCAAAATTTAAGTTATAATTAATTCAAAAAGATTATAAAACGTAAACTTTGTCAAAAAGGGTACTATTCAGTGCTAGATTATATTGAAGATAAAAATGCTTGGGATTAATTTGCTCGGTCCCACAGGCTACTTATGTTTGATTAGTGTTAAGTTTCATGTGAGTGTGAGTTATTGTGTCTATATGATGCTAGTAAGTACTTTTATATTATTATTAAAAAAACCTTATTAATTGACAACAACATTATAGATACACCAGCTCATATACTTATGAAAAATTCAATGTAGTTACTAAGTTTTTTAATTGTATAGAATCAAGACGTAGAAAAAAGTGGCCCGGAGTTTCTTGCCTGATTCTTCTCACGAGGCTCTACTTTCTGAACAGGCATTTTTTTCAATGCTCAACTATGTTAATATGCATTAAAAGTTACTTTTTATTTTTTTTATTTGTATGACTTTCTGACGTGTCCAAAAAATTTAAACATTTTTATGGAAATAAACATATTTGAGTTTGAGTTTCAGTTTGAGTTAAATGATACCTACCTATTTTCTACGTTAGCCTAATGTACTTAAGTTTCAATACTTTACGATCCATAAATATTCCCACATTCCGTGTAGTATACAGTATACACATCAGCAAGTACGAGCTCAATACTAAAATAGGTACAGACAAGCATTCTAACTCCGACTGAAAAGTCGATCCGAGCACTTTCATCAAAAATTTGCTTCACAATGTATCTATTTTCTATTTGATGTGTTTCACATCAAATAGAAAATAGATACATTTGCTTCCATCAAACTGCTTACTATAATACGTTTTCTATGTCACGTTTTATATCGTCAATGTTATATTTTATATATGTTTTATTTTTATAGCCCTTCAGGTGATTGCTCGTATGAAAACATCGTTAGAATTAAAAACACGTGGATATGCGATGGCACGTTTGGTATTTCAACCTGTGATATCGCTGACTTTACTTGTAAGTGTAGACGCGTCCCTACGATCCTATCAGCTGACGGATTCAATTAAAAACCAACAGCTCCCGCTTCGATAGTTGTTCATACAAATTTAATGAGATTAGGGGCTTAAGTAGGTTCTGAATGTTGATTTTGTATCTAGATGAAATTGTTAGAGCTTTTTCATTGTGTAGTACCACCTATCCGTTAATAAAAAATAAATGCTTGGACATAAAAAGTATATATTATATGGAATTTTTCTAATTAGGTGCAAAAATCGATGCATTTAGCCTGCCAATATATTCTTTAGATGCCCTGTGACCCCATGGATAAGTATTTCGATCATTGCACGCGCGCGCTTAAAATAGCAGTTTAAAAAATGTGAAAACTTAAAAAATATTCGTTTCCCAGGTATTATTTTCGTTAGTATGACTTGGCATGATTTCCACGACGAGTAGACTTCGGCTTGGTGATGGGTCTTGTGACACCCTGTATAGAGCTCAGGTACAACGTTCAGTAACGTATAATCCAAACCACTGAGTCTAGAAACTTGCAATGTTGCACACAGATTTCTTCAAAAGTAGAAGGAACAGCGGAGGAAAGGAATTATAAAAAAGCTCCTTTTGGTATCCCGTTTCCGTATTTATTTCAAAGTAGGAGTTAATGCTGCAAAGTTAATCGGTGTGTAGACTAGGCCGTCTTTAGTCATCTCCCTTGCTATAAAATAATAATCTATACATATAAATAAAATTGGAGTGTCTGTTTGTAATATTAAAATAACCGCTTTTTACTAAAAGCATATGGATGTATACACGGTACATATACCGAAATGACATTTTTACCATTTTTGTCTGTATATTTGTTTTCGCTAATCTCTGGCACGGCTGGACCGATTTTAACGTTCACTGGCGGATAGCTGATGTACCAAGGTACTCCTTGGTACATCAGCATAGGCTATAAATTAACCGGGTACGCGAAGTACTTCCCTCAGGACACGGGTAAAACCTTGGGAAACAGCTAGTATATACTTAATATATATATAAAACATTAAACCAACATTTATAAACATGGTGTTATTATCATTTGTTTGATAATTACTCAATCCTGATTAGTCTCACCTTATCGCAGATCATTGCTACATTAACATTATATAAAAATAAGTTATTGGTAAAAAGATATGTAACTTATAATTTCCCTTTACTTTATAACTCTGTTCTCTTTCATCCAGTGTCGGCAGTACAAATTGAAACGAATTCTCAGAACTGTCGGCATTACAAGCCCCGCAATTATAGCACTTCCTTCTCCTCGGGTAAGATCGATCGGCCTCCATATTATATAAGTAAAATATACGTAATCCCCACTAAGCTACAGACTTTATTGGGATCTTAACCTTTGGATAATATTGAATCTAAGGCAACCTTTGCCTTTTAGATATTAAATACGTAAGAAATTCGGTATTTCGGGTACATTGAACATATTTGACTTGATGGTTAAGAAATAAGGTATTACTTTTAGGTTTTAACGCGTTATTGGCAATTTATGACATAATTTTAATAGATTATATTATATTATTTTAATAGGCATAGGTACTACTTGTATAGTAGGTACAAGATTGGCTGTTGTGTTATGTGTTGGTTTTTCTTTCTTACTTTTCATGTTTGGCCAACTCGGGTGTCGATACAAAAACGAGCGGTACGAGCCATATACATGTTAGGTGCAAAAGATACTCTTAGGAAAACGCTTTATAGGAATTCTTACAGTAGCCTCGCAATTTTTATTTGCTAATATATTGTACAACATTTTTATTAACCACAAAAAGGGATATACATAATATAAATACTCGAAACAGGCATAAGTTATATGCCCCTTATCATCGTTTACATAAAGTTAATAATACTTTAGTAGGGCAAGGTATTCGTATATACAATAAAATACCAATTAGTCTTTTAGAATTACCATTTAGTAAATTTAAAACTAAAATAAAATACTGCCTTATTAAGAAAGGTTACTATACTATTAATGATTATTTCAGTGATAAGGATAGTTGGTCACTTAGACTAGACAACTCATGATCTTTAAACTTATTTAGAACTAGCTGAGACCCGTGGCTCATAGAGCGATGTTATCTATATCTAATCTTCAGCTTTCCTCGATATCCAACACAATACATAGACTCACGCCTGTTTCCCGGAGGGGTAGGCAGAGACTACGGAACGCCATTTGCAACGATCCTGACATATCTCTCTTGCTTCATTCACTCCCATCAGATTCCTCATGCATGCTCTTCTGTTCAGGGTACTTCTCACCTGTCCTGTTTTTAGGATGTCTCCAATCTGGTCAGAGAACGTCCGCCTGTGTCTTCCCCTTCGTCCTGTCCCTTCCACACTTGCCTTATATATCTGCTTGGTCAGTCTTTCGTCATCCATCCTCTCCACGTGCCCAAACCATCTTAGCATACCTTTCTCGATGCTTGTCACTACATCTTCTTTTACCCCACAACACTCTCTTATCACATAATTCTTTACTCTGTCAGTCAGAGAGACATCACACATACTTCTCAGTGCTCTCATTTCTACAGCATTTATTCTACTTTCATGACTCTTCTGCCAAATCGAAACAGTACCTACTGTACAGTAGTTCCTGATATAAGCGCGCTCAACAAAACGAACAAACTCTTTAGCTTTTTAAAAGGAATATAAAAGTACAGATAAGTTAATGTAGAAGGTACTTAGATAGATGCAGAATACAAAATGAAACACAAACAAAGAACGGAAACAACAATCATGCGTGCATAATAGGTAAGTCATCGTTTTCCTAATCGATGTTTTATGCGGCTTGTCGCATTACAGTCACGATGTTTTGCATTTTATTTTGTTTGAATAAATATATCAAACTGACCGAAATACAAGATTGGCTGCCAGTGCGGACGATATCCTGATTTTAAATTTTGGAAACTTGATTTTTATAAATCACTAGCTGTGCCCGCGACTTCGTTCGCGTAAATGTTGGAATTTAATTAGCATGACATTTATGCCAAGAGTATATAATATTTATAACTTTTATATGTATATTATATACCTAATTTATATCTTTAGAGAATTTCTTTATACACAACATTAACTGTTTTACCACCTTCACATCGAACATACATACATAGACTCACGCCTGTTTCCCGGAGGGGTAGGCAGAGACCATGGAACGCCATTTGCAACGATCCTGACATACCTCTCTTGCTTCATTCACTCCCATCAAGTTTCTCATGCATGCTCTTCTGTTTAGGGTCCTTCTGACCTGTCCTTTTTTAGGATGTCTCCAATCTGATCAGAAAACGTCCGCCTAGGTCTTCCTCTTCGTCCTGTCCCATTCACACTTGCCTTATATATTTTTATAGGTTTATTATTATAGGTTTTTACCTATTATCTGAATTAAACGATTATTATTATTATTATTTTTCTTTTGGTTTCTCGGTTAAGTAACCGGTGACAGACTCATGTTACGGGCCTAAGCCAATTGAGCATCAGATATGGGTTGAGTGTTAGGCTGTAAGGTGTGGGCGGTATTAGTGTTTATCGGTTGTGTACTGTGATACTGTCCGGTTCGCATTGTAGGAATTTTCTTACTAGTCTGCACGAGTTAAGTACTACTGATTTTTGCAACAGGTAGTAGGTTTTTGGTGGTAAGTTTAGAGTTTTAAGGGACTGGTGTAATTGTTCAGGTATAACTCCTGTTGTAGAAAGAACAATAGTTACTTTTTATAGATGCCATAGTCATATTATTTCATCCTTAACCTCAAGATATTTGCTGAGTTTTCTGCTATTGTATTCTGGATGTTATGTGTCTTTGGTACGGCAATGTCTATGAGGTATCATGCTTTAGTAGTCTTGTTTATTTCGGTGATATCAGGCCTATTATAATGGACGGTGCGATCAGTGACAATGGCTCGGTCAAAGTATAGTTTGGTAGAAGAATTTTCTAAAACTGTTTCCGGGTTATATTTATAGTAGGCTGTTATAGAGTCTATGAATTTGTATTGTAGTGTAAGTTTTTGGTGTATGATATTGGATATCTGATCATGTCGATGTTTGCAATCCGTTTGGACTATGGACTTACATGCGCCTGTTATGTGTTGTATTGTTTCTGCGGAGCTATTACATTTTCGGCAAGAGTCAGAGTGAAAGTTCTTAACTATATGTTTTTTATAGTTCCTAGTTTCAATTACTTAGTCCTTTATAGCGATCATGAAGCCCTCAGTCTCTGGGAAGAGTATGCCTTGGCTCAGCCATGCGTTCGATGCTCCTTTGTCGATATTTTGGTGGCATAGGTCGTGACTATGTCTACCATGTAGTGACTTTTAGGCCCATACTGCAATCTTCGTTTTATCGTCTGTCAGTTTTTCAGTATCTTGTTCGTTTGTATATTTCAAAGAATGTGGAGTAAATTTCTGATCATTTTGAGAAGTTGCTTTGTGGAGTCTAGATATTTCGGATTTAGTAAAGAAATATTGTCTGCGAGTCGATATTTGTCTATTGTTATTATTAAATCTTCTTTGTCAGTCTTTCGTCATCCATCCTCTCTGTGTGTCCAAACCATCTTAACATGCCTGTCTCGATCCTTGTCACTACATCTTCTTTTACCGCACACCACTCTCGTATCACACAATTCTTTACTCTGTCGGTCATAGACACACCACACATACTTCTCAGTGCTCTCATTTCTACAGTATTTATTCTACTTTGATGACTCTTCTGCCAAACCCAACTTTCACTAATTTAATTTTACCGATCATGTGAAAAACAACATGTTCGGATGTCGATTCCAGCTTTTTCAAGTGTCTGCCCCTGCGATTTATTTAGAAAATACACACAGGACTTCGACTATCCAGCCCTGCCGAAAGTAAGATAGCCCCGTTGAGTAATTCAAGAGGTATCTGAATTCAGGGCTCAGTCTCCTGCTCAGAGATTCCCACGTACGTGACGTGAGGAGTGGGAAATTGGGAATGATGAGACACCTGTATAAGAACAGAACACGAACGAACGAAAGAAATCATCGAAACACGATAACATTCAACAATCATTGTTTGTTTTTCGTGTGAGTGTGTGGCCAACAATCATAAACTCATAAGTAACGTCAAATACCCAGTTCAAGTATTCCAACAACAACGAAAGCAAATTAGCCGAGAACCTGATCAATCCTTGGAGAATCTTAACACCACCATTCAGAAAATGACGTCATTTATCAATGCCATCTATGTTTACATATACAAACCGACCGAGATAGAAAATAATATGGACTGATCGACAATTTATTGAAAAAGGGATCTATAGTCATTGTATTTATCATTTAAAATAAATAATAATGAAATT
The DNA here is from genome assembly GCA_944739405.2 of Euclidia mi. Classification (NCBI taxonomy): domain Eukaryota; kingdom Metazoa; phylum Arthropoda; class Insecta; order Lepidoptera; family Erebidae; genus Euclidia; species Euclidia mi. The sequence continues at coordinate 15,360,218 of OX123198.2, read as the reverse complement.
ATTATAAAACTATTATATAAATAAACACAATAATTTGAAATACATGAGATTGACCGTTTAAATGAAGTGGACATTGTAATAAATTTTGACACAGAGACTTTTTGTGTATGAAAGTGCCGAATATTATACTCTATTATTTTTCAATAACAGAAAGATTAACCCGACACATAATTATTGTCTTTTTTGCAAGAAACATTTATTTTGCTAGAAAATTATTTGAAAATAGTGACATCTATCGGTCGGTTAGTAGCGATAAAACACTTTGAAGGTACCTATAGACTATCTATACTTTTACTAACAAACTTATAATGATCATAGATGGCACCATATATATTTCCAGTTTTGGATGATCCCTGTTTTGTTTGAGACTACGTACAAAGGAGAAGTCAAGCTGTACACCGAAAACCACTCAACCGATTGTGATGTAACATATGCTATTTTATAGGTTTGAGTATCCTTTGTACATGAGTGTAAGTTTTATTGAAATCAATTTCGCCATTTTAGAGATCTTTAGCAATATAGGGAAAGACAGACAGACAGACAGACATAAATTCTAAAAAACATCAAGTATTGCTTTTTAGCATTTTCCTAGATTTTTTAGCTAATTTTCGTCAAAATATCTTTAATGTACAGACTTTTTCACCTCTACAGTTTTATTATAGTATAGATTATATAGATACTTTGCATTTTTCAGTTTATGTTTATGTTTTGTTTTGTTTTTTCAAAAATATTTATATAATATATCTAGTTCTTTTAAATTAATATTCATGTATTATTAGGTAATTCAACTTACTACATTTATATTTGCATTGTTGTTCCACTAATTTTATTAAAATTTTACTGCACTGTAAGATGAAGATAACTCGTGATCATGGGCTGTAAACTAATGTTTTTATAATTTTGTGTATTCATATACAGTCACTTCTGTAACATACAATTCAACCATAGTTCTGAACATGGTCGCGAGTTGTCTACATTATAAGACGTAAGTGGATGCTCCTGTTACACAATATTCACATTGGAAGGCTAACTAAGGCACTTAATTTAGTAACTGCATTAATTACTTAAGTATTATGTCTGTACCTATTTACAAGTAATTAAGTACAATGTGAAACAGTTGCAGCTCCTTACAAAATAAAACACATATTATGTACTATAATATTGGTTATTCAAAAGAGTGGCCACGAGTTTTATATTGCCCGTTCTTTCTCGTGGTTCTGCCTATTGCTTTGCGAACGAGGCAGTTAGTGTAAATGTAGAAGCATTAAGTAATACAATTTAAAAAAAATACGTTCATAAGCGTCACCTTGTGACCTAGATGAATAAACGATTTTGACTTTGACTTTGATGTTTACAGACCACCTGAAAGGCCTCCTACAAGGTTGATATATACAGGAAGTATGTGAGACAGTAACCAAGACAGACGGTTTCACTTGTCCACCGAAACACGGTGGCGTTCTGATTTATCTGCCACAATAGTGATCATCTATCAAAATCATCGATATAATATATTATGTACTAAATCAAAATGTTCTCCAACTACATTTCTTCACACACTGATGATCAAGTTTTTATTTGTAAGGCAATAAAATTATAAAATTGATCTACAACCGGAATGGGATTTACAAAAAAATACGCCTAAATAACTTTAAGCAGCAATTTTAAATTTATTTCAATATAAAAGTACTATCGGCTACGGAAAAACGAGATTTTTAAATTCAGGCAATATGATTAATAGGGATTTTATCCTAAGAATAATTCCGCGTTAAGAATATTTAATATTAGTGCTCTAAAACTGGCAGTAGGGTATAGACTCACAATAAATTAGAACAGCATGGGCAAAGACTGGATCTTTGCCCATGCTGTTCTATGATCGTCAGCTCGTGGTAACAACGCCGCAGCACATACTGCAAAGAATACCCACGTTGCTAAAGCAGCTTAACGGCCGGACCCAAAATTGAAATTTCCCTGAATTTGGCTACAACACATAAAAAATGTCAAATATAAATCTATAGTAGCCAAAATGCATGGATAGATCAAATATTGAGAGCGATCGTTAGTGTTTATCCTTTCAAATAAAAATCTCAATCTTAATCCGTTCTCTGATAGAATTCTTTCTTTATCGTTAGTATTGAAGAACCTAATTTCTCCCATTCCTCTTTTCCTGATGTCCTGTCAATCGCATTCAGCTTCTAACACCTACAAGCTCTCCAACAACCTTATTTAAAATAATCAAATACCCAGCTATCGAAAACGAATCACGCGATGCAGAATACACATGAAACCATGAAAAATTCAGTTTAATTAAACGCTATAATACTTTCCTTTGTAAATTTCTCGCGTCAATAACTAAACGATAGCTAATATAAAACCGTTCGGTTGCAGTATGTCGGTGATACCTACGGACCATTTGCATACGAAATACAGACAGAAACAATATCGACTAGACGGAACCCACTGAGTAAATAATCTAATAACAAATAAGTTTTGATTAAAGACTGCAAATATGTTTTCATCTATATTTTAGATTACTGTTTGTGTTTCTTTATTAACGGACTTTTCGATAGTACCTAATGAAATGAGGGAATGTTATGTTTTGAAGATGGTAACATTGTAGGCAAGTACCAAGTTGACTTTTAAACACGAGTCTTATGGTACCTATAGGTTGACTTTTAAGTTATTTAGACTGCAAAACACATTGCGATTAGAACATAAGAAGACCAGCCAGCCATAAGCAAAGCCGAGGACGCCTCGATGGTTTTAAGTGCATCTTAAGAGAAATCGCACTTAGTTCATCTAACAGGCTGAAAACTTAGCTATAAGGTGAGCTCTGAGTGATGGAAGTATACAGCTTTTCCACCACGATTCATAAAATAGGGCTCCGCAAACAGGCGAACAGGGCAGAGATGCAAAGACGCGTCCTAAGAATCATATTTTATAAAAAAACCGGTCAAGTGCGAGTCGGCCTCGCGCACCGAGGGTTCCGTACAAACCTGTAGGTATATAAGTAAAAGTTCACCAGTCATAGTTATGGTATTTTTATTGCCAAATTTTTTATTGAAATCCATAACATTACAGTATGGAAAGCTGGAGGATCATAAATTAAAGAAAAAGGGGTCTTTGGCGTTTGTAATCAGTCATCCTTTATTTTATATTAACATACATCGCTTATTTTATAATATAACTTAAATATCTATACCAGCCTTGCAGCAGCCTTGCAAAAGTCTGCTGATGAATGATGGTAAGATTTTTTTATCAAAGTTATTGATTTACAAAGTTTTTAGTGACTTTTAGAAATCTGTTACAAAAATACTTATAAAGTACTGAATAATTAGCAAAAAGGTTTAAAGACTATGTAATTATTTGAAATCTCAATCTCAATCAGCCTATCGCAGTCCAATGCTGGACATAGGCCTCTCCCAACACGCACCACAGCACACGGTCCTCAGCCTTCCACATCCTTTATCTGGGCTAAAAGACGTTGCTTCGTACCAAATTTCAAGATTTTGAGTTCACGGGAAGTACCCTGTAGGTTTTGATTCCTTTGCGGGTAGTCGCGAGTTTGAAAATATGATTATATTGCTCTTTCTTTTGATTGCGTAGACATAGAAGTTTGATTTTGTTACAGCCTAACGGTGTTATATACCTGAGTATTTGATATGAATTGCAATTTAATACCTCTACGCGTTCAAGAGAAAGGCGTAGTAACTTTAAATTTATTAAAAATATTTTTTTATATGCTGTAACTAAAAAATAACGATTTTCGTAATTTTTCCTTTATAAGTGATATAAGACGTTGCTTCGTACCAAATTTCAAGATTTTGAGTTCACGGAAAGTACCCTGTAGGTTTTGATTCCCTTGCGAGTAGTCGCGAGTTTGAAAATATGATTATATTGCTCTTTCTTTTGATTGCGTAGACATAGAAGTTTGATTTTGTTACAGCCTAACGGTGTTATATACCTGAGTATTTGATATGAATTTTTTATTTAATACCTCTACGCGTTCAAGAGAAAGGGGTAGTAACTTTAAGTTTATTAAAAATATATTTTTATATGCTGTAACTAAAAAAATACGGTTTTCGCATTTTTCCATTATAAGTGATATAAGAAGATGCTTCGTACCAAATTTCAAGATTTTGAGTTCACGGGAAGTACCCTGTAGGTTTTGATTCCCTTGCGAGTAGTCGCGAGTTTGAAAATATGATTATATTGCTCTTTCTTTTGATTGCGTTGACATAGAAGTTTGATTTTGTTACAGCCTAACGGTGTTATATACCTGAGTATTTGCTATGAATTTCAATTTAATACCTTTAGGCTTTCAAGAGAAAGGGGTAGTAACTTTAAATTTATTAAAAATATTTTTATTATATGATGTAACTAAAAATTTACAGTTTTCGCAATTTTTCCTTTATAAGTGATATAAGAAATTGCTTCGTACCAAATTTCAAGATTTTGAGTTCACGGGAAGTACTCTGTAGGTTTTGATTCCCTTGCGAGTAGTCGCGAGTTTGAAAATATGCTTATATTGCTCTTTCTTTTGATTGCGTTGACATAGAAGTTTGATTTTGTTGCAACCTAACGGTGTTATATACTTGATTATTTGATATGAATTTCAATTTAATACCTCCACGCGTTCAAGAGAAAGGGGTAGTAACTTTAAATTTATTAAAAATATTTTTTTAATGCTGTAACTAAACATTTACGGTTTTCGCAATTTTTCCTTCATGAGTGATATAAGACGTTGCTTCGTACCAAATTTCAAGATTCTGAGTTCACGGGAAGTACCCTGTAGGTTTTGATTCACTTGCGAGTAGGCGCGAGTTTGAAAATATGCTTATATTGCTCTTTCTTTTGATTTCGTTGACATAGAAGCTTGATTTTGTTGCAGCCTTTCGGTGTTATATACCTGAGTATTTGATATGAATTTTTAATTTAATACCTCCACGCGTTCAAGACAAAGGGGTAGTAACTTTAAATTTATTAAAAATATTTTTTTAATGCTGTAACAAAAAAATTACGGTTTTCGCAATTTTCCTGCATGAGTGATATAAGACGTTGCTTCGTACCAAATTTCAAGATTCTGAGTTCACGGGAAGTACCCTGTAGATTTTGATTCCAATGAGAGTTTGAAAATATGCTGCAATTTGCAGCATATACGGCTGTATCTTTTGATTGCGTTGGATTAGAAGTTTGATTTCTTTACAGCTCTATGGAACCGTAGATTCGAGTATTTACTATAAATTTCAGTTTGATTGAGACACATTCCTGAGAAAAAGAGTCTTGACAAACGGACGGACAACAAAGTGATCCTATAAGGGTTCTGTTTTTTACTTTTGAGGTACGGAACCCTAAAAAAAGGACGCAAAGCTACATCTACTTGACTTTAAAAAAATAAGGGGAATAGGGACTTAGTAACGTTTTATAAATAAGTGCTATCACTCTGTTATAAGCATTAAAAATAATAATCGTCTTGTCCAAAGGACACTTCGCTACTCTAATTGACAGTCTGACATTACTATTAAGTTTAAGGAATCTCTGGAATTAATTGTATGAATTGAACATTATATTATATTGCGGGACTTTTGTCCATGGTATCTATAATATTAAAATGAATCGCTGAATGTGTTGCTAAATTGGTTGCTAAGCGCAAATCTCGAGAGCAGCTGAACCGATTTAGCAAATTCTTTTTTTATAATATTCCTTGAAGTACGAGAATGGTTCTTATGGAGAGAAAAAATTAAAAAAAAATCGATTGCCTGACAGTAGGTACTAAGTTCGCCGGGTCAGCTAGTTTCGAATAATAATAAAATAACATTCGGTTAGACAGAATGTATAGCATGGGTATATTAACTAACAGGTAATATAAAATTAATATATATATGGCCAGAAAAAAAAACGAATAGATAAGAACAGAGAGCAGCGATAGCCTAGTGGAGAGACCGACTGACTGCTACGCAGAGGATCCCGGTTCGAATCCACGGCGCGCACCAATGACTTTTCGGAGCGTGCGTATTAAATTGTTAATTATCGCTTGCTAAACGGTGAAGGAAAACATCGTGAGGAAACCTGCATGTCTGAGAGTTCTACATAATGTTCTCGAAAGTCATGTGAAGTCTACCAACCCGCATTTGGCCAGCTTGGTAGACTATGGCCTTACCCTTCTCATAGGGAGAAGATGCCCCTGCCCAGCAGTGGGACAGTTTATATACAGGGCAGATGATGAGATAAGAACAGAGCGGTGACGATAGCTTAGTGGAGATACAGAATAGACCGTTATGCAGAGGGTATCGGCGCGTACAACTGAATTTTCGAAAACGTGCGTAGCGTGTATCGTGTTTAGTTGTTAATTATCGCTTGGCCCGCGCTCCCTAGAGCACGTTAAGCCGTCGATCCTGACTGTCATGTAGAATGAGACAGTCGCTACGGGGCCTCCTAGGCAGAGGGCAAGTCATTATGAAAAATCTACAGTCCATATGGAACAAAACATATGTTTATGATTCAGATAGGTATACCTGGACTGAGTGTAATTTATGAACATTCTTGCATTAGTTAAAAAGATTCCCGCGCTGCAAATACTATCGAATAAAAAACACTTTTTTAAAACAACCTTATTAATGAATTGAAAAGACATAACTTCAACCAACCTCAGACTGTTTTCAACTCCGTTTCCTTCAGATATCAGTTAGATCGCATTTCGCATCGAAGACAAAACATATCTGATTTATGTGAATTTTCTCAAAACAAAGAATTTAGCGCTGTATCGCTAGCAAGTCAGATTTATTGTCTTATCTTAGCGATATATGAGACATTTTGCCCATCACTGGACTTATTTGGGAATAACATACTTATATAGTTATATTTTTCTCAATTTAGCTAGAAACAAAATGTTACTAATACTAAGCCTTTACAGTCCATTGAAAAGTTACAGTTGCGGTTGCTTATGCCAGAGGACGAAATTTAATTTTTTTGATGTCTAGGGAGGGCTAACGTAAAGCTTAATCCAAATTTGTGGGGTCGTACCTGTTGTCCCACGACCGCCATCTTGCAATAAGTAGTGGTGCAGATGGTTTTTCTTTGATTTTATTGCACAGAGGATATGTTGTATTCTCTACAAACTTTGGTCCTGATACTTTTTGTCGCAAAACCAAAAACAAAAATGTTTATCTTTGTTATTGTTTTATTTTGGTAATTACAGGGTTTCTTCATTATTACTCTGTCCTTCGTCTTTTTTATGAGCCAGGCTTCAGCTTATGATCTAAAAAAGCGTTGATATTCAATTGTTGATAAAAATATATAGAATAATCACATTTTATAGGTAAATCATAATTTCCATTGATTTTCAATTACTTTGCTGCATCTCTCGCAGAAAATTGAGGGGCTGCTGAACATTGCAGTTTCCTTTGCATGGAAAGAATATCTAGTTTAGAAGCCCTTTTTAAGCCTTTAATTTTAAAGTTTTGTCCATATTTTGACAACCTATGTTTTCAGGATGGATGTAATGAGTGAAAATTGGACCTTATGGTAATCTTGGAGACTGCGGAGTTTCAAGTTGGTGTACTGGGTCTTGTTTTGAAAGATGTAAAGAAAACTGAAATGTATTATTCATGACAGAACACGAAAAAATTACAACACATTGAAAATAAAATTTATTACAAATTTCATTCGAATTTCGTTTGTAACTCCGTTATTTTTGATTTTACGACTAAATGCTACGACACTAAAGTTGTTCAGAACTTAATTTGCAAAGAAACGTGCCTTGAAATTTTACTGTGCGTCCAATAGATTCCCAGATAAACTATAAAAGCAATTTGTACCACTCTTTTCAAGATAGCGGCCACAGGACAAGGGCTGCTATCCCACAAACTTGGATTTAACTTTGCACTGACCCCCTCTTGACACCTATAAGATAAAATTGCGTCCTCTGACAAATGCACGCTAAGCCCAAAAAAAACTAACATTCCAATGGACTATGCTTTATATATATGTCAGATACAAAAAATACTTAATATTCACACATTTCATAGTCTCAAAGTAAGGTAAGTAACGCAAGTAAAAACCAATAACACCGATGAATGTACCAGGACCACTACGCCATTCAAAGCGTCCACCAAATTCCACATCTCATTGAAGTGGCTTATAAGAATTCTCAGGGGTAAGCCTCAGAAGAACTTAGAGCAGAAAATATTCTAACCAGTAAACCATTATATCTGTCGTCGTCATCTGAGCTTTTAATTCTGCAACTATAAACAAGACTGTAGCGCGATCTTTTATTCCAATCCATTCATCGTAATCGTCAGCCATCCATCTATCTATGAGAGAATTCATATTTTTGTGTCGGGCATCAGACTTCCTGACTAATGCAAAAGACATGTGATTACGCATACTATCAAATAAACCATTAATGTTTAAAACACTTACCTATTAAGTTTTCAATAGACACACGCATTTTTTACATTTCTTCAATCAATACGATTTCTAACGCTATGTCATCATAAATAGAATTGTTTTTTATGAAAGAGCGATGCTTACATCAAGTGTGAACTGAATGAAGTGGCAAAAGCGGCCGGTTACCTAATCGAACGTGACAAGTTCAATGCTAACCACTGACCTAAATTAAAAACTAAATAGATATTGTCACGAACTTGATTGTGGGAGAATAATTATAGGACACCGATAATGCTATAAAAAGATTGTAATGAGATAGTATGTACGTAGATGAGAATAGGTACTATTCAGAATATTGATAATATTTAATTATCGCTTGCGAAACGGTGAAGGAAAACAGCGTGAGGAAACCTGCATGTCTGAGAGTTCTCCATAATGTTCTCGAAAGACATGTGAAGTCCAGCGTGGTGGACTATGGCCTTACCCTTCTCATATTGAGAAGAGGCCCGTGCCCAGCAGTGGGACAGTATAAAGGGCTGATGATGATGAATATTTGCACTATACATGAACTGTCCCACTGCTGGGTATGGACTTCTCGCTATGGAGGGTGGGTCCATAGTCCACTAAGCTGATTTAGTTGGCAGAGTTCACATTTATTACAAGAACATTTTGGAGAACACAGTGTGCAAATTTCCTCACGATATTTTCTTCGCCGTTTCGCGTCCTAGATGCGAATCCGAGACCTGCGTAGCGGATTGTTGGTTTCCCCAAAGGAAGGTGGAAGGTACGCTTCTCCTTTAGAAAATACACGGTAGTAGATCCCTGCTGATTTCGCTCGACTGGGCAGTACTACCCTCCGAAAGAATATCACATACGGCGGTAATCACTTATCATCAGGCAACGCGTCAAGTAATTTGCGGCCTAATAGGTACATAAACAAAATTTTCAAAAAGAGAAGGACGGCTTCCCAATGAAGACATTAACGGAGGTAGAGCTAGCTTAGTAATTACGTTGTAGAGACGGTTACATAAAGGATATTTATTTATAAGCTTTGATACTTTAATCTCTATAACTATAATAAAAATGAATAGTTGCCAATATTAATATAATAATAACGAAAAACACAATAACAAACCCTATGTAAACTTATTACAGTGTCCAATGTCAGGCGTAGTAGTTATGAGATTTAATTTACCGATAGGCAATGACATTATTCGGGTTGACCGCAGGTAAATTGCTAAAGGTATTATCCCGAAGGGTTTCTACGTCTATTGTGTGTAAAGGCAAGCATTGTGAATAGTTTTTATTCAAGTTTAAAAATACGAATTGTATTATTGACAGGCTTTGTTGTTCTAAAAACTTTTCCAACCAAGATTTTCAATGATTATGTTGTGGATTTATCAATACTACAGGTGTCATATTTAGATTTAAAATTTAGAAAAGTAAATATGGTTAAGAGTTTTCTAGTGAGGTTTTTTTTTCATTTAGATGGTCTTTATCAAACAAGTAGGTAATAGATATATTCCTCCAGGATTTTTTATGATGTTTACTCCCAGACAATATCAATAAACAAAAAATCGACATGGAGTCTAAAAGATGTGCAAAGATTAGACGACTGTCAAGATACATCAATGGTGGCCAGACACATTTCACAGCTCCTATCTAAGATTGCGAGTATAACAAAGATGACAAGATGTGCAAAATAGCTAAGAGGTGGCAAAGAAATAAAACGTCCACTGATATCTGTTGGGGATAGTTCCACCACTTTCCCAGTACGATATTATTATCTACTTCTGACCAACTTCTGACTATGTTCAGCAGACACAACGATAGATAGGATAAGTTTTAAGTATCGTAAAGTCCTGAGAAAGTTAAACTGTCTTGGAACACAAGTATATTGGAGGACTTGGAAAATAACTTATTCATTTCCCTCCAGCTATAAGGCAGAAAAAAAGTTTAAATGCTATAATTATTTTATTATCAGTCATTGTAAATACAGCATTAAAAAAAAGTATGTGTTTCTTATGCTGAGCGAGGCTAGGAAAAGAAGGTGAATATTTTTCCTGCATATTGCTTAACTGCCTGCTCATCTCTGATGGAGGTGCAGCCTTAGGGCTCAGTCACTTTTATTTGTACACAAAATTGGAATACGAGACGAAGCTCGGTAGTAATATGGAGGATGGTTTACAGGAACGAATAACAAGTCTCCGTGTTGATAAGATTGTTTCCAAACATACGATAATATAAATAAGACTTTTGGTCTAGTGAAAACGTAACGTTGAATTATATTGGTTTACTTTTTGGATTAGGAATTGTGTTTATAAAATGTCTTAATCGTTGTGTGATATTAGTAAGTTGGAAAAATCAAGTGCCATTTTTAAATTAGCTTTTCCGCAGAGCGACTGGTCTGACCTCTGCAACTAAAAGGGATAACAATATTCCATGGCTTAGACCAGTGTCAGTTTAGTCATAGGTACTGGACTCCCCATAACGACTGCCAAATATATAAATGAAAATCTGACCCGCAGTCGGTTCAAATTTTCATTTACGTGTTTTTTTATGAAGCGCAAGCAACTATCTATCAATTTAAAATATACATTACTTTTAAAAGTTAGAGATGCTAGACTATCGCTGCTCTAAGAGTTTCATAAGACTCTATATAATTATCTGGCAAACAAAATATCCCGATAAGCGGCAATAGGCTCGCCGCCTATTTCATGGGATCAAAACACTGGCGAAAAGTGGGCGTTTAATATGCCTCTGCCTACCTCTCCGGGGAAACAGGCGTGAGTCTATGTATGTATGTATGTATGTATATAATTATACTTATAATAAAATTAAGTCTTCGTTTGGTCCTGTCTGTCTGTATGAACACGATATACTTAAAACTACCGAACGGATTATTGTACATATGTATATCACCATTAAATAGTATGTGAGTGATGCCTGAAGAAGTTTTAAGTGGTTAAATAATGGAATTTGGTGAATTATGGTTTCAAATTATATTCCAATAGTGATTTTATTTGACTCTGACTGCGTTCACTCACTTTTATTGGCCTTTATTCAACATTTAATACAATTATTTTAAAATAATTACTCTCAAACAAAACCAACACAGCTTACCTAAAATTCAAAACAATTATGTTCTACAATGCTGTCCAATCCATTACCAATCATTTCGTCCACTCAATAAACATCAGGCTTCACTCAAACAATCCCGATTGGTACTGACCAATTTTCACCGCAATCTCTCTGTACACTGGTACAGAGAGATTGCGGTGAAAATTATTAATGAATATTAAGTTCCTAAAACAATACTGAGGGTAAGATGCGACGATCAGGATGTGGAAAGGTCAGGGCCTTCAAAGCTACCGATGATAGGTAACTTTGATTTGATGAATAGTACTTAAATTGAAGCATTCCAATTAAAGTTGGTGCTTAAATCAAATTACGAACTACCACTACGTCGACCTAAATAAATGTTTTGTTGAAGTTTCTTCTATTGGTATACAGGAGTCCACTCAATGTAGACGTTTTGTTTAAAAACTTGGATAATATAACGAGAGTGCGAATGTTAACATGCCCAAAAAGCTCACAAATTGTACGAGTAAGCATAAAAGAGACAAACGTAGCCTCACAAACAGTGTCATTATGGCCTTAAGAAAGTTCTTTGCTTATGTTAAGATGTTTGAACACGACACAATTTTTGATGTTGCAGTATTTTTGGTCCACGTTGAATTGAGACGCTTTGTTCCAGAGTTGCCCTAGGCAGGTGGGAATTGTTGCAGAAAGCAGTGGAGGCTTGTATTACATCTACGTAACTAGAGCAAACAAGAAGTCTGACATACATTGGACTGCGTTTCTTAGTGCTAATAATATCAAATACAATATTCAGCTACCTGGATCTTCACTGTTGTCAAGTCTGGAACTAAGTTAGATAAACACACAACCGTGGTGGCTACGATAGATTGAATGATATATGTAATACTTAGCTGTTCCTCCAAACTTGATGCCTTCAGGACACGAGGTATGAAGTCGTACAATTCAAAATTAATATACAGAGTGTAAAAAGACCCTTAACGAATACTGAAATCCCATGTTGTACCAATCACTACGAACATTTTTTTACTTCAGCACCATACCTGGGAAATTACTGGTTCAGGAGATATTGAAGCTCAAAGTTAGTATGGAATTTTTCTAATTAGATACAAAATCGATACATTTACTCCGCCAATATGTTCTTTAGATGTCCTTTAACCCCATGGATAAGTAGGTATTATGAGCATTGTACGCGCGCGCTTTTAATTGCGGTTTAAAAATGTGAAAACTCAGAAAAAAAATCGTTTCCCAGGTATTATTTTTGGTTAGTATGACTTGGCATGATGTCCACAACGAGTAGACTTCGGCTTGGTGATGGGTCTTGTGACACCCTGTATAATTATTATAGACAATAATACATCTATTTCAAACACGCATAATAGGATTACAATCTATAAGCAATTTTTTTACCCATTCAATTATTATTTACGAACTTTTTAGATAAAGGTATAAATCTAGCTGTAGAATATATTCAAAACAATTTATCCAACAAATTGAATTTCATTGTGACACATTTTATTGCGTCAATTAAACAAGTGTACTGCTTTCTATTCGCGAGCGGCAGTAGGTCACGAAGTTTGATTCCACGTCAGCCAAGGATTTTACATTAGGGAATTCAAGAAGGCATTTTCACAACGAAAGTCAATTGAAGATGATTAAAATCATCCAGAACTGATTATTGTCGATTGAAGTCAAATATCGATGTCAAAATTGGCTGCTCTCGCCTTTCAACACTATCCCAAGTGTTGCGTATTTGATCTTAAACGAGACAACTTTGTGTGATTTACTGAAATTTTGTGATGCTTTAAAGTATGCAAAATTATCCGCAATACATTTATACCTAGTGCCGTAGCTGCTTGAAAAGGACAACTATTGGAGAGCCACCAAAGAAACCAAAATATCTCTGATAATATCATAGAAACTAAAACACTTTAGTCAAGAAACAAACCGTAGAACAAACTTCATGGGTAACTATAAGCTACGACACAAACAAGGCAGTATACATATGTAAATTCTGCCTCATCTCACCCACACTGCGATATACAGACATAGTGGTCCCTTTTGTATTAGAGTCTCATGATCCAACGTATGTATCATAAAAATATGAAAGTAAATAAAGCAGTACATATGTGAAGTGAGTAGTTGCAATAGTTGAATAAGAGGGGACAGTGTCCTCTAGCACTTATCTTTAATACAAGTAAAGCCATATCGACTGGACGATGATAACACAGAGCAGTGTAGACTTTAGATACTGCTTAAAATTTTTATTTTCATATTTTATATGCAATTTTTATTGCTATTAAATACGTGAATTTTTATGAGGTTGGGTGTACCGGTGGTGTTTGTTACACTTTCAATCAAGCAAAAACAATTGATTGGATTTTGATAAAACTTTACAGTATTCTAGATTACACATCCAAATCACATATAGGCTAACTTTAATAGGCCATAGCAAAACATGTGTTCTAAGTGTATATTGAAACAACCTCAAATACTATGTTTTATGGCAAAGATATAAATATCGCGAATACCAACCCACCTACCGAGCCGAAATTTTTCATATGTGTCATACCTTTGATTGAACATGTTGCATTCAGTTTAATAAAGTCTCTCTTTGTCAAGTCAAGCTGCTTCTCTCGTGTCAAATTATAAAAATAAAAATCGGTTAACAGTTTCGGTGGACGCTGCTAAAAATACTCAAGAAAAAAACATTTCTAGGTGTTCACGTATGTGTTTTATAATCGCACAAGTATAAGATTATATAACGTGCTTGGATACAGAATGCCTGTAGTTAAGAGTTATATAATTCCAATGTAAGTTGACCTTCCATAGTACTTGGCTTGGTGTTAAAAACAGACCAAGTTAAACTGGATCGTTTAGTTTGATGTCACCGTGTGTATACACTGACGCAGAGTTCTAATACATGGATATTTATGGTTGTTTGATGCGTGAAAACACTACAGCAGTATACATTATGTATGTTTAAGCGTGGCGCTTGTTTTCCGTTTATACGCTTAATATACGAAACATGATACCTCTTTCAATAACACTTAAACCATTTTTGTTTGGCCTAGTAGACGGTGTGTGAGATTCCACCAGAGGTGTTCGGAACTACTTTCTAAAACCACCGTGGTATTTCTATAGCGACCCATTCTGAACGCTAACGTTACGTGACCTTCATTATTTCCCGTTAACAATCCTGGTCTAGCCATAAAGAAGAAATCAAGATATTTAACTTGTTGGCTATTGTGTATTAATTAGATCAAAACAATTGTTTTACCTCTTGAGGTAAGAAGCCATGAAAGTAGACCATAGCAGTATTTTAGTACTATTCTTGATATAACTAAACCGTGGCAGGCATCTCGAATGACAAGATAGCTGCTGTATTATATAGTAGCTTTTAAATCTGTGATCCATTTAAAGAATGCTTCAATTTAAGTCTTCATATTTTACATTTTTCTCTGAGCCACATAATACGTAGACTATATGCAATTTCCCTTTTTATGTATCCATTTCTTAAGATTTAGAGTGGTTGTCTGTATTTCGAAAGTTTTCAACTAAACAATATTTCATTGAAACTGAGGGATAGAAATGGATCTGAAATGGGCCCTCTTCTTTTTATTACAGACCTCTATTGAAGTTGAGTTAAGAATAAATTAGGCCGAAATTGTGCCCAAAAATATAAGAGGTGACAATTATGAAGCGAACGTATTTGAGTAGACCTCTGTCAAAATGTCTTTAAAGTATTATCAATTATATATTTTGTTGATGTGACATTTCATTGTAGTTATATTTATTTTAATCGATACACGCACATTTCTGTTGTACGTCTACTTTAATGACTTCAAAGATTGACACGAATATATGCACGAATATATTTAGACCTGTTTCATAGAAAACATTTTAAGAATATTAAGTGGAATTTCTATTAAGTAAAAGGTTGACATAATTGTATTGATATAAATATTTTACTTTAGATGTAGTTTTATTTGACTAAAGTATTAGACGATCGCAATATATCAAAGCTCTAAGATAATTGCTTTTCACTTGTATAAAACATGTTTAGTTACATACTTAATATCAACGACTCGACTCGACTCGAATTTTAGACAGGGGTCTGTACGTGACGTACACATGTATATTGTTATCTATTTAATGTTTTATTTTCGACAAAAACCGAGCACATTGTCCTTTACTCAAATTATTCATAGCAAAAAATTGAACAAGACTTTGACCGGCATTATAATCAAATTCAGAACCTCATGATCGTACCTACGCGGGTATAAAGTTATAGCACTAACTTACGGAAAGTGGAGAAATGCAATCATGAAGTAGAACTTGTTCCAACGGCCTCGCCAATCTGTTCCGTCGAGGTCAGCAATACTGGTGGCATATATTTCTTTTACCTTGCCATAATTCAATATATTCAGGCCTTCCTACTAACGAGAGCTCAACCCGGTTGTCACCTTTGTGAGTTTACTTTGATACTGGTTTGTAGGTAGAATCTGAAATCTGAATCCGAAACATAATGTTTTGGGAATTGTCGTCATATGTCAGTAGTAAGTTCCGTTTGTCTTTTCATTCAAGTAATGTATCATGTTAATCGTGAAATAAAAAATCAAGAAAATCTACCGTAGATTATAACAGTGTTTCCATATGTGTTTATAAATGTTCGAATACAAATTATTTAAAAAGCGTACAATAAAATAAATAAAAAAAGGCCTGGACGCTTAAAATTCATTCTAAATAAATAAATAAATAAAAACATAAAATAAATGTAAAAGCAACTAATAATATAAAAGCATAACAAAATTAATTCATTAGTCTGTGTACCTTAAAGGGCGACTTGGCAGAAAAATCTCCAATGAGCTGAAAACTACATTTGACTTGGAATCATTCGCTTTTTTCTTTCGCGTGCAACTAATGGATTTCCGAACGAGTAGAGATAACAAGAAAATAATATAAAAAAATAAATAGCACAGAGTGAGCGTCCGATGTCTTAGATGATTTATACTGAAATAGAAAGTTGGATTGATAAGAGCTATTCGTTGGGAATTTTTAATTTCCTTTATTATGTCTGGCTTAGAAAATATCAGCATTTCTAGGAACTACGCTAACGAAATTTGATTAGATGTGAAAGAAACACTTATAACTGTAAACATTTCTGTACGCGTATTATGTTTCAACACTATTGAATCAGTAGTCTTTTAAAATTCCACGATATAAGAAATGTCGTGGCAATTAAATCTGCCGACCACATGATCCCACATTGGATTCTTGAATCCGTCAAATGTTCGTATAGGCAAAGCTTTATGTACATGTCTTCTTAATCCTTTATCGTGGCTAATGCGCCTTTGCAGACTTTCAACATGCGCAAGTAATATTTTCATCTAGGGCACTCGCGGTGCCCGCCAGCTGTAGCAGTGTTGCCAACTCTGCGTCTTTTTACCGCTGGCGGGCACCGCGAGTGCCCCCGCGCGGACTTCCACGTAGCACGGGCGCGGGGCGCAGCTCCCCGCGACGGGTGCCTGTGCGGGTCTCCGCAACGGAGCACTTTTGTATGGGACCGACCGCTTTACGCAGTGTCAGGGCTAAATGGGTAATATAGCGCGGGCGCAATATCCCTCGCGGGGTGAGCCATGGGCGAAGTCTAGTTATCTTATATAGCAATAAAATATTGTATGGATTATGTTTAACTTACCACTAGATATAGCCACTAGATATAGCCACTAGATATATAACATACAAAAATAGTAAATGATCACCAAAATTAAACCCGCATTTTAATGTAAAATTATAACCAAGGTTTTTTGTTAGTTGTATGAAATACCAACATATAAATTGGTTTTGGTTACACCACCTACTTTAATAAACTAAGTTGACGGAGCTCTGCTTCGCAGGACTCCTATTTTTGAATTAAGGGTCACAAGAGAACCTAACATAACCTATTTATTTGGTGATCATTTACTACATTTGGTGATCATTTACTACATTTGGTGTTCGAATACAATTTGAAGTGCAGTCGTCGTGACTAAATAGCTAGTACTATTGTAATTTTAGACTTAATTTTTCTGGTGTTAAGTATATATTTTTGGTTAAAACCTAAGGGTATCAAAGCATTTTATGGTGGTCATTATATTTAACCCCATCATCATCATCATCCTAGCGCTGTCCTGGTTGCACTCCAAAACCCACGCCTTGGAGCCCGGGGTCCGCTTTCCGGCTGTGTCTCCTCCATTTCGCACGGTCTTCAGCATCCCTGGTGGTTAGTTGTTTGGCACGCATGTCATCCCTTGCGACGTCAAGCCAGCATTTCTTTGGCCTTCCCCGTTTACCGGGGCCCGGCGGAGGTAGCAAGGTAAGACATTTGTTACCCACGTAAGATGCCGGTTGACGTAAGACGTGGCCATACCAGCGTAGACGAAACTCTTGCAGTTTGTCAGCAATGTCACGGACATGAAGGCAACCCCGGATGCGGGAGTTCCTAATGCGGTCCTTCCGCGTGACTCCACACATCCAGCGCAGCATGTTCATCTCCGTGACACGCAGACTCTGCTTGTGTCGCTCAAGCACAGGCCACGTCTCACTGCCATATAACAGGACAGGTCTAATGATGGATTTATAGACCTGTCCTTTGAGCTTAACCGGCATTTTGGGGTCACAAATGACACCGCTCACCTCACGCCATTTGGCCCAGGCTGCCGAAATACGTGCCTTGACGTCGCAATCGATGTCACCAGACGCGTGCAGTACTGATCCCAGGTACTTGACCAGGTCCTTTCGCTTGGCAATGTCTCCGCCTATACGAATTGACGCGGGATCTGTACTGTTGCAGGCCAAGTACTCGGTCTTCGCCACGTTTATTTTCAGACCGCCGTTCTCAAGCGTCTCCTTCCACGCGTTTACACGCCGCACCAAGCGTCCCCTGTCCGCATCCGCCAGTGCGATATCATCAGCATACATGAGCAGCCACGGGGGCTGCTCATGTGAGTCTTTGATGCTGTCTGACAGTACGTCTAATATCACACTGAATAGGTATGGACTGAGGACGGAACCCTGGTGGACCCCGACGGTGATGGGAAAGGATTTTGTGTCGCCAACAGCAGTCCGAACTACGGAATCGGAATTTGAGTACATGTCTCGGATGATGTCAATATATGCTTCTGGTACACCTTTAGATCTTAGAGCCCACCATCTGTCGCGGCACACAGTCGAAGGCCTTCTGCATGTCTAGAAACAGAAGATGCAGAGGCGTGTTCTTCGACCTGTACCGCTCCATGACGATCCTGAGGGCGAAAATTGGATCCATGGTTCCGTGACCAGGGCGAAACCCATATTGACATTCCGAGACTGTGGTCTCGTGTCGGATCCGGGAGTCGATTATTCGCTCAAAGAGCTTTAGGGTATGGGACATCACCTTGATACCGCGGTAGCTACTGCACTCCTGTACCGATCCCTTGCCCTTGAAGACTGGCGTGATGATACTCATTCTCCATTGGTTTGGGATTTTTCCGGTAAGGAGTATATATTTAACCCCATATTATATCACATATTGTGTGCGTAACAGGTTCATATAGCCAAACTAGTGCCTCTGTAAATACGTTGTTACTTGGGTGTTACAACGCGGACAAATGGGTGACCGAACAATCGTCAATCGCCTTTATATATTTTTTTGCGTTCTGCTATAAACTACACAAACTTCTTATACTCAATATCTGTGATTTAAAGCTTCTAGAACATTCTGATTGAAGCATCTCTGTTATGCGTTTATCGAATGTTATTTGCTTGATGTTATTACATTTTCGACTACAGATCGCTTTATAAAACGAATTTTTGTGAATCGCTGTGAGTTTTTCCGAATGTTCAATAGAAATGCTCTCGGTTAGACGACTCTTTAGAAATACTTGAATGTCTGTACTTTATTGTCAAATCATTGCGTTAACATATTGTACTCAGATTTTACATTATTAGAGTCGACGTGATCTGAAGTGGAGACCGCCCCTTGGCAAACGTAGGTCACCCTCCGACTAGCCGGACTGACGATGTATACAAATTGGTTGCTAGCGGTTGGACACGAAGAAACTCGAGTTCAGTGGTGTGCCATTAGAGAGCGGGACGACGAAAATGTTTTTACGGGGAGTTTACAAATATGCACTAAAGAACACAAATAAAAATTCAGACTCGTATGCAATACGTTCTTGTGCTTACAAATTTTAGGCCTGTATGGGAATTTAAATCAAAATCTGCGGTGCAGCGCTAGTGCTTAATTGACCACTAAATGGCACTTCAACTGCACTCGCACTTGGAATAAAGCCTGTGTCGTGAGAAAAATTACAAACATTCATTTAACCATACATAATACATACAGCAGGTATACTACGACTCCAGCAGCTTGTAGGTCAGATAAAGTGTCATTTTCTGTGGGGTTCGATCCCACTACACTCGTCGGAATTATAAATATCGAGGCGTTTACCCACTACGATATACGTGCAGTCTCAATCAAAATCAGAACCCATTAGAGTTATTATATTTGCTGTTATACTCATAAAATAAATAAGCCTTGATAATTTGTAAGACACTGAAAATAAACAAGAATTCGTTTTTACTTGACTTGTTAGTCTACAAGCAATCAAGTAAAATCCATTAAGATATTATTTTCAATAAAATATTCCACATTTATTTGAAGTGACTAGATTTCTATTGAGGTTAATATGAATGAACGTTATTTTACCATAGAGAAACGTAATACAATTCATTTTAGTTCATAGAATTCGCAGTGCATTTTAATAATTTTATAGTTAGTTAATGAAAAGTGTGCTATTTTCAACACGGAGATAAATTGTCAGCAGTCGGTTCGCTACGATGAGTCTTCGTCGTCATGGTGTAACCTCGAGTCTGGCGTACCTCAAGGTGGCATTCTCTCTCCATTATTATTTTCTATTTTTATAAATCTCCTGACCCAGAATCTTCGGTGTTCGTATCACTTGTACGCTGACGACTTGCAATTATATGCACAGGCAGGAGTTAACAATGTCGCTTCAGCTATCGATGGGGTAAATCAAGCTCTGACTGTTGTACATGACTGGTCAAAACGATTTGACGTGGCAGTGAACCCCGCTAAATGACAGGCCATCATCATAGGTAGTCAACGCAACATGAGCAAAATTGATCTTTCAACGCTTCCATCTGTCATGTACAACCAGATAGCAATACCCTTCAGCCCAGTCGTTAAAAATCTTGGCTTATACATGGATAGCCACCTCAACTGGCGGGCTCAAGTTACATCTATTAGTCAGAGAGTGACAGGATGCTTGCGATCGTTGTACCGTTTGAAGAACTTCCTCCCTCCTAGCACTAAGGTAATGCTCATGCAGACCTTAATCTTCCCTATTATCGACTATGGTGATGTGTGCTATTTTGACCTGAATGCAGACCTTCTCAACAAATTAGACCGGCTTCTCAATAACTGCATTCGATTTGTTTACAACCTTCGAAAATATGACCATGTCTCTGAATACCGTTCCCAACTCAAATGGCTAACTATTCGTCAACGCCGTAGTTTGCGTGCTCTCACTACTCTTTTCTCTTTTCTTAACTCTCCCTGTCTTCCTTCTTATCTAAGTCCTGTTCTACAATATTTAGGCTCCAATCACGACAAACATTTACGGTCATCTAATAATCGTCTCCTTTTGTATCCCTCCCATAGTTCTGGGTTTGTTAACTCTTCTTTCTTCGTCCAAGCTGTCTCATTATGGAATACGCTGCCTCTCGAAACCAGGATGGCAAACAATCGGCTCACGTTCAAACTAAAGGCTCGAGAGTTTGTTCAGAGTAAAATGGCGGAATAATATCATAATGACTGTATTACTTTATTATATGTATTACTGACTTATATATTATTATGTATTGTAACGTAATACTACACGTATTGCGTTATAATATCTCGCAGGCGCTTAACGCCAGCTTAGCCAGACATCGTTCGCAATATTACCAAATATGGTCATATTCACTAGCCAAAGGCAGTTGTGAGTCATAGGCTACATCTATATAAGATGGGTGCGCGTTGTAGAATGGTCACTTTCCCTAGACATCGGAACGCTGCCGCTACACCTCGCGATTATTCTACATTCTACTTCCTATCTACTGTCCCGCTGGGGGTAAGCATATTCTAGTTGTCTGTGTGCCTATATGTTCTGTCTGTAGTATCTGTGTCTCCTAAGCATAACAGCCGATCTAGGGACCGCCTGTTCCTGACCGGTTGTTGTGTATTCTCTATGCTGTTTCCAGTTCACCCTACGAGCTCACTGCACCTGATGTTCTTCCTACGGGCTACGTTCGTCCTACGGGCTACAAGCCACGAGCTGCTGGCGCCGTGCCGCTACTAGCCAGCTGCCACTCAAGCCTCCGTTCCTGCCTACGAGCTCCTACAGCCAGGCCACGGACGCCTGAGCCTGACCGCTCGACCCACATCGGCTGCACCGCCTGAGACCCGCTCAGCCTGAACATCGACCACAGAGCTGCCTGCGCAGCGCACCTTGGCCAGCTCATCGGCGACCCTACGAGCAGCTACCCTGCGAGCGTCGGAGAGCAGCAGGAGTCTACACTCCAGCCAGCTCAGGCCAGTGCTTACCTAGTTCGGTCATACTGTATGTAAGCGGTAGTGAGACATAATAAAGAACCTGTTCAGCCTAGCAGTGTTTCTCTCGAACCCCGACATCCTACCTGAGACCCTCTGTCTCAGTGGCGCCCAACTCTATTTGTCTCACTTCCAATTACTGCAGTTGTTCTTGTTTAGGAGGTCAGTCCTTGTAAACGAGGAGGTGCAGACATCAGCGAACTGGTACGTAATATCTAACTTGTGTGTATCTGTGTATTGCTGTCTATCTTTAATTTCTATTCTTGTATACCTATTATGTGTTATCTTACTATTGTCTAATTCAAATTTCAACTACCGATTCCCTACGTAACTGTTCGCAATTTGAAATAACCGTTTTTTATTTTTGCAAGTCACTATCTATTGTCTACATTTTTACACCGAATCGTCGTAGTTTCTTTGTAAAGCAGAACTATTGCACACGGAGGGCTGTAATATACTTACGTTCTTTTCTATCATACTTATTTTATATCATCATGAGCACTAACCCTATCAAGTACTTTCTACTTAATAAGAATGAATTGGCCTACGAGGTCGCTATTCGCGGAGAGGAGCCGGCTACCTCTGTTTTAGGTTTACGGAAGCAGCTACCTAAACTACTCGAGCTGATTCCGAATGACGAAATCCTAGAGTCAGGCCTAGACATAGCAGACGACTTCAAGGGAGCTAGCCTGTCAGTTACCGATTTAGATTCGCGAATCTCTTCCCTTAAGGAATTATACGACCACAACTTGGCGAAGCGAACTACGGCTTTGCACAACCAGGTCTACCACAGATTGGGCAGATTAGACAAATCCGAACCTAAATACGGCAAGAAAATATCCGACCTGACTGAACGCTTTCGGATGCTGTCGGCAGAGCTATCTAAGATAGAACACTCGAATGTTCCGTCGGCGGAAGTCGGAGTCACGATGACTTGCACGGATTCAACCCCTGCACAGGCAGCGTCGACTCCGGTAACTGTCCACTGTGAGCATTTGAGGGTTGGCGAACTATCGAAACGACGGAAATCAAATTCGACGGAACAGGCTGCGTTCGCGAATTTCTACAACGCGTGACGGAATTTAGGACGGTTAGAAATCTACCTGCCAATAGATTATTCGATTACGCGTCCGAAATTTTTACTGGTAATGCGTTACACTGGTTTCGCGGTGTTAAAAATTCCATTTCTACATGGGACGAACTAGCTAGTAAACTCACAGCTGATTTTACACCGTACGACTATGATTATAAACTTTTAGCCGAGATTCGTAATCGTACTCAAGGGCAAACTGAAGGTATAATCATCTATTTATCAATTATGTTCCAACTTTTTGCGCGATTGTCACCGAACACGGTACTAACCGAACATGAAAAACTAAATATATTGCTTCACAATATTAGACCGTGTTATTCTACAGTACTAGCTTCATGTACTACGGCTATAGACACTATAGACTCTCTAAAAACACTATGTCTAAACTATGAGAGGTTCCAGTGTTTAAGTGCACAATTTCACGAACCTAGTTACCCTACGTCTAACACAGTAGCACCTGATTTAGCTTACATAAATAAAAAGGACACGCACGGTCACTATAATAATTCACAGTACTATAAACCTTCTAAACTAAAAAACTACGCTTCTGTCGCATCTATAAATGTCGAACCGAACGATACACCTGTGCCTAACCCACAACACTATAATGTCAACATGATATCTAAATCAGCTGTTCCTACAAAAATAACTAATAAGAGGTCTGTTTTCTGTCCGCGATGTCGTTCAACTGATCACTCGCTAGGGACGTGCAAGCGTGAACGTTATCCGATATGTTTTAAGTGTGGCCTTAGGGATGTCACGTTCGTAAATTGTCCTAACTGTAAAAATAAATCTTTTTCAAAAAACTAATTTACTCGGATCGTAGTTCGTCAAATAAGATGACAAACCCTACCGTTTGTACATCTTCTAAACCTAAATATTTTGACATAGAAGACTGGAAAAATTGGCTGAACACTCTAAAAGTGTATTTTTCCAGTTATTCTGTGGCTGCGATCCGTGGTCAAAAACCTAATACTGATTTTCGACCCTACGTTAATGTAACCATTAAGAATCTACCCCTTACTGGGTTACTTGACTCAGGTTCTGCCGTGACTATATTGGGCAATAATTCTCATATAAAAATTATTTCTCAAACTAATCTCCCTTTGAATAAGTGCGACAACCCTACTATATTTTTTCGATCGGCGGGTGGTCATCGTTTGACACCGATCGGCTATATCAACCTACCCACCACTTTTGAAAATAAAACTTATAACTTAAAAGCGTACGTAATTCCAGAAGTCACTAGTTCGTTAATTTTAGGTATTGACTTCTGGAAAAGATTTAAATTGTTACCAAATTATATTTACTCTGTCTCTTTAGCTAATAATGACCCTTGTAGTCATTCCTTACCTAATAAACCTAATGCTGCCTTACAATCCTACAATGAGCTTAATGACTACCAAAAACGTTTAGCGGATAAGATGATTAAGCAATTCGAATGTATATCTTCCGAGAAGAAAGGCCTTGGACGTACCCATTTAGTCGAGCATCGTATTGATACAGGTGACTCACCGCCAATACGTCAGCGATACTATCGTCTGCCGCCAGAAAAATTGCGTGTTATTATTGAGGAACTAGACGAGATGCTTAAACTCGGAGTCGTAGAACCGTGTGAAAGCCCATGGTCTTCGCCTATCCTATTAACGCCTAAGAAAGATGGTAAACTAAGGTTTTGTTTAGACAGCCGAAAACTAAACTCGGTTACACGTAAGGATGCGTACAAACTACCGTATGTTTCCGAAATCCTAGATAACCTAAAAAATGCTAGATTTCTAAGTAGTATTGATCTATCTAAATCTTTTTGGCGGACGCCTATTCGGAGTAGCGATCGGGACAAGACCGCGTTCTACGTACCTACCCGCGGAACATTCCGATTTGTTACTATGCCGTTCGGCTTAACTAATGCGCCGGCTACGCAACAAAGATTGGTCGATCAATTATTTACAAATAGTCCAGAGTTCGAAAACGCGGTGTTCGTATTCTTAGACGATATTTGTAATATAGGAAAAGATTTTGATCATCACATTCAGCTGTTATCTAAAGTATACGCGAAACTAAAATCAGCTAACTTAACTATTAATTTAGAAAAGTCACATTTCTTTAGAAACGAATTAAAATACTTGGGTTACGTAGTCAATTCTAAAGGACTTCACGTAGATCCTAGTAAGGTGGAAGCAATAATGAACTATCCTGTACCTACAAATAAAAAGGAGGTAAAACGGTTTTTGGGTACCGCGTCTTGGTACCGTAGATTTATACCTAATTTTAGTTCAATTGCAGGGCCTCTAAATAAACTTACTTCTACCAGTAAAAAGGCTGCTCCTTTTGTGTGGTCGGAGGAAGCTAACAACTCATTTATTAAACTCAAACACCTGTTATCTACCGCGCCTATTCTATCTTGTCCGGACTATAACAAACCGTTCGAAGTGCACACGGATGCTAGCGACTATGGCGTAGGGGCTTTACTCACACAAACTACTGACGGTGTGGAGTATCCTATAGCTTATATGAGCAAATCCTTGTCTACACAGGAACGTAATTATAGTATTACGGAACGGGAGGCGCTAGCTGTTTTAGTCGCGGTAGAACATTGGCGATGTTACTTAGATAACGGTTTGAAATTCACTGTCTACACAGATCACTCAGCCTTAAAATGGTTTTTAAATTTAAGTAACCCTACGGGTCGCTTAGCGAGATGGGGGGTGCGCCTGTCTTCTTTTAATTTTGATGTGAAACATCGCCGCGGCGCGGATAACGTCATACCCGACGCACTATCGCGGGCAAGTGCCGTGTCGGCTATTGATACTAACACTGATAATGATACTACCGTAACCCCGGATCAGTGGTATAGTACTATCTACAATGGCTGTAAAAACTCACCTACATCTTTTCCTAACTATTCCATCAAAAATGATAAGTTATATCGATATATGGTATCGAAATGTGCACTGCGGAAAGAATTCGAATGGAAAGAGGTTCTACCTACCTCGGATAGATCTACAGCTATTAAAGAAAACCATTCGGAACTCGCTGCGGGTCACTTAGGTATTTTTAAAACGTATAAACGTTTAGCACAGCGTTATTATTGGCCCGGTATGCACGCCGACGTTGTTAAATTTATATCTTCATGTGATACTTGTGTCGCACATAAACACCAAAACCACGCTACTTTAGGTGTTATGGGACGACCAAAGGTGTGCTCTCGTCCCTTCCAAACAATTAGTATCGACCTTGTTGGACCCCTTCCCTCAACTAGAAAACAAAATAGCTATATTTTTGTTGTTACTTGTTGCTTCAGTAAATATTGTCTTCTCTTTCCCATCAAGCGGGCTACCGCCGAGATTATAACTAACATTCTCGAGGAAAAAGTTTTCTTAATACATGGCATACCTTCAACCGTTATTCTAGACAATGGTAAACAATTTGTAAGTGCAACTCTAAAGTCTATGATTAGAAAATATAAAATACCTAACTTGCACTTTACACCGAAATACACTCCGCACGTAAATTCTGTTGAGAGATACAACAAAACCATCGTGACTACTATATCTTCGTTTATCGAAAACGACCATAGAATATGGGATACTTTAATTCCCAAAATTCAATTCGCGCTAAATACTGCGGTTAATGAGGTAACTGGTTATACTCCGAGTTTTTTAGTGTACGGCAGAGAACTAGTAACTTGCGGTTCACACTATATTGATGCCGAGTCAGATGATGTTATTTATATACCTAGGGATTCTTATGCTGAAAATATAGGCTGTCTATCAAGTATTTTCGATAAGGTCCAGTCTCTTTTAATCCAAGCTCACGCTAGAAACTCACACACATACAACTTACGTCGTAAACCGGCTGAGTTTAACATAGGTGATACCGTATGGAAAAGAACCTACTATCTAAGCGATAAGGACAAATCATTTAGCAAAAAACTTGCTCCCAAGTTTACCAAGTGTACTATTATTGCTAAAAAGTCACCACTAGTATACGAATTAGAGGATTCGTCGGGTAAATCTATTGGCAGTTGGCACATTAAAGATTTAAAACTAATTAACTACACTGATTCCTAACCTAACTAGATTCTTTCATTGTACCTACCTGCAGTTTGAGTTTCATAGTCACTATCTACTTAGCACTGTCTACAGAAGTTCGGAGGACTTAGTTAGACGGATTTTTCTTGTCTAGACACGAAAAATCCTGCTGTACAGAGCGGGGTATTGTAACGTAATACTACACGTATTGCGTTATAATATCTCGCAGGCGCTTAACGCCAGCTTAGCCAGACATCGTTCGCAATATTACCAAATATGGTCATATTCACTAGCCAAAGGCAGTTGTGAGTCATAGGCTACATCTATATAAGATGGGTGCGCGTTGTAGAATGGTCACTTTCCCTAGACATCGGAACGCTGCCGCTACACCTCGCGATTATTCTACATTCTACTTCCTATCTACTGTCCCGCTGGGGGTAAGCATATTCTAGTTGTCTGTGTGCCTATATGTTCTGTCTGTAGTATCTGTGTCTCCTAAGCATAACAGCCGATCTAGGGACCGCCTGTTCCTGACCGGTTGTTGTGTATTCTCTATGCTGTTTCCAGTTCACCCTACGAGCTCACTGCACCTGACGTTCTTCCTACGGGCTACGTTCGTCCTACGGGCTACAAGCCACGAGCTGCTGGCGCCGTGCCGCTACTAGCCAGCTGCCACTCAAGCCTCCGTTCCTGCCTACGAGCTCCTACAGCCAGGCCACGGACGCCTGAGCCTGACCGCTCGACCCACATCGGCTGCACCGCCTGAGACCCGCTCAGCCTGAACATCGACCACAGAGCTGCCTGCGCAGCGCACCTTGGCCAGCTCATCGGCGACCCTACGAGCAGCTACCCTGCGAGCGTCGGAGAGCAGCAGGAGTCTACACTCCAGCCAGCTCAGGCCAGTGCTTACCTAGTTCGGTCATACTGTATGTAAGCGGTAGTGAGACATAATAAAGAACCTGTTCAGCCTAGCAGTGTTTCTCTCGAACCCCGACATCCTACCTGAGACCCTCCGTCTCAGTATATATATTTATAATCTTCAAGTATTTATTCATATACATATATATGTATTTATATATACTTAATACGTGTATACCTATATAAATATATTTATATAATTTAAATATTTATCTATAATTTAAGTAGTAATTTTCATATATAGTAATTATTATCCAATTCCAAATAATAACTTTCTAATATTTCTATAGTTCATGGAAAGCATTAGGAGATGATGGATGGGCGTGGCTGACTTTACTCTTCAATAAGCTGTTGCACGAGGAGACCATACCCGAGGAATGGTGCAACAGTTACCTGGTGCCCATTTTTAAAAATAAGGGTGATATCCAAGAGTGCAACAATTATCGGGGAATAAAGTTAATGCCACATACTATGAAACTATGGGAGAGAGTAATTGAGCGACGCCTGCGTGACGAGAGTGAGATTTCATGAAACCAATTCGGTTTTATGCCTGGTCGAGGTACGGTGGATGCTATTTTCGCTCTTCGCCAAATATGCGAAAAATACAGGGAGGCACATAAAAACTTGCACATGGTGTTCGTCGACCTTGAAAAGGCATATGATCGAGTGCCCCGTGAAGTCTTGTGGTGGGCCCTGAAGAAGAAAGGAGTGCCTGGGAAATACCTGACGTTGATTCAAGCCATGTACGCTGAATGCCGAACGCAGGTCCGATCCGCAGCTGGTATCACAGCCAGATTCGATGTGGCCGTAGGCTTGCACCAAGGGTCGGCCCTTAGCCCCTCCCTCTTCCTGTTAATAATGGATGCTATATCATCGGACATACAGGAAGAGGCACCCTGGTGCATGTTGTTTGCCGACGACATCGTTCTGGTAGCAGAGAGTGGACAGAAGGTGCAGAGCAAGCTGGAGGAGTGGCGGCAGAGACTGGAGAATGTAGGCTTGAGAATAAGCAGAACCAAAACTGAGTATATGTTCTGTGACTTTGGCGGTCTCTCCAGTCCTATACCGGTTACACTCGGCGGTACACCTCTACCAGTATGCTCCGATTTCCGCTACCTAGGTTCACTCCTGCAAGATGACGGCGAAATTGATCGGGATGTTAGGCAAAGAATCAACGCAGGATGGATGAAATGGCGACAGGTCTCAGGCACAATATGCGACACAAAATGCCTGTGAAATTAAAGGGCTGTATGTATAAATCGGTTATAAGGCCTGTCGTACTGTATGGAGCTGAGTGTTGGCCTACAAAGAAGATGGATGAGAAACGATTGCATGTGGCAGAGATGAGAATGTTACGATGGATGTGTGGAGTGACAAGAATGGACAGAATTAGGAATGATTACGTTAGAGGTAGTATGAAAGTGGCGCCCATAGCTGAAAAGGTGAAAGGGAGTCGATTGGCCTGGTATGGACATGTTATGCGGAGAGATGAGATGTATGTAGGTAAAAAAGTGATGGATATGCATGTAGAAGGACGAAAAGGGAGAGGACGGCCAAGGAAGAGATGGATGGACTGTGTGAGGATGGATATGAAAGAGAAAGGGGTAAGCGATTGGATGACTGGTGACAGAGAAGTATGGAAGCGAAGGACATACTGCGCCGACCCCAAATAAATTGGGACCAGGGCAAGACAATGATGAGTCACGCACCTACTATTTACTATTTCTGCATCACCCTAGGTTGACTGGTAGAGAATGCCTAAGGCATTAACTCCGCCTATGTTCCACATGTTTTGTGCTGTGCAAAAAGTTAAATAAATAAAAATAAAATAAAATAAAATGTTATTAATAAAGTTCAAATGATAAAAAGAAAAAATTGGGAGGCCTGTTAAATATGAATCAATAGAATCTATTTATTGGACTGAACGGTTGGCGAAGTGGTTTAAGCGGCTGCCTCACCGCTTGACACGGTGCCGAGTGTTGTGGTTTCGATTCCCACTCGAGAAAAAACTTTGTGTGATTCATAAAGTGTTGTATCGAGTCTGGCTGATCATTGTGTCCGTTACTTATATGTTTGTAAAGTCCCCCGCGACATAGGATTTAGTCCTACTGCGGGAGTTGTCTTTTTTAAAAAGAATTGTTTTGTTCCTAAGTGGGAATCGAATAATAGTTGCGTGCAGTCAGATAGTCTTATAATCGCAGACATGGGTAGTGGATAATCGGACTACGCCAGCAACGACTTATAGCGCGCGCACCACGGTGGGCCCGCGCTTGTGTTCACATGGCGTCAATGACAATATAGAAATATTTAACAAGAGCATATATATTTAATATTAATATTATACCACATAAACACATCACCAACTAGTCCCAAACTAAGCAGAGCTTGTACTATGAGTAATAGATAATGGATAAACATACACATATTTTTTTTGTAAATACATACATACTATACATAGAAACACCCAGAACAAGACAAACATCCATGTTCATGCACACAAATGTTTGACTTGGACGGGAATCGAACCCGTGACCTTCGGCATAGCAGTCGCTTACACTCCCGCTGCGCTAACTGGTCGTTGAGTCTAAAGTAATCTTTAGCTTTAGCCTCAGCACACTACTCTAATTCAGGTGATCATTTTGACCAAAAACCTTCAAAACTACATTTGGAACAATCTTATTTCAATAACATCCAGACAGTATCTACAATTTTATTTACACTTGCCATTCTCTAAAACTCAATAAACAACAGACACAAACGGCAAATAACCCACTTCATAATAAACATAGCCTCGCTGGCTCAAATACACAACATAACTCTTTGTGACAATATCATAGCTAACATCGGCCGAGACAAAGAGCACCGCGATAGTTGCCGCATGACGTCATAACGGCCCCTGACGTCAGAGCTTGCGTGCATGTGGGTCAATAGAACGGCAGCTTGGTCCGGGAAGCACCCGACAGCAAGAAATAGGTCACCCCGCTAAAAATACGCACCTTTATTCAACAACCTTTTTCACACGGTCGCGTTGCTTTACGCTGCTGCTGTACCATGATACATGTATCCGATACCCACTGTTTTATCTTAAGAGGCCCAAATACATTACCGTAATGTCCAACAGTAAAGTTAGGATATTTTATCTCTCCTCTTTTACGACAACAAAGGCTGACGTAAATAATCCTTTTAAAACTAGACGAAAATGTATACCACGTTTCCTTTTGATATTATATACTTTTAAATTGAATTTGGTAGGTTGATATTGTCTGCTTAAAATATTTATTTTATTATGTTGTGTATTTGGATAATTACGATTGTTATAACTATAATATTTGTGGTGTGTTGCAAATGAGCTATGTTCTTGAGGTTAAGCAGAATACCTAGTTAGTTTCTACGTAAATGTAACTGCCACATTTCTGTGTCCGCAAAACTTAAGAAGTATTCGATAGATTAACTAGAACTAAATAGAACTTAGCATTTTAGTAAAAGAGTGTTCATTTACTTTTTACTAAGCTCTATTGCCTGGCTTGTATTCGCAGTGAAGTGTTTATTCGTTATTCCAAGAAAAACGACTAGGAGACTTTGGACATATTTAGACTATAGGTACATACATATAGACATTGTGTGGACGAGTTAAGTCTAGTGATACGCAAAACACAATTTATATAATAGGTACTTTATTTTACAAAACTACGGTTGCAATATTATCTCTGTAACTCGATAGATTTTACAAACAGACATTACTCGAAAAAACATTTAGGGATCACACAAACATCGGATGACTGACGACCACTGTGCAGTTATTTAGTAGTTCATTTTAAGCTACAATGCTTTAATCAAATTATGACCCCGTTTATGTTTTGGCTCCAGGACCTAGTGCCCGATCGAATCTGAATGTTCCATTCGCCCGTAAGGTTTAACATTACAACTTCGCGAAGCGCGCTCAACTACCACCGGGAAACAATACGCCGGTAGAACCAGTACGATTGTAGAAGGTGCACATTAGATTCGATTCACGTCTGTAGTAACGACCGGAATCGAAATACTTTTATCTGCTATAGTTGATTGAATCAGGTGTTACTTTGTGGTAATGCATTGTATACTAATGGAAAGAAAGAAGAACCTACTCTCGGCCTTCCCACCCTAACCATTGCAATAGACAAAGAGTGATAATACCGAACTTCTGTGATGAAAAAGGATAAAGATGCTTTTGCACAATACATCCTCAGGAGCATCAATCCAAATCTGCGTGGTGTGTTCCTCTTTCTTTGCGTTCGTATATTTTATCACCATTTTGTTTTGCTTTTAGCGTTCATCATCATTCTAGCGTAACCCAAACTTTCACTCTACGGCACGTAAAGCCACCAATCCCGGTCCTTGTCTCCGGACAAGAAACGTTAAGCCAAGGCTATCAGGAGGTCTTAAAACTTCGACACCAGAGTTGGCCACACACCCACATGAAAAAGACAGAAAAAAAGAAGACACCCATCGCGTGACCTGACTTGAAGTTCGTAACAGATTGATGTATGGATTACCGCTTGTTGCATTTACATCACAGTACTTACATGCTTTGGCGGGCACTTTTAGAGCCAATCTCGCTGCTTGTCTCAGGACAAGAATCATTAAGCCAAGTCAAAAGCTTCTGGCTGGTCTATAAACATACCAAAACAAGAGTTGGCCGGACGCATAAATGATAACTAGATAGATAGATAAACGCATAAATGATAACTAGATAGACTAGATAAATGCAAAAGAAATTAAAAAAAAATTGTTTAATACTAGCGGGCAAAGAGGAATTGCAGAATTATCCGAATGAATACGGTATTAAAGCTCAAAGCAGCGTTCATTGGATGTTTTCGTATGGAATTCGGCAGTGCAAATACATGCAATCCGGTACGCAGGCTCATGAACTTGCAGATGCTATTGAAGTGCACACAAGATATGGTAAGCGTGTGGGCACTACTAACTCAACTTGAGCGTTCCAATAGTACTAGTACTAGCTCGATATTCTTTACATTTTATGTCCGTATGTAACCGATCTGTAGTCCATCCATATAAACATTTTGCATATAAAATTACTTTAAATCAACTTTAACAATCATATAAAGCTATACTGCACCCGCGGCTCTGTCCACGCAGTAGTCCATTACGGCGGTAAAAAGAAACCTATGTCACTCTCCATTCTTCTCAACACAGAAGATTATACCATAACATCGCCTTCTTGCGAGGTGAAGGAAGGACAAACAAATACGTTTATGCATCTAATCTAATACTTAAATATAATGTAATTTTATCTTATACTAATATATAAAGCTGAAGAGTTTGTTCGTTTGTTTGTTTGTTTGGTTGGTTGAACGCGCTCATCTCAGGAACTACTGGTCCGATTTGAAAAATTATTTCAGTGTTAGATAGCCCATTTATCGAGGAAAGCTATAGGCTATATAAAATCACGCTATGAGCCACGGGGAAGCGGGGAGCAGTAGTCTTATATAGCGCGGGCGTAACCGCAGGCTCAACTAGTTTATACGTAATATTAGTATGGATTACGAGAGTAAAGCAGAGCAGCCATATACCTAATTTATTTCATTATAGTTATATAACATTTAGCTCCAATGTTAGTCATTTAGTTCCACGGCAAATGCATACTAATTATTTTTGGCGCGTAACAAATAGAGCGTGCCCTTTCAAAACGTTTGAAGCATTATTTAATTTATTATCAAATGATTGTGGTACACAAACATGAATAATTTATTTTGTGCCTTGAATATTAATTCGCACTTTGGGATTATTTAATATTTTGGGAATTTAGCACAATTGTCCCAGTTTTAGTAAAATGTACACTAACCCTGCTTTGAACTAAGGGAGACAAAAAGTACTATACCTAAGAAGTCGTTTTACTCAAGGAAATTGACTTAGCTCAAAATGTTATCGTTACTTTTGCAAATACCGTACCAAAAGGATGACGCTAATAATCTAGTTTTTGTTATAACTCCAGCAATGCGATTTAATGCCTTTATCGCAAGGTAAGTACTTCACAAACATTTGAATAATGTGCACAAAGAACACTCAGGCTCGGAATAACAATTTTTATAACACAAATAATTTTCGTATAGGGATCGAATCCACAATACTGAGAGCAACGACGACTCTGCAACGAGGCGACCGTAAACAATTAGGTACGCCAAACGTGCAGTCCATTATATAGGTACATTGCTTCTAAAATCTTCTTAGAAAATTATACCTTAATCAAAATGAAATCAAAGTACGGTCTTGTCTTTAGGAGCACTCTTATTACCACCAAATTAAAAAGTAAAATGACTAACCCTTAATTTACCTATGATCTGCATATTTTTATCTTATTACTTCAAACTTATACCTACAAGGATAACATGTAAAACTGTTTGACCTATAAAGCTACTAATTTAGATTCTGTCTGCAGATTCTAGTATACTTACTTTTAAAATGTTCTTTCTTAAAAATACAGTACTGTTTTTTTTAGTTCGAGAAATATTCAGAAGAACAAAAACTTAAAATAAAAATATTCATATTCTGTTGAAAATCAGATGAAAATGAATTATTCATCTAGACTGTAATCGATTTTAAACTTTTGCGATTTGTATACATCATACAAAATAATTTTGCGGGTCTTAATCGCGTTAACTTAACTTATTTAAGGTATAAATACCTATTTGTTTCCGACGTTTCGCTCGTCTTGCACCGAGCGTGGTCACGGAGAGACTGATGAGAGCTCTGCGCCGTCTTGTGGAAGTGCGGGTTTCGGCACCTACCCTCACTTGGTCTTTATTGTAACGGGTTCTAGAATAGAAACGCAGAAAATGTTCTATGCGTTTATTTGCCGAGTATTGTCTCACTTCCCTTGCACGAGTATGACCGACCAACAACACGACACTGGCCTGAACACTAAGGGCTGCAGTCTCCCACGCTGTTCCCTCCGTTAGGAGAGGATTTTACGTGGTTAACAAGAAAATCCGACTAGCTGCGTTAGGTCTACGAATCCGCTACTGTCCAAGCTAAGACGGCATATAGAAAGAAAGAAGGGAAAGTCTTATACGGTTTGTAACAAATAGTTAGGCGCCATTGTGTATAAGTTTTAAGTCTTTTATGTTCCAAAACCCAATAGAATTTTTCCAGACGCGTCCGACAACTCGTAAACGAGAGGCGACTTTTTAGTAATCACTGTGCACTTCACGAATTTAGGGGCTAGTTTCTTACAGATGGACTTATCCTTGTCGCTCTGATAAAATGTCCTTTTCCACACAGTGTCTCCCACATTAAACTCAGCTGTTTTACGGTGTAAATTATAAGTTCGGGAATTCCTAGCATGAGCTTGAATGAGGAGTGCCTGAACTTTGTCAAATATGCCTGATAAGTGACCTATATTTTCTGCGTAATCGTCCCTAGGTATGTATACTATATCATCAGCGTCCGTGTCGACATAATGTGAGCCGCATGAAACTAATTCACGTCCATAGACTAAAAAACAAGGTGTATAGCCCGTGACTTCATTAACTGCGGTATTTAATGCAAACTGCACCTTAGGTAGGAGAGTGTCCCCTAATCTCTGGTCATTTCCTACAAAAGCCGCTAAGGTAGAACCAATGGTTTTAATATAGCGTTCGACCGTATTCACATGTGGGGAATATTTAGGAGTATAATGAAGATTAGGAATTTTGTACTTGCTGCAACATAGCTTTTAAAGTAGCACTTACAAACTGTTTACCATTATCCAATATAAATGCAGATGGTATACCATGAACTAAAAATACTTTTTGTTCCAAAATATTAGCTATCATTTCAGCAGTTGCGCGCCTGATAGGAAAAAGAAGACAGTATTTACTTAAACAACAATTTACTACAAAGATGTACGTTTTGTTTTCTTATGACGGGTAATGGCCCCACCAAATCTACACTAATGGTTTGGAAGGGTCGTGAACACACTTTGGGTCGTCCCATGGTTCCCAATGGTGCATGGTTCTGATGTTTGTGCGCGACACAAGTTTCGCAAGAATTTATGAACTTTACCACGTCAGCGTGCATTTTGGGCCAATAGCACATGAGTAAATAAACCGAACAGAGAAACAGCTTCTTAAGAGCTTGTAAATTTGTTACCTATTTTGGTAGGGTTGTCACAATACATAGGTTAAGACTAATCGCTTGTTCGGTATACGACAGATTCCGGATTGGACAGATTCGTGATTCGTGAGATTCCCAACTCGACAGATTCGTGGATTGGGCAGATTCTTGGACTCGACGGATTCGCTATACGGCAGAAGTACAGTTGTCAATATAATAGCGAGTGGAACCAAAAAAGGCATGCACCTGAATCTTTTAAAAGCACGGAATAAAAATATACATTTGTTACCAATGACACGACGACGTGACGATGTGATTTATTTGACATTCCCAACGATACCACTAATAGTGTTGAATATTTTTCTGGTAATATGATCTATTTTGTGAATAAACATAGGCATCTCCTTTAGCTATTATGTGCCACTAGTTTTACGACGGGGATAGGTACCTAAAATAAGTTTCAAAAGAAATTGAGTAAAACAAATGAACGTCTACAAAACAAATGACTATAAAGTGATCAACCATCGATATGGCTTACAAAATAATAATAATAATAATAGCATTTATTTATTTCCACAAATTACACTCGTTACATAACTAGGTTTATTTGTAAGGGATACAGTTGACGGGGATGGGAAATTGTAATTTGTGGGAGATCTGGAGTCTAAACTAAGCCTAGGCCTGTATTTTAGAACTCCAGGCCTCCCTTTTAGTTCTATTTATACATTGTCAACAGTTATATCATACCTGTGAGTGTGTGTTTGTGCGAGTAGGTATGTATAAGTGTGTGTGTGTGTGTGTATGTGTGTGTGTGTGTGTTTGCTTGTAAAGTGAATGTCTGTTTAGATACTATAAAAACAATAAATACATATGCATATTTGTATTATAAATGTAATTACTATAAATATAATTATAGACACCTTACACCATTACAGTAAAAAGGTTCTGTTTCATTATAGTCTAGTTTTAATAACCATTTGTAAACTTTAGTTTTGCATTCACTCTTACTACAATCTGCTATAGATATTAATTTATTTATTCTATTAAACAGCATTGCTCCTCTAAATTGGTAAAATCTTTGTGCAAAAGAGGTATTTACAGAGGCTGGGATACATATGGCGTATTTCCTTCTAGAGATTGCCATACTTTCTCTTTTTTCGACAGAGACATCGGCAAACTTACGAAGAACTGTTTGCATGACATATAGTTGGCGAACAGTCAGTACTTGAGATTCTTTATACAGTTTTGGTGTTGGGAATAAACGAGGTTTTGATAAGCAGACTTTTAAAATTAACCTCTGAGCTCTTTCAATTGTAATCATTTTTGTTTTGCATGCTCCACCCCAGGAAGTAATGCAGTAGCTTATAATGGACTGCACCAAGGCCTCATAAACCATTTTTATTGTTTGTTAATCTGCTACATCGCGAAGTTCTTTAAAAATGTAGGTTAGTTTACGCAACCTTTTAGATAGTGATTGGACATGGTATTCAAATGTTAATTTTGCATCTATTTCGATTCCTAAGTATTTTATTGTCTGAGTGGAGCTAATAACGGGGCAGTTACAATTTTGCATCGGAGGAAAATTACACTTATGTGCTCGTAGAGAATAACTATTAGCTTCAAAGTTATTTTTTATTGAGAACACGATGAATTTCGTCTTATCCTCGTTTAAAGTAAGAGAATTTGAGAAAAGCCAATGGCAGATAGTATTGAAGCCAGCCTGTGCCTGATCGAAAAGATCGTTATACGAGTCTGCAAAAAAAGTTACTGCAGTGTCATCTGCATATGCAAATATGCGACAATTTTTTAAATTAAAGGAACAGAGCTCGTTTATGTAGCACAAAAAGAGCGTAGGTCCCAAAATACTGCCCTGTGGAACTCCAAACTCGACAGGTAAGTCATCACTGTGGTGATCTCCAATTTTTACTCTTTGGGTTCTGCCCTTGAGGTAATCTGACAGTAATTTCAATGGGGTACCTCTAATACCGTGTTTTTCCAGTTTTTGCATCAGGCGGGGAACAGAGACAGTGTCAAAGGCTTTAGCGAGGTCAAGAAATATAGTTAAGCATTTATGTTTTCGATCTAATTTATTAGACAAAAAGTTGACAAGTTCATGAACAGCATAATCAGTAGAGAGTCTAGGCCTGAAACCATATTGGGCTTTAGAGAGTAAATTGTATTCTTCTAGGTATTTGGTTAGTCTGTTGTTGATTATGCGTTCAAAAAGCTTGGAAAGTGTTGTCAAAATTGCAATCGGTCTGTAGTTACCAACACTGCCTCTGTCCCCGGCCTTATGTATGGGGTGTACCACAGCCTTTTTTAATGCGTCAGGAAATACGCCGCTATCGAAGCAGCGGTTTATCAAATCAGTCAGAACTGGTGTTATTGATTGAGCTATGTGTTTCAGGACGTCAGCACTAATTTGATCCCATCCAGGAGAACAGCCTCCTTTAAGTGATAGGATAGTTCTTTTAACTTCTTCTTCATCAGTAGGCAGCAGGACAAAGGAGTTCAGCGGTGGCTCAATATCAGTATTAGGGCCCGGCAAATCTGAGGGGATTCTATCTGACAGCGTCCTACCAATGTTAGCGAAATACGCATTGATGCTATTGATTGTATTTTGGGGATCACCATCAGTTGAGAGTAGTTGCGTCGGCAATAGCTTTTGGTTAGTATTATTGGTGATTGTTTTGATAGTACTCCACAGTTTCTTTGATTTCTTTTTTGAAGCTATTAATTGCTCGCGCTCATACTGCTTTTTTAGTTTTTTTAATAAATTGTTGCAATGATTTCGATATCTTATATATGTTATTTTAAGAATAGTAAAAAACAGGTGCATGCAATTTTCGACCTTATTGACAATTCATGACAGACTTTTTTTTATATTCTCTTGCTTTCTGACATTGAAACGTTAATAAAATTAAAAGTTCTGAGTTACGTCGCATGCACCTGTTTTTGTAAGCCCTATCGATGGCTGATCACTTTCTGATAGTCATTGGTTTTGTAAACGTTAATTGCTTTTACACAATTTCACAACTAATGAGTTCCCCTGGGGGATCGGTCTAGGAGATCCTGGTGGACAACATGCAAACATGTTAATTATTTCGTTGCCAACATTGACATTATTTATTTCAAGATCGAAATATTCGCGAAACTTTTGCTCGAGCAATTTAACAAATGCGATAAAATTATCAGGAGGTATAGATAAAAAACCCAATTGTCCAATACCATCGTTAAAATCTTTATAATGACTAAATTATTTCATCCAGTATTATTCATACACACAGTACAATAAAGAACCATTATTAATAATAAAATACCACATTTGTACATTATAATATTAAAACTTGCAACGTACAAAACAAACAACCTGCGTCGTAATAACCCTGAGATTGTCAACTGCCTGCGCCTACGTAAACCGGTTTTTTCCAGTCTCGCCGCGTACACGACAAGCGGCCAGTGGTCACGCACACATGCGCGGCGTGCTAGTAGTAGTGCAACCGATTCGCGCTGTTGTATGAAGCTGTGTCTCTGTTCCGTTTATCTACTTATGTGCCAATAGTAACGCAGTGCTAAGCGCTTGTAAGTTTTAAATATACCGAAATGCCCCGAAGTCGGTTCGGCATGGTTCTCTAATATGGCATTATTTCGATCAGAAGAAGGTAGCACTTCTTTCCATTCGAACTCCTTACGTAGCATACACCTAGATTTTATCAAACGATACAATTTATTATTTTTAATAGAATAGTCTGGATAGTCATTAGGCGAAGATATATATGGGCGCAAATTAATATATAATGATTATATTATTACGAAAATGCTAATAATATTTAAGATTGATATTTAAATAACTATTTGTGAACACAGAACTGAGAACTTCACTACTTTACAATATTAGACACAGTATTGGCTGCTTAATTGTTTTATAAAGATTTGGTATAATAAGTTATCGCTTAATTATTAAGATAACTCCAGAAACTTTCAAAGTAAAATCAATTAGTATTAAATAACATTATTCTGACACTTATTTTTACGGTAATAAATAACATGCGTTTATATTTGCATCCTGTTGATAGCGCCATCTGTTGACAATGTTGTAAAGCAGCGTTGTTATTCGTGTAAAATAAATAATTTGGTGTTGTGCAAAATTCATTACAATATTAATGTAGATTTTTGATTAGCTTATAATTAATCGTACAGTAATTTCAATTATATGTTGAAAAGGAGTTGATAAACGTTACATTAAGTGTAATGACGGTTAGTTTATAAAAAGGACTGTAGTTCGCATTTTAATTCAATTCTGTGCTAGAAATCAACTGATAATAAACCAAGTAATATTACGTGAGTGTTTTTATTATGGAGTCTGGACACCATAACCCTGGCGTATCGCCGACAGCAGCGGTTGGGATAAACGCCCCCTAAGAGACTTCGGGATCTACGGTTGGCGCGAGAGTGATGGGTCTCTTGGCTTGGCCGCCATTACCAATGATGACCTGAAGAAGACTGATGCGACAAGCGCTTGGAAGCCGTGTTTGGCCCTAGTCAACCCTGATCGGAGACCGCACGGTGTGTCGGAGTTATGGCGAGCACGTCTACACTTCACGTGAGGCCACGTACGAGCGAGAGCGACAGAGCGACTACGACGGGATGCACGCACCGGGGTGTGCTGTGGCGTGAACGCTGTTCTGCGCTGAGTGCTACCAGAGGTTGCAGATGCGGGATGTTGATGCACTGACCAGAGGTATTTATCCAGAGCTGATTTGATTAGAGTTTTTGAGAAACATCCTAATTTTATAAATTATGGTGCTTACACGATTACCTACTGTCCCCGTAAGGATTACCAGATAAACATTATACAGTCAAAATTACGAACGTTACACCCCAAATAGAACTTATAGGTAACTGTTGTTTATCCACGTTTGGTACATAGCAGTGCTACTGTGCTTATAGTCATGTTATGCCGTCAGCTGGGGCTCTTGTCTTTTTATTAATCGTTAGGCCATGTCGGAAACTTTTTGTAAAACTTACTTATCTACACAAGAAAGAAAAAATAAAAAGCTTTGTTGTTATGTGGTTCTACTAATATAATTATTAGTAAAGAACGGTATAACTGGCCTTTTCAAGTTGAAGCTCTGATATAGATCCATTGTATAAATTACCTGATTTGCTTTCAGTTTAAATAAGCTAATTGATGTGCTGAATATGAATTCATTTGGTAGTCAATAGGTTATCTCAATAGTAAAACATTAAAGGAATCGAAACATTATTGATAGCCCTTTTTTTTTTTTTTTGTTCACTACGGTGGTAAAACTCTCCTTATGAGTCATCTCAACTCCGCCAATCCAGCCATTAGAACGGCTAGGCTTGGGACTGGCGGAGGAGGTATGTGGAGGCTCTCCCCTACAGGCGTTCGGGGCATACCCACTAAAAACCACCGCGGTGTCCCTACGGGTCCCGTGTGTTGGCAGGGTCAAGCGATTCGCGATTAGCATACTTTCTCGCGACCCCGCCCGGGATTGGCCCGCCGTTTGTGTTGGCGGACCCCGTCTCGTTATGATCTCGCAATCATCCATCAAACTTCTTGCATCCATCAAACTTCTCGCATCCATCACCTCACAAAGCTACTTGGGAGGCGGCGAGGACACGCGCCGCCTCCCGCCTTTTGGCGGACAGGGAGCAGCCCCAGCGCTCACCGTCCGCAGGCACTGAATTCAGGGTGGTCGGAGGTCGTCTCTTGTGCGACGTCCCCGACGCCCGGACCTACGGTTGGGGAGAGGGCGGTGTATTTCCCTCTCCCGCTCCGCCGCCTCCTTGCTCAGCATGACTGCTTCGCAGAAGGAGGCGACGGCGTTCCAGGACCTCTCACTCCGGACCATAGACAGAACTACGGCCGGGAGAGAGAGACAACCGTATTCAGAGCCGCGACCAGATCACGGCGCTGCGATGCCCAAGCTGGGCATTCCGCCAAAGTATGCAACGCCGTGTCTTCGACAGGGTCGCGGCTGCTGCCACAATGGTGGCATCCGGGCGTTTCCTCCCGGCCTATCCTCCACAAATACCGGCCAAAACAACCATGGCCGGTAAGGATTTGAGTCAACCGGAAGGTGAGGACGCCGTGACGTCTCTCCAACCACTCATCAACCACGGGACTTACCGCCACTATCGTGGCGTGCCCGATTATTGATAGCCCTTGGTTACACATTACATAAGGCTAACTAACTGCAATACTTATGGCTAGTGCTCACGGCGCGATTATATGAAGCCTCTTGATAAATGACTATCCACCACAAAAATAATTATTTGCATAATACCAGTAGTTTCACAGATAAGTGCATTCAACAAAACAAACTTCAGTTTTATTATATTGGTACAGATATATTCAGAAGGTAGATATAAAAATAAATTTGTGTTACATATTTTTAAAGCTAATATTTTTAAAGTTACAAAATAGGTTTTATTTATATTTGTGGATTCCCTAGGTGCCTACATGATTTCATTTTAACATTATGTTGAAATTGTTACTGTCAACTTGCAGCTCAAGTTAAGGTTATAGAAATGGAACCTAACATATCTTAATATTTGTCGCTTAATTTTATACCTGTATAGAATGATTTGTTCCGACCATGATAAGTCCTTGCTTAACCCAAACTACTGAAGCTAGAAACATGAGATCTGGACAGTAGATTTCTTTATGGACATATGCACTCACTTGGGTTCTATCATAGCCCACCTCTAAGCATTTTAGGTTGAAAGTCTTAAGGCATGTGACTGCTAATCTTTTATAAATACCCAGCCTTAGTGTTATACTTGGTAAATACAATTTATTTTATTTGTGAGTTCATTTGCAAAGTTAGTTGCTTCTATATTCAAGATGACAACCAGTGATAAACCAATAAAATTTAGTGCTAACCTTATTGCTTAGCTCTTGGGGAATACGAGACAGTTAGGAATATGATTATTAGGATAATGATAAGTGGGTTTAAAGAACATGTGAAAATCCATATTATCTTTTTTTCCATTTAGCAGTATTTATTCTTGGCAAATAAAAGTAGTTGTATGGACTACTCATGCTTTATTTCGAAGTCAGTTGTGATTAGTCAGTTTACAATACATAAAATTAAAGTTGAATTACATAATGAAAGAGAACACAAATGATAAATTAAAACAATATTTCAGAAAGAAAGGTCTATTTATATAAATAAATAAAATGTTGAATTAATTATAAAATACCAATATCTGAATGTCTTTATTAACTTTTATGGTTTATTGTAGTAAATTTCTTAACTGAGTGGAATCATT
This sequence comes from Euclidia mi, assembly GCA_944739405.2. NCBI lineage: Eukaryota > Metazoa > Arthropoda > Insecta > Lepidoptera > Erebidae > Euclidia > Euclidia mi. The sequence goes on along the minus strand of OX123198.2, from coordinate 15,316,666 downwards.
TTTAGAAAAAAGACGGCACTACTCTTGCTTTGTAATATTAGTAGCTTGTGAATTTCTCTTTTATGGCTCAGTTGGCAAACAGTTCAACCATTTCACAGCTTGCACTATGCCTAAAAATATTCAATATTGGATTAAACATGTTCTTACATGAGTAATAATTATAGCACTTGTATTTTCGAAATCCTTGGATCTGCATGGTTTGAAATTATTTCATATTTATCACCAACAGTCCGACTGTTCACAGCTAAACATAGGCTTCTCTTTGTCTTTGCCATTTTGTTTTCCTGTTTGATGTGGATAAAACTTATTTTGAATATATTAAGTTTTAACTGTTTTATCAAAACTGCAAAATATGGGTATCCTGATAACTTTATGTTTGATTATCTAAAATGGCACTGTCAGACAGAACCTGAAAAAATTCAGTGTCTTTTGTATTTTACCTTATGCGTAAAATATGGGCTCCAACACTGTTGTAGCTAAGATAACCATAGACCAATGCACAGGTTGAACATGCCTGATATATAGATATATAGCTTAATAGACCGGACCACTTTGTAAGAGTAGAATTTTATTTCATCTACAGTTACGAAGGATCATGGAACTAATATTTGGGTGGGAAATGTTGCCCACCACCTGTCTTTTGAGTGTTGCTGGTTGATGATGACATCCTGGCAGATGACCCGGACTTAGTGTGAAGAGAGGATGGACGAGCGGTCCTTTATACATTAATATGTATTGTTGACGGTGGACCACCCTTTTGACGTCGGTGGTTTTCTGTGTGGGCTGCGCGCACACGTGCCGCATAGGTGCTGTACTGAGCTGGAGCCACGCCGAAGGTACTTGAAGCAAATTGCAAACCGATCGCGTTTGCACTCATTCAAACTGTGATTATTGATACGGCAGCGCGGACAGTACTTGGTACGTAACTAGAGCGACAGAGCTAGGTTTAGACTTAGGATTGCTAGGGTCATTGTTCTCAGTGTATTCGGGTTTACCGGGCGTACCCTCTATAGTGGCAGCGAAATAATTATTGTAGGAATTATTACGCGCCCGGTTATTAGGTTTGTGACTGTAAGCTAGGTCTGGTGTCAACGTGTCGTTACTATAATACGGTTCGTGGAATTGAGAGTTCAAACATTTCATCCGTTCGTAATTTAACTTGGACAGTTCGCTAACTCTCAAATGCTCGCAATGCAATACTGCGGCTAACCCTGCCTGCGTCGAGGTAGACGGCGCAGGTTGGACCTCTGCCACAGCATCAGCTGAGTGAACACTTGATTGCTCAATGGCGGACAGCTCCGCCGAGAGCTTGTCGAACCGGCTGCACAATTCGGTTATACGCTTGGAATACGCCATAGGACGTTCCATCCTACGGAGTCTGTGGAATAAGTGGTTGTGCAGTGCGGTAGACCTCCTAGCTAGGTTCGCGTCGTAAGTAGTAGATAACGAATTCACTCGCTTGGCCAGCTCAGAGACGGCCTCGCTAGCGCCCTCGAAGTCCACCGCGATGGCTAGGCCCGACTCCGAAATATCATCATTTGGAATGGCTTCGAGTAATTTAGGGAGCTGCTTCCGCAGACCTAGGACAGAGGCAGCCGGCTCCTCACCTCTAATCGCGATCTCATATGCTAGTTCATTTTTTGTTAAGCAGAAAGTATTTTATGGGGCGTGAGGCCATTGTGTATGTAATAATTAAACCGCGTAAGTATACACTACACACTACACTTAGTGCGCAAGCGTTCCGCCCTTACAAATGACCTACTTTACGATAAGGCGTAAAAGTTCGACCGTTAGGACTAATTAGAAAAAACGTTAAATTCAAATTTGCGAACTAGTACGTAGTAGGTAGTTACACTAAAAGGTAGACAATTAGTACAACAATACGTACCGGTTCGTGTCGTTACTATAATACGGTTCGTGGAATTAAGAGTTCAAACATTTCATCCGTTCGTAATTTAACTTGGACAGTTCGCTAACTCTCAAATGCTCGCAATGCAATACTGCGGCTAACCCTGCCTGCGTCGAGGTAGACGGCGCAGGTTGGACCTCTGCCACAGCATCAGCTGAGCGAACACTTGATTGCTCAATGGCGGACAGCTCCGCCGAGAGCTTGTCGAACCGGCTGCACAATTCGGTTATACGCTTGGAATACGCCGTAGGACGTTCCATCCTACGGAGTCTGTGGAATAAGTGGTTGTGCAGTGCGGTAGACCTCCTAGCTAGGTTCGCGTCGTAAGTAGTAGATAACGAATTCACTCGCTTGGCCAGCTCAGAGACGGCCTCGCTAGCGCCCTCGAAGTCCACCGCGATGGCTAGGCCCGACTCCGAAATATCATCATTTGGAATGGCTTCGAGTAATTTAGGGAGCTGCTTCCGCAGACCTAGGACAGAGGCAGCCGGCTCCTCACCTCTAATCGCGATCTCATATGCTAGTTCATTTTTTGTTAAGCAGAAAGTATTTTATGGGGCGTGAGGCCATTGTGTATGTAATAATTAAACCGCGTAAGTATACACTACACACTATACTTAGTGCGCAAGCGTTCCGCCCTTACAAATGACCTACTTTACGATAAGGCGTAAAAGTTCGACCGTTAGGACTAATTAGAAAAAACGTTAGAATTCAAATTTGCGAACTAGTACGTAGTAGGTAGTTACACTAAAAGGTAGACAATTAGTACAACAATACGTACCGGTTCGCTGTAGCCGCACCTCCTCGCTTACAATAATGGAGACCTGCTAGAAGAGAAGTCGAGCACGGAAAGCGAGACAATAACCCACGTAGGCGCCACTGTAACGGGTTCTAGAATAGAAACGCAGAAAATGTTCTATGCGTTTATTTGCCGTGTATTGTCTCACTTCCCTTGCACGAGTATGACCGACTAACAACACGACACTGGCTTGAACACTAAGGGCTGCAGTCTCCCACGCTGTTCCCTCCGGTAGTGTGCAGGCAGGCTGCTCGAAGGCTGCGCGTAGCGGTGCAGATCCTCGCTGACATTGGCTCAGCTGGCAGGCGCCGGCGGTGTGTGTGCGATGAGCAAGGTAGGCCAGACTCTTCGGCACAGGTGACGCCGAAGGCGATGCAGGGAAGTGTAGCGGTCTAGGTAGCGTAGCCCAGAACTTAAGGTAGACCTGGAACCTGAAGGAACGCAGCATTAGGAGGGCCACAACCAATAGAGTCAGGCAGGCGGCGTCAGTCGGCCTCAGCTAGTAGGTAGAGAGATGGGCATTACGCTAGTGCAGTAAATGTAGTAACTCACCCACAGCTGGGACCAGGATACACGTACAACGTAGATGTAGCACAAAGTTAGGCACGGTAACAATCAGTAGCGGTGCCGGCCTCTCTGTCGGCCCCTATATATACTGGGCCCTCCATCAGAGTTGGAGTCGCTACGTGACCATATATGGTCAGACTTCGCGAGCACGGACGATGGCCTTCTCTGATTGGCCGAGCGTATGGACGGTATTATGACGCAGACGCGGTAGGTACCGGACATACGTTACATTATTTAAGTTCGCAATGTCGGTACTCCGACACACTACACTAATGACGTCAACACACTGTTGAGATTTATCACTGCGGCGGTGCCGCGGTGTTTACATTTGCTGATGACTGGATTCCAAGTAGCCGTTAATCTATATCCATCCTCCCGGTTGAAATTGTTATATTTCTTGATTTCTACCGCTTCACGTACTATCCTGGAGTAATAGTGACGATCGGTGGATAAGACTTGTGGTTGATGCATGATTCTATCCAGTGGTTTGGTCCAGACTCCAACAAATGCTCAGCTATCGCCGACTTATTAATGTGTCGGTTTTTTACAGCCGCGATATGTTCCTTTACTCTTTCAGCGATTGTACGCTTAGTCTGCCCGATATATGAACTACCGCAGCTGCAATCGACCTTGTAGACGCCAGGTGTTTGGAGCGGAATGACATCCTTTGGGGTACGCAGATTGTATGCTATCTTAGAGAGCGGACTGTATACAGTCTTGATGGAGTATTTCTTAAGTACTGTTCCAATTTTGTCCGTTACTCCCTTTAGATTCGGCATGTAAGCGGGCACTCTGCTTACTTCACGGAGTGTCGGAGTACTGACATTGCGAACTTAAATAAAGACCAAGTGAGGGTAGGTGCCGAAACCCGCACTTCCACAAGACGGTGCTGAGCTCTCATCAGTCTCTCCGCGCCCACCACGCTCGGTGCACGACGAGCGAAACGTCGGAAACAAATAGGTATTTATACCTTAAATAAGTTAAATTAACGCGATTAAGACCCGCTAAATTATTTTGTATCATTTAGACTGTGTTTTTATATTAAGTGCAATTATCATACTAATTTAAAACCCATTAAATAGTCAATTTCGTAATTCTGACAACGTCTACTATCTTAAAAGGCCTCAAGGTGAAAACTGCTGGATGAATTTAATATTTAACTTTCTACTTCTCGTGAACATAAATAAATTGAATAAAGATACTAAGAAGCTAAGTAACACCACGTTCCTGCCATCAATGCCAAATACCGTCGTATTACAAGCTATATCCAAGGCCTAATTAGAAACTTGTGAAGCAAGCAGCGATAACTCAGTGGAGAGACCGACGGACGCAGAAGGTCTCGGGTTCGAATCCACGGCGCGCATCAATGACTTTTCGAAGTTATAAATGTGCGACATGTGCGTATTAAATTGTTAATTGTCGCTTGCTAAACGGTGAAGGAAAACATCGTGAGGAAACCTACACGTGTCTGAGAGTTCTCCATAAGGTTCATGAAAGACATGTGAAGTCTGCCAACCCGCACTTGCCCAGCGTGGTGGATTATGGCCTAACCCTTCTCATAGTGAGAATAGGCCCGTACCCAGCAGTGGGACAGTTTATAAATAGGGCCGATAATTATATCATCATTATCGGCGATGAATTAGAAGCTAAGTGTAAAAAGTACCTTCAGGTTCACCACTATCTAATCGATTTTAAAAATAAGTTCCAAATGGCACAGAAACAAACAAATTCAAAGGAGACGAATATCCACCCAAAGGAATGATTACATGTCAAGATAAGCGAAGAGCTGCATTACACATACACACACGACCATGAATCGGAACGAGACAGACAGGTCCAAGCTGCTTTAAGGAAACCAGAACAAACATCGACCAATAATTTGTATCATCAACATCTTTAATCTTCAGCTGCCTAGCATATCTTTGTTGGCTTTTTCACCCGTGGTCGGTGGTGGTCCCTATTTGTAAATTATCTCTTATCTCTACAATTCTTATATATAACATTCTTGCGTTACTGACTGACAGACAGCACACAGCCAAAGCTACTGGGCCTAGGAAACTGAATTGGGTATATATGTTATGTTCAAATTGTGTGGACATAGTCTCGTCAGAAAATAAATATTTTGGGATTTGACTGTTCCACAGTTTTAACTTGATATTAGAATTTAGGTATGCTTCTTGTTCGGTTTGTGTGTGTATCTTTACACAGGCATGATTGCCAGCCATAAACGGTTATCATTTGCAGACTACTCGCAACTCGTATGCGTGAGTAACGAATATTTTGAAAAGTATAAGGTGCAAGCTACTAACATGCATGCAAACTACTCCATTTCAATCCAGGGGTGTGATAACAGACAACTAAGGGAAAGTCACGAAGCAAATAGTCCCTTTGCGAAGAAACGGAAAGCTCGATATCAAACCCGGTACCAACCCATCTGGCCAGCGCTGAATAATATGCCAAATCTCCCTATTTACTCACTGTGCGCAAACCTGGTGACGCATACGTCCAGCCGAGCGCTGAACTGCGAAATACTGCAAATGAAGCTGACTTATTCTTTTTTACTACGCAACATGTTAGTTAACAGCCAACTTATTGAAATCGTCTAAATTAGATAAACAGTCTATGTATCCGTTATAAACACTGTAGAGACCTCTTAATCTTGATAAGCCCGGTGTTTAAGGAAAGCTTATTGTAACAGTTTATGGATAAGGCCTTTGTTTATTTTTTACTACCCCATAAATATCCCGTACATTTACGATGTCGCATAAAATATTGTAAATACGACTCGATAATAACAATAACATACAGTTTCACACCGGGATACAAGAAAATGGCGGTATACTTACTCACACATATGCAATTTTATACGCAAAGCGAGTGTAATTATATTACGCATCCTAATTATATTTGTAAATGTAATGTAGTTTTCTGGTACAAAAAGCTATTAACTTTTTTAAGGCGCTGTGTACAGCTACTGAGTTCAGCTGTTGCTGTCACTGTCGGATTGTATACATAAGAAAGAGAAGCGCGACGACGACGCGCGACGGGACGTTCAGAACGAGTTATTTATCATTAAATACATTAATCCTTACAAATATCTTATTCCAATCGATAAATAAAAACAACAGTTCCCTATATTATTATATATTACATCTCTGTTATTAATATTATCAAGATTTGTTTATAAATAATACAGTTACAAATGCACAATTTCAATTTAAATGGTTATTTAATGGTTTTTTTTTATCGAGAAAATTTACCGAAAACGTGTTTTGAACACAATGGTCCCCCATTAATATGATCAAGATTAACATGTATTTTTTTAGCTGCTCTAAAATGTATACATTTGGCTAAAAAACTGTTTTGTGAAGCCTATTTTGACTAAGTACAGCGCCTTAAGGCTGTATATTCCCCTTATCAACGTGGAACAAAGCAGTGTAATCAACAATTGTTTATATAAAGGTGAGTCTTCCTTGTCTCTTTTGTTTCTTTTTGATATTTATAAAGGCTGACGAGCTAGTCGTTCAGACGCTACAATAAAAGATATCAAGGTACGGAGATTATAACTAGTCTGAGGACAGGATATTTTTAGAAACTAGGTAACTAGTTTTCTCTGTAGAAATATCTTCAATAGGCTTATTAATTGAAGAGATAGATTAATACAATGTAATTATCTTACTTCAAATGAAAGAAGATACACAATTATATTTTAACTTAATGCACAGTACACCACTTACAACCGGGAATTGTTATAAAAAGCTATGGTTTGTAGGTGTTTCGTAGAATGTTTTACATAGAGGCGCTACGAAACCTCTTCGTCAGAAAAAGGTTCAGTTTGTGTGACTTAAAGGCTTTTAGTCTGACTCTTCAGCAAAACTAAATAATATTAAATAACCTTATAAACTTGCAAATGTATTAAATCAAGCGCTCCAGATTTAGCTTCAAACATTATACACACATGAACCTAACTACGGAATGATCCAATTAAATATCTGTATGCGTGCCTGAAGCCTGGAGTAAACGCTACGTCCTAGCAATATTGTGACCCACTTCCAATGGCTGACCCAAAGGTAGGCTTATATACGAGCCTTTATAACTATTATATGTGCCCCGGCTACGCTGAAGTTGGGAATGGGAATCTCTGCGATGATGTATATTATATTACTTTTGCTTTTAACTTCTCTTGAAACGGATTATAGTAATAAACATAGGATTGCTATGAATGTTGTAGTTTCACGTTTGTATGAGGTTTATAGTTTAGTTTTAGTACTCAATAGATTAGCAGAGAAATATTGCAGTACGAATGTACTGGGTTGGCGGGGAAGTACTTAAAAACGTAAGTAACAGTACCGTTCTAACGCGATTTTTTTGCTCCTCATCCCCCTCCAAGGTTTTTTGCCATGCATTATGTAATTTAAAAAATAAGTTATGACTGGATTGTGCCAGGTATTTTCTGCTAGAGGTAAAACTTTGACGTCACCTCTAGGTTCCTAGCGGTTTCTGGGTTTCGTACTGAATATGACAAAAACAAAAATGCGTTTGATTTGTATTTTTTCAGCTCTATGTCAGTTATTCAAAAGTTTTCGATGCTGTCTTCAACAAGGGCAATATTCTTGTATAGTAAAATACAACAAATAGTACCTGAACGCCGTCGAGGTGATAAAAATTCGCCCTCTGCATAGCATAGCTCCATTTGCATTCTTTTTGGTATTTTTTTTTGTAACTGGGTTGAACACAATAAACACTATATTTACCTTAGAAGGTTGTATGTATACAATGTCGCAAGCCATCTTGCAAGAGGACGGCACCCAAGAGAGAAAACGAAATTGGCCTTTCCTACCTAAGATTCCACTATAAAATAAAAAGCGCACTATTTTCTATACAGGTTTAATTTTTACGCCTTTTGACCTACATATAAAACGCAACAACTTTGTTGGTCCCATGGTATAAGGTTGTACCGAGGTCAGCGATTGCAGTGTGCTCTAAAATTGTTCATATCAGGTCAGACTAGAAAGCAGACCCAGAGCTAAAAGGGTGTTTTGGATACAACTGGGATAAAGCTAAGACGATGATGATGACGAAATATGGCAAAACGTTAGCTATGGTATAGGGGAGTCCCCTAAATATGCATGAAACAGACAACAAAAACAAGACTATTGTCTTGTGTGTATGTCTGTTTAACTTAGCTAGCAAAGTGGATGTGCAGCCGCATGTAGCTCTAGAAAGCGGAGATTCAACTAAACTATAGCGTCTAGTCTTCTAGTCTTATTTTTTAACCCCATGTTAACACGATGTATTGCATAGCGAATTCGGTGAGTACATGATAATATTTATAGGAATATTGTCAGACTACGTTCATGTGTTGCGTTTAACACATTATTCATTCATTTGGTCCAAGAAGTCAATTTTTACCTATCAGATCAAAAAGAATGTATGTCATACTTATTTTATGTATATAACTCAAACTCAAACTCAAATATGTTTATTTCCATAAAAATGTTTAAATTTTTGGACACGTCAGAAGGTCATACAAATAAAAAAATAAAAAAGTAACTTTAAATGCATATTAACATACTTGAGCATTGAAAAAAAAATGCCTGTTCAGAAAGTAGAGCCTCGAGAGAAGAATTAGGGAAGAAACTGCGGGCCACTCTTTTCTTCGTCTTGATTCTATACAATTTAAAAACTTACTAACTACATTGAATTTTTCATAGGTATACGAGCTGGTGTGTCTATAATGTTGTTGTCAATTAATAAGGTTTCTTTAATAATAATATAAAAGTACTAAACTAGCATAATATAGACACAATAACTCACACTCACATGAAACTTAACACTAATCAAACATAAGTAGCCTGTGGGACCGAGCAAATTAATCCCAAGCATTTTTGTCTTCAATATAATGTAGCACTGAATAGTACCCTTTTTGACAAAGTGACGTTTTATAACCTTTTTGAATTTATTAAAGCTTAAATTTTGAATATTGCTTGGCAATTTATTGTAAAAGCGCACATATTGGCCTTGAAAAGATTTTTTTATTTTCTCTAGCCGGGTAGCCGGCACTACTAGCTTACTCTTATTTCTAGTATTCAAATTGTGGATATCACTTTTCTTTGAGTATGAGGCCTTGTTTTGGAATAAATGTATTAGGCGTAAATGTATTAAAGCGGCAATAGGCTCGCCACCTATTACGTGGGATCAAAACACTGGCGAAAAGTGGGCGTTTATTATGCCTCTGCCTACCCCTTCAGGGAAACAGGCGTGAGTCTATGTATGTATGTATGTATTAGGTTGGAATAAATGTACTGGCTTGCAACTGTTAAAATGTTTATTTCCTTGAATTTATTCCTTAACGAAGCCCCATAATCCAAATTATAAATTACTCGAATAGCTCTTTTCTGCAGAACAAAGATGGTCTGAATGTCGGCAGCATTTCCCCACAGGAGAATACTGTATGACATTATACTATGAAAATAGCTATGATATACAAGCCTGGCAGTGTCAATGTCAGTTAACTGGCGAATTTTCCTGACTGCATATGCTGCAGAGCTCAGTCTATTCGACAATCCACTAATATGTGGTCCCCATTGCAGCTTAGAATCTAGTGTAATACCTAAAAATTTGGTGTTATCCACAAGATCCAACACATCATCCTTAACCTTTACTGAGATGTTCACTAGTTTGACGTTAGGCATCAAAAATCGAATACATTTAGTTTTAAGTCTATTTAAAAGCAGGTTGTTAACCTCAAACCAGCGAACCACCTTTGAGATAGCAATGTTTATCGTCCATATCATTTTGTTGTCGTTTTAATTTAAATAAAAGTGAGGTATCATCAGCAAACAGTACTATCCCGTGTTTGTCATTAACGAGGTGTGGTAAGTCATTAATATAAAATTAAAATAAAAAAGGACCGAGGATTGAACCCTGTGGGACGCCCATTTGACTACAGACCCATGCGAACGCGTCCCGTTGACATCAACTCTCTGAATCCTATTACTCAAATATGAAGTAAGAAGATGCAGAGCAGAACTACTTAAACCATAGTGGTGTAATTTCCTGATCAATGTATCATGTTCTACACAATCAAAGGCCTTGGACAAATCGCAGAAGACACCTAAAGCATCATGTGAATCCTCCCAGGCATCAAAGATATGTTTTAGAAGCTTAACACCGGCATCAGTCGTGGAGCGCCCCTTTGTAAAACCAAATTGTTTAGCGTGTAGAAGCTCGTTGTTATTAAAATAACTTTGCACTTGGTCTAGTATAAATTTCTCGAAAAGTTTGCTAAATGTGGGCAGCAAAGAAATTGGCATATAGTTGGTGGGGTCTGATGTGCTACCTGCTTTGTACAAAGGTATTACCTTGCTATCTTTCATAAGATCAGGAAATACACCACAGTCAATACACTTATTAAAAATTAAAGCTAATCTGTTAGCAGCTGAAACAATAATGGACTTGGTAATAGTAACGGAATTTCCCCACAAGTCTGCAGTCTTCTTTATATTTATAGTTTTAAAAGCTTTTATAACATCATTTGAATTTATATACTGAAATGAGAAGTTACTATAGGTTGTACTCATGTTTTCTTTTAAAAGAGATTCCGCTGCATTGGTTGATGAGTCCAAAGATCTAGTAGTAAAAACAGGGATATCAGTTAAAAAACTTTCAAACGCCGATGCAACTTTTGAGTCTGATGTAATAGTGTCGTTATCAATGTTCAAACTAAATTTTGAACATAACGAAACAGGGTACCTACGTTAGGTGTAAGGTAAGATACATATTGGGTTCCAAGTAACACTGTAATCAAGGACCGACCTCCAATAAGCGTTCCTTATCTAGTTGTTTACAAAGGTCGGACACTGTCACTATTACTTATCAAAGGACTTGGTCCGGCTACGGGCAGGTCAAATTCGTTTATAGCCGACGCGCGACGTTTGTTACTGCTAAGAAACGGTGAAGGTTCTATTATGAGCTGTCATGTAAGAGTAATCTTTATTGATTATCGTTGATATTAAACTTATATTTCAGGGCTTTATGAAGGGATCAGAATTAATGAAATCAATCTAGACGCCTACATAGGATAAGTTTGCCTATAGGCAAAGATATCACAACTTTTCTCTTAAACGTTTCCCGATTTACGAATAAATCTTGTATCGCGGGGATTTATTGTTGATGAGATGAGATTGTTGTCCGGTGCTAAGCGGAGAGGCGACCTCTTATACTCTTACGTCATTCTTCTTCTTTAACCCCTTTTAATCGCTGAGGTGTAATAATAGGTAGTCAGGAGTATGGGATTATTATATGGCACCGTTTCTGAGGTCAGCAAGAGACACGCGCAGCTGAAAGTTGACGCAGTCAGTTAGGGACGAGTCATCGAATTTAAGCTTTTGCTCTTGCCGAGAGTATCTTAGAGCATATCTATGGGCAGCCAGTTTTATTCCATGACAACTATTATTCAGGCAAAATGCAATATAACTATAAGGAAAGCAATAGCGTTGCAGAATATGGCAATACTACACATATTTGAGAACATTATATTTACATGACTTTTCAAACTCGACTTTTCTTCACGACAACGATCCAATAGTTTCACTTCAAAAACTCGTAGAAGAAACTTGTCCCTTGAATAATTTGAATTCGTTTTCTATCCAACAGAAATTTAAAATAACATAAGCTTTTTTACAAAGCAACTCCCGTCTAACATTTGCAACCCAACGGGATAGCCATTTTCCTTGCTCAGACCAGTGTCAGGGTAGTTATTGAGAGTACTGCGTTTCATAGACTAAGCCGACTTCCACAATTTACTCAGCTCAACGAGGTTCGCAGGCATGTGACGTTTTATGACCTGGCCCGTTTATAAAATAGGTAGTGACAAATGTGCTTAACCTCATGAACGTCATTAGTCACACCCGATGCCACTTTGCCAGATCCAATGTTCTAATTGTGAGGTCGAAACCAGAACGAAGGTAAACAACTTAAGAAATAAATAATAATCTACGTATCAACTTCATTGCACACCATAAATTAAACAAAACAAACTAATCCGAATTACGTCAGAATAATTTCAAGTGTAAGCCGTAATAACTTTGTTTATCAAGAAGGAAATAAGCAGAGCTTAGTTCTGTTAACACCAGTTACACTTAGTTAAGCACTTACTTAATTATCCAAGTGCACAATTAGCTTCAAGTAATTACTAAGTTGAGTCAGCGAATTCAAAGCAACGTGAATTATTAGACATTGTTTGTGTGAACGAGTTGAAAGCAATCCTATATGTTATATCCAGATTGTATGAAATGTATTTTTTGTCGAGTACTTTGTATGGTCATTGTCTTGAGTTGATGAACTAAGATAAGTACAGATGAGTTCTAATAATGAAAGTTATCAGATGCAATTGCGTCGATTTTCTGTATCAGAGTAAGTACTGATCTTATTCTATACAATATAACATTTAAATCGTATTACAGTTTGCAGCACTTTATGCTTGTATTTAATGTCGTCACACGTGAGTAAATCAACATTATCATAGCGTTATTCCGTCCGCGGTGCCTGCCGTTTATGGTTCAGTCCATTAAGACATTCTGAGGAAATCTTGACGTTGGTCGGGATTAATGGTTTAATGTGCTCCACGAGGCCCGGTAGGTACAAGTGACAGTTAACAACGTAATATTACACGTACACAACGTAATATAACACAACTTCAGAATGTCTGTGGTGCGTGCTGTACGTTCCGAGACCTTCTGAGTGTAAGCCTATATTGGTCTCCTCACAGAGCATTCGACACTCGAAATTTTCTTAAAGCCTTGTTTTATGTTCATTTTATATTCTCCTTGTAAGACGAAAAGGTGAAGGATAGTAGAAGTGTAGAAGGTACACAAACATTAATCACTATTACTGCATGCGTAGCCTTTCTGTAGGCAACTGTTGGGGTTAAAGAGGGTAATTTCGTAATACCTAGTTTCTGTAATTAGACTGCAGAGTTGCAGTACGTATTTCACGTGAAAATTAAAGCCATGTTATGAAGTAATATTTTGGTTCAGTGCGTCATACTGCCTACCTTACTGAGACCTGGGCTATGAAAATACAACTAATGTAAATTAGAATTTAGGATAGTATCTGCGTTAAATATTAAATATGAACAAAAGTTATACCTACGAGTATTAAAACCTACTAACCATAGAATCTAGAAATAATAATATAAGTACCTACCTCATAATTTGAGTGACTGACTGATATTGGCAACAGGATCACAGTTTCTAAAAATATTATTAATTTTTTTTTACAAAGCCTTTGATTTGAATTTTCATTTTCAGTGTTCTTCGTCCGTATCATAGTCAGTTCAAAACCATTACAGTATTGCTAACAAAACATACAAAAATAAAAGCCGGAACGGATTTACCAAATGAAAACCTACACACCATTTTAACGGAATCTCTTTGTTCCCACTCGCAAACTAATTTAATAATAGTCTAAGATCCGTAGAAGAGTGACCTTCACCGATCTGTTTATTGGATGAAAAGTATTTTATTTCAAATTTTGCATGTTAAAAAATATATCGCGATTGGGTTGGTAAAAAATTCCGGTCCAGGTTAAAAAAAATTGCCAACTGCTTTTCCTGACAGGTTTTTCGTAGGCAACCCAATATCATCGTGTTCGCAGTGGAGTAGCGGGCATTTTAATACAATATTTGTCTATTAAAATCATCATCCTCTTAGCGTTATCCCAGTTTAAATCTGGGGTCTGCTTTCTAGTCTAACCGGATTTGGCTGAATATTAGCTTTTCCACAGAGCGACTGCCTGTCTGACCTCTGCAACCCGAAGAGATAGCGATATTCCATGGTTTAGACTAGAGTCAGTTTATTTAGAAGGTACTGACGCCCTATAACGACTGTCAAAGATCTCCATGACAACCGGGACCGACGGCTTAACGTGCTCTCCGAAGCACAGGACAAGCGATAGTTAACCATTCAATGTGCACATAACTCCGAAAAGTCATAGGTGCGCACCGTGGATTCGAACCCGATACCCTCTGCATGGCAGTCTGTTGGTATAACCACTCGGCTATGGCCGCCTTTTTATTTGTCTATTAAAATAATTGATAAATATAACTAGTGTCAACTTAACAGTCGAAGAATTTATACTTGGCAACCCTACCAAATACGCCAGGAAAAATTGACAACCCTATGTAAACATACCTTTTAGGGTTCATACATTCGGTTAGTACTAAGTTTATTTATTAAACGCGTATATGCACTGTTAAATGAAAACCCAAATACATTTTTTTTTCTACTTTTCCTAGTCTGGACCGGATTTTTTTTGCTAACCAATTCGCGATATATATTTTGACATGCAAAATTTTATATAAAATACTTTTCAGCCAATAACCAGATCGGTGAAGGTCGCTCTTCTACGGATCTCGGACTATAAAAGATTCGGAAAACCTACGCAGGTCATTGAAAAATACATTCAATATTTAACCGTGAGACTGAATATATTATTTCTATACGGTTGTTAAACTATTATATTTTCATAAAATAAAAGTCTAAAATTCATTCATCATTAATTTACCCTATGGAAAACTGAGCCTAAACAAGTGGTTTAAACTCAAAACTAAGCCAACGAAAGGCCTTTTGTCTGCCTTTTTATATTAGAGATAAATTTAATTGGTGTTTTCAAAAACGTGTAAGTACTTTGTACTACTTCTTGCTAGTTGTAGAATAAACATATTGTGCAAATCCATGCAAATCAATTTTCATTTTCAGTGTTCTTCGTCCGTATGATAGTGAGTTCAAAACCATTACGATATTGCTAACAAAACATACAAAAATAAAAGCCGGAACGGATTTACCAAATGAAAACCTACACACCATTTTTACGGACTCTCTTTGTTCCCACTCGCAAACTAATTTAATAAAGGATTCGGAAAACCTACGCAGGTCATTGAAAAATACATTCAATATTTGACAGAGAGACTGAATATATTATTTCTATGCGGTTGTTAAACTATTATATTTTCATAAAATAAAAGTCTAAAATTCATTCATCATTAATTTACCTATGGAAAACTGAGCCTAAACAAGTGGTTTAAACTCAAAATTAAGCCAACGGAAGGCCTTTTTTCTGCCTTTTTATATCAGAGATAAATTTAATTGGCGTTTTCAAAAACGTGTAAGTACTTTGTACTACTCCTTGCTACTAAGGGCTTTCAAAAACTACTACGGTTGTAGAAAAAACGTATTGTGCAAATCTATTCAAATCGATAGATTTATAAGTTACAACAGATTTTTTTATTCGATTTAAGTCGGGCATATTAAGAACAACCAATGAGATATAGCACGAAACAATTAGATTCATGTACATTGTTTTTGCTGAACATAATGACTACTAAGCACAGTTGTGACAAGGCTTTTTACTCTGACAGAAAAACATTACCAACACGTGTATCGTCTGATGACACAAATCATCATAATTATTATATAAGTGTAAATGCCACTGATCTTCCTCAATGGATTCCCTAGATGGTTTACATGATTGGTGTCGGTAGATTTCGTTCATGTGAAGATTCCCAAAATAACGAAATTGGAACAAGGCACAACAAGTAAGATGTAAATAAAATCCTGAAAGAGATAGAAATATTAATAAACACAAAATAAAGAGCGTTAAATTACTTCTAAATATAGAATTAATCTGTACAAAGAAATAGGGGAGAGTCGACTGAAATATTGAAAAAAGATTTTCTCTTACGCAGATTTATTACGTAGCGCCATCGCTTGAGTTATGCTGAAAGCGCCATTATTACTCAGTCACTTCAGCAAATGGTGAATTAAACAATTTTGGTTAACGTAGATACCTAGTGCGAGGCAGATTATCGTTAACCCACTTACAACGGGGATGACGCTTAGTTCCCTTAATGGATGTGTAATACGATTTGCTGTCTGATGTCCATTTTCTGTGCTGATCCCGAACAGGCTTACTCTCAACATACTCTGGTATTGTGGGATTAATGTAACTGATTTACATACCTGTCTTATGTTTCTGCGAAAAGCAAACTGGTTTTTATGGACTGTATCGTGGTTTATTTTTAGGTATTAGCTATTTTATTATAGAGGGTATTTGAATTACATATTTTTTTTATTTTGTGATCATTATTGGCTATGTTTTACGGTAACCACTGTAGCCCGGTAGCCCTTGACTACTGCTTGTGTGATGTGAGGTCTCTCTATCTGGCTTTTATGTTCATCCCTTAAGAGGAATAGTTATAGGATCCTCAGCTAGTCCATGAAGGTGTGTAAGCACATCTGTTTAAAACGTCTCGACCGATTTTTATAACAGACGCATCATGCGTCTGTTTTTGTGTAGGTCCCTGGATAGTTTGCACTTGAGACACTGTAAGTGGTGTCGTTTATCTGATCCAGGTAATACGCGGCTTGGTTTTTAATAGGCTGATGTAATATGTTTTTAAGAGTTTTTATGCAGCATGTAGCTGTTTGCATAAGAACCCATCATTATCCTTCTAGCATTATTTCAGTTGCAACCCAGGATCTGTTTACTAGTCTAACCGGATTGGACTGAATATTAGTTTTTCCATGAAGTGACTGCCTGTCTGACCTCCGCAACCCAAAGCGATAGATCGCTATCACGTAAGAATATCAATTCTTACTTGTATGCTCTTCAGTAAATATGTAAAATAAATAATCTTCAATATTAAAATCAGTAACGTCCAGTGTTAGGTATTTAATACCTAATATTGAAGGTTACTTATCACCACAACCAACAGGCCGCGGACTATAGTCTGTTGTTATTGAAACATATTCACATGTTTCAATAATAATTGAATTCTTTGTCGCTGTTCTCTCATCCCTTAAACAGTTGTACATAATATTGAACAGAAATAGGTTAGAATCGAACGGAGGCGTCTGTCAACGGAGTTATCGCGCCTTTTGTACTCTCTGCATCAAGGACTCATTCAAATACGTTTAATATTAAATAGGTAGGTATTGTAGATATTGATGGGTTGTGTAATTTTGAACTTGGAGAATTATTTCGACGATTTGTTTTTTTGGCTACATATTTATATTTTCTTTATTAAATTACTTGCTGGTATTAAAATTGCTAGCAAGTTTGTTATGTTGTGTGTGTATATATGCATATTTGACTGCCTCAATGGCTCAGCTATAGTACCTACTCGTATTAGTCAGGGCGGATTAAGGATACCTACAGTTGCTGAGTTGAACAAAGCATGATATTGTGTTTTCTATCAAGCATTATTGAATAGAGCTCGACGTATGAAAATTGGCAGTGCTACATTTCCACGCCCTTGCACCAACGAGACTGCACTTGATATCTCTACAATCTTGTTGAAATGCTGTGCCATTAAACAGTAAGATATTATGTAAAGGGGTATTAGTGCACGCTATTTTCGCAACAGTTCACTTTGCAATCCTTCTTGGGACTGGCTAGCGAGGCCAAAACTTTTATTTAGATGACATATCGTATATTTATTATGCTCTTTGTATGCTAGTTACCTGTACCCAACTTTATCTAGATTATGATACTAGGCTGGTTTTAATATTCGATCTATCCATGGCTTTGTAAATCATTCTCTCCGTGCGATAAGTTTGCACTTATGTCGAATCGTGGACTATATGATTAGTCTTGGAGCCAGTCCTAATTTGAGCGGAGATTAAACTATTTACTAGGGTAGACCGAGGCGAATCGGATCATTTTTTATTTGAGGACATAAAAATCATACTAAGGTGTAATAAATGTAACTTTAATTGACAAAACGGTAATCATTAATTATTTAGCTACGCATTAAGCATTCGAAACTCAAATTACTCATAAATTGTGCAAAATATTGATCAAAAGGCAAAATGAGAGAAATATCCGAATCGCCCCAATTATCGGGGCGAATAGGATTATACATAAAATTAAGGTTTTCTTAACATTATAAGCTTTTGTATCAAAAGAAATATTAGAATAATAAATAATCAGAACAATATTAATGACTAAAATGTAAATCACATGAATACGGGCCTTCTTTCCCACCTAGACCAGCACTTTTATCGGGGCACCATTCCTCACATGATAGTGAATGAATGAACTTTTTTTATCAGTAAATACAAAGCCAGACTTTTGTTTATCACATAATTTTTATTCAAGGTGTTCTTTTATAATTCTTGTTCTCCATATTTTATTTGGTATCAGTCAGTTTCTCTTTTTTCACAGCTTTTTCGGCAGTTTTAAGTTTATTCTTAGCATCTCTTTCGTAAAGATTAATCTTACACTGAGGTGGAGTCAAATGCAATATTGGCATTATTGTCTTCCACATGTTTTAATGACATCCCTGGAGAGAGAAACTATCCTTTGTAAATTTGTGTAACGCAATGTTTAAATCTCAGCAGCCCGACCTAAAATTAATTCTTAGGCCACTATTTTGTTTGTGGCTATAATTTTTTGGGGGGGCCATTCCCTTGCTTGTTACCTGTATAGTTTATCTTTTATACCTACATATGTGCGAACTATCTATAGTTAAGTAAAAATGCTTAATTATTCTCAAATGTAAAATAACACCTTTTTAATAAGTGATCCAATTCGCCCCCGATGACGTGATCCAAATCACCCCATATTGAAGACTTTTGAAATAAATGTTTTACACGTTAACCTATAATAATGTGTTTAAAAATAAAAAAGGTTTTCTAAAATAGACCTAGGTATTCCCAAGCCGTTGCAGTGATATAATTCAGAGTTTTAACACAAAATCTTAAATTTACACCAAGAAATTGTAAGCATGTGTTTTAGATGAGCGCCAATTTTAGCGACGCATACAAAAAGCGACTTACTGGCGAGCGGCGCTGAAGCTGATGTATTGGTCGAATCGAAACGCTACCGATGGCAGTAGGTGAGGGATGGAAATAAATAATAATATAAATACTATATATATTTTGCTTGAAATACGGTACACAAGGTGTTACATTTAAAAAGTACAGGACATATTTCACCAACAATACTGGTATGCAAATAACAAATTTGAAATTATTATGTCAAATAAAATTAAATGTCAAATTAAAATAGAAAAAAAAAATACAAAGTTGAAATTATTATGTCAAATGAAATTCAATGTCAAATAATGAAAAAAAAAAGTATGCTACATTTTATAAAAACGTCGACAAGACCCATGGTCTAAGAAGTCCTTAACTGAATAGAAACTCTTCTGAATCAGCCACTCCTGCAATGTCCTACAGAATTTATTATATGGCAAATCCACCATCTCCTTTGGCAATGAATTAAAAATTAACGGGGCCATGTACACACAGCTCTTTCTAAAAAGTTCCAGCCTAGGAACTGGCATTTTTATTGAAATGTGGGAGACCTTCCGCTTGTTTGAATTATCACAGCTTTTAAAAAGATCCTTGTGGCATTTAACAAATTTTGCGACTTCGAGAATATAGATGCAGGGGACAGGTAGGAGATTCTTTGCCTTGAACACCGGATTGCATGAGTCGGACCAATTCATACCAAATATTGCACGAATGCACTTTTTTTGTGCAATAAAAACTCTGTTAATATCCGATGAGTTCCCCCATATAACTATGCCATAACGTATGACTCCACAAACGTATGCATGGTAGACCATAATTGAAGTGTCTGTTGATGTAATATTTTTAACTTTTCGTAGTGCAAAAACGAATCTATTTATTTTTGCGCATATTTTGTCTACATGGTCGTTCCATTTGAAGTGCGAGTCTAGAGTGATTCCTAAAAACTTGGCATTTTGAACCTGTTGGACTGGTGTATTATTGTATGTAACTTTTAAATTAACATTTTCACTTATGGCAGTTTTAAAGTGTACTATTTTAGTTTTGGAAATATTTATCTGTAATTTATTTGTATTTAGCCATTTAGTAACCTCTAGTAGTGACTTGCTTATTTCTAACTCCAATGCATTCTTATCTTTACCTTTTATAATTATCGTTGTGTCGTCGGCAAACAAAACACAGTCATGGGAAAGGGCTTGTGGGATATCATTGATATATATGAGGAATAGCAAAGGCTCTAGGATACTGCCTTGAGGAACACCAGCATGATTAATTTTAGGTTCCGAGTCAAAAGTTTTAAGGAAGTGGCTGGTGAGCCGCCAGTAGCTTGCGTTTCCTGTCAACGCCTTATTAAAAATATTCTCAAATTTCTTATTTTTATCCGATTCGCCCTCTGATCCGATTCACCTCGGTCTACCCTACACACGCTGATATTCATTTCTGCCGCTACCTACACATTTGGAGATTTAATAAAAGCAAATTTCACTTAACTATCTTAACTACTTGCATATAACACAATAAGTTCCTTAAATAATAGTTGCAGAATGATAAACGCTGCCGGCTGACGGAATGATGCGATCCTTATTCGCCTTTACGATGCCTCCGTGATTTATTCGTAGCTACGCTACACTGCAGTTTTAATAATGGACTTTCTACATGATCCTATAACAAGAGAATGTATGTTTTCATCATTTGAGATGTCAGCCATATTAAAAAAGAAATTTCATTTCTGTTTCCAAACTGTTTATTAATTTTATCATGGCCTTTAGAATCCGGCAGCTATAGCCTAGTGGAGATACCAACAGACTGCCCGGCAGTGGGTATCGGGTTCGAATCCACGGGGCGCACCAATGACTTTTCGGAGTTATGTACGTATTACCTTGTAAATTATCACTTGCCCCGTGCCTCGGAGAGCATGTTAAGCCTTCGGTCTCGGCTGTCATGACGATGTTTGACATTTGTAATAAGGAGTAAGTACCTTGAATAAAACTGACACTAGTCTAAACCATGGAATATAGCTATCCTTTTGGGTTACGAAGGTCAGACAGGTAGTCTCTCTGTGGTAAAGATAATATTCCGTCAAATCCGGTTAGACTAGAACACGGACCCCAGGTCCAAATTTAGATAACGCTAGGAGGATGATGGCCTTTAGAATCAGGTTGACTTTTTTAACCAGCCGCTTTAGCCCCTCACATTGCGCCTACAACGAGTAAATAAGTTTGATTTCCACATGGACTATACTCTTGTTATTTCGAAACTGTGACCTTTAGTTTTATTACAATTGTGAAAATATACCGTAATACAGGATTCTTTGTGAGGAAATTGTCTTTTTTAAAAGCAAACAAGAAAATAGGCGAACTTGATATTTCTATAATCTGTCATCTCACGGGACCAATTTATATTCATCAATCTTACTAGAATTTGTCGGCTGTAGCCGCGGACCTAGATGTTACGAAATAATGATAGCGTCATATGATTTATCATAATTATTATCGTAAATTGCGATAATTTCGGACTTAGACTATCTAAACCCAGAGGAATAAACAGACTAGCAAGTTGCCATTCCAAAACACAGGGTTGAAGTAATACGTCTGAGGTGGTAATCCTATACTACATATTAAATAGAATGCTTTGCGGGCACTGAAACCAATCCATTTCAACGTTGCCAACTCTATTTCAATTTAGTTCTTTTAAAAATTCATACCTTCAATCTGAAGAATTCTCGATACTTCTTTTTGAACGTTGCAGGAGGAGGAGTCTTTGCAGCCCCCAGTGAAAACTTTTTTTTGAAAATCGTAAGATAATAGTTTACGAAATATTAAGTTAGTGGGGTTTATTTTGAGAATACGAGCTATAGTATTATATTACCTGTAGTAAGAGATCGACTTTACGGTTTTTGATTGCTGACCCTTGCATACTACACATTTTCTAAGGCTTTATTTGATAGAAACAAGATACAGTTTTGAGGACCTCCGTGATTCGAAACTGACGGAGATCTGAAATAAGATAAGGGTTTCTTCCCGTAACTGTATACTTTGTATACCTAACTTATACGAGCTCAAGATGATTAAATGGTGACTGGGAAAGTTTTCAATTATTATGAAATTTTCTTACCAGGAATCCATGTCTAAAGGGTATTTACGTTTTAAACTGCTTATAATAGAGAGCCACATATATTAGAAGACTAGCTTTCGCCCGCGGCTTCGCCCGCATGAAATTTTAATAAAGAGTAGCCTTTGTACTTCCCTAGGTTTCAGACTATCCATATCAAATTTCATTACAAACGGATCTGCACATTAGCCGTGTAGCATACATATATTATAAACAGATAATAAGTACTTAAAATTACTTTTGTTTTTATAGTCGTCAAACTTCAGGTAAAGATTAGTATGTAGTGTATATTATTAAAGTTATTGAAGAGCTTATATACCTACTGAATAGAATTGCAGCAAAAATAAAAACTGAAAGCATTACCAGAAAGTACAAAATCAGACCGCCCCTCCGCCCCACTGCGCTTCAGCGCACCAACTCATACTCTCGCGCTTTTAATAACGCTGCGCTTAGGTCAATTATATCGTAAGCTCTATTCTGCCAATCAAGCGCTTTCATTTGATACCCATATTGGGGTATTTGTGGAAAATATGTCATCCGCCATTTTATGGCGACAGCCATCTTAGATTTTTCATAGTGAGCCCTATTCTACCAATCATGCCCTTTCATTCGATACCCATATTGAGTTATTTGTGGAAAAATGTAATACGTCATTTTGCGGCGACAGCCATCTTCGATTTTTCATAGTGAGCTCTATTCTACGAATCAAGCCCTTTAATTAAATACCCGTATTGAGGTATTTGTGGAAAATAAGTAATTCACCTTTTTGTAGTGGCGGCCATCTTGGATTTTTCATAGTGAGCTCCATTCTACCAATCAAACCCTTTCATTAGACACCCATATTGAGGTATATGTGGAAATATGTAATCCGCCAGTTTGTGGCGGCAGGCATCTTGGATTTTATATAGTGAGCCCTATTCTACCAATCAAGTCCTTTCATTCGATACCCATATTGAGTTATTTGTGGAAAATATGTAATCCGCCATTTTGCGGCGACAGCCATCTTGGATTTTTCATAGTGAGCTCTATTCTACGAATCAAGCCCTTTCATTTGATACCCAAATTGAGGTATTATTGGAAAATAGAAATAATCCGCCATTTTGTGGCAGCGGCCATCTTGGATTTTTCATAGTGAGCTCCATTCTACCTATCAAACCCTTTCATTCGATACCCATATTGAGTTATTTGTGGAAAAAATGTAATCCGCCATTTTGCGGCGACAGCCATCTTGGATTTTTCATAGTGAGCTCTATTCTACGAATCAAGCTCTTTCATTTGATACCCATATTGAGGTATTTGTGGAAAATAAGTAATTCACCTTTTTGTGGCGGCGGCCGTCTTAGATTTTTCATAGTGAACTCCATTCTACCAATCAAACCCTTTCATTAGATACCCACATTGAGGTATTTGTGGAAATATGTAATCCGCCAGTTTGTGGCAGCAGCCATCTTGGATTTTTCATAGTGAGCCCTATTCTACCAATCAAGCCCTTTCATTCGATACCCATATTGAGTTATTTGTGGAATTTTCCACAAATAACTCAATATGGGTATCGAATGAAAGGGCTTTGATTGAAAAACCGTATTAAAATCCCTTCGATTTTTGAGTTTAAAAAAAAATGGCGTATTACATATTTATGTAATACGCCATTTTGCGGCGACAGCCATCTTGGATTTTTCATAGTGAGCTCTATTCTACAAATCAAGCCCTTTCATTTGATACCCATATTGAGGTATTTGTGGAAAATAAGTAATTCGCCATTTTGTGGCAGCGGCCATCTTGGATTTTTCGTAGTGAGCTGCATTCTACCAATCAAACCCTTTCATTTGTTACCCATATTGAGTTATTTGTGGAAAATATTCAAAATATGTAATCAGCCATTTTGCTGCGACAGCCATCTTGGATTTTTCATAGTGAGCTCTATTCTACGAATCAAGCCCTTTCATTTGATACCCATATCGATGTATTTGTGGAAAATAAATAAGACGCCATTTTGTGTCAGCGGCCATCTTAGATTTTTCATAGTGAGCTCCATTCTACCAATCAAACCCTTTCATTTGATACCCATATTGAGGTTGTTGTGAAGTAATATGTGATTCGCCATTTTGTATCGGTGGCCATCTTGGATTTACAATCATTTAAATATTATCTTTTAATCTCGATGACAATATGAGTGTATACCAAATATCAGATCAATCATCAGGAAGGGGGTAAAATTCCAATTACTAAATTTGACCCAAGCAAACAAATAAAGATAATACAGGATTTTCGCCGACTTAGTTGATACTTTTCCTTATAGTATGGCAACATTATACATTTTTTTTATAAATTGTAGCCTATGTGTTATTCTGATGTATAAATTATATTACTGTAAAGTTTCATCTAAATCCGTTCAGTAGTTTTTGCGTGAAAGAGTAACAAACATCCATCCATCCATCCATCCATCCATCCATCCATCCATCTTCACAAACTTTCACATTTATAATATTAGTAGGATTTATGACGTACATACTTAAACATGTATACACACAAACAACTTATATCATTTCATTATTAAGTTTTGTGTCATCTTCTTCAAATAAATTCGACAAGTACGTCTCTTGCGGTAATTAAATAAATACTGATCTATGGATAACGTAGAGATACAAGTTTAAAAAAAAATAATATGTCAGTTGTAATATAAAATTACTTTGGATGAATTGGTTGAGGGTGCCATGCCAAATGTTAAAGAAAAGGGGTCTGTTCTTGAGCTATTTTCACCGGCTACGTATTTTTATTTATATATATGATATAAAATGATACCTACCTATTTTCTACGTTAGCCTAATGTACTTAAGTTTCAATACTTTACGATCCATAAATATTCCCATATTCCGTGTAGTATACACATCAGCAAATACGAGCTCTATACTAAAATAGGTACAGACAAGCATTCTAACTCCGACTGAAAAGTCGATCCGACCAATTTCATCAAAAATTTGTTTGACAGAAACACATCAAACAGAAAATAGATACATTTGCTTCCATCAAACTGCTTACTAAGACGTTTTCGATGTCACATTTTATATCGTCAATGTTATCTTAATATATAAAATCCTCGCGTTACTGACTGACTGACAGACACGCTACAGCCGAAACTATTGGGCGCAGGAAGCTGAAATTTGGCATGTATGTTCCTTGGAGACCGTAGGGGTGCACTAAGAAGGGATTTCCCGAAATTCCCACGGGATCGGCCAAAACGGGTAAATTTAAAAAAAATGCAGGCGTAGCTGCTGGCGTCCTCTAGTATTTTATATATGTTTTATTTTTTATAGCTCTTCAGGTGATTGCTCGTATGAAAACATCGTTAAAGTTAAAAACACGTGGATATGCGATGGCACGTTTGGTATTTCAACCTGTGATATCGCTGACTTCGCTTGAAGTGTAGACGCGTCCATACGATCCTATCAGCTGACGGATTAAAGTAAAAACAAACAGCTCCCGCTTCGATAGTTGTTCATACAAATTTAATGAGATTAGGAGGCTTAAGTAGTGATTTTGTATCTAGATGAAATTGTTAGAGCTTTTTCATTGTGTAGTACCACCTATCCGTTAATAAAAAATAAATGCTTGGACATAAAAAGTATAATATATTATATTGATTTTTCTAATTAGGTACAAAATCGATGCATTTACCCTGCCAATATATTCTTTAGATGTGTGTGACCCCATGGATAAGTATTCCGATCATTGCACGCGCGCGCTTAAAATAGCAGTTTAAAAAACGTGAAAACTTAAAAAAATATTCGTTTCCCAGGTATTATTTTCGTTAATATGACTTGGCATGATGTCCACGACGAGTATACTTCGGCTTGGTGATGGGTCTTGTGACACCCTGTATAGAGCTCAGGTACAACGTTCAGTAACGTATAATCCAAACCACTGAGTCTAGAAACTTGCAATGTTGCACACAGATTTCTTCAAAAGTAGAAGGAACAGCGGAGGAAAGGAATTATAAAAAAGCTCCTTTTGGTTTCCCGTTTCCGTATTTATTTAAAAGAAGGAGTTAATGCTGCAAAGTTAATCGGTGTGTAGACTAGGCGGTCTTTAGTCATCTCCCTTGCTATAAAATAATAATCTATACATATAAATAAAATTGGAGTGTCTGTTTGTAATTTTAAAATAACCACTTTTTACTAAAAGCATATGGATGTATACACGGTACAAATACCGAAATGACATTTTTACCATTTTTGTCTGTCTATTTGTTTTCGCTAATCTCTGGAACAGCTGGACCGATTTTAACAGGACTTTCACTGGCGGATAGCTGATGTACCAAGGAGTAACTTAGGCTATAAATTAACCGGGTACGCGAAGTACTTCACGACACGGGTAAAACCTTGGGAAACAGCTAGTATATACTTATAAATACTTAATATATATAAAACCTTAAACCAACATTTTTAAACATGGTGTTATTATCATTTGTTTGATAATTACTCAATCATGATTAATCTCACCATATCGCAGATCATTGCTACTTTAACATTATATAAAAATAAGTCATTGGTAAAAAGATACGTACCTTATAATTTCCCTTTATTTTATATTTCTGTTCTCTTTCATCCAGTGTCGGCAGTACAAATTGAAACGAATTCTCAGAACTGTCGGCATTACAAGCTCCGCAATTATAGCACTTCCTTCTCCGCGGGTTAGATCCATCGGCCTCCATATTATATCAGTAAAATATACGTAGTCTCCACTAAGCTACAGACTTTATTGGGATCTTAACCTTTGGATAATATTGAAAAAAAGTGGCGAAAAGTGGGCGTTTAATATGCCTCTGCCTACCCCTTCGGGGAAACAGGCGTGAGTCTATGTATGTATGTATGTATGTAATATTGGATTTATGGATACCTTTGACTTTTAGATATTCAATACGTAGGAAATTCGGTATTTCGGGCACATTGAACATATTCCGACTTGATGGTTAAGAAATAAGATATTACCTTAAGGGTTTAACTAGCAATGTGTGACATAATTTTAATAGATAAAGTATAGGTACTACTTATATAGTTGGTACAAGATTGGCTGTTCTTTTATGTGTGAGCTTTTTTCTCTTTCTTTTCATGTGCGGCCAACTCGGGTGTCGAAGTTTACAGACCACCTGAAAGGCCTCCTACATGGTTGGTTCCTGTATGTGAGACAGGAACCAAGACAGAACGTTTTAACTTGTCCACCGAAACACGGTGGCTTTCTGATTTAACTACCACAATAGTTATCATCTATCAAAATGTGCTCCAACTACATTTCTTCGCACAGTGACGATCAAGTTTTTATTTGTATGGCAATTATAAAATGAATCTACAACCAGAATGGGATTAACAAAAAAAATACGCCTTATTAATAACTTTAAGCAGCAATTTTAAAATTCATTTCAATATAAAAGTACTGCGCCGACTATGCTTCGACACGTGTTTCGCCTCTCCACGAGGCATCCTCAGGATCGAAGCATAGTCGGCGCATAGAGCGGGATACTGCACGTCAGGTATTTTCCTGGAACCCTTTTCCGCATTATTCCATGTATCACTTATCCTTTGTCTTTAGAGGAGTTCGGTATTGTCAACCTTTTTCTATTGCAATAGTTGGGGTGGGCAATCCGATGGTGCGTGGTGGGTTCCTCTTTCCTTCCATTAGGTTAAAACATATGTTTATGATTCCGATAGGTATACCTGGACTAAGTGTAATTTATGAACATTGTTGCATTACATAAAAAAAATCCCGCGCTGCAAAGACTATCAAATGAAAACCACTTCTTTAAAACAATAAAACCTTATTAATAAATCTAAAAGACATCATAACTTCAACCAAGTTTTCAACTCCGTTTCTCGCAGATATCAATAAGATCGCATTTCGCATCGAAGTCAAAAAATAATATATCTGATTTATGTGAATTTTAAAACAAAGAATTTATCGCTATATTGCTAGCAAGTCAGATTTATTCTCTTATTTTAGCGATATATGAGACATATTGGCATAACTCGACTTATTTGGGAATAACATACCTATATAGTTATATTTTTCTCAATTTAGCTAGAAACAAAATGTTAATAAGCCTTTACAGTCCATTGAAAAGTTACATTTGCGGTTGCATATGTCAGAGTACGAAATGTTTTTTTTAGATGTCTAGGGAAGTCTAACTTAACGCTTTATCCAAATTTGTGGGGTCGAACCTGTTGTCCCGCGACCGCCATCTTGCAATAAGTAGTGGTGCGGATGCACAGAGGATATGTTGTGTTCTCTACAACTTTGGTCCTGATACTTTTTGTCAACTAAAAAGTTTATCTTCGTTATTGTTGTATTTTGGTAATTATAGGGTTTCTTCATTATTACTGTGTCCTTCGTCTTTTTTATGAGCCAGGCTTCAGCTTATGATCTAAAAAAAAAAAGCGACGATATTCAATTATTGATAAAAATATATATAGAATAATGACATTTTATAGGTAAATCGTGATTTCCATTGGGTGGATATTGAGTGGAAATTGGACCACATGGTAATTTTGGAGGCTGCGGAGTTTCAAGTTGGAGGACTGGGCCTTGTTTTGGACGATGATTACAACACATTGAAAAGAAAATTTGTTACAAATTGCATTCGATTTTCGTTTGTAACTTCTTTATTTTTGATTTTACGACTAAATGCTACGGCACCAAAGTTGTACAGAACTTAATTTGCAACGAAACGTGCCTTGAAATTTTACTGTGCGGCCAATAGTTCGCTAGATAAACTAGAAAACCCATTTGTACCACTATTTTCAAGCAGCCGCAGGACAAGGGCTGCTACCCCACAAACTTGGATTTAACTTTGCACTGACCCCCTCTTGACACCTATAAGATAAAATTGCGTCCTCTGACAAATGCACGCTAAGCCCAAAAAAATTTACATTCCAATAGACTATGCTTTATATGTCAGATACAAAAAAAATATTTAATATTCACACATTTCACACTCCCAAAGTAAGGTAGGGAACGCAAGTAAAAACCAATAATACCTGATGAATGTACCAGGACCACTACGCTAATCAAAGCGTCCACCAAATTCCACATCTCATTAAAGTGGCTTATAAGAATTTTCATAAAGAGAGGAAAGACTCAGAACTTAGAGCAGAAAAAATTCTAACCAGTAAACCATTATATCTGCCGTCGTCATCTGAGTTTTTAATTCTGCAACTATAAACAAGACTGTAGCGCGATCTTTGATTCCAATCCATTCATCGTAATCGTTAGCCATCCGTCTATCTATGAGAGAATTCATATTTTTGTATCAGACATCAGACTTCCTGACTAATGCAAAAAACATGTGATTACGCATACTATCAAATAAACCATTAATGTTTAAAACACCTACCTATTAAGTTTTCAATAGTCACACGTATTTTTTACGTTTCTTCAATCAATGCGATTTCAAACGCTGTCATCATCAATAGAATTGTTTATTATGAAAGAGCGATGCTTGTATCAAGTGTGAACTGAATGAAGTGGCGAAAGCGGTCGGTTACCCAACCGAACGTGACAAGTTCAATGCTAACCACTGACCTAAATTAAAAACTAAATGGATATTGTCACGAACTTGATTGTGGGAGAATATAGGACACCGATAATGCTATAAAAAGATTCTAAGGAGTTAGTATGTACGTAGATGAGAGTAGGTAATATTCAGAAGGACAGCATGAGGAATAAATATTAATAATATTTGCACTATATATGAACTATCCCACTGCTGGGCACGAACTTCTCGCTACGGAAGGGTGGGTCCATAGTCCACTAAGCTGACTTAGTTGGCAGAGTTCACATTTATTACAAGAACATTTTGGAGAACACAGTGTGCAAACTTCCTCACGATATTTTCTTCGCCATTTCGCGTCCTAGATGCGAATCCGAGACATGCGTAGCGGTTTGTTGGTTTCCCCAAAGGGAGGCGGAAGGTACGCTTCTCCTTTAAAAATGCACGGTAGTAGATCCCTTCTGATTTCGCTCGACTGGTCAGTACTACCCTCCGACAGAATAAGCTTACCTGTCAATAAAGTCACAATAATTAAAATATGAACCAACACGTTTTTCAACTTTACATATGAAAACATCCACAGTCAGTAAAGTGTACACTCAAATTATGCCATACAACAACGCGCGAAATAAAAAGCCAATTCAAATAAAGAAAAACGCGAACAGCTCACAAAATCGCAATACAGCTACATAGAAGGCGGAACTACATTGCGAACGCTTGGGTTTATGGCTCGTCGTAAAAGTTCACGCTGGAACGTCAGTGCTTATATCAATCTAGCCTATTTGTTGGGACTGCCACGCTTCATGAACATAGCAAAGGTTGTTTCAAAGGACTTTTTGTACAGCCAAAAAAGACTTAACATATGTTTTGGAAAAGGAGAATTTCCGTTTATAAGAGACACCTGGCACTGCATGTACTTTACTCTGAAATAAACTGATACAGGTCTAACCCTACTAATATTCGTATGATATCTGGTTAGACTAGAAAGCGGACTACAAGTAAGGCAGTTAGAATTAATGCCCCAAGGCGTAAGTCTCCTATACGACCGGGATAACGCTAACATGAAGATTATGACCTCGCTCTCGATGTAGTGTCTACGCAGCATTTATTAAAAACTCTAGAACAATTTCATCTTAGTAAAAGTAAATTAGCACATCGGAGCCTCTGATTTTCTTTGCCTTGACTTGAACAATAATACTTGTTTACTACAAGCATCATGTTCACGGGCGGATCAATAATCTCATCTGTAAACCAGCCACTTGCTCCAGTGCCAAAATGTTGGATACTTGAAACAAAGGTACGCATTACAGAACCAGAAATACGGCAAACTTGTGTTGATAATTGCAAAAGCCTTAATTCCAGTAATAAAAATATGTAGATAATATGGCACCGTGTCCGGTGTATAGTATATTCGCTCCATATAGTGCACAAGAATTTTCGAAATCGGTCGAGGCGTCTAAGAGAAATCGGGGAACATACATAAAAAAAAGATTCCGACGAATTGAGAAACTCCTCCTTTTTTGAAGTCGGTTAAAAATCTGAAACATATCTCTGTTTACGATCTGAAATAATAAACAGTGAAAATTCACACCCATGAACGTAATTTAACACATGACTGTGTCCGTATAGTTTAACGACGTAACCTAGTGAGAGTATACGTATATTTGGGTTTCGCTTTAAATATAGAGAAGGTCATACATTTTAAATGGTCACATTGTTTGATAGACCATTTAACCTTTCAAGCTAATAATGCGGTACGCCACTAATACGCGTATAAAACTGAACAATATAGAGAACAAAATTCTTTGTGAAATATTCAATATAACCGCAACATAAATTCCCTGGACGTACATTGAAAATTGACCAATGAAACCTAACGAGAACAAAGAATATATTACAAAATCATTTACTATTATGTCCTGTGTACTATTTCATTAAATAATATGAAAAATAAACGAAAATTCATGTTATTTTTCCCGGATAATTCAACTGCCAAGGGTCTCAGTATCATGTACTGAATCACTGGTATTGGTTTTCGTTACCTACGCCGTCCCTTACACCCAGTATATTTAAGCAGCCAGTTAATGTTAATGGTGAAAAGTGGATTTATAAAATGACTTAAACACAGATGTGTAATACCTACAATCGTGCACGTATAAAGCGAAAACTAAAAAATACAAGCCCGGGCATGGTGTTCTTGAGTTATATGAAAATTCAGTTTGCACTTAATACCACGGATCTACTAAAGTATTGAATATCACTCCCAGGGGAACCGACTAAAAACACCGCGGTGCTGCGGTAGGCTCTTTAGGAAAGATTCTCAGTTAGCTCGTCTGCCTGCCTCATACTCATATACAAGTAGAATCAGGACTCTAACTTCAAACCTAACCTTCTACTTTATTACAAACTAGCGACCCGCCCCGACTTCGCACGGGTGCAGGCTTATTAGCTTTGTATTATACATAAAACCTTCCTCTTGAATCACTCTATCTATTAAAAAATACCGCTTCAAAATCCGTTGCGTAGTTTTTAAGATTTAAGCATACATAGGGATAGACAAACAGAAGATAGACTTTGTTTTATACTATGTAGTGATAAATGTTTTGTTTGGGCCAAACTTCGATCACGTGGCCCATATCAGTGATAATGATGTTCTGTCATTATGTACTTTTGTATAAATAACAACACAGTAATCACTAGACCAAGGTTAGAATAAACTAGACTGCTGAAAATACCACGCTAATGGACTAGTCAATTGCGATGACATTAACCTAGAAATCAAAAGTAATCATACCGTGAGGATGTAATCGATATAGAAAGTTGTTGCTAGCTTCAACATTTTTTTTCTAGTAATAGGCGGCAAACGAGCAGACGGATCGCCTGATGGTAAGCTATTACCGCCGCTCATAGACACAAGCAACAGCACAGGAGTCACAAGTGCGTTGCCGCTCCTTGGAGTTGGGAAAGGAGATAGGATGAGGAATGGGATGAGGGAGAAGGAATAAGGAATAGGGCCTCCGGCACTCTCACTCACCGAACGAAACGCAGCAGTTTAGGTACTGTTAGATACTTTACGTCGATTTTCTGTGAGAGGGTAGTACTTCCCCAGTCGAGCCATGCCATTTCATGCTGAAATCGGCAAGGCTCTACAACCGTTAAAAACATACACCTTGAACATACTTTCTTAATTATTTTATTTCATTTATCTTTGGGTGTCATGTTACTGAAATGGTGGAGACTTTTATGAAATTTTGTTTTGAGTGGCTTTATGTCTGGCTAAGTACATTTCCAGACCCGTTAGCTATCTAACTGTCATCTTCCGCATCAAACAGCAGCTTTATCTATATTAAGCTGCTGTTTGATGCGGAAGATGACATGGATGAAACAGCTTGAACTAACGTTTTCGCGTACCTACGCAAACAGCTAGCACTAATATATCTTAGCGGTATCTATATTGGCAGTCTTCTATGCAAATGTTTTAAATGTGTATAATTTCTAACGATTTTCAATAATAATAATAATAATAATTTTTATTGAGATTGAGAAAGAATGTGTTGGATACAAGGGTGCATCGAGGTATCGGCATCCACACAGACCACTTCTTGGTGTTGAACCGGATAAGTGGGCTCTTTAAAGGATGGTGACACCGAGAGTATAACGAAAATAGAGTCTTGGAAAGAATAAAAGTAGAAAATCTACAAGAGAAAGATGTGAAAGATGAGTATAAACGAAGATTGATAGCAAGATTTGAGAGGTTCGATGGCATAAATGATATGGATAAATTGTGGCAGTCCTTTAAACAAGACGTAGTATGTGTAGCGTCTGAAGTATGTGGTGTGATCAAGAGAAGGAAAATATGAAAGGTTAAGAATACATGGTGTGACAAGGATGTACAATCAGCAGTGTCAGAGAAGAAGAAAGCTTGGTTAGATTGGTTGGCTGTCAGAGCAAATGAAAGAATGGGAAAAGCAACGAGTGAGGACATAGACGAAGCAAGAAAGGCGTTTGTTAGGTCAAAAAGAATAGTGAAAGAAATGATTAAAAGGAAAAAAGAGGAAAAGAAAGATGAGTTTGATAGCAGATTATCTGACGATTTCCGGAGAAACATTAAGTTTTTCTAGAAATCCGTTCGTGCAGTTCGAGGAAGAACTCAATCCTCAGCATAGACATCGATCAGAGACAAAAATGGAAGGATATTGAATGGTGAATCGTGCGTGCTGAAGAGATGGAAAGAATATTTTGAAGGGTTATTTGAAAGAACGGCGATAGAGACACCGATCGATAAAATGAATGGTAACGATAGCAATAATGAAAGCCTTATTGGCGTGGATGAGATCGTGAAGGCACTGGGAAGTATGAAAGTAGGTAAGGCTGCAGGATATGATAGGATTACAGTCGAAATGCTGATGGCTGGACAGGGCATCATAGTTGGTCAGTTGCAGCGGTTATATAACTTGTGCTGGAGCACCGGCCGAGTACCTAATGACTGGGCCCCAACTATAGTTGTGCCTCTTTATAAAGGAAAAGGCTCGCAACAAGACTGCAAAAACTATAGAGGCATTAGCTTTCTCAGCATTGTTGGCAAATTGTATGCAAAGGTACTGATTGAAAGAGTTATGAAAGTAACCGACAAGAAAATATGGGATGTACAAGCGGGATTCCGAAAGGTATGGGCATGTACGGATCAGGTTTTTTCCTTGCGAAGCATAGCCGAAAAGTTTTTGGCCAAAGGTCAAAAGGTCTATTGCGCATTCGTGGATTTGGAAAAGGCTTACGATAAAGTGGTGAGGAATGAAATGAGGTCGGTGCTGTCAATGAATGGGGTGGACAGCAGCCTCATTCGAGCTCTGAAATCCCTTTATGAGGATTCTAGAGCTTGTGTGAGGATAAACGGGGCATACACTGACTGGTTTACCATCGAGAAAGGTGTTAGACAGGGATGTGTAGCGCCGCCGTGGCTGTTTAACCTCTTCATGGACAGTTGTTTGCAAGATTTAAAACATAGTGACTGCGGATTAAGGATGAATGGGTCACTCGTCAAATGCCTCCTTTATGCTGATGATCAGTTAATACTTGCATCTTCAGCGGAGGAGTTGCAGGAGATGGTAACAATCATGCATGGTGCGTTAGAGAGGAAAGGAATGAAAGTGAATGTAAGTAAAACGAAAGTTATGGTTTTTGAAAAGGAGGAATGTGTTACGGCTTGTAATGTTTTAATCGATGGACAGCGAGTGGAACAAGTGAATGAGTTTGTTTACTTAGGTACGTTGTTTACAAGAGATGGTAAGAATGAAAAAGATATTGAAAGAAGAGTTAATGAAGATAATAGTGTGAATGGAGCTCTGAACGCGTTTATGAACAGTCAAAACGTGTCCAAAAAGGCGCGTTTGGCTGTGCATAGAGGGGTGTTAGTGCCTTCCCTTATGTATGGTAGTGAAAGTTGGGTATGGCAGAAGAGACTTCAAAGTAGAATAAATGCTGTAGAAATGAGAAGTATGTGTGGTGTGTCATTGACCGACAGAGTAAAGAATTGTGTGATACAAGAGTGGTGTGGGGTAAAAGAAGATGTAGTGACAAGCATCGAGAAAGGCATGTTAAGATGGTTTGGGCACATGGAGAAGATGGATGACGAAAGACTGACAAAGAAGATATAGGCAAGTGTGAATGGGACAGGACGAAGGGGAAGACCTAGGCGGACGTTCTCTGACCAGATTGGAGACATCCTAAAAAAGGACAGGTCAGAAGTACCCTAAACAGAAGAGCATGCATGAGAAACTTGATGGGAGTGAATGAAGCAAGAGAGGTATGTCAGGATCGTTGCAAATGGCGTTCCGTAGTCTCTGCCTACCCCTCCGGGAAACAGGCGTGAGTCTATGTATGTATGTATGTATAATTTTTATTTGCATAAAATGAATTATAGTACATATAGTACATAAGTTGAAATATATAATTGGAGCCATATACATTTTGTCAAACTGTGACATGCAAATCTTAATTAAAATCCAAAAAAAAATATACCGGCCGAATTGAGAAACTCCTCCTTTTTTTGTTTGAAGTCGGTTAAAAATAATTATATTAACATGAGGTATAAATAACTATCTAAAATTATTTTATTTCTTGCGTAACAAAATATTTATTTTAAAAAATGCGCTTATCGAACAAACGAACCACCGCGCCGTTTAGGCTCCATTTGAACTTACTACTGTAATGGCCGTACTTGTTTCATCAGAATTAAAATAATATTACCTTACGCCATAACTTAGGATCCATATGTGGCCGCGTACGTTTTTTTCTATCGTTGGGATGGCGCCAACGTTTTGCAATTAGTAAACTCATAAATTCTAAGAGGTTGACAAATTTATAAGAGTTATGTGACAGGCATATGAGTAAAGAAATAGCCATGAAATATGAGAAAACATTTGCACTGTAGTGTCCACATGCGGTATAGTTGAGGATCATAAAAAAAGGGAACAACCACAAGAAACGTACCCTATCAGGTAGTAAGAGGTCAGGGGCGTTGCCTTGGGGGTGTTTGACTGGACAGTCGATCTTAGGAGGCGGAGCTAGTCGGGTCCCAGGACAGCGTGACGTGGTAGTGGTGGTGTTGGATGGGAGACAGTCAATGTGGGGACGCGGAACCGGGCGGATCTCAGACAGTCAGTCTTAGGACGCGGAAGAGGGCAGATCTCGGGATCGGACTCGCGTGGACTACCACGCACTATCAGACAGTTGGTCTTATGGCGCGAGAGAGATCGGACCTGGCCTAGCGCGAAAGAGGTTCGGTGTTGGTCGATAATTAGTGTTTAGTGATATCGAAGAACAAGGCGAGCGGCTTCAAGAGAAGGTGACCAGCACAGGGCAAGGGGTAAGTTTGGCAGCGACGCAGCTAAAAGTCCGGTGAGTGTCTGTTATTCACTTTACTGTAATTTATTGCATGAACTGTATAACATTAATAACTCTGTTGTGTATCTAT
Source organism: Euclidia mi (assembly GCA_944739405.2). NCBI lineage: Eukaryota > Metazoa > Arthropoda > Insecta > Lepidoptera > Erebidae > Euclidia > Euclidia mi. Next base: position 15,279,949 of record OX123198.2, on the reverse strand, counting down.
GTCTATATCACACTATATATATATATACCAGGCTGACTAAAATATAAAGTTCTCTATGAGATATTGTACCTAGTTATATTATTAATAACCGCGTGTAACATTAGTAGTGGTTCGTACCTTGTTGATGATGGATGCGAAGACGAGCGATGTATGATGGGAGTCTCCGTATTCGCGATCAGGTGGTAGAATGCAGGACTTTCACAATCGCTGTCTAAACCTGCGTACAGGCCAGTATATAGCAGCTGACAAGGTTTTAAAGAGCGAAAGAAGAGCCACCTGTCAGTCACGCGGTAGACGTAAGTCCTGGCGGCTAATCTAGCGGCGATTGTAACGAGAGCTTCCCTGCAAACTATGCGCGATGGCTTAATACGTTTTAATTGACTATGTTTGTATGGGCTTCAATGTTGTGACTTGCGGCAAGGAGGCGTTTTGTGACATCAGTTCTGAGACTGTTACTGTACGCTCAACTGGATATCGCTGAAATACTCGGCGCCGATAATACTATATGACTAATATACCTGGATCATGTTCTCCGTCTCCCTGGAGCTGCCGTCTCTGAGATACGCTGCCTTGTACTCAAGTACCAATATGTGAAGCATGAATATATGGAGAGTGATTTTGTGATGACAAACCAATACTAATGTATCGCTGTCTTTAGTATTTTGATGCCCACCTTTCATTCAATTATAAGCGTTTACGTTTGGTAAATGCTGTCAGTAGAGGAATATAGAGGAAGGGATGAATTCCATAGTTCCTGCGCGGGTGAAGGGGCGCGGGAACCCTAGCCACAAATTACTTGGCAGGCTGAATTTGATATTTTAAACCCAGTTAGTAAGAAAACTAAAATTTTAATCAGCCTGGGGTCTATAGGATTCCGTTACACTACGTTAATATTAGGTTAACTAACATCACCTCAAGACGCTCGTGGGCTCTGATGTACCTACATCATTTTTGCAAAATACTACGAGGGACTGCCTCCGTAGTCCAGTGGATAGCGTATGCGACTGCTGATCGGAGGTACCTACCAGGTTAGGTTCCCGGGTTCGGTTCCCGGGTCGAGTTTTTCTGAATTCTCAATAGCAGCACGGAGTCTGGTGATGTGCCTGGTAACGGCAATAGGCTCGCCCCCTATTACGTAGGACCAAAAATTCATGGCGAAATGTGGGTGTAATATTACACCTCTGCCTACCCCTTCGGGTATAAAAAGCGTGAGACTATACTACGAGGGCCAAGGCGCCTACAGGCGTTCTATAAAGCAATATATACTAAATATTATTAAATGTAAGTGGAACATGCGATTCATGCAAAAATTGTTAATCCTATTGAACTTTGTCTCCTTCGGATAGGATTTCATTAATAGCTTTAAATTTAAAACCAGACAGCCGAGAAAGATTAACTAATTCCATATCCTTTATAACATCAACAAATAAATGGTCGAAAATTATACAAATTAGCCTTTCACATATAATATAATCATATTTTACGGTTCATAATTTGAGAATTTAATTACGCTTAAGCAGACTGGATGATATATCAAAACTAAGTCAGATCTTTAAAGTTGATTGCAAATTAAGACGTTTAACCATAGTGTAATAAAGTCTAATAGTGAGGTAACTCGGCCGTCTAGACAGGCCAACGATGAGGTGCGGTGCGGGCCAGAGCGGCGTCCCCCCGCCACTTTTTCGCAGGCGGCCCGTCCGCCCGACCTACACTACGCGTCGGTACGAAGATGCAAGTGTGGCTATCGCGCTATCGCTAATATTATTTATGCAGATGCGACATTTTTTTAATGATGCGTTCTACATGTGCAGTCTACGGTTGTTTGTCGGCATCGTACAGCAGTAATAATGAAAACTTGAGATTCCATCGATTTCAAATTAAATTTTCAGCACCACGTGATTGCTTTCCATTGCAATTCTTAATCCGTTTGTATGTGAGGATAAGAATCAATTATATCGTGAAACTAGCGACCCGCCCCGGCTGCACACGGGTGCAATGTTTATAGGCACGCGTGCCGCCGGCCCCCAGCGCCGCCGCAACCGCTATGTTCCTGCATTTTAAATCTCTAATATCTTTGAAAATATTCATTTAAACTACATGCTGTAAAGGGCTCTATTGATCTATATTACATGTTCAAAGTATTCAAGGTAGTTAATCGGATAAGGATTAATGTTGTATTGCTTAAAATCACTTCGTAAATAAGCCATTATTTCTCGTAAAAAGTAAAGACATAAAAATGTTTATTGTGGGCTATCCCTAAGAAATAGACATATTACCTATACCATCGCAGACATTTTTGTAGACCTCTTTAAGTTGTAAAATACTGTAGTAGATACTTACATTATTTTGATTACGACGAGATTACGACATCACATTAGAAACCTCTTAAACTATCAGTGTTTCTCTACTATATTTTGCATAAACCTTAATCTTGAATCATTCTATTTATTAAAAAAACCGCATTAAAATCCGTTGCGTAGTTTTAAAGATTTAAGCATACATAGGGACAGACAGAGAGAAAACAGACTTTGTTTTATACTATGTAGTGTGTAGTGATGATGATAGTGTTTTAACAACCGAAAATTTTAATCGTCAAACAATGAATGTCGCACATATTTATCTGTTAAGCATCTCTAAATAGATAAATAAACTGTAGATTTTCACCTGCATTTAATTTATTAACTTCGGCCTATCGCGAAGAATAAACATTAAATCACGAAAGTGCGAATAATGAAAATGCTAGAAATCAATACTACTACCTACAGTACCTACAACTAACACATAGATTAATTTAAACTTATAAACATAATATATCATCTGTTCTGTAGTGTCGTAAGTAGGTACTTGCAAAATGTTTTTTTGTGTCAACCCTAAGCTATTTCCAGTATCTAGTCGGTTGTCGGCATTTAGCGTCCAGACAAAGAAGTTCGCTCACTATTAGATTTTATTACACTATGGTATAACTATGATTTATCAAGCGGGGGTTATAAGTTATTTAATCGTGAGGAGATAAGCTATCGATTTGATTATGTTGATGTTAGACTTGAAACTGGGGCAGTGGATCTGAATCCTTGGAGGTCTGTGATGATTGATGATTCAAATGACTTACATGTAGATTCGTCAAAGCAAATGTATAGCTCTCGCGAGCTAAGAAACAATTTCTTTTTGAGCACTGGTAAATTAAAATGATTGTTTCTCAGTGAAATAATGCAGATAAAATTATGTACAAGAGAAGTTATATCTGTGTCCTAAAATAGCAATACAGTAATATGCTTTAGAGATTTCAACAATTATCGAGCTCAAATAATGATCTCAATCATGAGCATAGTCACTCAAGAAAACGAAGGCAAACTCTAGCAACAACATCAATATACTATCGATATCTGTTTATATAAAATAAAATATAAAATTCTTATGTCACTGACTGACCGTTGGACAACGCACTACTGAAACAACTGGGCGCAAGAAGTAGAAAATTTCGGAAAGAATCGGTTAAATAACCTTCGGCATACAAGGTGAGAAAAAATCCTTACCCCTACAACGTGGCGTTAAAATAACCCCATAGTATAAAGGGTATTATTTAAATACAACTGCTTACATAGGGTTTCTGGCTTAGTGAGTTATAATAATTAAAACTCAATATAATTAAAAAAATAAACATTAGTCATAAAAACAAACACAAAATGCAAAAGAACCCCCAAAAATCAACAAATTTTTCTTAAACCTACAAATAATAACGTGGGCTTTTATATTTTTAGAAACTTTTAGTTTAAGCCATATTGAACATTATAAAAAACATGTAGAAATAACTAATTGTCGATTCTAGCGAATTCATTCGTTATCTAAATCAGTACAATTTTCACTCGGCTACTGAATGTCGAAGTTTGAAATGTCGACGTATGTTAAGAAACTAGGGCTCCTATTTTTGGATAAAGGGTCACAAGGAACCTTTTTTTTTTTTTTTTTTTTTTTTTTTTTTTACGAGGTGGAAAATCCCTTCGGATCTCCGACTCTTGGGGGAAATAAGAGCCGGAGTATGTGGTGTTTCCACTAAAAACCACCTCGAATTCCGCCATGTACCCGTGTGTCGGAGGGTGGGGCATCACCAAAGCACTCGTCGCCACCCTCCGACGGGTATTGGCCCGCCAGATGGTCAGGCGGGCCCCGAACAAAACCCCCTTGGCGACGGATTAAGGTGTTGGACTCCGCCGCCAAAACGCCCAGCGGCCGCAGAGGATAGGGAGGACGGCAACGCAACACCGCATCTCCTCTTCCTCTGCGGCCCCACCGCGACGCATCGAATGGTGCGCCCCCATTTGGTCGCGGGAGATAGGGCGCGCGGCAACGCAACACCGACACGCCTCTCCTCCCGCGACCGCACCCGACTGCGAGGGACAGACAGAACTGTCCCCCGCACCCGCACCGTTGGACGCGTCCTTCGCAGGCCTCTCCAAGCCCACGCGGAGCGTCCCCTCCTGGATCCCTCTTAGCTTCACCGCGGGTTACCAATCCACGGTTACTGAGCCCCCCCACCACGACAAGGTGGAGATCCCACGGGGGGGGTCACAAGGAACCTAACATAACCTATTAACACTTGAGGTGCGATCAAACTAAAGGCAAAGTGCCACAAGTGCAAAGGGTAACGTTGCTGCAAATTTTTATTGGCATAGGTTACCGGAAAAAAAATAATTATGACACCTTAATATAATTATATCACATAAATTGCATATCATTGTGTTGGTTATAAAATCAGCTATGATTATAATAACATAAATTAGTACTAAATACTCACCTTTCCGGCAAAACAAGCTTACAAACTTAGAGGTTTGTTATTTTTCACTCGTTCGCACAAACATTTCATCACATATTAATGAATTTCATTACTTGTTTGGTTCATAAACACAAAAACATTATCACATATACCTTTAGGTTTTCACACAATACATTATTTATTTGTAACAAATGAATCTAATGCCACTAAAAAAATTATAATCCGAACGCGTAACAAAAAGTTGGCCGTGCCGGGCCGCCATGTTACTGTAGTGAACACTGTGGCTGTGAATTATTTACCATTTGAAACACGATAACAGTGAAAACGTACAACAATACTAGTATTTAATTGCTAAAATATGTTTTCAGATAAATAATCTGGGTACTTTTATGTTTTTCATAACTATTAAAAGAGTATTTATCATAAAACTATTACGAAAATAGCAAGTTTCAAGAGTAGAAATAGCCGTTCTTAAAAGTTTTTGCCTTTTATCACTGTATTCCTTGTCTTTGTCATAAATAATGTCACTTCACAATTAATATTTATTTATTTCTGAGTAAATCTATATAAGTATCTTTATAAAATATTCATCGGTTTCTTTTACAAGACAACTTTTATTATAAAGATCGCGGAACAAAACACAACAATGGCGGACGCTTTCGCAACTGAGACACAGATAATTATATTTCAATATTTTTTGGCACGTTTCGTTTCCCTCACCCTTCTAAAACGATTTAGTTGCATAGAATATGATCTATTCTAATAGTTACTAGTTTCGTTTCGTGGTTTAAGTAAAACAAAACGTAAAAAAACCGCGACCAATAGGACGAATTTTTTAGAGCACGACCATGCGTGCTGTAAACACATGGGACCACTTGAATTAGAGCACGACCGTGCGTGCTGTAATCACGTGGGGGGTTAAGTTTCTCGAGTTAACGAGACTTTTTCATATGAACGATACGTAGGCCTTCCATACTTCGCTCCAGTGAACATTCGAACTGGCGTAGATACATCGAGATCCTGTACTTTAGAACTAGCATACGTCGACATTTTAAAATTCGACATTCAGTAGCGGAGTCTACAATTTTGGCTCATCAGATTAGCGTGCTCTTTACATATTGCATTTGAAACAACGGTACAATTTTTTCGTAACTTAATTTCTTGGGCAAAAAGAACATCTTTGCAATTTCCTAGGTTGCTTTCGTGGCGGATCTGAAATTTCTTCATCCAAAAAGACTTCGGATATCTCAAGAAACATGAGGATTATCTTTTCTTTGTCAATGATTATATGATAGATTTTCTTTGAGTAAAACCGCCGCAATATCATCATCGTATCCTATTTACCATCTTAATTAAACTATATCTGTAACAGAAAATAAACTACATAAATACAATCAAAATTATATTGAAATAATACCTTTTCAGCAACGTCCCATACAACGTGGGGTTAAAAACACCCAGGGCTCGCAAGTGCACAAACAAGTACGATCCGCGCAGCACTTTTCCAAAGCCAAGAGTCGATGTGGCAACGTTTATTGCCCAGCTACTAGGAATTCCAATGTTATTGCTCGATTATTACTCGTAAATTGACGTATTTTTCTCGACCTGGGGTTAAAAATCCCACGTTGTATGCCGAAGGGTAAAATAAAGTATATAGGCGTAGCTACAGGCATCCTCTTGTATTGTATCCGGGTTTTTTATTCAATATGCAATATATATAGATAGATGTGACCTTTCGTCTTACACTACCGCTGCGCCAACCGGTCGTCGTATTTTTTTACGGCATACGTACATTAGTGGACGCATGCCGTAAAAAAATATGAAGATAAAGAATTTCAGGCTTTCAGTGGTATTCCAGATTGCCAAAGAACTGTCAGAACAGAACAGTATTTACGGGATTCGCATCACTATTGTGATGCCATACTCTAGTATCTTGACATGGAATCTCAAGGACATTTTTAGGGTCCTCTACGTGAGCCCTAAGCTCAAATGATAGTGTGTGGCGAAGACAGGTAACCGCCACAACCAGCGCGGCGATAAAACCGAAAATCTGCAGAGATCTGGCAGGATTTAAAACAGGCCTCCTCCTCTACAATCCTATCTCTCATGGTCACCAGCCTGGCCACCGTAAATAATAATGGAATTAGTGTGATACCCAATGTTGTCCAAATTTTGAGCATCCTTTGTTTTCCAATACGTATATCTAGAATACTTAACTAAAATTGTCGTTTACTATTCATATATAAACAAAACACTCTTCTGTTAAAAATATCTTATTTTAAATATATTTTCTTATTTCTTATCTATCTAATTTCAAAAAGGAAAATCAGGGAAAGAACTGTAGAGGTATTACTTTTCAAAGCTACTCAGTAAGTGTATGAAATCAAATATTACGGTGGTTGACTGTACTCGATTAGTGCTTATGTACCTCGCCGACTAGTCTAGACTGAAAGGACGAAACAACTAATGTGGATAAGTCACACTGTTTATCTATCACTATTGATTAAGGCAGAAAAGTTTATGGAACATACTTAGTAGTTATTACTGATAAAAGTACTAATATCACTTGACAAATTAATGCTGAATGTTTTGATGGAGGAAGTTTGTATTATATTTTGTAGTTGTTAATAAAAAATAAGTAAACTCTCTCAGCTTAAGTCTGAGAGTTGTCTTGAGTATAAGACTCTAACACGTAAACTAACCCCTTCTGGGTTTTGAATGCTAAGACGTTTGTAGTCATCAATGGGACCATTTATATATAAGGGTGATATACCTATTACTGGACTGTTGTATACAGTGTACACCTTACAAAACCATACTGTACAATTAACATGAAGCGAGTGTTGTAACGGCATGCTATTGTTTGAACTGATATCTGACAGTTGAGAAATAGTTTTGTTTCATTACATATTAATTAGTAACATTCAGTACTTCAGCAAAAGAAAATGAGTGTCTGTCATCAATCAGCAACGGTTTTTAAGTCACGAGAACCGCACTACTACCGATCAGTCCAAGCATATATTCCCAAAAGAATAAAAATAATATGCAAACAATATTAAAAGTAAGTGACCATACTGTACTCAGTAAGTGTATGAAAACAAATATTACGGTGGTTGACTGTACTCGTTTAGTCCTTATGTAGCTCGCCGACTAGTCTAGACTGAAAGGACGAAAGAACTAATGTGGATAAGTCACACTGTTTATCTAGCACTATTGATTAAGACAGAAAACTTTCTGGAACATACTCAGTAGTTATTACTGATACGAGTACTTATATGAGTTGACAAATTAATGCTGAGTGTTTTGATGGAGCAAGTTTGTATTTTATTTTGTAGTTGTTAATAAAAAATAATAACACTCTATCAGCTTAAGTCTGAGAGTTGTCTTAAGTATAAGACTGTAACACGTGAACTAACCCCTTCTGGGTTTTGAATGCTAAGACTTTTGTAGTCATCAATGGGACCATTTATATATAAGGGTGATATACCTATTACTGGACTGTTGTATACAGTGTACACCTTACAAAACCATACTGTACAATTAACATGATGCGAGTGTTGTAACGGCATGCTATTGTTTGAACTGATATCTGACAGTTGAGAAATAGTTTTGTTTCATTATATAATAATTAGTAACATTCAGTACATCAGCAAAAGAAAATGAGTGTCTGTCATCAATCAGCAACGGTTTTTAAGTCACGAGAACCGCACTACCACCGATCAGTCCAAGCATATATTCCCAAAAGAATAAAAATAATATGCAAACAATATTAAAAGTAAGCGACCAGAATAAGTAAAGAAGCTTAAATTCAAGGTCTCATATTATTGCCTTATAAAACCTAAACAAACAATTCGCTTTGAGCAATGAGTTTTCTCTACAAATTACTAACAAAAAATATTAATTTCTTAGTGCCAGACATATATATATATATATATCTATACAATTTTTGCATTGTTTTGTTACTTCGTCAAGTAGCACAATAATCTAGTACGCACTAAAACAGAACTAGGCTGGAACATACTGTTCTTTTATGTTTAATTCAAACTACAAAAGTTCTTTTACTGCAAACTACTTACTGGGTTTTATTAGGCGTACAAAATAAACGTTATGGGCCTTTTATGAGATGTACTTACATAATATTATGTACCTGCTTATTATTATTAGTAGTACTTTGAAAAGGTAATATCATAAAGGCTAATGCGTGGGACATCGTCTGTGTTGAATTTAATTAGTTACGCTTTACTGTGTACTGAGTCTATAATATTTTAGTACATTTACTACACATAATTTTTAGTCTGTAAAATCCATACTATGGGGTAAGATGACAAGAATTCAATAAAGTATCTTCACTAGGTAGCTGATCGGCAAACTAAGGTAGTCCGTATTTTGACGATCGGCAACCAACAAACAAACGGTACGTGAAAATGCTGTCAAAGTTGTCTTTGACAGCATTTCACGTGCCGTTTATTTGTTTATTAAAGTTTTAACATTGTGTCTACTCTGTGCCACAATTCTCTACTCAGGAATTATTAGGAATTAGAAACTGTCTAAGATATCTAATACTAATATTTTAAGCTAAAGAGTTTGTTTGTGTGGTTGAACGCGCTAATCTTAGGAATGGTACGATTTGAAAAATTATTTCAGTGTTAGATAGCACATTTATCTATCTATATCACGCCATATGCCACGGGAACGAAGAAATAGCCTTAAAAAGCGCGGGTGTGGCCACAGGCTGCTCTAGTCTCAAATAAAGAATCAAGAATATAAAATACAGAGCAACATAGACCACTAAATATAATGAAAATTTACTCTTAGGATTATTGGAAGCACTTTGCATAAAGCCTACCGCTTACATTATTAAGCCTATTTAATGCTTCTTAATATTTATGAACCAATTTTTTGTGATTAATGGAGCGTTGTAAAGTAGGTATTTCCCGTGCAATTCAAGTTCGCTGACAAATACGCGCGCGCATAAATACCCATAGATTTGGACGACACCAGACCTCTGTGCAACGTTGCTTATCACGAGGAAAATTTCGATTTGAGTTAAGAACCAAATGAGCAGATTTTTCGCCAATATATTTATCATTGACAAACTACAAAATCAAGGTACACCACTGACTACGTGAACCTCTAGCTGTGCTCAGCTCAGCATTGTAAAGTACCAACTTGATTGCCGATATACGAGCGCGTGCATATTTTTCGCGTTATTGAAAGGCGGACACCGCGAGTTCCGAGCCAAGACATAATTATACTAAGCAAGTATATTGTCCACTACCTATTCACCAGTAACGTTCCAATGCGTTGATTGAAAAGCAGTAATGTATATCACTGACTAAAAGGGCTTTGAGCCATATCGCGTATCGGTGCTGGTACATACATACATACATATCGTCACGCCTTTTATCCCCGAAGGGGTAGGCAGAGGTGTATTTCTACACCCACTTTTCGCCAGATTTACTTTAGTCCCACGTAATAAGGGGCGAGCCTATTGTCGTACCGGGCACATTTCCAGACTCCGTGCTGCTACTGAGAATTTCGTGACAGAAAAACCCAATAACACTGCTCAACCCAGGAATCGAACCCGGGACCTCCCGATCCCACGCGCACATTTATGCCGCGAGACCAACGAGGCAGTCGCATAGGGTTTGATGTCGAGTTTTCCGTCTCTACGCAAAGATGGTATTTGCATCGTGTTATCCCTTAGTCGCCTCTTACGACACCCACGGGAAGATAGGGGGTGGTGACACTTGTATTCTATGCCGTCAACCACATGGCTTCTCGGTGCTGGTTTGCAAACAAATACGCGCATGCACATAAATGTACGGCTTGCTATGCATGTGAATGGGCCTTAACAAGGGCGCTGCACTGCTGCACCTGCGATTGCTAGTCGCAAGCCATAACATACACACGCAGATTTGTCACTGTGGCCATTTCCTATAACAAATTCACGGCAAAATCTCTTGTACCACAAATCCGGCGGATTGATCGCATATGAGTGGAGGCCTTTATGATGACATTTTTTAATGCATTACTTAAATTAACTGGTAGGAATGAACAAAATTAAAAGTAAAACGGTTGGATCATGGGCCGTGTAAATAATAGCTTCTGCGCACTGCGCGGTACTGCGGTTTATTGTGTAATTGTTTGCGCGCCGTGATGCTAGGTATGTTTTATTTCATGATGAAAGTATTGTGACCTTAATGGGAATTTCATGTACAGGAATGTATGTGTAAATGATGCCTTGAGGTGGTGTTGAAATCATTTGATGTAGTGTAAACCAAAATTAAAAAAAAAAACATTATTATTAGTACATGCGGCCTTCACTCTATTGGCAACATATATTTCATATACCTTTAGATAGTAACTACATTCTATAGATTACTATGATAATGTAAAATTTACGGCAACGATTATAACATCTAAATAAGATTATAAACTTCGTCAATGTGCGTATTATCCTTTCACTACTAGATTATTTCACAGCATTCTCAATGTGCCGTAACTGCCTCCGTAGTCCAGTGGATAGCGTATGCGGCTGTTGATCGGAGGTCCCGAGTTCGATTGCCGGGTCGGGCAAAAGTGTTACTGGGTTTTTCCGAATACTCAGTAGCAGCCCGGAGTCTGGTGATGTGCCCGGTAACGGCAATAGGCTCGCCCCCTATTACGTGGCACCTAAAAATTCATGGCGAAATGTGTGTGTAATATTTATACCTCTGCCTACCCCTCCGGGCATACAGGCGTGAAACGATAAATAAATAAATAAAATTCTCAATGTATGTACATACACGACATTTTAAATAAAAAATATAGGATGGTATCTATAGCGAATACAAAGAAAGCTGAGGGTGGCAGCTTCTCAAGCTTATAAAAACCCTAACGGACATCGCACTTGGTAGGTACGTACAAAGTTAAAGGCATAAAACTTTACGGAGTCGAGGGGCCGCTCATCCAAACGCTGTCGTCAGGTATAACTGGTACTGGTACATGTAAACTGGTGCGTTTCGTTCGGTGAGTGAGAGTGCCGGAGGCCCTATCCCCTATTCCTTCTCCCACATCCCACTCCTTTCCTATCCCATATTCCAAACCCAAGGGGCGACAGCCGGGCAATTTCCAATAAGGAAAAAACTTTAGGATACGACGAGTCAAATCTTTTTTTGTTTGTAATCAGTCACATGTGAGTTAAAGTATTCCTTCGAAGTTGTTCTACAGTAATGGCGGCTTTGTGCTGATTCGAAAATGGAATTACCTAAGTTTTGTTTTTCGAAGTTGAATCTATGGATTAAAGGCTTTTGGTATGGCTCCAAATTTCACTCGTTACAAGCTGAAAGCGAAACAAACATTTAGCTACAAGAACATTAGAGAAAGTTAATCCAATATTATAATAAGTATTTATTACTACTTTTAATAACTCTACAAGTCCTTGTAATACAAATAATAGAACAAAGGAACCTGTCTATGAAAGTTGTGAGTAATGGACAAAAGGAACGTAAATTTAACGCCTTTACAAGAAAACTCTCTAAACGAGCGTCTAGGCGAAATTACTAACCTATTTTCATATTTGTCAGTGCCATATCTTTTAAGAACTAATAAATTAGTCTTGCTACATAATAGAACGAAATGAATATACATTTCATTTCAATCCTGCTTATAAACCTTTTGTCCTGAAAGTTTGTTGTATTATAGTTCTTCAGAAAATCACATAGTCTACCTTTAGTTGTGTTAATGGACACCTGCGCGGGCGAAGCCGCGAATATGTTCTGGTGTATAATATTCTTGTAAATTTTAACAACAATAACATATCCTGACACATTAATCGTACAAACGAACCTACATGAAACCAAACAGGCTCATACATTCATAACCTTCATTATAGAATTTATAATTATATTTGATAGCGTAATGAACTTTCATGAACACATCATACACGTATGCAGGAGTGCCAATAAATCATTAGGATTTATAATACGGACCGCAAATGAATTTGGTAATGTCGCAATCATTAAAATGTTGTATAACGCATACGTCCGAAGTAAGCTTGAATATATGCTGTCATATGGAATCCGCGCGAAAAGCTCTATACTTTGATGGTAGAAAAGGTTCAGCGCAAAATTGCACGGTTTGTGTACAAGAGGACTTATGGATACTATCCATTTTTGTATTCTTCCATGTTCGTATCAGGTATGGTTGGCATTGATACCTTGCAGCTAAGACGCGACTATATGCATATCTTGCACTATTGTCTGTTACTGAGGAATAGAGTTGACAATCCCTCCGTACGGGAGCACTTACACTTCTACGTGCCTGACCGATACATGCGAGGTGCCGGTAGGAGACAACATCAACTGCTTGCTTGTCCACCGTCATGGCCTCTAAACGTTACTAATAGTCCTACTGCTAGAGCAGTCGAATGAATTAATAAGTTTTTACAAGCTAATAAATAATAAGTAATTCAATTTTCCTTTTTTTAAACTTGACATTTAAATAAAATTTGTTATGTATAGCTTCTAATTTAATAAATTTTAAAATTTTATTGTTCTACTTTAAATTAATTTATAATGTACAATATTATTGTCCTTGAATTGTATAGCTTCACTTAACATATAAGCAATTTGGTCGATAACTGTAAGCTTATATTGTTCTATATAAATAAATATACGCGAGACAAAAACACGAGTGTCCATAACCCAGTTTCGTTCAACTTATCCTAAAACATTACAAACACAAATGGGTGGGTTATGAATTCTGCCTTTACCACAGTTTCTGTACACACCTCCTCGCATCCACCGATAAATAACATCTGGTGTTCGCGCAACTTAACAAACGCCGCCGCCGCACAGTGTCGCGACTTCATAGAACACTTTATCATAAATCTCACTTTGGGTGATTTATATGTTTAACCTGAAATATATAGAAATGTGACCAAAGCAAAGAAGTTTAACTGATTTATTTTATATTTTTTATTCTATATCCAAAAATTGCCTTAAATCAGTATCTAAAATATTTGTTTTATGTTTATTTCGCGATCTAATCGTGGATATAAATGGATCGGAAGTAAGTAAAAGCATGGTAATTAGGTCTTGATTAGTATCCGATCTTGAGGTTTTGCGTGTATGGTGTTCTCTAAAATTTCTGGCATCTTTATGTCGTCCTTCTAGCGCATCTTCAGAAAGCTGGCCAATTGGTAAGGACAAAGATTGTATTAAGTCTGACGCACTCGAAAACTTCTTGGAGTAATCAAGTTGTTAAGTTACCCATTATTGTACTAAAGATACCCCTCAGTTTCTATAAGGCAATAATAGGAGCTCAAAAGAGGCCTCTGTGCCATAATTCTCATAGGTAATTCATGAAGCAAATCCCAATGAACTTATGTAATTCTTTGGTTTCTTGCTTAGTGGTTGCACTGCTATAAAGCGTGTGTATGCCAAGTTCTAAGAATGAGCCCCTTTTCTACCGTTATATTACACGAATTAGAGAACATCTACATTATTCGCTTATAATTAAATATAGTCCATCAGGTTGTCTGGAAGAAATCGCAACTTGCGATAAGACCGCCCATGTACAACTTTATCTAAGTTTGTAAATGTCCTTTTTTGAAGTTGTTTTGCCGCTGGTGTACAATAAAGCATTTCTATCTATCTATTGAAGTAGTTTTTATATCAGTTTTACTAAAACTGTATTGTACATGTCGGCGATACGCCAGGGTTATGGTGTCCAGACTCCATAATTAAAACACTCACGTAATATTACTTGGTTTATTATCAGTTGATTTCTAGCACAGAATTGAAATAAAATGTGACCTACAGTCCTTTTTATAATACACTAACCGTCATTACACTTTATGTTTAACCCGCCACTTCCTTTACAACATATAATTGAAATTACTTTACAATTAATTATCAAAAATCAACATTAATATTGTTATGAATTTTGCACAACACCATATGATTTATTTTATACGAATAACAAATCTATTTTAATAATCAAACGCTGCTTTACAACATTCGCAACAGATGGCGCTATCAACAGGATGTAAATATAAGCGCATGTTATTTATTACCGTAAACATAAACATAAGTATCAGAATAATGTTATTTAATACTATTTGATTTAACTTTGAAAGTTTCTGGAGTTATCTTAATAATTAAGCGATAAATTAAATACCCAATATTTATAAAACAGTGAAGCAATACAGTGTCTAATATTCTAAAGTAGTGAAGTTCTCAGTTGTGTGTTCACAAATAGTTATTTAAATATCAATCTTAAATATTATTAACATTTTCGTAACAATATATTATATTATATATTAATTTGCGCCCATACGGCCATTCTGATCCAGCGCGCTCCTCGCGCTGATTATTTAACAGTTACAGAATAAACAGCATAACAAACAAAATGAATGAATATAAAAATTACATAATAAACTAAAAGTTATTTAGAAGGCTTCACCTAGTCATAGGATCTTAGCCTGAGGCATGCGTCACCCATCACGGGATCTAACAAAAGTTATTTACAAGGCTTCACCTAGTCATAGGATCTTAGCCTGAGGCATGCGTCACCCATCACGGGATCTATCAAACAAGGCTTCACCCATGGCTAAGCCAATTTCTGGCATCACCGACATAGGGATCTAGCGCACACAGGCATCACCCACATAGGGTCGATTTAGCCCACACGGCATCACCCATCACGGGATCTAGCCAACACACGGCATCACCCATCACGAGATCTAGCCAACACACGGCATCACCCATCACGGGATCTAGCCAACACACGGCATCACCCATCACGGGATCTAGCCACACACGGCATCACCCATCACGGGATCTAGCCACACACGGCATCACCCATCACGGGATCTAGCCAACACACGGCATCACCCATCACGGGATCTAGCCAACACACGGCATCACCCATCACGGGATCTAGCCAACAAGACCAGGATCAAGGATACGCATGGTGGCCAGCCAGCGTTTTGGGAAGGATGTTGGATAGGAAAAATAAAATTTTACTCAAACACATAAATGCAAAATTTGCCTCATAAACACATCAATGCATATACATAAAATAATCATCATTATTCGTAATGATCAGTTATATCAATACAATGCAATTACATAGGTCCAACAACGACAGTGGAGGAGGTAGAGGTCCCCCCACGTAAATCGGCACCTGACGAATCCTCCGCCCATACGGTCAAGCCGCTCACAGTCGCCGATGTTGATCAGCAACAAAGGTTAGCAAACAATGCTTGACTCCAGCTCAGTACAGCACCCATGCGGCACGTGTGCGCGCAGCCCACACACAAAACCACCAGCGTCAAAAGGGCGGGCCACCGTCATCCATACATACCAATCAGTAAAGGACCGCTCGTCCATCCTCTCTTCACACTAAGGTCAGGTCATCTGCTAGGATGTCATCATCAACCTGCAACACTCAAAAGACAGGTGGTGGGCAACATTTCCCACCCAAATATTAGTTCCATGAACCTTCGTTACTGTAGATGAAATAAAATTCTACTCTTAAAAAGTGGTCCGGTCTATTAAGCTATATTTATATATCAGGCTTGTTCAACCTGTGCTTTGGTCTATAGTTATCTTTGCTGCAAGTGTTGGAGCCCATATTTTACGCGTATGGTATAAAAGACACAAAGACACTGATACAAAGGACACTGAATTTTCTCAGGTTCTGTCTGACAGTGCCATTTTAGATAATCAAATATAAAGTTATCAGGATACCCATATTTTGCAGTTTTGATAAAATAGTTAAAACTTAATATATTCAAAATTAGTTTTATCCACATCAAAGAGGAAAACAAAATGGCAAGAAAAAAGAGAGGCCTATGTTCAGCCGTGAATAGTCGGACTGTTGATGATAAATATGAAATGATTTCAAACCATGCAGATCCAAGGATTTAGAAAATACTAGTGCTATAATTATTACTAATGTAAGAACATGTTTAATCCAATATTGAATATTTTTAGACATAGTGCAAGCTGTGAAGTTGTTGAACTCTTTGCCAACTGAGCCATAAAAGAGAAATTTACAAGCTACCAATATTACAAAGCAAGAGTAGTGTAGTCTTATTTCTAAAAATGATTCCACTCAGTTTGTATAGTTAATATGGTGGTGAGTTTATATCAATAGTTTTATTTGACTTTATATTTAAGGGAATTTTCTAAATAATGTTAATGTTTATTTTAAACTGTTAACATGTGGTGTTAATGTTATTTTTACACAATTAATAATTGTTTATCAGAATAAATAAATTTAAACTGACTAATCACAACTGACTTAGAAATAAAGCATGAGTAAACCATACATTTACTTTTATTTGCCAAGAATAAATACTGCTAAACGGGATAAGAGATATGGATTTTCACATCATGTTCTTTAAACCCATTTACCATTATCCTAATAATCATATTCCTATCCGTCTTGTATCCCACGAGAGCTAAGCAATAAGGTGGGCACTAAATTTTATTGGTTTATCACTGGTTGTCATCTTGAATATAGATGCAACTAACTTAGCAAATGAACTCACAACTAAAATAAATTGTATTTACCAAGTATAACACTAAGGCTTGTTATGTATAAAAGATTTGCAGTTACCTGCCTTAAGACTTTCAACCTAAAATGCTTAGAGGTGGAATTTTATAAAACCTAAGTGAGTGCATACCTATGTCCATAAAAAAATCTACTGTCCAGATCTCATGTTTCTAGCTTCAGTAGTTTGGGTTAAGCAAGGACGTATCATGGTCGGAAATCATTCTATACAGGTATAAAATTAAGCGACAAATATTAAGATATGTTGGGTTCCCTTTATATAACCTTAACTTGAGCTGCAAGTTGACAGTAACAATTTCAACATAATGTTAAAATGAAATCATGTAGGCACCTACAGAGTCCACAAATATATAATAAAACCTATTTTGTAACTTTACAAATATTAGCTTTAAAAATGTGTATAAAACATTTATTATTATATCTACCTTTTTTTTTTTTGTATCGGGTTGGAAAATCCTCATGGAGTCCCTCCGCTCCGGGGGGGAAGGACGAAGGGGACTGTCAGACTCTTACTGACTAAAAACCAAACCGTGCTCCTCATGTACCCATGTGTCGGAGGGTAGGGTTTCACCAAAGCATTCCTCGCTACCCCCCGACGGGTATTGGCCCGCCAGATGGTCAGGCGGGCCCCGAACGAAACCCCCTCGGCGGCGGATGAAGTTGTTGGGCTCCGCCGCCAAAACACCCAGCGGCCGCAGAGGATAGGGAGGACGGCAACGCAACACCGCATCTCCTCTTCCTCTGCGGCCCCACCGCGACGCAACGATGGTGCGCCCCCATTTGGTCGCGGGAGATAGGGCGCGGGGCAACGCAACACCCACACGCCTCTCCTCCCGCGACCGCACCCGACTGCGAGGGACAGACAGAACTGTCCCCCGCACCCGCACCATGGGATGCATCCTACGCAGGCCTCTACCAAGCCCACGTGGAGCGTCCCCTCCCGGGATCCCGCTTAGCTTCACCGTGGGTGGCTTCTAACCCACGGTTACTGAGCCCCCCCACCACGACAAGGTGGAGATCCCACGGGGGGGGGGTTATTATATCTACCTTCTGAATATATATCTGTACTAATATAATAAAACTGAAGTTTGTTTTGTTGAATGCACTTATCTGTGAAACTACTGGTTTTATGCAAATAATTATTCTTGTGGTGGATAGTCATTTATCAAGAGGGGCTTCATAAAATCGCGCCGTGAGCACTAGCCATAAGCAATGCAGTTAGTTAGCCTTATGTAATGTGTAACCAAGGGCTATAAATAATGTTTTGATTCCTTTAATGTTTTACTATTGAGATAATCTATTGACTACCAAATGAATTCATATTAAGCACATCAATTAGCTTATTTAAACTCAAAGCAAATCAGGTAATTTATACAATGGATCTATATCAGAGCTTCAACTTGAAAAGGGCAGTTATACCGTTTTTACTAATACTCGTAATTATATTAGTAGAACCACATAACAAAGCTATTTTCTCTTTCTTGTGTAGATAAGTAAGTTATACAGAATGTTTTCGACATGGCCTAACGATTAATAAACAGACAAGAGCCCCAGCCGACGGCATAACATGACTATAAGCACAGTAGCACTGCTATGTACCAAACGTGGATAAACAACAGTTACCTATAAGTTCTATTTGGGGTGTAACGTTCGTAATTTTGACTGTATAATGATTATCTGGTAATCCTTACGGAGATAGTAGGTAATCGTGTAAGCACCATAATTTATAAAATTAGGATGTTTCTCAAAAACTCTAATCAAATCAGCTCTGGATAAATACCTCTGGTCAGTGCATCAACAACCCGCATCTCAACCTCTGGTAGTACTCAGAGCAGAACAGCGTTCACGCCACAGCACACCCCGGTGCGTGCACCCCGTCGTAGTCACTCTGTCGCTCTCGCTCGCACGTGACCTCACGTGAAGTGTAGACGTGCTCGCCATAAGTCCAACACACCGTGCGGTCTCCGATCAGGGTTGACTAAAGCCAAACATGGCTTCCAAGCGCTTGTCGCATCAGTCTTCAGGTCATCATTGGTAATGGCGGCCAAGCCAAGAGACTCATCACTCTCGCGCCAACCGTAAATCACGAAGTCTCTTAGGGAGGGTTTATCCAACCGCTGCTGTCGGCGATACGCCAGGGTTATGGTGTCCAGACTCCATAATTAAAACACTCACGTAATATTACTTGATTTATTATCAGTTGATTTCTAGCACAGAATTGAAATAAAATGTGACCTACAGTCCTTTTTATAATACACTAACCGTCATTACACTTTATGTTTAACCTGCCACTTCCTTTACAACATATATATGAAATTACTTTACAATTAATTATCAAAAATCAACATTAATATTGTTATGAATTTTGCACAACACCATATGATTTATTTTATACGAATAACAAATCTATTTTAATAATCAAACGCTGCTTTACAACATTCGCAACAGATGGCGCTATCAACAGGATGTAAATATAAGCGCATGTTATTTATTACCGTAAACATAAAAATAAGTATCAGAATAATGTTATTTAATACTATTTGATTTAAAAGCTTATTAAATCATAATTTTAAGTAATTGATTCGTACTGTAATTATTGCAGATGTAAGTACAAATGTGTTCTAAAGAATTTCAGCTTGATTTGCATTTATCATCATCTTACTGCAATCCCAGTGACATCCAAGACCCTGGAGTCATTCGCTTTCTATGCTATCCAGATTGGACACAATATTAGCTTTGCCACTAAACGAACACCATCTGATTCGTCTGACATTTGCCTTGGTCTAGTCATGATCCTCCGAGCTCTATCCCAGTTTTAGAGTCCAACTAGATTTGCATGAATTCACAGATCGATTACCTGACTTAATTCGGCAACTCAAAAGGATAGCAATATTCCATGGTTTAGACCAGCGCCAGTTCATTTAGAGATACTGACTCCGCATAACGATTTTCAAAGATCTTCATGACAGCCGGAACTAACAACCCAACGTACTCCCATAGCCATGGGTCCGGGCACGTGATAACTTACAATTTAAACAAACATGACATGTAAACACAACATATCATTGAAACTCCCATACAAAAGCAATTAATTTTGAAACAAAGAAGATTTCAACTTAGATTCACGACCAAAGTCAAGGATAAAGAAGAAGGGAATTTCTTTACGTGAAAAATATTTTGGCTATAATGAATTATTATAGCCTCAATGCGCTATTTAAGGCTTTAATATGACTTTATTAAACTGTAGCGCCTCAGGGTTCTTGCTGGTAGGCCTCTGTAAGGATTTTATAGAAATTCATTATGAATAACAATGTTGAAAGTTTATCACCTCATATATTTTTATTATTTATGCGGCGTATTTTAAGAAATAATTTTGTCTAAGTGTTCAGGAGACTTGTGAAATGATTAGGTACGCAATTACCTTTTGGGCCCGAAAAACAAGTTTAAAAGCATATAAAAGTTTTAAGTAACTATAGTCCCCGATAAAATACAGACGGACAAGCAGACAGAGATGGCGAAACTATAAGAATACCTTGTAGATTGCTAAACCAAATGTGTTGTTATTTTAACACACATATTAGATTTTTACAAATTCTACATTATGTACGCAATAATAAAATAACAAAACGACTTGTGAAATATTTAGATCATTAGATACTTAATAAGTTATGGGTATTATATATTATTATGTCTTGTCTCAAAACTAATACGCTGAATAAATTAAATAGAAAATCTACAAATGAATATTTTATACTAATTATTATCTGGAATTTGTATTGCAAATAAAGTTACTTTTCTATACTAATATTATAAAGAGGAAAAATTTGTATTTTTGTTTGTTTGTAATGGATAAACTCAAAAACTACTGGACCGATTTTAAAAATTCTTTTACTATTAGAAAGCTACATTATCTGCGAGTAACATAAGCTATATTTTATTTCAGAAAAAATAGGGGCCCGTAAGATATTTGGGTTTTTTTCGGGTACGCGAAGTAGTTCCCTTAGGACGCGGGTGAAACCGCGGGAAACGGCTAATCGGCAATAAATGATTAACAATAAAGCATTTTTTTGTTTTACGTAATAGCTATTATAAATTCTTAATGACAATTTAAATTAGACTCTTTACATACATACACACATACATATCGTCACGCCTTTTATCCCCGAAGGGGTAGGCAGAGGTGTATTTCTACACCCACTTTTCGCCAGATATACTTTAGTCCCACGTAATAAGGGGCGAGCCTATTGCCGTACCGGGCACATTTCCAGACTCCGTGCTGCTACTGTGCTACTGAGAATTTCGTGACAGAAAAACCCAATAACACTGCCCGACCCAGGAATCGAACCCGGGACCTCCCAATCCCACGCGCACATTTATGCCGCGAGACCAACGAGGCAGTCTTATAGGGTTTGATGTCGAGTTTTCCGTCTCTACGCAAAGATGGTATTTGCATCGTGTTATCCCTTAGTCGCCTCTTACGACACCCACGGGAAGATAGGGGGTGGTGACACTTGTATTCTATGCCGTCAACCACACGGCCATAGACTCTTTGTGGCTAGGTATTTAAGCATATACTTGTCCGAGGCACTCTAAATATAGACTTCAGAGCTGAGAGGCTTCGCATGATGAAGTCTACTCTTAGACCTACTGCACCTCAGCTAGCAGAAGGATCCGAAAAGTTTCAACTAGAACTTCAAAACCGTTTCGGACTGCTGGAAACCCATGGCACTGTTGACGAGAAAACCGACGCTGTGGTCAAACGCTACAGGATGTGTCTCGAAGGGTGTTTCCCGTAAAAAGCGTTAACAAGCAAAGTAAACTCTCGCTCGAGACTCTCGAACTTATGAGGCAAAGAAGGGGAATGTCATATGCGCAGACTTCATCTGCACAGTCTTCGACAGATGGAAGAAACCTAAACCGAAAGATCCAGAAGCTGGTGCGACGTGACCTCCGATGTTCCAATACCCGCGCCATGACGGCTGCGATTGAACAGAATCGAGGCACCAAAGTCTTCGCTCGCCAGCTTGGTAGAATTCATCTGTCGAAACTCAATACTGCGTATGGCAAAACCGTAACCTCAAAGTCCGAGATTCTCGCTGAAATTGAGAGTTTCTACAAGGACTTGTACGCATCACGGATGCCTAAACCCACGAGACCCAGCGATGATGACCACAGAGCCCAACTCACGCGCCATTACACGGAGGACATCCCTGATGTTAACCAGGGCGAGGTAAGAGTGGCTCTCGAGCAGCTCAAGAACAACAAGTCTCCAGGGGATGACGGAATCACCACAGAGCTCTTAAAAGCAGGTGGGACAGCAGTTCTGAAAGAGCTCGCGAGCCTGTTTAATTCCGTTATACACCAAGGCCTAACACCTCAGGCGTGGAGTGGGAGTGCGGTGGTTCTGTTTTTCAAAAAAGGTGACAAAACCCTGCTGAAAAACTACAGACCCATCTCACTCCTGAGTCATGTCTACAAGTTGTTCTCGAGAGTCCTAACAAATCGCCTCGCCAGAAAACTCGACGATTTCCCGCCACCGGAACAAGCCGGGTTTCGAAAAGGCTACAGCACCGTAGACCACATCCATACTGTTTGGCAGATTGTACAGAAGACCAACGAATACAATCAGCCGCTGTGTATGGCTTTCGTGAAACCTGGGCGTTTCTGGATGCTCTGCAGCGGTGTCGCATCGATTGGCGCTACATCGAGGTGTTGAGATGTTTGTACGACACGGCCACTATGACCGTTCAGCTCCAGGACAGTAAAACCAGCCCCATTGAGTTGCGTAGAGGGGTGAGGCAGGGGGATGTAATATCCCCTAAGCTCTTCAGCAACGCACTCGAAAACGTCTTTAAGACGCTGGACTGGACTGGACTGGGCATAAACATTAATGGCGAGTACATATCCCACCTTCGGTTTGCCGACGATATCGTCATCGTGGCAGAGAGCCTGGAAGAGCTGAGCGAGATGCTGCACAGCCTAAATGGGGCCTCTCGACGGGTCGGTCTCGGCATGAACTTGGATAAAACCAAGATTATGTTCAACGAACACATTGTGCCGGGACCGGTTTATGTCGACGGATCGATGCTCGAAGTTGTTCAAGAGTATGTCCACCTTGGGCAAGTAGTCCAGCTTATTAGAAACAACTTCGAGAAAGAAATTTGCAGGATCCAGTTGGGTTGGGCAGCGTTTGGCAAACTACGTCGAGTTTTCTCTTCGCCCCTACCGCAATGCCTGAAGACCAAAGTCTTCAACCAATGCGTCCTACCTGTTATGACGTACGGTGCCGAGACGTGGACACTCACAGTGGGACTAGTCCACAAACTAAAAGTCACGCAGCGAGCTATGGAACGGGCTATGCTTGGCGTCTTTTTGAAGGATAAAATCCGAAACGAAGTTATCCGACAAAGAACCAAAGTTACCGACATAGCTCACAGAATTAGTAGACTCAAGTGGCAGTGGGCTGGCCATATCTGTAGAAGGACTGATGGCCGATGGAGCAAGCGTATCCTAGAGTGGAGACCACGTCTCGGCAAGCGTAAGGTGTGGCGGCCCCCGGCTAGGTGGACCGACGACCTGAAAAAGGTGGCTGGGACAGACTGGATGCGGAAGGCTGAGGACCGTGTACTGTGGCGTGTATTGGGAGAGGCCTATGTCCAGCAGTGGACTGCGATAGGCTGATTGATTGATTGATTTAAGCATATTATTAGATTTTGACCTTTAACGTAAGGATTACTTGGATAAAGATAAAATTTTATTGAATGTCATTCATGGTGATGGATTTTGATATTTGGTTACAGTTAACAGTTTGAAAAAGAGTTGAATGCATATCGGTCATTAAGGTGACGGCCAGTATCGCGTGATATTGTGATAGGCTAGTAGCACCTATCATAATATTACACTATAGACGTCCACTGTTGGACATAGACCTTCCTAAGGCTCTCCACATAGACCAATATTGAGCCGCCCGCATCAATCCGCTGCCCGCGAAGAATAGTAGAGTTTGTTTATTTGTTTGTTTGGTTGCTGGTACTTAGCAGAACTCGAAACAAAGGCACAGTTTACATATCCCCAATGAGAATAAAAAATACATGTATACATAATGTTTTGCCTGAATTTTAGGACAGGTAGGTACATTTTAATGTACCTGTCCTAAAATTCAGGCATGGCCTGTGACTATGTACCTACGAGTATGCGACGAAATTACCAAACCGAAGCTGTCTACGTGGAATGGATGATATAATATTCCTACACGTGTGATGTGCAATAAAAACATGAAGGACGTTTACTCGCTTAGTTCAATGTAACCTTGGCTAATAACAAAGAGGAGTTTATTCGTTATAATACAATGCCTACCCGCTGGAGGTAAAACTATTTAATGGGCTTATCTTTCCACCTGAGTTGTATTATTTGACGGCAAGTTATGCGAGGTACTTTGTTTTATTATTTAATTAAGAATTTATTTTGCCTTCAGTGCAAAGCTTCAAGGCATTTGCAATTACCTGAATACAGCATAATCCTGGCACGATACAGAATGATACAGAATGTGATTGCGCAGATAACTAGCATTTTTATCAGAGTGTTCAGTGCTTTTAATATTTAAAGCTATGAGATAAGAATTGGAATCCTTAGAAGGAAGCCTTAGTATATATTTGTTTATATTATATTGAACAGTTGCCTAGTTTATATTGTAATGAAAGTTTTATTTTATGCCTTGAGTTTGTAACGTGTTAGAGGCAAGTACTTTGACTACCACGCCTCCAAATTGGCAGATTTCAACCATATGGAGATAATTTGGAAAACTTAGACATGCAGGGTTCCTCGCGAGGTGTTACTTCGAACATAAAAAACTGCTTGTAACTTCGAAATGTGAGTGATACACCTCGCAGGTTTGTCTCGTAGCTCGTAGCACTCGACGTAGCAGACTCTACGACTCACAATTAAGCTATCGCTGCCTTTTTTTACAAAATTACTGCTAAAAAAACATCCGGACACAAAATTGGCCGTGATAAAATCCCCAAAAGTAGTTCAATTTCAACGGAAACTTATACTCTGTAACCTTTTCAAACAAATTGAAAATTTACACCGTTAACTTAAAGTTCTAAATAGCTCTAGAGTTTAATAGCACCGTCTTCTTAGGCGATACTAGGAATATTTACGGGAAGAAAACGTCGCTGAGGGGTTCAATTAGGAGGGATATAGGTCAAGGCAGGGGTTTGAACAGTTGAATAACGTTATAGAATAAAGTTTAAAGCTGTTACCTTACTCCTATTATCGGCAATCGAATTGTGTGGAATTTTGTATTAGGGACGATCGATCAACGAACCCCTCGAACAACGCGGATTGCCTGCATTATTAGGTATATATAATGTAAGTGGATGCTCCTGTTTCACCATGTCTATTCTGAGGAGGCTAACCAAAAGTATTATGCTTGAGTATTATTATGTACAGTAAATATATACAAGTGATATAGAAGGTGTAACAGTTGCAGCACCTTACAAAATGTAAATTGTGTATTATGCAAAACCTGGCGATGAAAAAGAGTGACCGTGAGTTTTATTGCCCGTTCTTTCTCATGGTTCTACCTATTGCTTTGCGAACATGGCAGTAAATGTAAATGTAGAAGCATACGTTAATAATGTTTTAAATTTGAGTATAAGTAATTATTTTATAAATTTATTATTTTGACGTTCATAAGCGTCACATTGTGACCCAAATGAATAAAGGATTTTGAATTTGAATTTGAATTTTGAACGAGGGGTAATCTTTTTTTTGGTTCATGTAATCTAATACAATTTCGCCTTAGAATGTGTGTCTAGAACAAAGTTTTGACTTGTACATAATTATGTCGTAAACAACAAAAATGCACAAATAAATATGTATTTATGTGATGTCTTTAATGCCTCAAGAAGTCAGCTCATACAAATAAATCTAGATGATGTATGTCATGGTCAGGTATGACATAGATCACATGAATTTATTTCAAAGGCAGCAACGAAATGTGATTAGGATACAGGAATTGAATACGACGATCGGCAAAGCGTGTCATCATTTATGAATAGCATGGTTGATAAAGCACAACTTTATTATGAAAATGTAATATTAACATCACTTTTAATGCGTAACTTGTACTTGGACGTTATTATTAAATATAGTTGGTACTACCAACATCGCTATTGAGCGCAGCATTAAAACTTAAGCTTTTATTTGCAACAAACTAAAGTTTTGTAAGTATAATTTGGTACAGTTAAAGTACTTACAGTGCATACCTATGCATGTTAAGATATGTATTTAAGCCTGCGAACTCACAAGCGATTTCCTTGCCGCCATTTTTACAGCTTATGCTAGAATAAGTTGAAAAATGCCGGGGCAATTCGAATTTTTTTTTAACTCTGTAATTTCGTTAAAACGCTCATTACTCCTTAAACTGAAAGTAGGTTAGCAGTATGAATTAAGTTTTGCTCCAGATAATTGCTAACGGGACACTTTATTAGTTTTTGTACTTCATTAATTTACTGCATAGAATTGGTTTAAAATTTAACGTTGCTGATGAAAAAGATACTGCCTGCTGTGGCAAAAATATGTATAGGTACCAATGGTTCCTATTTGTAGAATGTAGCTGCTAAGCCCACCAACATGTCTATGTACATCTTCGAAATCTGTATATTTGTCAAAAAACACATCCATCTATTTGCTCTAAATAAGGACCATTACACACAACCTCGTAACTTAAGAAATAAAAATTCACTTGCTCTACCAACATCAAACTTATCTATTTTCCATTCTGGACCATATGTTATGTGTGTTAAAATATTCAACAAAATACCACAACAATTAAAAGACTCATCCAGCTTCAATATATTTAAAATTAAATTAAAAAATACTTGTCTCAAAAATGCTACTATAATTTAAAAGAGTTTTTCGAGGACAGAACTAAACTGTAACCTAATGTAAAATATGACTACAGTATAAAATATAACATTAAATAATGTGATAGTTAATTAAAATACAGTCATATAATAACATTATATATAAATTTATAACAATAACACTTATAAACTAAACATTGCAAATATTTTTTTTTTAATAATTAATAAAATAATAACATAGTGTTGCTGCGCCCTAACAGGGTATCATGTATGAGCCTTTAACCATTGAAACATCTTATGTACTCATGATTGCAATAAACATTTGAAGTTTGAAGTTTGAAGCCCTGGGCTGTTTAAGTTACCAATATTGTAACAAATGTAATAAAAGTTTCGTTTAATAGCTAGAGATTAACATTTCATCTAAGATGCTTATTGGCTTTAAATGTGTAATTAAGTGCATGTAATGCGCCTTCAATGTATTTCTAACTATAAAACATAGTTTTTTTTTTTCCTACGTAAATCTAACATCGCTCTGCTAATATTAAAATCAAAGTAAATAGTTACTATACAAAGTTCAAATACCATCACCACTGCGTATACAACTGAAAAATATCAAAAACATAAAATGAAATTGTACATAATATATGTGAGCTATTTCGCTAAATTACGTGCTATTCAGTTGAAATCGGGCACTCGCGGGACATCAAAGGATGCTTTCAAAGATTGTCTGAAAATCTCAAATGTTTAACGTACAGGAAGTTTGCCCCGAGGAATTGCTCTCCGAGTTTGCTAATCCATATAAGCTTACTTGGTCTTGAGTCGCGAGTCATAAGTACGGCTTATTAAATAAAAGTACTTATATCATTGTGACGTGGGGATTAGTGTGCGTGTGAATAAATCTTCTAGAGATTATGGATGTTTGAGTTCAGTTAGGAGGCCGTGGGATGTACGAGTATGGGGTACCTATTTTAAATGTAGGTTGACATTATCTCACTTACACTCACATTAGTAAATAGAATTGGTATCATATCTCATGATTGTATAATCATATCAATAGATTTTAAAGAAGCAGACGCTACTTGTTTACTTTGTTGACTCATGCTTAAATTAATTAAAAATCTTCTAAAACCTTATTAAATTGATCGAACCCTGAATAATTTTTGTAAACTGTTTTTCTTTAAATATAATTTTACAGAAATCATTTAGCAAAGATGCGTCTTACTTTATTGAAGATCTCTGTATTAAAAAATATTGTTGTCTTAGGAGGTAAAGCTTTTCTTTGAATTTTTTTGAAAAAACAATTTGTAAATCACTCAAAGTGTTGTCTCGTGTGGGGATCGAACGCACAAATTCGACACAGTACTGCGCCAACCGAGCAATCGAAATTTGTCATAAGCATCGGGAAATATAATATCTAGACTAAAAAGAATTAAAACTACGTAATCTATTTTTAAATATCATTATCAGCCTCACTAAAATTTTGTTCACATTTTATTTCACCATTACATTACAGAATCTAATACTAGACCGAGTTCAATTACACGACCACATCCAACACAAAGCTTTTTGGAATGGATCCTCAAAATCAGAATGTTCTCAGTTCTCAGATATTAGTACATATGTTAGCTCCGGGACTAATTGTATTAGCATTATTATTGCGACGTTGAACTACATAGAAGCAACCCTAAAACGAACTTTCGTAATAACAGTTAACACGGAACAAAAGTCGAACAGCTGAAGTTGCGATGTGATCGCTCCACTTGAATTGTCTTATTCAAATCTTGAGGACTTCCCTTATTGTTTGGTTTATATGCGGAATTATGATTATGACTTGGCTGTGCCAGGCTGAGATCTCATTGAAGCGCAGGATACGTTACCCGCTGCGGAAAAGCCTCCCAAAAATTGATATTGTTTATTAATTACTCAAAAATATATTGTGTTTAAATCTAATCTAGCTATTCAAAATAGATGTTTGAGAAAAGTCTCAATCATAGAAACGGACTTAACTAAAAAAAATTCAGCTAACATTTTTGTTAAAAGCTGTGTTTGTCAAGTCCCATCTGAACCGAGTTTTTTTATGTTAATCACAGTTGACACCAGACAATTAAGAAGTATGCCAGTCGCCCCCGTTGGATCTCCACCTTGTCGTAGTGGGGGGGCTCAGTAACCGTGGTAAGGTCACCCACGGAGAAGCTAAGCGAGATCCCAGGAGTGGGCGCGTTGGCTTGACGGAGGCCTGCGCAAGATGCGTCCAATGGTGGGGTGCGACGGACAGTTCTTCTGTCCCTCACAGTCGGGCGCGGTCGCGGGAGGAGAGGCGTGTCGGTGTTGCGTTGCCGCGCGCCCTATCTCCCGCAACCGAACGGGGGCGCACCATCATTGCGTCGCGGTGGGGCCGCAGAGGAAGAGGAGATGCGGTGTTGCGTTGCCGTTCTCCCTATCCTCTGCGGCCACTGGGTGTTTTGGCGGCGGAGCCCAGCACCTTCAACCGACAAGGGGGTTTAGTTCAGGGCCCGCCTGAGCACCTGGCGGGCCAATTCCCGTCGGGGCGTAGCAAGGAATGCTTCGGCGATACCCCACCCTCCGACACACGGGTACATGAGGAACACGGGTTGGTTTTTAGTCAGTTAGACTCTGACAGTCCCCTGCGCCCTTCCCCCCCAGGGCGGAGGGACTCCATGAGGATTTTCCAACCCGACACCAAAAAAAACAAAAAAGGAAGTATGCCAGTAAGACCAAGTCGTACGGCCAACATACCTAAGCTACTCTACTTACAATTATCAGGTAAATTTCTGTTCCCCCCCGTGGGATCTCCACCTGGTCGTGGTGGGGGGGCTCAGTAACCGTGGGTTTGAGGTACACCCACGGTGAAGCTAAGCGGGATCCCGGGAGGGGACGCTCCACGTGGGCTTGGCTGAGGCCTGCGTAGGATGCGTCTAAAGTGCGGGTGCGGGGGTTCTGTCTGTCCCTCGCAGTCGAGTGCGGTCGCGGGAGGAGAGGCGTGTCGGTGTTGCGTTGCCGCGCACCCTATCTCCCGCGACCAAATGGGGGCGCACCATTGTTGCGTCGCGGCGGGGCCGCAGAGCAAGAGGAGATGCGGTGTTGCGTTGCCGTCCTCCCTATCCTCTGCGGCCGCTGGGTGTTTTGGCGGCGGAGCCCAACACTTTCATCCGCCGCCAAGTGGGTTTTGTTCGGGGCTCGCCTGACCATCTGGCGGGCCAATACCCGTCGAGGGGTTGCGACGAATGCTTCGGCGATACCCGACCCTCCAACATAAGGGTACATGAGAAAGTCGAAAAAAAAAACGTTAGTTTCTGTTCGCTCCGTATCGGAATATTCTGTCCAGTGTGACCGCACACTTAGCCGAGAATCAGTTAACATTTTTTATTACAATTAATATGTTATCGTTGGTACGAAATAAAAGAAGGTTTTGTAGTGTCAGTCGCAGATATTTCTGTTGTTTACAGTAGCAGTGACGAGCAGATATTGTTATTTGGGCGGCTTATCTATTCAGTCATTAGCTAGGGTCGGCTTTTGTTCGGGGACTTTGACAGCGGCCTGGATAAAACGATTCCATGTCGCGTTCTTACTTTCATTATCCTTGTATTTGAAGTATTATATCCTAATAGTGCTAAGCCCGGTTAATGTTAAAATGCGAAAATAGACTTTTGTAGAAACATAAAATAAGACAATTTGTATAGAAATTTTGTAATAGACAGGGTGTCTACTGAAACAGGTTTTCAATAAAGCTGACTTGCGTAGCAGCGCAGCGGTAAGTTTGAATCGTGCCAAGTCTCATAGGCATAATTCACCTTTCTGTAGGTATGTAATTAATATGAGTCGAACACGTTCATAACTCAACGAGGAAAGATGCTGGTGTTCTTTTTTATATCGTCATGCCTGTATCCCCGAAGGGGCACGCAGTGATGTAATATTACACCCACATATCGCCCCATGAATTTAGGTTTCACGTAATAGTGGGCGAGCCAATTGCCGTTACCGGGCATATTGCCAGAGTTCGTGCTGCTACTGACTCGAACCCGGGACCTCCTGATCAGCAGACGCATACGCTAGGCAGTCATGTTTGTTGCAAATATTGATGTATATGTAGTTTTTACATACATAATATTTTGTCACTGACTGTTAGATTGCCTTTAAGAGGCATAATAAGTATAAAAGTGATTTTACAATATTATTCGTTGCTTCATTGCTATCAAACTAGACGGTGTTGGTACACCGTGATCCACTGTATATTATTAGACATCACACCTCTTTGAAAACATTCATACGTAAAGTCCTCACAAAGTTTTGCTTGACCAAAAACTACTTAATTACACATCTAAGTTTGAAAAGTTAGAAGTGTGTGCTAAGAGCCAGTACTAAGGTTACTAAGAACTTTGTGTGGCTAGTTTTACTTTCTTCAAAATAACCTTTCGCTATTCGAAACCTTTTAACATCATCTAGGTATCTATACATATTATAAAATAAAGTGCGGCCGTCCTATCTGTCTGTATAATCGTGATGAACTCAAAAACTTCCGAACAGATTTTTGTTCGGTTTCACCCAAAAGAAAGTGTGCTTTGTGAAGAAGGTTTAGGTGTATGGTTTACCCAGGCATATCATTCACGGAGCTGCGGGCAATGTCAAGCTTCAACTAACGGATGAAATAACATTGAAAGGAGAAGTAGCAAAAATGCCCCACTTCCGACTGCAAAGATAAGTATCTCAAAAAATCGCTAAAAATCAGTATAAAAAATTTATATACTTCCGGTAATCATCTTTACTGGCTAGCACATAAAAAAATTGCTCTAAATATTAATTCAGGAGTACAAAACCTGTAATATACTTACTTCTGATTTTAGTTTTAAAATAGAATCAAAAAGCAATTAAACACTGTAATAACTCACGTTTGATAATAGTTATTATACTAGATTAGTAATAAAGCACATATACTGAAGAGTTTTGTCAAACAATAAAACTAAATATGCATAAACCAAACTTGTTAGCAGATCATGTCGAAGAACATAATCTAAACCAGCAGAGTTCCCTTTGCGAGGTTGGAAGCAACTAGCGAAGAAGTTAATATGATTTTCCGAGACATATGAGAAATGAATTATGATATCAGAGGGTCTAGTACGAGTTTGCACTCGATCGTCACGGTGGACGATAGCCTAGTCGTCGGGAACAATTTCCATACATTTTCTAAATGCGCTCCCTAGCAGACTCTATCGATAGCTACTCTCCGTTAGGGGCGCTTTTAGAAAATGTGTTCGGGGATACAGGCTAGAGTCTATAAAAAAATATGTTCATTTGTTTAATCTTTATTCCACTTCTTTATGGTCGTTAGAGTAGTAGGTATTGCATGATTGAAAGTAAAATATTTTTAAGATAAGTACCTTATACTGCGCCTGAAACAATATTTGGAGCAATTTCTAAGTATGATGGCCAGTAAGGATGACAATCGGAGGTATGCAATTTATTAATACTCAATTTTATCTATTATTTGAGATATTTTTCTCAGCTGTCGGACGTGGGGTAATTTTATATGGAAGTTGCAACTTCTCCTTTGTAAACCGCTTTGACTTAAGCCTCGGCAAGCCGCTATAGGGCCGCTATAAGCTTAGAAGGAAAAATATCTTAAAATATTATACGAAAATAAGTATGATCCATTGCTATTTGATTCGTAGACATCTTAAGTAATTGGAATCTGGTGCTGTCAACCGATCATATTATAATACTATGGTTTGTAACCATAATGATTTTCTTTTAAGCCTCAGGGCTTGGGCTCCACGATGTAGTCTTGCCATATTTGATAGATGTTAGCTTTTACACAGAGCGACTAACTTCCGCTACTCAATAGTCTTTGTCATGGGGCAAGCAATAATTTGCAATTTAGTACAAATTTAAATGCGCAGCTCTCGAAAATTCAGTATTGAGCCCATTTGGTTTGAAACCCGATGCCTTCTGCCGAACAGTCTGTTGTTATCTACACTAAGCTATCTCTATAAATTCAATCACAGTATTGAAGTACAAATAATCGAAATTTTGATCACCTTCAATTGATTCTGAATCCATTACTTCGCTTCATTGGCTGTAAATAAATCAAAATGTAATAATAGCACTCCCTCCCTTAATACCTTGTCTCACTCAGGTTGTCTTGTTAAATCTAAAATGCTAATACATCTGTAGCCTAAAATGCAAATACTTTTATGTCCGCTACTATTACTTTGCAAGACCATTCCGAAACTTGAAGTGGTTCAACATTAATGGATCAATAAGTATTCGGTCCACTGAACATCTCTTTAATGATTATTGACCTACCAATTGTGACCTACATTTGTATCAAGCTGATTGCACGATTTTTACATTTACAGAATTTATAAAAAGATACAAATTCGCCAAAAGTTTGGATGGAGATTATTATGTACTATTTTTGTCTGCCAACTATTAAGCCTTGCGTAATATAGAGTTAAAGTCATCTTGCTTCCAACAAGGCAAAGTCTGAATCTCGATAATGATACTGATAATGAAATAATGTTTAAGTTTAATCGGTACATCCAAGGGGAGGTAAGTTAATATGGAAAATGAGAAAACTTTAATTTTTTTAATCTCTAGACGCCCTTGGGTACATCTGACACAACCAGGACTGAAGTCAGAAACAGAGCACAACTAAAAAAACAATGAAAGGGAGATAAGAATACAACTCTACTTAAGAAGATTAAGTCTTTATACATTTTCAAGCCTAACTTGAATGCCATTTTCCAGTCTGAACAAAGAACCCGATGAAAGAACCCTATATTTCTGATAGAGATATACGTTTTATTGTGTATAACTTAAAGAAATGATGCTACAACAGAAGGAGAAAATTCGTACGTCATATTCTTTTTCTACAAGAAAGAAAAGAAGAAGATTATCCAAACATCAGAGAAAGAAGATATGCAGTAACTTTTAACTATTTTTTTACTTAAAACTATGTAAATCTTAAATACAAAACATAGTCAAACCGTACACAAGAGTGAACATTCAAAATGGTATTTACGTTTTCATTGCTTTGTTTCTATACCAAAACCAATCAAAAGATTGATGAGGAAACGCAATGAATTGTAAAGCTGAATGAGAAGCATCGTTTTTCATTGTCTTCCTTATGATTCGTTTATGTCACCACTTACCATTATCCATACAACATATAAAAAATTTTTCATTGTTCATGGAGTTATACCCAATTTTGTTTATGCACAAACAATTTTGAGTGTTGTTTGTTTTGAACTTGAATACTGCCTGTTTTTGTTGTTTTAATGTTAAATTAAATATAAACGCAATTTTATATATCTTTTATCGGTAGGTACCAACTCTTTACTGACTGCACCTCCAAATGTAAATAGAATAAAGAAAGGTACTTCTAATATTATGTCCGTAAAGTGACAAGCAACTGATCTTGACGAAAAAATAAAAAAAAATGTGGGCTTAAAACATAGAACGCGATTCTTTAGGTATTCGTACCAAAAAAAAACACAAAAGATGATATTCTTATAGCATCGCTCGTGGGTCTGTCCTTCCTGCCATTACACCCATTTTACTCCAAAACCATGGGACCAAATGAGGTGCTTTTTGAAATTGGTTAAACACAATACAACACATTTAGCCTCACGCGTCATGTTTCGTTTGGGTATAGAAGCATTGAGGCATTGCTGAGCTTCTACATTACCTTTATAACTTTATATAAATACCTACTTAGATTGTTGCCAAATTCCAGCTGTCCTCTTTCTGACCGATTCTTTTATCGTATGTATGTTTGCAGACGATATAATAATTCGTGGCGACGGTCATAATAAATTGTCTAGTCTTGATGAAAAGTAGATCCACGCAATACTTCAGTCTATATCCTAGACACAAAAACGTCTAGGTTCTAACCACAGGTTCTAACACTGACGTAAGCTTAGTCTAAGATGAATCTAGGTCATAAACGAAAAGCCTAGTAATATCTAATGCCTGAGCAGTCTCATCACCCTCGATAGATTGACACCATTTAGATTTAGGACCTAGATTACGAAATATAGAGGAAAAACGGACACTTCACTTCACTAAGATTTGAATGCTTGGCACGAAATTATAGCTTTTAAAAATACAACTTGTTATTATGTCTGAATTTTTTCAACAACTTTTGATATGTATAGAGAATTATATTTTGTAATCATATTTACAGGTTGATATCCACACTTTCATTATAAAGCCGAAAAAATATTTGCCTGTCTGATCAACCGATTTTGATTAGTTACCTTGATAGCACATACGGGCAAGAAATAATTTATTTCAGTAATTAAAATGGTCATCTCCCTAGCGTTATCGCAGTAGCATCGCTTACTAGTCTATCCAGATTTGACTGGATATTAGTTTTTCCACAAAGCCCCTGCCGTCTGACCTCTGAAACCCAAAGAGATAACAAGGCATTTTTTCTTTATGCTTTAAATAATACTGAACGATTGATGCCACTACCAAACACTGGACTTAATATGATAATGACGCAACAATAAACCACCATTCTATTCTAGTGAGAACTGATCCTGGCGTTGCACTTGTCACTTTTCATTAACACAATCACGAGTTCGTTATCAATAATATAGTCACTAGGTGTCATTAAAAATAATATTAACCTTTGCCCTTCGCAATCCTATTAGATAAAAATCCTATACCAAAAAGATAACCATATGCTGTTCGCACAAAAATGGTTTTCATATAAACAGGCAAGTTTGTATACAGCTCACAAAATAAGAGACACATTTAACCTTTTACCCGAGATAAACAAGAGCAGAAATATCCATCTATAACTTACCTTTACATAACCTATTTCACAGTGTGTACAGAAAAAAAGACAAAATATTGGCGCACGCTTACTTTACGATATCTTTTTTCACATGTGTAGGAACACAGTTTCCTTGTGTACAGAAATGGGTCAAGGATCAAAGTACGAAAAGTGTTCCCCGTGTACCTAATCACCCAAATTCAAGCCGAAGAAATTGGAACAAATTCGCCACAATCCAGACCTCGGATATTGCCTAATTTAGGCGTCAGAGAGCGTTTTAAGGACACAATTTTCCAACAATTCTCTCTCCGTCGACGTAAAATTTACTGCAATAATAAGGCTTATTTCACGAAAATTGTTTTACTTCAAATGGCAAATTGCCTTCAAGACTAAATGACGTGTATGTAAACGGAAATGAGGTGGTCTATGATTAATGTATATCTATATACGGAGTCAACTTAGCGCGAGAGCTCAAAATCAATGTAGACAGAAAGTAAAAATATGTTTATAAATTCATTATTTTTCCGACTAAAGGTCCTGAACTCGTGATTAAATGAGTTTAGTACTTTCATTAACTTTTTATATAGACAAAGTTCTTCCGATCTAGGTCCTTTGATCAAATATTGGATATAAAAAGGGACAATTCTGACAAATATTTGATGGACAAATGAGTTAAGTCGTCTGTACCTAAAGCTATAAAATATTTAAACCTATATTTTATGTATTTTATCCGGACGGACATAACGAAACTATATATATACCTATATTTTATGTATTGTGCTGCGAGTCAAACCTTATCTGTGTCGTTTCAGACGTTTTTGTTGGACCGGGCCGCACCCCTAGGGGTCTTCGACTCAAGTTTTAATAGACTGTTGCCCAAAATATTACCCACCCTAAAAATGTTTTACATTCAGCAACGGTTTTTGTTTGTTATTTTTATCAAAATGTTTTCTAGAAATAATTATTCCGCGCTTTTGTCTATCATGGTGTAATAAAAGGTTCTAATGATCCATTAATGGAGCAATGGGGGCGTTATCGACGAGTAAAATGTTTGTTCTAAGCAAGCACAACAAATGTTGGTATTTATAGTTCTCACAAATACGTATTTATATCAGTCACAACAACGTTATTCTCCAATGCCATTTCTATGTTAGAAGGGTTGACAAGATTGAATTTGCAATTTTTTTGTTGAGATAGTTCAATAGCTGTTGGTGGCAGACAAACCAGAAGC
The DNA here is from genome assembly GCA_944739405.2 of Euclidia mi. Classification (NCBI taxonomy): domain Eukaryota; kingdom Metazoa; phylum Arthropoda; class Insecta; order Lepidoptera; family Erebidae; genus Euclidia; species Euclidia mi. The sequence goes on along the minus strand of OX123198.2, from coordinate 15,242,711 downwards.
CTAATAGATGGTCAAAGACATGGCTGAGTTAAAACGGCACAAATAAATGTTTTATTCGCTTTTTACAGCGATAAACGAATAATATAAATAATACAATAATAAATATAAAATAAGGAAAAGAAACGTAACTGGAAAAATCAGGTTAAAACAGCATGGATACCGCTACTTTACAGATGATCACAGACAAATAACCATGTGTTGCAGCTGTGAATAGGTTCTCCAGGTTCCTAAAGGGAAATAGCGTATTACATGTCTTGCAAAGAGCGATATACGCTCAAGAAGACCTATTTCAAAAGTGGCATCAATTGTGTTGGTAAGAAAAAATAATCCATTTTCACCAACAATAACACGTACTAACAAGCTGAAATATAAATGTATGAAGGCTCATACATTATTCCATGAATAATAATCCTAATATATGTAGGTTATAAAAGAAAATACGCAAGTTTTTTGTGTATAAGTGTTGAAGATAAATCACTAAACATTACAAGTATAGTAATAAAATGGGCATTTATGTATTTTTTTACTGTGGTTATATTACTGCGCAGTTTAAAGCGCTCGGAATATATGTTATTAGTTTAACAATGAATAATAATAATATAAAGGATTCTGCTGAATTGATTTAAGTTTATACAGTATAGCTCAGTAAGGGTTATTTTGTTGTGCCACAAAGACAAGTGGTATTATCAGTTACTAATTATATATATTTTTGTATGAAATGACTCGGTGCAATAATCCATGTTTATGATTCAGGCACACATAGCCAAATACAAAAACCGCTGCCTTTAGATTCCTAAGCTTTCATTAACTGCAAAGGAAATCGTCGAGAGAGAACCTAATTCTCATAAATTGTTCCAGAATATTCCCGAATATATGTTGAGTCTGTTGACTCGTAGTCAGTTGTCGCAGGCCTTTCCGTAGTAGTGAACTCGTGATATTATTATACCGAAACCTACATAGCAGCATGAGGGCCTCATAAAAATAGCTCAAATACAAGTTTTTCTGACGTAATATCTTAAAAAAACCGGCCAAGTGCGTGTCGGACCACGCGCAATGTAGGGTTCCGTTGTTGCACATAATGGCCATTATTGATAATAACTTCTGTTTCACATGAGACTAAAAACGGGCATCTTTAAGATTAAGCCAGCGCAGCGCTCCCAATGTAAACTCACAGGGATAGGTATTCATAAGTTAACCGACGATTACTCGTAAACTAGTGATGTCTGCTTAGCCGTGATAGTTTTCCATTTAAATTCGTTATATGTACTACATTTATGATTTTTTTCACCTCTTCTAAATTAATAGTTTAGCCGGCACAGGGGGGGGGGGGGGACACTTGAGTCTAACAATTTTTTTTCACTTTAAAGCTTGATATTTGACAAACCAATCACTTGATCGAAAAATGATTTGAGCAAACTAATAATATTCTTTTAAAACCTATCTAATGATACCCCACACAATGGGGTACTCAACGAAAAAAAAATTCAAACCCACTATCTATGTAGGGGAGATACCCTTAAAAAAATTGTTTTCCCAAATTTTATTCTACAGTTTTGTAGCAATATCGTATGTATATATTCATGTCAAAAATCAGCTTTCTAGCACCAGGCGTCTTTGAGCTAGGCTGCGGACGGACAGACGGACGGACATGACGAAACTATAAGGGTTCCTTGTGGACTACGGAACCCTAAAAAGGCTTCAAACGGTGAAGTGTAAGCTTACGACGACAGGCACGGCTCAGGTTCTTGGAAAACTTAAATCCGTAGCTTGGAGCAAAAGGTAATAGACGGAGTAAGTAGTTGGTGAATGCAAATTGCCTTTTGTTAATGTAGCTAAAGCTAAGGCTTCGGCGGGATGCACATTTGTGTTTAAGCTGCGGGTGTTTTACGCAGACGTAATTGAGTTTTGAATTTAACGGTGCTGTTGGTACCTTCTATGTTATGAATTTGTGCAGCCGCATACTGGTTTTTATACAACGAAAATGATAACAAAGTACCGTTGGTGAGCATTGATAGTTTGTGAATGTCTGCATGTAGGTACATAGGATGTGCAATGCAACACATACATCTTTACTTAACCTACTAGTACTATGAGACTTTTCTGATTTTAATCATAGCGGGATCATCGCTTAAATTTACAAATGAATTGAAAGTAAATCAATTTTCACTGTGGAAAAGCCAACTAATTTTTTCACTCCGAAAATGAGTAAGGCCACTGTGATCGGCAAAGGTGACAAGGGCTTAAGTACCTAATATATGTTAGTAGCAGTCAGATTCGTTAATCTCTTCCTGTTTTATAATAATCCAAAGCCCGGTGTACGGTGATGGCACATACAACTTGATGCTACGTTGTCGAATAGCATGCGATGCCCGACATATTTAAAATGAACCGAACGTATTCGTAGAAAGCATTTTTGTCCGACTGAACCTTTTAACTTGGTGACGTTTACCGCTTCAATAAACACATCCACTATCACAGCAAGCTGCAATTACGTTCATAGTTTTTCCACTACAGAAAAACATACATCTCAATAGAACAGAATCAATTCGAATATTGAATTTGTAGGCGCGTATACGCACGACTAAACCCTGCACATCGCTTGCATAGACATTCCGAGAGAATATGTTCGTGCCAACTCGGATAAAATCGCGTGGAAAACGTATCTAAAGTGCATTTTGGTTGGAAGAATTATCCTCGATGTTATAGTAGTTTGGTGCAATATGCGAGTGGTAATGGCAAAACTTACCTTAAGTGATATAAGTACACTAAGTACAAAGCTAGTAAAACTAAGCACAGTTAAAAGTAAAATAGCTACAAAGGTGATTGTTGACGGCGGTTTTGGGCAATGATGCTACAGGTTATACGGCGCCTCATAAATTGATAGCTATGAGCTTCAAGTGACAACGATAACTCATCGTAGGAGGTGTGAATAAAAAGATGTTGAGCGTATTGTTTGATTCTCCTTCCACAACATTAAAGTGACAAAAGACACACAACATTATTTGCCTAAATAATTTTTCACAAAAATTCCTTTACATTCAAAATACCAATAATTGTCATACTTTTATATTTCAATACATTATCAGTTAGCCATCACATAATTCAAATATTATATCAAAAACCCTACATCGCTAGAGCATCGCAAAATATTAAATGTTCATTGATTTGCCATTGACCGCCAACATTCTGAGTGGGCGATTACCCTATCTAATTTTATGACTAGATTGGACCTCTCAATCAGCTCACATGTGAGTGTTTCATGCGACTAACTGGGTCAAGATTCCAGATAATCTCGTCCCTATTCAGCTTCGCATTCTGGTCACGAATATAGCCACTTTAAGAGTGCGGTCCGATTCAATCTGCTACCGACTGGTTACGACTAGTAGCTACTTTGTCGATATATGGAATGATAATTTAATTACATTTATTTTTGGTGCTGAAGTTGGTAGGGTTCAACGGATATGTCGCAGCTCAGTTTCCTTGTAGGTTCTTTGGCAATTTGGAATTATTTTAGGTCGATTTTGTGTTTCCGAAATACCAGATAACACTGCGTTTAAAATGTATGTTAAGCTCTGACCTACTATGATTTTCTATAAAGTCTATGCTACCTTCTATATTCTACTATCTTCGCACATATGTTTGTGTTTTTGCCTGGCTCTAAACCAGCTCATCGAGCACACAATTTTTGTGTACAACAAACATGTATCACTTTAAACGCTGGGCCAAATAACCTACTCCGACGAAGATCTACCGCTCCGTTCCATCGAGTATCTCTTCGAGAAGCCTAACTTCTACTACCAAAGAGAACACCGTGAGAGTCTGCAAGCCTTCTGCTCTGGCCAGCTGTTTCATAATATAATTACCATAATTATCACTCATACTAGTGCAACGGCAAGTGAGACAACTAACAATGCCAAGCAATAGTCTGTTTTCCAGAGCTAGATCTTTTATATACTATCTAAACGTCATGACAAACTAAAAAACAAGTTTATCGTATCTCTTATTACAAGAAAAATATTTGTGTGCGCCAGGGCTATAGTATCGAATTTCCGCCATATGATACTACACCTACAAAAAATATCCCGAGCTTCGAACAACAAATATGTTTAACAAACAAACCACTGATATTTTGATAGGCTTGTTTACAGATCAAGGCAAGTATAACGTGAATATATATTGCAAACAGTTAATAACAATGCAGTAATTTTACCTGTTTTTCTTTTCTGCTCTATAACCAGCTCGTTGTGACATAAGCTTGTACACCGGAATTTGAAATTGAAGGTCTGTTGAATGGCTTATACCATTACTACGTTACTTATCTTGGCGTACGTAATTGATCGGTAAAGTTAAGCAACGTTTGCATAGTTCCCATCCCATGCCCCATCGATGGATGATCGCATGTTGCGGCATTTACATCAGCGCCTTAAGGAGGGAGAGGGAGCATCTAAAGCCGCCAGTCCTGATTCTTGTCTTAAGATAAGACGTTTTTTATCTCAAGACAAGATCACTGGGTACGTTTACCTAGTGACCTACATTCCCGATTTCAGAGTTGGCCAGACCCTTTAGAAAGGAATGATATATGATCTCTACATACGCTGCAGGTACCTATGTACAGTATGTTAATAGCATTAAACTGCGTCATGCTTTGTTGATTAGGGGGTAAGCTCACCAAAGCTAATGTATTATTTAACTATTTTAAAAGTGAGAGTGGTGCAGAGATTAGAATCTGGTGTACCTACTTATCAGTCAATTCTTTCTTAAGGAATATTCATTACGTTACGTTTTGATATCTGTTTATCCAATCACACAGTACTAGTATCCTCGCCTTCAAAATTGTGAAAAATATATTAATAGAAAGACAATCGAAGTAATAATATCATGGTCATATATTTTTATGGTGTTGTAGTGCTGCTAGTAGCCACTCCAACAAGACAGTAAAAATTAACTATGCAGAAAAAAGAATACCCTGAAACTTGCTTACCGAATGCCTTCACCTCGTTTCTCGGCTGTGTAATATTCAACAAGATACTTCGCAACTAACAACTACCGTAAATCGATTACGTACCGGGAACTTGCAAGATACTCCATTTTTATTCATAATTAAAATAGTAGCGGTGGAAATACGAGAGAAAGAGCTTAAATGGACCATTTACAGTGAACGGTCCAGTAACCCCCATCGCTTTCAAACCACTCCTTCGCTTTAAAGATTTTGTAATATTTCAAACAAAAGATTTTATAAAATGCTGAGGTTATGAAATACATAGGTATATGTATTACTCGTGGAAAGTATTGTTATATCTGAATAGATTAGAAAGCGGGCCTCGGGTTGTTAGGCAAAAGTCTTGGATTTAACCGGAATAACGTCATACTTAGGTTTCTCATTAATTCATTGTCTTGAAAAAGTAAGTCAATGAAATAAATCCTGAATTATATTTCTGGCTACGCTAAAGATTGTGTATAGACATTGTATTATATATTTTACGTTACTAATGACAAGCATAAGTTCATAATTTAAACGAGAGAGGATTAAAAGTATAATAGTAAATCCAAATAACAAGTATTTTTTAAGCAAGAATGCCAAACAGACTAGAACCAAGTGTAATCATATTAATTTCGTAGGACTTTGAGAATACTTCTCAAAATGTAAGTATTATTCCCTCTGCAACGTTCTATCAATAAAAATATTTTATACAGTTTAATATTATTACGTAAAAACTACACGAAATATATTAAATATTTGCTTATTTTTTTTGGCCTTTCGTAATGTATTAGGTTTCTAGATCTAATATGATATTATATCCGTGAACGTACCTTTTATTGATAACAATCCACCTAAGTTATTACGTTACGGGAATAGCGGTATCAATTATAGCATTCCCAGGCTACATCCCGAAAAGCTAATAATAGACAAATAATGTTACTACAAATCAGGAGATGATACCAACAGACTTTTATTGAGTTATACGGCACGCATGTGTTGTCGAAGTACTACTCTCTCTGCCTACCCCTTCGAAAAACAAGCGTTAGTCTAAGTATGAAAATTGTTTATTATGCCTTGCCTTGGAGGGCTTAAATATTATGCTCTAGGTCCAGTCGTTATGGGATTCAGAACCCTTGAAGATACTGACACCTTTGGATCGCGAAGGATGACAGTTGCTCTGTAGAAAAACTAATAAAACGTGTCATACTGTCAGACTAGTAACCATAAACAAATCACGGCATCCAAGGTGAACCTTTGGATGCAACCAGAATAACTCTAGGACGATAATGATGATGACTGTGACTACAAATACATACTTTAACAAGACATGCGTTTTCAAATTAAAGCGATTGGATTCAAAGCCCCATGGTGTTGACTTTCAGCTTATGGCTTAGTAGCTGAGGATCCTGTAACTATTCCTCTAAGGGATGAACATAAAATCTACATATAGAGACCTTACATCACACTAGCAGTAGTCAAGGGCTACCGGGCTACAGTGATTACTCTATAATAAAAGAACCAATACCCAAAAATAAACCACGATAAAGTCCATAAAAACCAGTTTGCTTTTCGCGCAAACATAAGACAGGTATGTAAATCAGTTACATTAATCCCACAATACCAGAGTATATGTTGAGAGTAAGCCTGTTCGGGATCAGCACAGAAAATGGACATCAAACAGCAAATCGTATTACACATCCATTAAGGGAACTAAGCGTCATCCCTGTCGTAAGTGGGTTAACGATAATCTGCCTCGCACTAGGTATCTACGTTAACCAAAATTTCTTAATTCACCATTTGCTGAAGTGACTGAGTAATAATGGCGCTTTCAGCATTACTTAAGCGATGGCACTACGTAATAAATCTGCGTGAGAGAAAATCTTTCAGCAATATTTCGGTCGACTCTCCCCTATTTCTTTGTACAGAATAGTTCTAAATTTATAAGTAATTTGAAGCTCTTTATTTCAGTATTTATTTACATTTTACTTGTTGTGCCTTGAGCCAATTTCGTTATTTTGGGAATCGTTACCTGTACGAAATATACCCACACCAATTATGAATGTACAGCATGTACGGAATTAGGTTCGCCGTTGAGGAGGATCGGTGACTTATATGCTCGTAGAATAATAAAATGCACTAAGAGTTGTTACTGAATTGTGTCATCAGACAATACAAGTCAACACAACATTGACCAACGTTAATGGTCAGTTCCGAACTCCAAGACGGCTGTTTTTTCAATGCATAAAACTCTCAATAGTTCCTACTTTGACTTTCAAGCAAGTTCTCCGTAGAAGCTGTTCGAAAGTTACAAAGAACTAAAAGTAAAGGTTGTGACGTCGTGCCCCGGCGCTTGCGAGCCTCGCTACGAGTGACGCACTGCAGTGGGGAGCCCTCTCCCGCTCGCCGGCCCTATATATACCGGCGACACACGTGGTTGGGCGCTCTTTCTGCTTGGAGACAACACGACAAAGCTGAGTACCCATCCGAAGACCTGTGGAGTGCCAACCTACCACCCACGCCCTGGATAATTGTCTAGTCGGTTAATCTCGAGTGTCAGTTCTTTTGTGTAATTAAAACCATTGTGTATCTGGAATATAACGCGAGTTTAAACTTTCCTGGTGATATTTTTAATTTATTTCCCGTAAGACAACCTAATTATCTCTCTTTAACTGCTCGGCGAGTGATCGACCCCGGCTACCCCGTGGAAATCAATCACTCGTGCGACATTGGCGCCCAATAGAATTTTTAAATATATTTTTAAAACGTAAGTTGGCACTTTACAGGTGAGTGAAATAATTTCTTTTTCTCTTGTATATTTTTCTCCTGTGTGTGCATATATTCTGGTGTGGTGAATTGCGTACAGGTACAGTTTCTATCTATTTTGGTTGGCCATAAGCAATTTAACTGTGTAAATAACATAACGGTGATTTAATTAACGTCGGTCTAAAATCACGTTTCACCGCGGGCAGCGTGCCCAGCCGCCAACCGGTTCTAACCGCTTAGCCGTTGAACTAACGTGCCTCGTGTTCGCGAAAAAAATATTGTGATTCAACCTTTGAGTGACCTTTAAGAATTTTTTTTTAATCCTTTACCAATCATCACACCATTGTATAATTTAGTGTATTTCAGCTTTTTTTAGCACGGTATTCGATTTTCTGGCGATATTTAATTTTTTTTTCTAGTACCGGCGTAAATACTTAGATTTTCTATTATTGTTTTGTAATAATGGCTTACATTATAAATTTCTCATTATTAACTAAAGCGGAATTAGAATATGAGACCACAATACGCGGCGTTTCAAAGCCTGACGATCCCCGCAAACAAATCGCTAAACTTTCAGTTAAAATTCCCTCGGAGGATATATTATCTTCACCCTTCCCACCAGAGGAGGATGTGGCTGAAGTGGGAAAGTCGTTATTAAGATCAAATAAACACTTATCTATGTTGGAAGCAAACTATACCTCCGAACTTCAATAGAAGGTCGAAACCGTGCTACACCATTGTTTTCATCGACTGAATAGGGTGGATACCGGCAGTCTTGATATTAAAAAAATTGAGTCTGTGTGGAATAAATTTAATGACTTATATGCGAAATTACAATTAATCACGAGCCGTAGTTCGCGGTCGGATTGCTCAGTGGCAGAGGGAAACACTTCCTATAATTACGACCGTAAGCTTTTCTCGGAATTAGGTAAATTCAAATTTAACGGTAAATCATGCGTAAGATCTTTTATTGAAAAAATTGATGAATTTATGTCCTGTAGATCTATTCCACACGACAAGATGTTGTCTTTCGCTTTTGAAATATTTTCGGGTGACGCATTAGTTTGGTATCGTTCTGTTAAAAATAATGTAAAGACTTGGTTAGAACTTTGCGAACTTTTGAAACGAGATTTTAGTCCGCATAACTACGATTATCGGCTTATGACGGAGATTCGTCAGCGCTCACACAGCGAGAACGAATCAATAACTATTTACGTGACAAAAATGCACGGTCTGTTTTCGCGACTTAGTTCTCCTATCGCTAATTCGGAGAAGCTAGAAATTTTACTAAATAATATTAGACCTTGTTACACTAATTGTCTGCTCACTGCAAAGGTTGTTGATGTTGATAGTCTGGTCGAAGTTTGTCGTCTTTTCGAAAATTACCAAAGTCGCAGTAAGCAATTTTCTGAACCTCCTAAAGTTTCAAAGAACACTGTAGCACCCGATCTAGCGTATAATTATCCGTTTTCTAATTTTTCTTCAAACAAAAATGTTCACAATCATAATCACTTCAATAAATATAACTCTGTCGCCGATACATCGAGATACAAGTCTGTACCACAAGTCAACGCCGTATCGAGTACTTCTAATATTAATAAAACTTTTTGCGTGCGTTGTAGATGCAATTCGCACTCATTACGTAATTGCCGTCAGCCACACTACCTAATCTGTTTTAAGTGCGGCTCAAAGGGTTTCAAGGTGTCAGACTGCCCCAATTGTAAATCTAAGTCGACCCCTACAGTTTCAAAAAACTAGTTAATAAGGATTGTGGAAAATCAAATTATACAACTAATTGTAATAAAACAGAGTGGAATAATTGGTTGGACTTTTTAAAAAAATTCTTTAATAGCTATCATATTTCCTCAATCCGTAATTCTAAAGTAGAATATTTACCTTACGTTACTCTAAAATTAAACGGAATACCTACCACTGGTCTTTTAGATTCTGGATCTTGCGTTACAATTTTAGGTAATAATTTGCATAACTTATTTTTGAAAGACAATGTTTTGGATAAATCGAAACCTTTAAGGTTAATAACAGCAGGCGGCGAACGATTTGAGTCTTTGGGATCGGTGTTTCTACCCTTCGAGTTTCAGGATAAATTGATTAACTTAGAAGTTCATGTTGTACCTGGGATTCAAAATTCCCTTATTCTTGGCATGGATTTTTGGCGAAGTTTTGGCCTATTTCCTAACAAATTGGAGTCTGTTTTGATTGTGAACAAGTCTGACGCTCAAGTAATGGAGTTGCAGGCAGTTCCCCCTACACATCTTGTTTCTTATGATCATCTTACAGTCGACCAGAGAGCTACCGCTGACAACATTATTTCTAAATTTACCGATATTTCATACGAGAAGCGGGGTCTCGGTTGCACAAATATTATTTCTCATTCAATTGATACAGGTGATTGTCCCCCTATTCGGCAAAGATTTTATCGCATGTCTCCCGATAAACAAAGAATTTTAATAAAGCATCTTGACGACATGCTCTCAGAGGATGTTGTTGAACGATCCGAAAGCCCGTGGTCAAACCCGGTCATTTTGACACCAAAGAAGAATGGTGAACTGCGTTTCTGTTTGGACAGTCGTAAATTAAATTCCGTTACAAAAAAAGATGCTTATAGCTTGCCTTATATTTCGGACATTTTAGATAATCTGAGAGATGCTAAATACTTGTCTAGTTTAGACCTGTCTAAATCTTTTTGGCAAACATTAATTAAAGAAGAGGACCGTTGCAAAACAGCCTTTTATATTCCCACGCGTGGCACATTTCAATTCAAAAGAATGCCTTTCGGTCTTACGAATGCGCCAGCTACTCAACAACGATTAGTTGATATTTTATTTTATGGCCCAGAATTTGAAAATAAGGTTTTCTGTTTTATCGATGACATAATCTGTATCACGTCCAGCTTCAACGAGCATATTACTCTTTTATTACGCATTCTTGATAAACTAAAAAGCGCTAATTTAACAATTAATCTCGAAAAATGACAATTTTTTAGAGATAAACTAAAATATTTAGGCTATGTTGTCGACTCTAGTGGATTGCATCCCGATCCGGATAAAGTAAATTCAATGAAAAATTATCCCACTCCTTCTAATAGAAAAGAAGTACGTCGATTTTTAGGCGCAGCCTCGTGGTACAGGCGTTTTATACCGAATTTTAGCTCTATTGCTGCACCCTTAAATAAGTTAACATCTCAAAGTAAAAACGCACCTCCATTCTGCTGGACGACAGAGGCTAATGAGGCGTTTAATAACCTAAAGAATTGTTTGATTTCCTCCTCGGTGTTAGCTTGTCCTGACTACTCGCAACCGTTTGAAATACACTCAGATGCTAGCGATTTTGGTCTTGGCGCGATCCTCTGTCAAAGGTTAAATGGTGAGGAAAGAGTCATAGCGTACTATAGCAAATCACTCAGTAAGCAAGAAAAAAATTACAGTGCCACAGAGCGCGAGGCCCTGGCTGTTCTATCTGCTATAGAACACTGGCGTTGTTATGTTGAAAATGGTAAAAAGTTTATTGTTTACACTGATCACGCTGCTTTGAAATGGTTCTTGACCTTAAATAACCCTACTGGCCGGTTAGCCAGATGGGGAGTTCGCTTATCTTCCTATAATTTCGAAATACGTCATCGTCGGGGTTCCGATAACGTTTTACCTGATTTTCTGTCTCGCTCTTTACCCGTTTCTGCTATTGCTAATGATATAAATATAGATATTAATTCTAATCAGAATTTACCAGTTTCTACTAATGATCCTTGGTATTTAAATATCTATAAAGGCTGTTTAAGTTCTCCGACTTCCTTTGTTAACTATCAAGTAATAAACAATAAATTGTATTGTTTAAAAAAAACATTAAACCCTCTCACTAGAGAATTTCAATGGAAAGAGGTTATTCCGTCTGACCAAAGAATTGACATTCTAAGGGAGAATCATTCTTCACCCACTGCTGGACATCTGGGTATCTTTAAGACATACAAACGTCTTGCACTTAATTACTTTTGGCCTGGTATGTACTCCGATGTTGTCAAGTTCGTCAGTTCATGTGAACCTTGTATCACCCATAAACACCAAAATCACCCAAATTTAGGTCTAATGGGAAAACCCAAATCATGTCAAAAGCCCTTTCAGACGATTAGTATTGATTTGATTGGTCCATTGCCCCCCAGCAGAAAACAAAACACTTTTATATTTGTGGTCAGTTGTTGTTTTTCTAAATATTGTTTGCTTTTCCCCATTAAACGGGCAACTGCAGAAGTGATAACAAAAATTCTCGAGGAAAATGTATTTTTGGTGCTTGGAATTCCATCTACTATTGTTTTGGATAACGGTAAACAATTTATTAGCGCAACCTTTAAAAGTATGTTGTCAAAATATAAAATTCCAAATTTGCATTTTACACCGTTGTATACTCCCCACGTTAACTCAGTTGAACGTTACAACAAAACCATTATGACAGCTATTTCAACTTTCATAGAATCTGATCATCGAATCTGGGACACTTTAATCACTAAGGTTCAGTTCGCCCTTAACTGCGCAGTTAGTGAGATTACTGGTTATTCTCCTAATTTCCTTGTTTTTGGTAGGGAGGTCATAACATGTGGTTCTCAGTATATTGACAAGGAATTTAATTCCAATATGGTGCTTGAACCACGGGACGGCTATGCCGAAACTTTAGGCTACTTATCCTCTATTTTCGAGAAGGTAAATTCAGCTCTGTTGTCGGCCCACCAACGAAATTGTTCATCTTATAATCTTCGCCGTAAACCGGCAGAATTCAATGTCAGTGATATAGTTTGGCGCAGAACGTTTCTACTTAGTGACAAGGATAAATACTTTAGCAAGAAATTGGCGCCTAAATTTATTAAATGTAAGATTGCCTCAAAAAAGTCACCCCTAGTATACAAACTTAACGACATGGCCGGTAAACCTTTAGGAGAATGGCACATCAAGGATTTAAAGTTGATTAATTACAAAGAATAATAAAAGCATAAAAACAACAATGTAAGACGCATATCTATACTAAGTTATAATTACCTACATAATCATTTGTAAAGGCCAACAATGGTTCTTATGTTTTCGAGTCGAAGCTCACAAGATAATGTATTGTGTTGTGTTAATGATTTATGTAAACATGCTAACATAAAATGAATAAATGTTTCAGTTATAAATTGTAATAAAGTTTATTACATGTAATATTGTTACAAAGAATCTGTTGTTTATCTAACTATCAGTTATGGCTCAGTGGTTAAAAAGTTGTTGTCGGATCGGTCTGGTGTTCGATTCTCGCATGTGTATTTTCTTTCCGTAAATCTATTTGTTGAAATGCATATTGATTGGCGTATTGTTTTTCGCCGTGCCTTGTTCTGAAGTCCTGTTGTTATTCTTAATTCTGTATAAATTCCATAATCAAATTGTTATTATAGGTACTTTATAAACATCCAGAGTAATTAACCGTACGTCGCGAGCTCGGAACAGTCGAATAGTACCTACCATTTAGATCGTACCTACCTAGTTGTCGTTATGACGCACGCGCGTTCACTCAGCGACGCGCCGATAAATAAATGCCTAACTAATGATTCACCATTGTTTACATTCAAAAGGTGTTTACTGGTCGTGTTGTAGTTATTAATTAGAGCAAAATATTTATTAAATTCTTTCCTTTGACATTGAGCGGTCCGGTGGTGTTTGCGGCTTATATTATTTTTGTTCATCGTTACGAAAAATCTGTTGTTACATCTAACTATATTCAAAAAGTTTACTTATCTAGTGGCAAAGGCCGAACCCAAGATTTTTAAGTCGTAGGGCTAGATCAAGTTCTTATATCTACAAATCATTATTACCTAATAATTACCCTAAGCGCTTCTCCATAGATTGTTATCTTTGGTATTGGGCTATTACACTGGCCTTGGCATCTACATGTAGGTATGTGTGATGAATTATGAATGATAAATGTTTATGTTCAAGTTCAGACTGCCGTTGTACGCGTGAAGAATGCAAGCGTGGGTAATTATTATTTAGGTATCCTAATTAGCGTATAGGGTTGTCACTTGTTCAAGGTACTCATGCCCTTGTTTTCTCTAATTTCAGGGAGTATCTTCAGGGCTGCTACGCCCGTTGGGCTAGGGAATTTTCCTTAGGGAAAATCCCGGCCTAACGGGGGGGGTGTGTGACGTCGTGCCCCGGCGCTTGCGAGCCTCGCTACGAGTGACGCACTGCAGTGGGGAGCCCTCTCCCGCTCGCCGGCCCTATATATACCGGCGACACACGTGGTTGGGCGCTCTTTCTGCTTGGAGACAACACTACAAAGCTGAGTACCCATCCGAAGACCTGTGGAGTGCCAACCTACCACCCACGCCCTGGATAATTGTCTAGTCGGTTAATCTCGAGTGTCAGTTCTTTTGTGTAATTAAAACCATTGTGTATCTGGAATATTACGCGAGTTTAAACTTTCCTGGTGATATTTTTTATTTATTTCCCGTAAGACAACCTAATTATCTCTCTTTAACTGCTCGGCGAGTGATCGACCCCGGCTACCCCGTGGAAATCAATCACTCGTGCGACAAGGTAAACAACGTGACAGTTCTATTGATATGGAATAATTGTTTAACGTCTATATTTGTTTGGTATCCTTGCAATGGTGTATCTATTTTTCACCCTGGATGCCGTAGCAAATTAAACTCAAACAACTTATCATACTTCTGTCGTAAAGAGGAAACTTGTGTTTGATTATAAAGCGTGTCAGTGGATTGATACAAATAACGAATGTTATTGATATTTCTGCCTAATATATTACGTAACTATAAACATTATATGAGAACTTTATGTACAATTAATTATAAACTAGATGTAAATGGTATACAATTTTAGCAACAATCATGGTGATAATATGTAGAGAAACATTACGATTACGAGTCGTAAGGTCAATTTGGTGAGCTGTAAAAATATAAATTACATTAATTTTAGAAGTCATTTTGAGTCATTACGAACTTTTACTTTAATTATTTTAAGTAAATATAAATAGCCCACTTACTTTGTACTTTAGAAAAAGTAAAAGTTTATTTTTAGACCAGGTGACGCACAAATAAACACCGCAAATTATAGCAACGAGTTCATCGTTGCTATAATTTGGTAACTGCTTACCATTTCGTAGGTAGAACAATTTTAATTTTGGACCTCTTGTATCTTTAAATAACTGGTTTTTAGTATTGCCTTTTGTAGTTATTATTAGGTTACCGCAATAGCAGAAATAACTCCTTGTATAAATGTTTGTTTAAGATTTTACACGTAGGCAAAGTTACAGTACTTGAAAGGCGTGTGTTTGTGTTGTATTGCCCTGTTTATCTCATTCTTTCTTTGTTTCATTTAAGAATCTAGCTCTTGTCCCCTATAATATAATTTTATAGCTGTATTTAAATTCAAGTTGTCGATTTTATGTTAATTGCTCTGTGCACTGAACCATTATATTTTCAATTAGAACTTTCTGAACTGCCTGTTGTACCGAGTAGGATTACCTACTACAAATTGTTTTTTTTTGTATTAATAATTTAACCATCAACTAGATTGCCAATTATTTGTTTGACTAACGATGCCGAACCGACTTTTAGATGATTCCAAAGATGACATACTTATGTATTCCTTGTGTTACACAAGTATTTAGTTGCATCAAGGACTTTGTTTCACTTCATAGAGAAGATTTGAACTTTCGTTAAGGAAAGTAAAATACGCTAATTGCGAGGTGATTGCAAAACGTTTGAGATAACTAGCAAGCAGCTACGTGGGAAAATGATTGTCTGTAAATACCTACTATTATTTCTCTGCTTAGCTGTACTTTAACAATCTTGACTCTTCATTAATCTTATCTCTTAAAAATACTGACAATGCGAGCACTACCTGATCTTCCTAAACCGTTAAAGATTTGTTTCATCTAAATTATTACAAGTCATAATTATAACAAAAATATCAAGACTCTAAATTGCAAAACCTGCTTGTGAGTACGTCGATCTCGATAATTAACAAAATATTTCGGATCCACTTCATCAAAGGCTTGATGTAATCAAGCCTTTGCTGAAGTGGGATCCGAAATAACTTATTAAATAGCAATATGAATAGAATAAACCAGTGATCCAATCAGCGAACTGTTTACAGTATGCATGCGATTGCTCCAACATTAGAACTGAATAATACATTTATGAAATGAAAGCTTTGCTAGCCTTTCTGTTTGACTAGCGGACGTGTAATTATCTCTACTAAAACTGTATTTTGCGCTTTTGAATAGGTAATGCGTGATTATGTATAGATGCATACTCCGTTTCTATTGTAGCGAGCAATGAAACTGTGATAGAAAAGCACGAGATAAGTTGACAACGGAATTGGATCTGCATCGTCATACAGCCTTTTGCAGTCCACTGCTGTACTTGACTGGCTCGTTGGTCTCGCGGAATATCTGTGCTGTGCTGTAACGCGGGATTGGGAGGTCTCGGGTTCGATCCCCAGGTCGGGCAAAGTGTTATTGGGTTTTGCCGTTAGGAAATTCTCAGTAGCAGTACGGAGTCTGGTAATGTGCCCGGTACGGCAATAGGCTCGCCCCCTATTACGTGGGACTAAAACAAATCTGGCGAAAAGTGGGTGTAGCAATATACCTCTGCCTACCTCTTCGGGGATATAGGCGTGAGACTATGTATGTTTGTATGCTGTATTTAGGCCTCTCCTAATTTGGGTCACAATAGCATTATGAGTACTTTACCGCTCTAGCCAGATGATTTACCTTATTCCCCTGTTACGATACCAGCGGATTGAAATTGGCTAGTGACACTAAGTTTAGTATTCTTTTCCGCCACTAAGTTCTCCGTTGAGTACTTCCACACTGCACAGACTTGTGTCTTTGATTATGCAGTCTTTGAGATGTTACCACCTAATACTTTTACATTTATTTGTTCCGAATCTAAGTTTAGATTATGTACATTGATGAACTAGTAAGTGTTCATAAGGCCTTTCGCGTCACAATTAAAATCTAGTGACTGAGTTGTATACCATGCATGACCATGTCATACCATGACACAAGTTGCTGAAGAAAAAAGGAATAATGATAAGAAAACATCTAATGATTTGGTACTTAATGTGAAAGCATCGTCACGTTGCGTTGGCGTAAGAGTAAGATAGACAGGGGGCGGCTGCAATCCATCTTGCAAGAGAACTATTAAGTATAAAATTCAATATAAATATGGCTATGTTTTCAATATGGGGTAGTCGATGTGAACAAAGATTAACGACATGACATAGTTTTTGTATCAGTATACTGTATGTAGGGATACTGGTTCAACTATGTAGGATCTCATCCAGGTAATATACAACATACTAATATGCGTTGTATACGGTACATGCTTATATATATATATATATATATATATATATATATATATATATATATATATATATATATATATAGACCTGCCTTAGATATACAAGGTTCGTTTTTGACATGAATATCTTATGTGAAGAAGCAGCGATAGCCGAGTGGTGAGAGCAACAGACAGCTTCGCAGAGGGTCTCGGGTTCGAATCCACGGAACGCAGCAAGCAAGCAGTTTTAACCAATAGTATAGCATAAAAAAGTATTGTAAATTAGTCCTTACTTACCTACATCCTATTTCTTTAGCTGTATTCTGAACCCATATAGAATTTATCAAACCATAAGCTTACGTATTGTAGTCTTCAAGTACATTTGTAGACTCCCTACTAGCTTTGACCAACAGAAAAATGTCACCAATGCGGGCATCCAAAGCAGAAATCTTCATTCAAACAGATTTATGCGACGGGTCAAAGAGTCCACCTCTTTGTAGAATACGTCCCTCTTTGCAGTGTTAGGTAGGTACTGTTCCTAGAAATATGAACTAAAATGCCAGATTTCGACATAGGTTCAGACAGCAAAAAACGCGTAAATATTCCAAAAGATTTTGCACGCCCTCCTATATTCTGTTTTTTCTTGCAGCTTTGCTTGCTTGGTATATGGATAGAGAGCTAGCAATTTGTAAAACTAGATAACAGATAAATAGGTGTGCCGAAATTCATATATGTACATTTTCAGCTCTTGAAGGATTCGTTGTTTTTCAAGTAATAACTATTTGAACCCAAGTCTTTCAATATCTTCACCATAATAATTATTATCATCAAAACCAACAGCGGTCTAGGCATAAAGCCACTTTCGCATTTACATAAAATAATCAGCATATATTATATTGCATAAAAAACAACATGTAGAAATAAAATAAAGCTAATGAAAGAGAGATTTATTTAATACAAAGCGTACAAAATTGTAATGTTGCATTAATTTAACAAAGTTATTATTCCGTGAAACATAACATTACTACACCAACGCAAAACGCGTCATTGTTTTCAGAGTTCATAATAATAAACTGCCAGTGAACTGTTATATGTGGATAGAACAGAGAGGGTATAAATTAATGCGAGCGAAACTCATCGCAAAAAACATAGCCACAACATGTTGTGGTTGGGGGAAATGAAACAAAATTTATGTTATGGCTTTATCGATAATCGACCACAACGCGGTCCGGGGCGGCTGGAAGAAACTTATGTTATAACCACCCTTTGTGTGGACTTAGCTAATTGCGAACGATATCGTATTCGGCATGAGTTAGGTACTGTTTTTATTTCGTACTATTTAAAGAAATTCTGCTTGTTCTGGGTACAACCGATCCACTATAAAAAAAAACTTAATAATAATAACTTAATAACTATTATGCCTCATGGGAAACTTCTAAATGAAAGAGTATAATACCTTTTTACATGCCTATTTTGATATATGGAGGTTACACCAGTCATGTTCACGAGCTATTTCGCTTATTCTTTAATATATTTTGATAGTTCTGATTTAGTTTCAAGTTGGAACCTCATTTTGTCTATCTCACATATAATACTATGATAGCTAATCTTGGTTTAAAGCACGTAGGCTTGAGAGGAGGAATAAATCGTTGGTCCCGCGGTATAAATGTGCGCGTGGAATTGGGAGGTCTCGGGTTCGATTCCCGGGTCGGGCAAAATGTTATTGGGTTTTTCCGTTAGGAAATTCTCAGTAGCCGCACGGAGTCTGGTAATGTACCTGGTACGGCAATAGTCTCGTCCCCTATTATTGCGGAGAGAGGGGAGAGGAAAAGTCAACATCATATTCACTGAAGTAGAGCCTTGCTGATTTCAGCATGAATGGGCCGGCTCGACTGGGGAAGTACTACCCTCTCACAGAAAATCGACGTAAGGTAACAGTACCTAAACTGTTGCGATTCGTTCGGTGAGTGAAAGTGCCGGAGGCCCTATCCCCTATTCCTTCTCCCTCATCCCACTTATTATCCTATCCCTTTTCCCAACCCCAAGCGGCGCGTGGTGATGCTTGTGTACATGGGTGGCGGTAATTGGTTACCATCAGGTGATCTGTCTGCTCGTTTGCCGCCTATTACTATAAAAAACAAAAAAAATCAAACCTTATACTAACCCGTCTGGCCAGCGCAGCACAGTACTAGTAGTAATTACTATATTCTGACACCAATTACGAGAAGCCTATGTCCAGCAGTAGCAAACAAAAGGCTGCTGATGATAATAAGGGTTTACGATCATATTATGTACCAACAGGCCTGTCTCACTTCCATACAAGCGACGCAACATTCCCGAGATATTTACCTACTATTCTGGAAAACAACCTAATTTCAACCTTTTGCATTGCGCATATCTATCGTTCATAGTACAATAACTGTCTGCCGTCTCGCTTCAATCTGGTAGGGCTGTCGGCTAGTGGCGAGGGCCGGGCGGCGAGCGCGCGAGTCGCTCAGCCATTGATATATCAATGACAGGTTCGTTCAGTATAAACAGACACTCGCCGCCATATTACAACCAATGCAGTTAGAGACCAATTATTTATGATGGATTGTTTATTTTTTCATTCACGATAATTTTGTTTAAATCATAGGGTTTATTTAAGTAAGTGTATGACCTCATGAGTGTAAACGTGATATGTTTGGTGTCAAAACAAACCTTGCTAGGTTTAGTGATACCCTTATTTTATGGTTTTTATATATTTGTAATTTAAGAAAAATAAATAAATAATAAATGACGTACCTTTCAGGGTCCTTGGGAAGAGCAAACAGTGACAAACTGGGTATTTTAATTGTGGAGTTCAAACATCCATGTGCAATGCAATATCTTTTTGTCTTTTTTGTTTTTTCTGGTGCCTCCATCACTCACAACACAGAACTGATTAGATTTCCAACAGATTAGCAGCACAGAATATACAATAGTTCCTTACGGTATTAACAGTTTACTTTTGTTTCGCGGATGCGTGCGCTGCGTGTACGACAAGCCGAGCGAGTACCGGCCTATAAAGACTAGTCCGGTGACCGGACGCTTGCGTTTATCATACCTAAACTCGGAAGTGAAATTTCTGTACCGTAGGTACTAATACTAATTATATATTCTGTGGTACCAAGTAGTACGAGTATGCGACATACTATACAGTTACGTCAGAGGCAGATGTTGCTTTAAACTAAGGTCTACAGCAGCTACATAAAAAATCTTGAATCTTTTAGATACGTTTATCAAGGACATAAAATCTCGTTTCCTTTCACCATCAAGGAAATTACTCAAATATATAAAAAACTTTGTCTAAGATCTCCAGAATCCGTGAAGTTCGTTTTATTATCATCTCTTCTATCTGTTTTATGCCTAAGTCTCACCTATCATATATTATAACAGCAAACCATTCCAAACACTCAAATCAATGTTGTATAAAATCGATACAGTACGTAGTATGGGGCAGCGTACCTACTGAAAGTGCAAAGGTAAATGCAATCGCAGTTCTATTTATAGCGAGCCCGGGCAAACCTCTACCGCGGTAACTCGAACGGCATTCAAACTACGTCACGTTTTTAAACCTTTACAATGTTGTTTGTGACACATATTATTATGTATTTAAATAATCTTTTAGTACTTGAAGATTATTTACTTATACTAAAACAAGTAAGGTATGATTTTGTAGATAAGTTTCGTACTATTGGTAGCGCCATCTATCCTTTCCATTGCTAGTTAATTATGTCAACGTCAATGGTTCGTCGCTGCTCGGCCAATCCGAGTGATCCTTTTTCATGAATCCCCTCCCAAAACGCCTCGCTATTGGCTGCCCTGCTCAACGGCGACGAAGAAAGAATGGAGACGCTCTAAAAACTCATGTCCGCCGCTATATATAATTATTACTGCTTATACCAAAAAACCAAACAATCCCGCTCGCGAGTGAAAGTGATTTGTGTAGTGGGGTAATTCAAGCAGCTTCAGAATTCCCGAAGAAACCAAGAGACTACCCTTCTGAGAAGAAGAAGACTGCCGAGCAAGGTAAGAGGCTCCTAACCACAACACCTTTTCACTTCCTCACTTCCTAGTCGCCGAAGAACCGCCATCCTACAGTACCGTAAAGCTGAACCATTTTTTTGATCCATACGAGTCGGATTCATTTACGTTTTATACGTAAAACCTCGATATATTATCTCTATACCTAGGCAGTTATAGCACCTAGCTATACTCCTAGTCCATTCACATAACCGTCACATGGTTGTTTTCGCACGCATAAATAGGTAATATACTTTTATGTAGCTACCTACTTACCCAATTATTATTTCTGGAACTATCATAGTTGTCTTGTAAATCTCAAATTTCAAGCAACTTTTAATTCCACCGCTTTAAAGTGTTGCCTGGTACTTAGGTAAAATAATAGGTACTTTAGATATTCTTATTTTGTTTCGGTCTCATTAGCTTATACTTACGTAAGCATGTCACAACAAAAGAAGTCACGCGTGTCGGAAGACAAAGAGATGACAATCTTAGAAGCAAAACGCAATATTTTATTTGAGCGTATTCAAAACATTTATGAGCGCTCAAAGACCGCAGCCGTTTCTGATAGTAATAGGGAGTCATTTCTCACCTATTGTATGACAGTAGATAGTATTCGAACAGATTTTCATAAGTTGTTAGACGATTATAACTCAAGATTGCTTTCTACTAATCCTGATGAAAAACCGAATTATCAGGCGTACACCTCTTTCGAAAACCTTTATTGTATTATTAAGCGTATACAATCGCAATTGGAGGGTAAATATTCGGCACAGCCCGTTTCCCCGGCTCGCACGCCGAAGTTACCGCCAATCGAGATTGTGTCGTTTGATGGCGATATACGAAACTGGCCGTTATTCTATGCGAGTTTTAAGTCTACAGTGCACGATAATGGTTCTCTGACAGCTGCTGACTGGTTGTACTATTTAATAGGTAAACTGTCACCGAAGGCCCAGTCCGTATTTGCAGGTGTCACACCTAGTGCTGAGAATTATCAGGTCATATTTCAGTCACTACTTGATAGATATCAAGACACGCGCGTCCTAGCGTCTACCTACTTTGACCAAGCTTTAAATCTTAAACTGTCCGGTGCCGCATCTGTCTCGAATTTCCAGCTGTTTATAGATAATTTCGTAACCGCGGTTTATTCTCTTAAGAACTTTAAATTGGAAGATCTTTCCAACTTTATGTTGCTTCAACTCGCTTTAAAAAAGTTTGACACTGAAACAATTCGTGCTTTCGAGATGACGAAACGCAATAAAAAAATACCTACACTAGATAGTTTTATTTCGTTCATCAAAGATCAGTGTCGAATATTTCATAATACACAGTCTAGTTCACCTAGCCCGTCTAACACTAACAGCAGCAAAAAAAGGTCGAATAAAGCGCGAAATAGTAACAATAACTCGGTCCCTAATCCACAATCTTACGTAACATGCTCGGAATCTAATAGTAATAATTCACAGAAGTGTCTGTGCAGTAATATAGTGCACGACACCAAAAATGAAACAATAAAATATCCACACCACCCACTACAGGTCACGACATATTATGCTTTCTCGGAATTTTGACAAAAAAAGGTAAACTAATAAATTTTTAAAGTTTCAGATATATGACTAATGATGATTTTTTCAAGTGTAGCAAGTGGATTAGGCCTACTGGGGATACCACATAAAAAAACGCGCCTAATATTTAACCTCTCTGGGTGGTGTCGAATAAAAGATAAAAAAAAATATTACCGCCAAAACGCAAAAAAACGCAGTTCGCGATATAGTGCATAAATAGTCAAAAAATATCTTCTATCATAAACTTTAATTGTTTTCTTAAGATAGTTTAAGAATTACGATCAATTCTCATTTTATTGTTTTCTTCCATACAAAAAAATCTTTAAAATTAAATAACTCAAAAAACACGCGTTTAATCAAAAAAATGTTATAATAATTTTGAGTTGTATTAGATTATGGAATCCAAAAATGGGATTAGTTTATTTATATTCCACTTTAGTTTTTTCGAAATCCCTAAGTCCACTAGCGAACTTTTTCAGCCCACCGTGCGGCGGGGCGGCCATTGTTGCGCTTAGATAAATAAAATTAGTCATCTACCTGGATTCTCTGTGAGTGTAGTGAAAAAAAATGTTAAACAAGTTTACTTGTTTATTTACAAAATGTGTATTATCAACATGATGGTGCTCCCGCGCGTTTTACGTAGAACGTTCGAGATCATCGTGAAGTCGAATACAAGGAGCGCTGGATCGATCGCAGCGTTCCTGTCCAGTAGCCTCCTAGGTCACCTGACTTGACGCCCCTGGACTTTTGCTTTATGGGGACATACCTATTAAACCACTAGTTGATTGTGTCGAGACAACAGGTGCCGGGGAGTTAAAATAAGATATCAGCTGCTTTTGAAACAGTGAAAAGAAACATTATGTGTGTGAACTAAAGGAATATTTAAGCCGGGTGGTGGACACCTGATGCATTTTAAAAAGAGGACGCCGAACAAGTGACAATAAGCCTGTGAGTCATTTGGTTATTCTTTTATTGTAAAAAAATTATGATTCACAACTTTAAACACGCCGTTCTTCTTTAATTCTCTCATTGATACCCTTTTACTTTAACTTCTAATGTATCAATAATGCTAACTAGGTATGATTATTATGATTAAATTAAGATATTCACAATAGCGACTAACGATGTTAAAAAATGATAGACCGTATCGTATTTCGCAGTCGTTTGTTTACCACAGCAAACGTTTCGTGTGATTGTGTGCGTGCGCAGGTTTGTAGTGACCACGCATTTTACTTATAATGAAGTTAATACTTTCGATCAAAAGCAATGTTTAGGCTAATAAAAAAAATATTTCAATGCATGCATTATGATAATAACTAGGTTTTCTAATTGGGGTGTCTGAGGATGTGCGTTATTTCCGTTACACGTTGTATATGGATGACATTGCCTGTAGTGTCATATCCGCTCCGCTAGCAATTTCGCTTTGTGAAGAGCTTATTCAGCTTTTCAAGCGAGGCCAAATTGATCTTGTCAAATGGACAAGTAACTCTAAGGAGGTTCTCGCACGCATACCAGATTGTCATAAAGCTTCTCCAGACATTGAGTTTGAGAAGTCTGTACCGCATAAAGTTCTCGGTTTACGCTGGGACAAATCCTGCGATAGTTTTCGGTTTGACGTCTCACCACCGATTGATAAGTGCACTAAATGCACTATGCTGTCCACAGTGGCTCGACTATGGGACATAATGGGTTTTGTGGCTCCCACAATTTTGTACGCCAAGCTCTTGATCAAAGAGCTTTGGCTATCAAAGTGTGAGTGGGATGAAACACCCCCTGACCATATTGTCGCCGCTTGGGGCCAGTTTTGTATTGAGCTTACCGCGCTCAATCAAATTACTACTCCGCGTCATCTTGGGTTGGTAGATGGATGTACCATCAACTTAATAGGTTTCGCTGACGCCAGCGAGCGTGCTTACGGCGGAGTTGTATATCTGCAAGTCCGCATTGGTTCTAACTACTCGGTGTAGTTAGTTTGTGCCAAGTCTAAGGTCTCGCCTATTAATACCATTTCGGTTGCGAGACTGGAGTTGTGTGCGGCCATTCTGCTGTCTCAGTTGCTCCGGAAGGTTCAAGACACAGTTTTGCCCCACTACCCTATCAATAAAATATACACATTTTCTGACTCCAAAGTAGTGCTCGCTGGATTCATTCTTCTCCTCACCGCTGGCAGACTTTTGTCGCCAACCGCGTTAGTAAATTGATTGAACTTGTTCCCGCTACTTGTTTCAATCACGTCGCGGGTTATCGTACTCGTCTTCAGGAAGAACTTTCCATAGATCATATTGACTGGAAGTTTATTCCACCAGCATCACCACATTTCGCTGGATGTTGGGAAAGCATGGTCAAAGTAATTAAAACGCATCTCTTCAAAGTTATAAGTCAACAGATCCTCTCTTACGAAGAGCTTTAACTGTCCTTGCACAAGTCGAGGCACTGATCGACTCGCGTCCGCTCACGGCATTGAGTAGTGACCCTGCAGAACCATCCGTGTTAAGCCCTGCACATTTTCTGAACACAGTGCCATTATCGTCATTTCCGGCTCCTGAAGCAGACTCTTCAAGCTTGCTCCAGAGACATACTCTGCTGGATAAACTCGTGCAGTCGTTCTGGCGGCGCTGGCGTGCGGAATATCTACACCAGCTTCAGGTTAAATCCAAGTGGAATAGTCCTGCATCCCCTATACAGGAGGGTACGTTGGTCGTCATAATACATGATAATGCTCCGCCGCTTTCATGGCCGTTAGCCATCGTAGAGAAACTGCATACTTCCAAGAACGGTACAACTCGCGTTGTTACCGTGAAAAACGCGAAGGGGAGCTACGTGCGCCCTGTTGTACGTCTCTGTCCGCTTCCTACTCAGTGAGATCTAGCCTGAAGTTGGATCTACCTCTTAGTTTAAGTATTTAGTTTGTAGTTTTCGCTGTTATTGCGTTTGTAGTTTTCGCTAAAGTTAATTCAGATTAATTTTATTGTCATATCGCTGTCTTAGCCTATTGATAGGTTATGCGTTAGTACACCCAACATAGCTAAGTTCAATTTTATTTATTTTTTAAAGGCAACCCTTTTGGGTCGGGGGGATATGGCAGCGCCATCTATCCTTTCCATTGCTAGTGAATTATGTCAACGTCAATGGTTCGTCGCTGCTCGGCCAATCCGAGCGATCCTTTTTCATGAATCCCCTCCCAAAACGCCTCGCTATTGGCTGCCCTGCTCAACGGCGACGAAGAAAGAATGGAGACGCTCGAAAAACTCATGACCGCCGCGTTCCGCAATCCGCACCGCTATATATAATTATTACTGCTTAAACCAAAAAACCGAACAATCCCGCTCGCGAGTGAAAGTGATTTGTGTAGTGGGGTAATTCAAGCAGCTTCAGAATTCCCGAAGAAACCAAGAGACTGCCCTTCTGAGAAGAAAAAGACTGCCGATGAGGTGTTGTGGTTAGGAGCCTCTTACCTTGTAAGAGGCTCCTAACCACAACACCTTTTCACTTCCTCACTTCCTAGTCGCCGAAGAACCGCCATCCTACAGTCCACAATATTAATCCTTCTCCAAATCGCCTAGAACCTTCGGTTTCGGTGTAACGCCGAACCAACTATACTAGAATAGAATAAGGATAACACTTCATCTTGACTGATATGACTCGACTGTTCTACGGATGGCGTAGTGTGAGTTCGATCTCTATATGAGACAAGACGATTTCAATATTCGATCCATCCATGGTTTTTGAGATTTGAGATTCGTGTTTGACATATTTTCTATTGAGCTTATGTCAAAAACAAATCTAAAGGCTCAAAAAATGGAAAGATCGGATATTGAATTCCGTAGTAAGTAAGTATCAATGCTATCTTGCTAGAAACAGTCATAAATATATACTACTTTATACTCCACTATTAAGCAGCAGCAAAATAAAATAAAGAAATACAACAAATATTTTCCGTGTAATCAATTACAGTCTGTAGTCAATCATGTGTAATTTCATAAAACAAGGGAACAATATTTCACAGTTAAACAAAATATAACAAAGAGCGGGCTCAACACAATGTTAATTTATTTTACAGTACAGTGTATCAAATTTTTACGTTTCACAAAAGGTCAGAATGCGTCCCAGGGCGCGTTAATTTGCTCGGTGAGCTCTCGCTTCTCTGTTTTGAGCTATCTGTCTCTTTCCTCAGGTCCCGGGGAAACCTGAATTCCTAGTGCACTTATACAACAAAGTTTACGAAATCAGTGCAGGCAATTCTAGACCGTACTGCGGCTATAATAAGCGCCCAGCAAACTATTTCAATCAGCCCTGACCTGTAGCCTGTTGCGCCCTGCGTCATCGAATCCAATCGATATCTACCTACGTGGGCTGCGTTAGGGGATAAATTATTGTAAACGTCACGTGAATATAGGTAGACCAAACTGTAAAAATGAAATATGACGACACTTTATTCAGGTTAAGCTGCAATCTAGAGCGCTACGCGAACTAAAAACAAAATACGTGTTACGTAAATGGTGTAATCTAACTTATTGTAATTGGATAATATTTTTTCATACACGCGTAAATATGTAGGTAATACGTCTTCCAGATGAGTTGGGCCATTTTTGGTTTGATTATGCAATTAAGGAATCCTAATGAATTCTGCGTACCGCTGGGGCAAACCTGTACTTTTTTTAAGATGTCCCAATCTGGTCAGAGAACATCCGTCTAGATCTTCCCCTTCCTCCTGTCCCATTCACACTTGCCTTATATAACTTCTTGGTCAGTCTTTCGTCATCCATCCTCTCTATGTGTCCAAACCATCTTAGTATACCTTTCTCAATGGTTGTCCTAATATTTACGTAGTAAAGCATATCAACTGCAGCCTAAACGGTTATTGGTTTGTTCGTTGACCAGCACACTTTTTACAATTACTATTGTTGTTTTCTCAATGACAGTTCATAAGCTTTGATGTTTTGAAAATGTTAGAAATTATACAAATTTACACAGAAGATTACCTATACAGCCGCTTAGCTACGATAATACATTAGTTCTAGCTGTTTCATCTCTGTTATTTTTCACATCATGACAATTTATATCTATATTTAATGAGTTCAAGTCGAGAAGCCACTCAAAACAAAATTTCATTAGTCGCCAACCATTTCAGTAACATAGCCCAAAAGAAAATGAAATATATCAAGAAATTTGGTGTGTTGAAGCTAGCTACAACTTTCTTTATCGATTACATCCATACGGTATGATTATTTTTGATTTCTAGGTTAATGTCATTACAATTGAGTAGTCCATTAACGTGGTATTTTCATCAGCCTAGTTTATTCTAACCTTGGTCTAGTGATTACTGTGTTATTATTTATACAAAATCATTATCACTGATATGGGCCATTTACGTGATCGAAGTTTGAACCAAACAAAACATTTATAACTACATAATATAAAACAAAGTCTATCTTCAGTCTGTCTGTCCCTATATATGCTTAAATCTTTAAAACTACGCAACGGATTGTAAGCGGTTTTTTTTCTAATAGATAGAGTGATTCAAGAGGAAGCTTGCACCCGTGCGAAGCCGGGGCGGGTCGCTAGTTTGTATTTTTTTTATAGACTCACGCCTGTATCCCCGAAGGGGTAGGCAGTGGTGTAATATTACACCCACATTTCGCCATGAATTTTAGGTCCCACGTAACAGGGGACGAGCCTATTGCCATACCGGGCACATTACCAGACTTCGTGCTGCTACTGAGAATTTCCTAACGGAAAAACCCAACAACACTTTGCCCGACCCGGGAATCGAACCCGAGACCTCCCAATCCCACGCGCACATTTATGCCGCGAGACCAACGAGGCGCTAGTTTGTAATAAAGTAAAAAGTTAGGTTTGAAGTTAGAGTCCTTATTCTACTTGTATAGGAGTATGAGGCAGGTAGAGGAGGTTACTGATACTCTTTCCTAAATAGTCGTACACTTTAAACCACCGCTGTGTTCTTAGACGCTTCCCCTGGCAGTGATATCCAATACTTTACTAGATCCGTGGTATTAAGTGCAAACTGAATTTTCATATAAGTCAAGAACATCATGCCCGGGCTTGTATTTTTTAGTTTTCGCTTTATACCTGCACGATTAAACCCTATACGACTGCCTCGTTGGTCGTGCGGCATAAATGTGCGCGTGGGATCGGATAGGTCCCGGGTTCGATTCCTGGGTCGGGCAGTGTTATTGGGTTTTTCTGTCACGAAATTCTCAGTAGCAGCACGGAGTCTGGAAATGTGCCCGGTACGGCAATAGGCTCGCCCCTTATTACGTGGGACTAAAGTATATCTGGCGTAAAGTGAGTGTAGAAATACACCTCTGCCTACCTCTTCGGGGTTATAGGCGTGAGACTATGTATGTATGTATGTACCTGCACGATTGTAGGTATATTATCACATCTGTATTTTAGTAATTTTATACATCCACTTTTCACCATTACAATTGGCTGGCTGCTTAAATATACTGGGTGTAAGGAACGGCATGGGTAACGCAAAACAAGTACCAGAAAACATCCACAGCCAGTACAGTGTACACTCAAATTATGCCATACAACAACGCGCGAAATAAAAAGCCAATTCAAATAAAGAAAAACGCGAACAGCTCACAAAATCGCAATACAGCTACATAGAAGGCGGAACTACATTGCGAACGCTTGGGTTTATGGCTCGTCGTAAAAGTTCACGCTGGAACGTCAGTGCTTATATTAATCTAGCCTATTTGCTGGGACTGCCACGCTTCATGAACATAGCTAATGTTGTTTCAAAGGACTTTTTGTACAGCCAAAAAGACTTAACATATGTTTTTGAAAAGGAGAATTTCCGTTTATAAGAGACACCTGGCACTGCATGTACTTTACTCTCAAATAAACTGATACAGGTCTAACCCTACTAATATTCGTGTGGTATCTGGTTAGACTAGAAAGCGGACCCAAAGTAAGGAAGTTAGAAGTAAGGCCCAAAGGCGTAGGTAAGTCTCCTATACGACCTGGATAACGCTAACATGAAGATGATGACCTCGCTCTCGATGTAGTGTCTAAGCAGCAGTATTTATTCATAACAATAGAACAAATTTATCTTTGTAAAATTAAGTTAGCACATCGGGGCCTCTGATTTTCTTTGCTTTGACTTGAACAATAATACCTACTTGTTAAGTACAAGTGCCATGATCACGGATGCATAATCTCATCCGTAAACGTGACGCTTGTGCTAGTGCTGAAATGTTGGATGCTTGAAACAAAGGTAAGCTGTACATAGCCAAAAATACTACATAAAACTAATGTTGACGACTGCAAAGGCTTGATTCCAATGCTTGGTACATGTAAAATAATATGGAAACGTGCCCAACGTATAGGTAGTACATTTGTGTCGTATAGGGTAAAGCTAAAACCATTTCGCTCTGTTTACGATAAGAAACAGAAAGATAAATATTTTAATATAACACATGTGTACGTATAGTTTAACGACGTAACATATTAAGAGTATACGTATATTTGGGTTTCGCTTTAAATATAGAGTAGGTTATACATTTTAAATGGTCACATTGTTTGATAGCCTTTTTAACCTTTCAAGCCAATAATGTGGTACACCACTAATACGCGTATAAAACTGAACAATATAGAGAACGAAATTCTTTGTGAAATATTCAATGGTACCGCAACATAAATTCCCTGGACGTACATTGAAAATTGACCAATGAAACCTACCGAGAACAAAGAATATAAATTTATTACAAAATCATAACTTTTTGACAGTTACAGTGCTTTTAATAGGGATGAGAACCGCTTGCATTATTTATTGCAAATGAGTTGTAATGTTACGACTATTAAATGCATTTAATGTTGAAAAGAAATGAATAGAAAACACTGTAGCAAACTAATCATAATACTGTTGATCTACTTATGTTGCAGTACTATTTAGAATTAATACTTTTATTTATGTCAACCGAGGTGGTCAGGGATTATTCCTTGATATAGTTATATTTCCAATGCATGTCATGAAAATCCAAACGATACGAAATTTAATGTACTAATATATACGTTTAAATAATATAGCAAAAAACCCGCTATATTTTATACATATTATGGCTCCTAAAAGATATCTCTTAAATGTTTGTTTATATACCAACAGACTGCCATGCAGAGGGTATCGGGTTCGAATCCACGGCGCGCACCAATGACTTTTCGGCGTTATCTGCGTATTGAATTGTTAATTATCGCTTATCCCGTGCCTCGGAGAGCACGTTAAGCCGTCGGTCCCGGTTGTCATGAAGATCTTTGACAATCGTTACCGGGCGTCAGTACCTTCTCAATAAACTGACACTAGTCTAAACCATGGAACATCGCTATCCCTTCGGGTTGCGGAGGTCAGACAGGCAGTCGCTCCGTGGAAAAGCTAATATTCAGCCAAATCCGGTTAGACTAGAAAGCGGAACCCAGATTGAAGCTGGGATAACGCTAAGAGGATGATGACTAAGAGGTTTGTTTATGGTGTTGGTGTTCATTTGCCATTAGCATGAAACTATATGGGAGACAAGACTGCTGCTGTTTAAAAATAAGGATTTAAAATACTTCCAAACAGAATACCTAACAAATTTTTTCTTATGCTAAAAAGTAATCTAGACCAAAGATATCTTATTGCTATACAAGCACTACGTATACAACTCAAGACTTAGCTCTAGACTTAGACCTTTTAATGAAATTTTCTAAAGAACGTCATCAATATATTTACTTTCAACATTTATGGACACAAACTTCACAAGGCAGACAGACTTTCTCTATAGTTTTGACCTCAAATAAATTATTGAACTTTGACATTGAAATTAATAATACAATACAGAATGTGATTAATTGGCTCGATAACAATAATTTCACTGCAAATGTATCCAAAACGAATTTAATCGCAATGTCTGGGTAAAGGAAACACTTCCCAGCCCCTTAACATAAATTATAAAGGCAATAAAATAAAAGAAGTCGATAGTGTAAAATTTTTAGGTATAACGGTAGATCGATTCTGCGACTGGAAGCTACATATCGAACAAGTATGCAATAGAATAAATAGTTTTGTATACGTCTTATCAAGGCTCCGAAAAACTACGTCACTACAAACCTTGTTAATGGCATATCACGGTTACGTCAGTTCTGTTCTGAGATATGGTATATTGCTATGGGGTAATTCTACAAATGTTAACAAAGCTTTCTTGTTGCAAAAGAGATGCGTGAGGGCAATTACGGGCACACCTCCGTATATATCATGTAGACCGTTGTTTAAAAAACTTGAAATAATGACTCATTCATGTATGTACATTTTTGAGATTGGTATATTTGTGAAAACAAACCGCAGATCTTTACATGTGCTAAATATGCGTTTCTCCGAAACACAAGGCATGGCGATAGACTTGTATTAAATCATATACCAAGAACCACGCTGTTTCAAAAAAGCGCATACGCAATGTGTGTCAAAGTGAATAATGCCCTGCCACAAAATATCAAAGAGCTGCCAGTAAGTAGGTTCAAAAACAGATTAAGATTATGGCTCTTAGAAAAATCTTTTTATTCAATTAATGACTTATTTCATCAATAAATTTTTAAGTATGTAATTATTCTGTTGACATCAAATGTTTAATGTATATTTCTTATTGTTATTATTACCATTTTAACATTTTATTTTGACATTATTATTGTATCACAAATTTTCACATGCTGTTCTAACAGTAAAATAGATGAAACTAACATAGAATAAGACCATTAATGTACTCTATTTAATGTGGAATAAATGAATCTTGAATCTTGAAAAAGTAAGAATGTTATACTTGTATACCTAATAACTTTTGAACTTGTACGGAATACAATAATTACATATGTATATCTACTGTATTTATTCCACGTTTTTACATAAAGCCCACAAAGTTTGACATAACACTAGAGGACGCCATCAGCTACACCTGCAATTTTTTTAAATTTACCCGTTTTGGCCGCTCCCGTGGGAATATCGGGAAATCCCTTCTTAGTGCACCCCTACGGTCCCCAAGGAACATACATGCCATATTTCAGCTTCCTGCGCCCAATAGTTTCGGCTGTAGCGTGTCTGTCAGTCAGTCAGTAACGCAAGGATTTTATATATTAAGATAATATAACCTACGTTACCGAGCTCCGTAAACAAAGACAGTATATAAAAGTGGAGAGAGATCAGTTTACGGTACCTTGATGCTGTTAGAATTTGATTCCTCAAGCGAACATAGATTTAGGTATGTTCGTTCGATAGAAGGTAGGCGTAGTTAATAAGTTTCTTTTTAAAAAGGTTTTTTTTTTAAATTTATATACGGTCATTACAGTAGCCATCGGCCCTTTGTCGCTTTTAAAAACATTTTAAAATATAAGCCGATTTATAAAAGGTTATTACACTAAACCGTAATAGACGAATATTAAAGCTTACTCAAATAAAGCTACTTAAACAAATTATGTAAATGTGACGTTCTCTGACCAGATTGGGACATCTTAAAAAAAGTACAGGTTAGAAATACCCTTAACCAAAGACCATGCATGAGAAATTTGATGGGAGTGAATGAAGCAAGAGAGATAACTAACATCACCTCAAGACGCTCGCGGTCTCTGATATACCTACGTTGGATTTGTGCATGATACTTCGAGGGCCAAGGCGCCTACAGGCGTTCTACAAAACAATATATACTAAATAATAATAAATGTAAGTAGAACATGCGATACATTCCAAAATTGCTAATACCATTGAATTTTGTGTCCTTCGGATAGGCTTTCATTAATAGCACGCAAAAATCAAATTTGAAACCAGACAGCCGAGAGAGATTAACGAATTCCATATCCTTTATAACCTTAACAAATAAATGGTCGAAAATTATACAAAATAAATTAACCTTTCACACAAAATCCTAATCGTATTTTACGGTTCATAGTTTGAGAATTTAATAACGCTAAAGTAGACTGTATATATCAAAACTAAGTCAAACCTTTAAAGTTGATTGCATATTAAGATGTATGACTGCCATTACTCAAGCGGGGGTTATAAGTTATTTAATCGTGAGGAGATAACCTATCGATTTGAATATGTTGATGTTACACTTGAAACTGGGGCAGTGGATTTGAGTCCTTGGAGAACTGTGATGATTGATGATTCAAATGGCTTACATGAAGATTCGTCATAGCAACGGTATAGCTCTCGTGCGCTAGGATTCTTTTTAACCACTGGTAAATCAAAATGTTTGTTTCTCAGTGAAATAATCCAAGTAAATAAAAATAAAATTATGATTACAGGAAGTTATATATGTGTCCTGAAATAGCAATATTTTTCTACAGTTATATGTATAATTGCTATAGAGATTTCAACAATTATTATCGAGCTCAAATAATGATCCCAATCATAAGCATAGTCACTCAAGAAAACGAAGGTAAACTCTATCGACATCATCAATATCCTATATATATCTGTTTATATAAAATTAAATATGTCACAGACTGACCGACGGGCAACGCACTGCTGAAACAACTGGGCGCAAGAAGCACAAAATTTCTGAAAGAATCGGTTAAATAACCTTCTGCATACAACGTGAATAAAAATCCTTACCCGTACAGCGTGGGGTAAAAATAACCCCTAAGTAAATATCAATGTAAGGGTATTATTTAAATACATCAGCGTACATAGGGTTTCTGGCTTAATAAGTTATAAAATTATAATTAAAACTCATCATAATTTAGAAAATAAACATTAGTCATAAAAAACAAACACGAAATGGCAAAGTACCCCCAAAAATCAACGAATTTTCTTAAACCTAAAAATAATAACGTGGGCTTTTGTGTTTTTAGGAACTTTTAGTCTACCTATAAAATAAAACTAGACATATTGAACATTGTAAAAAAAATATAGAAATAACGAAGATTGTCTATTCTAGCGAATTCATTCCTTATCTAAATCAGTACAATTTTGGCTCATCAGATTTGTGTGCTCCTTACATTACGTACAATTTCTTCCTATCTTTATTTCTTGGACAAAAAGAATATCTTCGCAATTTCCTTGGTTGCTTTCGTGGCGGATCTGAAACCTCTTCATCCAAAAAGACTTCTGATATCTCAGAAACATGAGGATTATCTTTCCTTTGTCAATGATTATATGATAGATTTTCTTCAAGTAAAACCGCCGCAATATCATCATCTCGTATGCTATTTACCATCTTAATTAAACTATATCTGTAACAGAAAATAAACTACATATATATAATCAAATTATATTGAAAATAACAAAAAACGTTAGAAACCATACATACCTTTTCAGCACCGTCCCATAAAACGTGGGGTTAAAAACACCCAGGGCTCGCTTTACGCAAGTGCACAAGCGAGCACGATCCGTGCAGTACTTTTCCAAAGACAAGAGTCGATGTGGCAACGTTTAACGCCCAGTTACTAGGAATTTTAATGTTATTGCTCGATTATTACTCATAACTTGAAGAAGTATTTTTCTCGTGCTGGGGTTAAAAATACCCCACCTTGTATGCCGAAGGGTAAAATAAAATGTATAGGCGTAGCTACACGCATCCTCTTGTATTTTATCCGGGTTCTTTTATTCAATAGGCTATAATATATATAGATAGATGTGATCTTTTCCAATGAATGTAAGGTCAAACAAAAGGTTTAAATAAGTGCAAAAGGGTTTACTTGTTATCTCTTAAAAGAATTTTCCGATAATTCATAAATTATTAAAAGGACACAAATAGATTCTCTTACTGACCTCATTAGGCTAATCTACCTATGTAAGCTTGACATATAAATTGTACCTAAATATAAAACAGCAAAGCCTATAAAATCATAGTGCCTAATGTACATCTGAGTAATATACGAGCGTACCCAACCGACGCTAATATGTATTTTTTATGTGGTTTTAATTAAATAAATATATTTTTTATTTATATTTGATAACAAAGCTGCGTATGTATGCGATGGGCCGAAGAAACATACATTAGTGCACGCATACCGTAAAAAATATGAAGATAAAGAATTTAAGGCTTTCTTTCAGAATACAATTAATATACGTGGTGACTAAAACGGAGATCAGTGGTACTCCAGATTTCCATAGAACTGTCAGAACAGAATAGTATTTACGGAACCCGCATCAGCATTATGATGCCATACTCTGGTATCTTGACATGGAGCTGATTGGAGGACTTGGCGATATAGCTTATTTTGAAAGACATAGTCTGTGTTGAATTTAATTAGTTACGCTTTATTGTGTACTGAGTCTATAATATTTTAGCACAAATACTACACGTTCTTTTTTTGTCAATAAAATTCATACGAAGCGGTATGATGGCAAGAATTCAGTGAAGTCTCCTCAACTAGCTGATCGTCAAACTAAGGGCTACTGAGGCAGTATTTTCACGAGCCGCCGCTTTATATCCAAAGTTAAAATGGTAAGAAAATATGTATGCTCTCATGACTGCCAAAATTATGTTGATTCTGCCTGTGTGTTATTAAATAACTGAAATCTGATTCAATGTTAGGCCACTAACTAGAAAACTGTCTGCGATATATTGAGTAAAGAATAAGAAATATAAAATACGGAGAAACATAGACCACTACATAAAATGAAAATTTACTTTTAGGATTATTGGAATCACTTTGCATGAAGCCTACCACTTACATTATTATGCTCCTTTAATGCTTCTTAATATTTATTTTATGAACCAATTTGTTATGATTAATGGTGCGTTGTAAAGTACAGCCCATGCCGTACAAGTCCGCTGATAAATCCGCGCGCGCATAAAAATGCACGCTTTTGTAGGACACAGCGTGGTATGCCTTTGTTGGAACCAAACATATTGCTTTTTCCGCTGATGTTTTAATAGAGACAAACTACAAAAGTTAACTACATACCTGACTACATGAGCCGCGAGTTGCGTTGTTTGCCCACGTATCCATGCGCGCATGTTCACGTACGGATTTGTATTACGCAACGTGGCGCTTACGTGTTGTCGAAAGACGAACACCGCGAGTTGCAAGTTGAGTCAACACACATACTATGCTAACTCCTCCTTCTTCTTCTTCTTCTGACTGGCGATTATTAATCCCGGTCTATACCAGGGTCCGCCTTCCTACTCAAATCTCTCCATTTTGCCCGGTCTTCTACATCCTCCAAAGTCAATCCGTTGGCTACTATAATAGATATGTCTGCTACCTATATATCAGTAAGAACTTCAATGCAATGCCACTAACTATTTAAGCTTTGAGCCATATTGCGCGTCATGCTAGTCTGCCAACACATACGCACATACACACACGTTTTCGGCTTTCTACGGCGCTGCGTGACGTGGGTTCCATGATATCGAATCCTATGGATTAGTACGCATGTGAATAGGCCTTAATAAGGGCGCTACTCTGCACATGCGAGTCGCAAGCCATACCATACACACGGATATTTGTCATTGTGGCCATTGTCTTTTACAAATTTACGGCAAAATCTCCTGTACAACAAGGCGGATTGTACACATAAATGAGTGGAGGCCTTTAAGATGATATTTTAATGCATTACTTAAATTAACTGGTAGGAATGAACAAAATTAAAGGTAAAACGGTTGGATCATGGGCCGTGTAAATAATAGCTTCTGCGCACATTAATCCTGGTTTATTGTGTAATTGTTTGCGCGCCGTGATGCTAGGTATGTTTTATTTCATTATGTACAAGGATGTATGTGTACCTAAATGAAGCTTTGAGGTGGCGTTGAAATCATTTGATGTAGTGTAAAGCAAAATAAAAGAAAAACATTATTATTAGTACGTACATGCAGCCTTCACTCTATTGGCAAAATATATTTCCTATACATTGATATAGTAACTACTTTCTATAGATTACTATATGTTAAATTCATAGCAACGATTATAACATCCAAATCTGATTATAAACCTCGTCAATGTACGTATTTTCCATTGACTACTAGATACATCTCACAGCAATCTCAATGCAATTATGTACTTGACTTTTTCAATATAAAATATACATATCTATAGCAATCGCAAAGAAAGCTGAGGGTGGCAGCTCTCAACCTTGTAAGCACCCTAACGGATATCGCACTTGGTAGGTACGTACAAAGTTAAAGGGATAAAACTTTACGGAGTCGAGGGGCCACTCATCCAAACGCTGTCATCAGGTATAGGGATTCCGATCCTAATCAGCTGCGGAACTCGGCCTAATCCTTCATCGAACTTTTTGACGAGGGACAGCCGGGCAATTTCCAATAAGGAAAAAACTTTAGGATACGACGAGTCAAATCTTTTTTTGTTTGTAATCAGTCACGTGTGAGTTAAAGGATTCCTTCGAAGTTGTTCTACAGTCATGGCGCCTTTGTGCTGATTCGAAAATGGAATTACCTAAGCTTTGTTTTTCGAAGTTGAATCTTTGAATTGAAGGCTTTTGGTATGGCCCCAAATTTCACTTGTTACAAGCTGAAAGCGAAACAAATATTTTGCTACAAGAATATTAAACAAAATTAATCCAATATTATAATAAGTATTTATTACTACTTTTAATAACCCTACAAGTCTTTGCAATACAAATAATAGAACAAAGGAACCTGTCAATGAAAGTTGTGAGTAACAAAAGGAACATAAATTGAAGGCCTCTACAAGAAAACTCTCTAACCGAGCGTCTAGGAGAAATTTCTAACCTATTTTCATATTTGCCATATCTTTTAATAGGAAATGAATGAGTCTTGCTTCAAAATAGAACGATATAATTAATAGACATTTCATTTTCTATCTTATTAATAAACCTAATAAACGTTAAAGTTTGTAGTAATGTATTTCTTTAGAATATCACATAACATGACTGCCTCCGTGGTCCAGTGGATAGCGTAAGCGTATGCTGATCGGAGGTCCCGGGTTCGATTCCCGGGTCGGGCAAATGTGTTACTGGGTTTTTTCGAATTCTCAGTAGCAGCACAAAGTCTGGTGATGTGCCCGGTGACGGTAATACATTATACGGTGATACATTAACCGTACCAATAAACCTACATGAAACCAAACGTGCTCAAACGTTCCATAACCCCCATTACAAAATTTATATACGCGAGACAAAACCACGAATGTCCATAACCCAGTTTCGTTCAAGTTATTCTAAAACATTACAAACACAAATGTGGGTTATGAATCCTGCCTTTACCACAGTTTCGGTACACACGTCCTCGCATCCACCGATAAATAACATCTGGTGTTCGCGCAACTTCGCAAACGTCGTACCGAAAACAATTTTATGTCGGTCGGTAGATTTCGATTATCGCATGATATATTATCATAAGCTTTTTATTGTCTTTTTATATGCTTCGCATAATTTACTTTAAGTTTTAGTTCCTACGGGAAATTACGAATTTTACACGCAATAAGCAACAGGCAACTTAATTGAGGCTGTGTATTTTTTGCACCCGTTTATTTGTAGCAAAAAGTGTTTTATAAAGTATAAAACCTAGTTTGTTATCAGTTTTCGGTGGTGGAAAAGTGTGTGAATATTTAATACTGAAAAAATGTAATCAGGCTAAAAATTTTACGTCATAAAATTTTGCTACGCGGTATAAAATGCAGCATCATGTTTAGTCTATGTTTATTAAGTTAGTAATATACATTTTGGTGCTAAAGTTGCAAAGCTCTCCATAGGTGGTAGCTATACAATACAGTTTTAGTAAAACTGATAAAAAAACTACTTCAATAATGTAGATGTTCTCTTATTCGTGTAATGTAACGGTAGAAAAGGGGCTCATTCTTAGAACTTGGCATACATACGCTTTATTGCAGCGCAACCACTAAGCAAGAAACCAAAGAATTATATAAGTTCATTGGGGTTACCTATGAGAATTAAGGCACAGAGGCCTCTTTTGAGCTCCTATTGTTGCCTTATAGAAACTGAGGAGTATCTCTAGTACAATAATAGTAACTTAAGATCTTGATTACTGCAGTTACAGTTACAGTTTTCGAGTGCGTCAGACTTATAAGCCGATTAAATCATTATTTTAAGTCATTGATTCGTATTGTAATGATTGCAGATGTAAGTACAAATGTGTTCTAAAGAATTTAAGCTTGATTTGTATTTATAGCTTACTGCAATCCCAGTGACATCCAAGGCTCTGGAGTTATTTGCTTTCTAGGCTACCCAGATTGGACACAATATTATTATTGCCACTGAACGAACACTGTCTGACATTTGCCTTAGTCTAGTCATGATCCTCTGAGCTTTATCCCAGTTTTAGAGTCCAACCAGATTTTAATTAATATTAGCTTTTTCATAGATCGACTACCTGACTTAACGCCGCAACTCAAAGAGATAGCAATATTCCATGGTTTAGACCAGCGCCAGTTCATTTAGAGATACTGACTCCTCATAACGATTGTCAAAGATCTTCATGACAGCCGGAACCAACAACCCAACGTACTCCCATAGCTCCGAGCACGTGATAACTTACAATTTAAACAAACACGATATTATATAGTGATACAAACATGCTATAAAAAATATAATAATATATATATCCAATATAATAAGGTTATTGTACACTTCTACTGTTATTGTTGTGCAATCCCCTCATCCAGTTTGGCCCAATGGCTTGAGTCTAAATTTGTCAATACATACAATTGTGAGGTGACGGGTTTATTACCTGTATGTGGCTATAAGATACTTGATTTAACCCGGAAACCTCTAACAAAGACAGAGAGTTTGAGAATTTCTTACTTATTAACTATTTTCTTCAGCAAAAAAAAATAATTATTTATTTTTGTTATACAACATATTTTACTCATGTTTTATTTCCTTAAAAGTGACTTATTGCGTAAACACTTATTTTAATGTTAGCAGAACTTTGTCCCTCGTCAACCAGAATTTATTTATTAAACCACACTTATTATACTCACTGGTAATAACAGAAGGTTACATTCGATCCTACGAGTAATATAATGCAATGCATTGACCAATTTGATATAACCGTCCCAGTGGTATGTCAACCGGAGGAATGCACTTCCAATCTTAAAAATCCTAGACAATATTTAAAAATTATACAACAAAATATACGCAGCTTGAATTGTAACTTTAATGAATTACAAGTACTTCTTAAAAGATTCGAGTTAACATGTGACATTATTGTCCTATCCGAATGTTGGCTATCACGTGTGGTCAACTTACCATTGCTTCAGGGATATAACTCATATAAAACCAACGACAGTTACAATCAGAATGATGGCGTGGTTGTTTACACAAATACCAACTTAGACTGCATTGTTGAGGAACCTTCCCTATCAGAAGCAAATTGTCTAACAATTAAGATAAAACGTGACACGGTACTGATTGCAATCTATAGGCCACCAAGCTTTAGATCACTTGATAACTTTCTTAACTCATTACATATTTTATTGGAAGGCTTGTCTTCCTTCAAAAATATTATTATAGTCGGTGATATAAATATTGACCTTATAGGAACTTCTAACGAGACTCTTGCGTATTTGGAAACAATTGGCTTTCACGGGCTTTTGCCGGCAATTGCCACCGAGACTAGAGGTAAAGCATGCTTGGATCATGTGATAGTTAAAACAAAACAAACCGCCATGACCTTTTCTCTAGGTACTAGTATTACCGACCACGCAGCAGTCCTTTTTTGTTTACAAACTGTCACCATGAAGGATACACTTTTAAAGTACAAAATTAACAACAAGTTGGATATAAATAAAATTGTATAAGAATGTAATGGTTATAACTTTGACACGGTACTTCAGGAAACTAACTTAAATATTGCCACTAACAACTTTATAAATATTATTCAAAATTTAATTGCTAACAACTCTATAAAGCGAATAATTCCTAGAAGCAGATTTATAATTAAGCCATGGATAACGATCGGTATGCTCCGCAATAGAGATAAAATGCACCAAAAATTAAAAGCAAATACAAATAATACTATTCTTAAAATAACATATACAAGATATCGAAATCATTGCAACAATTTATTAAAAAAACTAAAAAAGCAGTATGAGCGAGAGCAATTAATAGCTTCAAAAAAGAATTCAAAGAAACTGTGGAGTACTATCAAAACAATCACCAATAATACTAACCAAAAACTATTGCCGACGCAACTACTCTCAACTGATGGTGATCCCCAAAATGCAATCAATAGCATCAATGCGTATTTCGCTAACATTGGTAGGACGCTGTCAGATAGAATCCCCTCAGATTTGCCAGGCCCTAATACTGATATTGAGCCACCGCTGAACTCCTTTGTCCTGCTGCCTACTGATGAGGAAGAAGTTAAAAGAACTATCCTATCACTTAAAGGAGGCTGTTCTCCTGGATGGGATCAAATTAGTGCTGACGTCCTGAAACACGTAGCTCAATCAATAGCACCAGTTCTGACTGATTTGATAAACCGCTGCTTCGATAGCGGCGTATTTCCTGACGCATTAAAAAAGGCTGTGGTACACCCCATACATAAGGCCGGGGACAGAGGCAGTGTTGGTAACTACAGACCGATTGCAATTTTGACAACACTCTCCAAGCTTTTTGAACGCATAATCAACAACAGACTAACCAAATACCTAAAAGAATACAATTTACTCTCTAAAGCCCAATATGGTTTAGGCCCAGACTCTCTACTGATTATGCTGTTCATGAACTTGTCAACTTCTTGTGTAATAAATTAGATGGAAAACATAAATGCTTAACTATATTTCTTGACCTCGCTAAAGCCTTTGACACTGTCTCTGTTCCCCACCTGGTGCAAAAACTGGAAAAACACGGTATTAGAGGTACCTCATTGAAATTACTGTCAGATTACCTCCAGGGCAGAACCCAAAGAGTAAAAATTGGAGATCACCACAGTGATGACTTACCTGTCGAGTTCGGAGTTCCACAGGGCAGTATTTTGGGACCTACGCTCTTTTTGTGCTACATAAACGAGCTCTGTTCCTTTAATTTATAAAATTGTCGCATATTTGCATATGCAGATGACACTGCAGTAACTTTTTTTGCAGACTCGTATCGTTATACGAGTCTGCAAAAAAAGTTACTGCCTTTTTCGTTATCTTTTCTATCAGGCACAGGCTAGCTTCAATACTATCTGCCATTGGCTTTCCTCAAATTCTCTTACTTTAAACGAGGATAAGATGAAATTCATCGTGTTCTCAATAAAAAATAACATTGAAGCTAATAGTTATTCTCTACGAGCACATAAGTGTAATTTTCCTCCGATGCAAAATTGTAACTGCCCCGTTATTAGCTCCACTCAGACATTAAAATACTTAGGAATCGAAATAGATGCAAAATTAACATTTGAATACCATATCCAATCACTATCTAAAAGGTTGCGTAAACTAACCTACATTTTTAAAGAACTTCACGATGTAGCAGATAAACAAACAATAAAAATGGTTTATGAGGCCTTGGTGCAGTCCATTATAAGCTACTGCATTACTTCCTGGGGTGGAGCATGCAAAACAAAAATGATTACAAATGAAAGAGCTCAGAGGTTAATTTTAAAAGTCTGCTTATCAAAACCTCGTTTATTCCCAACACCAAAACTGTATGAAGAATCTCAAGTACTGACTGTTCGCCAACTATATGTCATGCAAACAGTTCTTCGTAAGTTTGCCGATGTCTCTGTCGAAAAAAGAGAAAGTATGGCAAACTCTAGAAGGAAATACGCCATATGTATCCCAGCCTCTGTAAATACCTCTTTTGCACAAAGATCATACCAATTTAGAGGAGCAATGCTGTTTAATAGAATAAATAAATTAATATCTATAGCAGATTGTAGTAAGAGTGAATGCAAAACTAAAGTTTACAAATGGTTATTAAAACTAGACTATAATGAAACTGAGAACCTCTTTACTGTAATGGTGTAAGGTGTCTATAATTATATTTATAGTAATTACATTTATAATAATACAAATATACATATGTATTTATTATCTTTATAGTATCTAAACAGACATTCACTTCACAAGCAAACACACACACACACACACACACACACACACACACACACACAACTGTTGACAATGTGTAAATAGAACTAAAAGGGGGGCCTGGAGTTCTAAAATACAGGCCTAGGCTTAGTTTAGACTCCAGATCTCCCACAAATTACAATTTCCCATCCCCGTCAACTGTATCCCTTACAAATAAACCTAGTTATGTAACGAGTGTAATTTGTGGAGATAAATAAATGCTATTATTATTATTATTATTATGTATACACAACATATCATAGAAACTCCCATACAAAAACAATTAATTTTGAAACGAAGAAGATTTCAACTAAA
Organism: Euclidia mi; assembly: GCA_944739405.2. Lineage (NCBI taxonomy): Eukaryota > Metazoa > Arthropoda > Insecta > Lepidoptera > Erebidae > Euclidia > Euclidia mi. Next base: position 15,198,700 of record OX123198.2, on the reverse strand, counting down.
ATTTACGACCAAAGTCAAGGATAAAGAAGAAGGGAATTTCTTTACGTGAAAATAATTTTGGCTATAATGAATTATTATAGCCTCAATGCGCTATTTAAGGCTTTAATATAACTTTATTAATCTGTAGCGCCTCAGGGTTCTTTCTAGTAGGCCTCTGTAAGGATTTTATAGAAATTCATTATGAATAAAATGTTGAAAGTTTATCACCTCATTTATTTTTATTATTTTCGCGGCGTATTCTAAGAAATAATGTTGTCTTCGTGTTCAGGAGACTAGTGAAATGATTAAGTACCTAATTATCTTTTGGGCCCGAAAAACAAGTTTAAAAGCATGGAAAAGCTTTTAGTACTTATAGTCCCCGATAAAATACAGACGGACAAGCAGACTGATATGACGAAACTATAAGAATACCTTGTAGATTGCTATGGCACCCTAAACCAAATGTGTTGTTATTTTAACACACATATTAGATTTTAACAAATTCTACATTATGTACGCTATAATAAAATAAAAAAACGACCTGTGAAATATTCAGATCATTAGATACTTAATAAACTATAGGTATTATATTTTATTATGTATGTATATTTTGAGACAAGAGTCTCAAAACCAAAACGCTGAATTAGTTAAATGGAAAATCTACAAATGAATATTTTATGGTAATTAATATGTGGCATTTGTATTGCAAATAAGGTTACTTTTCGGCAATAAATTACTAACAATAAAGCATTTTTTGTTTTACGTAATAGCTATTATAAATTCTTAATGACAATTTAAATTAGACTCTTTGTGGTTAGGTATTTTAGCATATTATTAGATTTTGACCTTTAACGTAAGGATTACTTGGATAAAGATAAAATTTAATTGAATGACACTCAGGACGGGTGATGGATTTTGATATTTGGTTAGAGTAAACAGTTTGAAAAAGAGTTGAATGCATGTCGGTCATTAAGGTGTAGGTCAGAAGCCTTTAGTAGCACCTACCATAATATCACGCGGTACACGTCTACTGTTGAACATAGGCCTTCCTAAAGCTCTCAACATAGACCAATATTGAGCCGCCCGCATCTATCCGCTGCCCGCGAAGAATAGTAGAGTTTGTCTATTTGTTTGTTTGGTTGCTGATACTTAGCAGTACTTGAAACAAAGGCACAGTTTAAATATCCCCAATGACAATTAAAAATACATATATATATATATATATATATATATATATATATATATATATATATATATATATATATATATATAATATTTCGCCTGAATTTTAGGACAGATACATTAAACTCATTAAAGCCTGTGACTATGTACCTACGAGTATGCGACGAAATTACTAAACCGAAGCTGTCTACGTGGAATGGATGATATAATATTCCTACACACTTAGTTCAATATAAATTTGGCTAAGAACAAAGAGGAGTTTATTCGTTATAATACAATGCCTACCCGCTGGAGGTAAAAGTATTTAAGGGGCTTATCTTTCCACCTGAGTTATATTATTTGACGGCAAGTTATGCGAGGTACTTTGTTTTCTTATTTAATTAGGAATTTATTTTGCCTTCAGTGGAAATCTTAAAGGCATTTGCAATTACCTGAATACAGCATAATCCTGGCACGATATACAGAATGTGATTGCGCAGATAACTAGTATTTTTATTAGAGTGTTCAGTGCTTTTGATATTTAAAGCTATGAGATTAGGATTTTAATGAGGAAGGAATCCTTAGAAGGAAGCCTTAGAATTTGTATATATTGAACAGTTGCCTTGTTTATATTGTAACGAAAGTTTTATTTTATGTCTTGAGGTTGTAACGTGTTAGAGGCAAGTATTTTGACTACCACGCCTCCAAATTGGCAGATTTCACCCATTTGAAGATTATTCTGAAAACTTAGACATGCAGGGTTCCTCGCGAGGTGTTACTTCACAAATAAAAAAGTGCTTTTAACTTCGAAATGACAGTGATACACCTCGCAGGTTTGACTCGTAGCTCGTAGCACTCCACGTAGCAGACTCTACGACACACAACTAAGCTATCGCTGCCTTTTTTACAAAATTACTACTAAAAAACCATCCGGACATAAAATTGGCCGTGATAAAATCCTCAAAAGTAGTTTAATTTAAACGGAAACTTATACTCTGTAACCTTTTCAAACAAATTGAAAATGTACACCGTTAACTTAAAGTTCAAAATAGCGCGTAACTTTAGTAGCACCGTCTTCGTAGCCGATACTAGGAATATTTACGGGTAGAAAACGTCGCTGAGGGGTTAAATTAGGAGGGATATAGGTCAAGGCCGGGTTTGGGAAAGTTGAATAACGTTATAGTATAAAGGTTAAAGCTGTTACCGTGCTCCTATTATAGGCAATCTAATTGTGTGGAATTTTGTATTAAGGACGATCGATGTTGTTCAAGGGGTAATCTTTTTTTTCGTTTGTGTAATCAAATGCAGGTGATAAAGGTGACCGCTAAAATAAGGATCATTCAACAAGGGCAAGAAGGTCAAATAAAACTTCACCTTACATTACCTTAAGGAGTTAGCTCTTAGAAATAAATCTAGATGATCTATGTCATAGTTAGGTATGACATAGATCGTCTGAATTTATTTCAAAGGTTGCAGCCATTTTCATCGACGAGATTTGAAAGGCGATCAGGAAACATTTTGTATTAGTCGTATCGGCAAATCGTGACATCTATTTATCAATACCAGGGTTGATAAAGCACAATTTCATTAGAAAAATGTGGTATGAAAACGTTCTTAATGCGTAACTTGTACTATATTTGGAAGATTAAAAAAATAAATGCAGTCCGTAACTACAAATATCCTTATTGAGTGCAGAACTCAATTTAATCTTCTAAATAAAATTTGCAACAAACTTACATTTTGTAAGTATAATTTCGTACAGTTACAGTACTTAGAGTTCGAAATTTTTATTACTCTCTTAGTTTGTGCAAACACTCATTACTCCTTAAACTGAAAGTAGGTTAGCAGTATGAATTAAGTTTTGCTCCAGATAATTGCTAATGGGACACTTTATTACAGTTCTTTTACTTCAATAACTCCGCATAGAGGTTTAAAGTTTAACGTTTAACGCTGATGAAAAAGATAGTGCCTATGGCAAAAAATTTGTACCTTTAGCTCCTAGTTTTACAATCAAGCTGTAAAGTCCTGTGATGTCTGAGATACTAATATTTTATCATACATACATACATAGACTCACGCCTGTTTCCCCGAAGGGGTAGGCAGAGGCATATTAATCGCCCACTTTTCGCCAGTGTTTTGATCCCACGTAATAGGTAGCGAGCCTATTGCCGCTTATCGGGATATTTTATTAGATGTAATTTTTTTTTATAAAGCCATTTATTAATTTTCATATAATTATGATGCTTATCATTGTTATCCAAAAGGTACACTTCGATTGTTTAATTAAGTATACTGCATAATATCAAAAACATAAAATAAAATAGTATAGAATATGTGAGCTATTACGCTAACTTACGTGCTATTCAGTTGAAATCGGGCACTCGCGGGACATCAAAGCTTTCAAAAATTGTCTGAAATCTCAAATGTTCAACGTACAGGAAGTTTGCCCCGAGGAATTGCTCTCCGAGTTTGCTATCCCATATAAGCTTACTTGATCTTGAGTCACGAGTCATAAATACGGTTTACTAAATAAAAGTACTTATATCATTGTGACGTGAGGATTAGTGTGCGTGTTTATAAATCTTGTAGAGATTATGGATGTTTGAGTTCAGTTAGGAGACCGTAGGATGTACCAGTACCTATTTTAAATGTAAGTTGACATTATCTCACTTCAATTTACAATAAGTAACTAGACTTGGTATCATATCTCAAGATTATGGCGATGACCCTATGGCGTAGCGGGAGTGTAAACGACTGCCACGTCGAAGGTCGCGGGTTCGTTTCCCGCTCAAGTCAAACATTTGTGTGCATAAACATGGATGTTTGTCTTGGTCTGGGTGCTTCTATGTATAATATGTATGTATTTACAAAAAAAAGGATATAAGTATGTTTATCCATTGTCTAGTACCCATAGTACAAGCTTCTGCTTAGTTTGGGACTAGATGGTGTCGTTTGAATGTGGTAGAATATTATTACTATTACTAATATATAATCATATCAATAGATTTTAAAGAAGCAGGCGCCACTTGTTGACTTTGTTGACTCATGCTTAAATTAATCAAAAATTTTCTAAAACCTTATTAAATTGATTGAACACTGAATAATTTCTGTAACCTGTTTTTGTTTAAATATAATTTTACAAAAACCATTTAACAAAGATGCGTCTTTCTGTTGAAGATCTCTGTATTAAAAAATATTTTTGTCTTAGGGCGGTTTCAGATTAGCGTATTTTTCTGCGCGTATACGGTCGTTTCAGCATACGCGCTTACACGAGCGCTACATTACGCGCTTCAAAAAACCAGACTCACGTAAACGGGCGTGTTCGCTCGAAACGGTAGCGACGTCTTGTCAGTGTAAACATGGATTCTGACGGCTCGTGGTTATACGAACTTAGAAACGCGTCAACGCTCGTATGAGTTGCGCGTGTGCCCAAAGGTATGGGCATACGCGCCTACATGCGCTTCCGAATACGAACTTATACGCGCGTACAAAACGCTAATCTGAAACCGCCCTTAGGAAGTAAAGTTCTTTTTTTGACAACTCCTGCATTAGGAGTAAATCCTGTGTCTCATGTCAAAGCTTTTTGGAATGGATCCTCAAAATCAGAAGGTTCTCAGCTCTCAGATATTAGTACAAATGTTGGCTCTGGGACTCATTGTATTAGCATTTTTATTGCGCCGTTGAACTACATAGATAGAAGCAACCCTAAAACGAACTTTCGTAATAACAGTTAACACGGAACAAAAGTCGAACAGCTAAAGTTGTGATGTGAACGCTGCACTTGAATTGTCTTATTCAAATCTTGAGGACTTCCCTTATTGTTTGGTTTATATGCGGAATTATGATTATGACTTGGTTGAGCCAGGCTGAGTTTTCATTAAAGCGTAGGATACGTTATCCGCTGCGGAAAAGCCTATCAAACAATTGATATATTTTCGATACAACAAAGTAAAATATTCAAAAATATATTGCATATATATTTTGATTTTATAAGAGTTGCTATAGCAGATTGGTATAGGTTCGAGTTGCAAACCTAATCTGGTTATTCATAGCTTAAAATCTTGTCAAAGATATGAGCTTATTCTCAAGTAAGTATTGAAATTTCTTTTACTGCAAACATTTATCAACGCCGTTTTGTATTTCTTGTTTGTTTGTACATTTTGTCAAGTCCCATCTAGTAGAAGTTTTGTTGTATAAGTCACAGTTGACACCAGAAGACTAACAAATATGCCAGTAAGACCAAATCGTATGGCCACAGCCCTAAGCTACTCTACAATAGTCACAATTATTAAGTTTCTTTTCACTCTGCATCGGAATATTCTCCTCAGTGTGAAAACACACTTAGCCGAAAAACAACTAAGATTTTTTATTACAATTAATATATTATCGTTATACGAAATAAAAGGAGGTTTTGTAATGTCAGTCGCAGATATTTCTGTTGTTTACAGTAGCAGTGACGAGCAGATATTGTTGTTTGGGCGGCTTATCTCTTTAGTCATTACATGGGGTCGGCTTTTGTTCGAGAATTTTGACAGCGGCCTGGATAAAACGATTCCATGTCCCGTTCTTACTTTCATTAGGTATCCTTGTCTTTGAAGTATTATATCCTAATAGTACTAAGCCCGGCAAATTTTTTTGTTATTTAATTTATAAGAAGACCAACGGACTTATTAAATTGAATAACAATGATATCTGTGACATGTGGCCAATTAAAGTCCTCACGGTAAGAAACAATTCACTATACATAAACCATGTGCATTAAAAGTTATAATAAAAGAAAAATACAATTAACTAACTAAAATCTACGTAGTTCATAAAAAAAATCTCTGCGTAGCATCTGTCTCATCGTCGCCGGACTCGCGTCAAAGACGTTGAAATCATGCAATTTACTCGCCACATAAAGCTATCCTGCCCGTAGTTTGTAGGTACGAGTGGTAGGTGTAGTGGAGTACGATGACGTGAGGATTTTACTGGTACATTCAAACCTACCATAGACAACAGTTCTGAGCTATTAATAGAATTAGACAAAAACATTTGTAAGTATGTTATATCAGCAATATATATCCCTCCGCTTATACAAAGGTAGGAGATGGAATTTGGCGCATATGTTCAAGTAATTATCAGACTTATAATGATAATATTTAATACGATAGCAAAGGTATTTTAAGAACTTTCTCTGTACGTTACAGATCTGCGAACCATACTCCAGTATACTTCTAACGTACGTGCAGTAGAGTATTTTGTATGTTTTCGCTTCTCGGAAATAGGAAGACACTCGCATTATAAAGCCCAATGCCTGTGATGCCTTCTTTACAATATTATCTATGTGTACATCAAACAATAACTTTGAATCATACATAATACCGAGATCTCGAATAGTATGATATTTTGTCAGAGTGTGTCCTTTCAGGGTATATTTAGAGGATACAATGCACTTCTTTCTGGTGAAGGTGACAACGGAGCACTTGGTTGGATTAAGATCTAATTTATGTCTAACGTAATAATCGTCAACGCGTAATAGGTCTAGCTGGAGTGCCTGAACGTCTGTTTGAGAGGAAATAGAGGCGAATATTTTCATATCGTCTGCAAAACAGAGTAATTTAGAAGAATAGAAGCATTGGCCGATGTCGTTTACCTGGGGAACACCGCTGGGCACCGTAACCCAACTAGATAGGTAGTTATTCACCGCTACAGCCTGAGATCTGTTAGTTATATAAGATATAAACCATCTTAGCAGATCACCCCGTATGCCTGCTGCCTCTTGCTTGTGGATTAATGTCGAATGATCAATTCTATCAAAACATTTGCTGTAATCAGTGTAAACGACATCGACTTGCTTACCCTGGCTCATGCTGTCTGTGATGTAGTCATGAAATAAAATTAGGTTGGAGACAGTTGACCGTCCCCTCGTGAAGCCATGCTGAAATTCACTAAAAGAAATTATTAATGCGGCATATAATTGAGTGTGAATTATTTTCTCAAAAATTTAGCAACTAAGCACAATTTTGAGATGGGACGATAATTTTCAACGTCAGTTTTAGAGCCCTTCTTATGTATAGGGGTAATGAACGCTGATTTCCATAGCGGAGGCATGACGCACTCGGATAGGGACTTCTTAAACAATAAACTGATGGGTAAAGAAATAGTATCAGCACAATTAATTAGAAAGAGAGCAGGTATATTATCAGGTCCAGCTGCCTTACTCTTATCTAATGACTTTGACAATTTAACTATCTCATGCAGTTCAATATTTACACTATGAATCTCTGATACAGTATCGCGATATTCAATTGAGTCAAAGTTCGTTGTAGGCGTCAAAAACGTCGAATAAAAATAGTCGGAAAAATATTACAAATGGCTTCTCCCCCACTGGCTATTTTAGAACCATAATTAACGGTAGAAGGAATATTATTTGATTTGGACCTTGATTTTATATACCTCCAGAAATGTTTGGGTTTATTTTTAATATTACTCTCAACAGACATAATATACCTATCGTAGCACTCACTCTCAAGCCTTTTTACTCTCTCTCTCAACAGGCGATCGCTAACTCGGTCCGATAGATTTTTATATCTTTTGAATTTATTGAAATATTTGTGTTTTTCCTTGATAATTTTCTTTAATGCTGGGATATACCAATCCGGATATCGTCCTGTACTACTAACTTTGGACGGGACATGCTTAATAATTATTTTATTTAAAAATGAATAAAAGCAGTCTGTGGCGGTAATAACCGATTTATCATCAAACTCCCTATCCCAGATAACTTCGGAAATATATTGGCTAATCGCATCATAATTAGCCTTAGAATATAAAAACACGGCACGCGAAGCTGATTTTAAAGGGGGTAATTGACAAAATTTCAAATCTATTATGAGCGCCTTATGGTGTGGATCTATAGAAACTAAAGGATCTTCACTTTCCCGGACCTTGACTACATCGTTCGACAGGACGAGATCCTCCCAAAGCAGTTAGTTATACCGTTAAATTGATTTAGATCATGAGTGCATAACAAGTCGACAAAAGATTGCTCGTCCGCGCTAACAATATTACCCGGGCAAAGGGATGTCTCACGAGGATTTTGCATCCACAACAAACCACTCATGTTAAAATCTCCCGTGATCAAATATTTATCATTTGGCCTTCTCAATATAACTTCATCCAATTTAAATAGAAAATTATTTAATTGATTAGAAAATGACAGCCCCAGATTTTGTTTACATAAATAAACAGTGCATATATTCAAATCGTAACTCTGCAGTGAGCCTGTTTTACCCTTTTTTATAGACACCGTTAGCCATAGATCCTCGGCGGTACTTACAAAACTTGGCTGGGAAACGGCACAAATATCTTTACGAACTGCAACGAGTACACCGCCTCCTCGCGTTTGTCCTGCCTGGGCGTAATCCCTATCGCGCCGCCACACTATGTAACGCTCATCAAAAAGCTCCGTATCACTCACATCAGGCAACAATCAAGTCTCCGTTAGGATCACGATATCATAAGAGCTTAGTCTCAGATTACGATAAAAAATTACCGTTTTAGATCGCAGACCGCGTACATTCTGGTAATACACTTTTAAGTCATTCACATCCATTGGTAAAATATAAATCTCATTAACAGAATACATGAAACATTAAAATCGTTAACACAAAAATACTTATTAAAAATAGATATGACAAGTAATGTTGCAATTTTATAATGTAGGTAAGTTGAACACATAACTAGAGAAATAGTTAAGCAAAAGTAGAACTTAGCGATATGGCACCGATCTACGATTATAGGCGAGACAGACATAGGAGTATGCGGCAGAGCAAGCGAGATAAACATATGATCGGCACCTGTAACTGATAGGTAAACAACGCTGTGACCAAAGCATATAGCAGGTGTCCGAGAACAAAAGAGACGAGTCGAACGACGTAATGAGTCAGAGGTGCTAAACATTTAATAAATACTTATGTTTAAAGTTATAACGATAACAGATGCTGGCGTAAAGTTACAATATGTTATTATATATGTAAAATTTAACTTATATTTATACAAAACTATATTGTTTGTAAAATTGACTATGCAATCTTGTTTAAATCAGCCATTTTATTAATGGTAAATGACCGAGTGGTTTCATTCTTTCGGACGTGAATTTTACAAAACTTAACCCAAACAAAGTTATAATAATTTTCCTTAGCTAACTGCTTAGTTTTATTTAATAGTAGCTTGGAGTCCGTTGTTAGGTGATCATTCACGAAGATTCTTCCTTGCTTGTCCTGGAAGCCTAAGTCCTCAGGTGTTATTATTTTAGTTGTCCTTGCAGATGCTATAAAATCCTTCTTATTGTATCTATTTATGAAGCTTACTATAATGGACTTTTCTTTCGAATTGTAAGTCGGAACTCTAGATATGTAGTTAAGTTGGGGTCTGGGAACCCAATCTTAGTACCGATTTTCTCAATGATCTGGAACAAATTTTCGTCTTTGCGCTGCGGTACACCCTTTATCTCAACGTTGTTAAGGCGCGAACGCTGCTCGTTGTTTTGAACATGTGCCTGGATCTCGCTCAAAGTAGATTCTACCGTGACCTGTTTCTGCTGAATTTCAGAAACCGCGCTTTCCAAAGTTAGCACCCTATTGGTACATTCTTCAAGCTTAGCGCTCGAAAATTCACAGGAAGTTTTAAGATCGCGTATCTCATCTTTTATGCTTCTGACGTCATCCAAAAGCAAGGGTAGTTGAGTAAGTTTATTTTTGATGTCCCTGATTTCTTTAATGAGGCTTTCCATAGTCACCTGTTCCTTGGTACTGGGTGGCGCCGGCGAAGTCGCCCTGCACGATGAACATCTCCACGCTGCCCTGCGATCGGTGTCAAGCTTCCTCCATCCTGACTCCGATATTCCCGCACAAGCAAAATCAAGATAGTTGTTACACGCGGAGCATCGGACGCCATCCGTGAAATTTGAATTGCACAATATACACTTATGCCTTTTGCAATGTAGAAAAAAGGTTGAGGATATATGAATTCGTGGGAAACTACGAGAAGTACGTGCTAGGCTACCGTGCACACGGAACTACTATAAATGTTATAAATGTGAAAATAGATTTTTGTAGGAGAATAAAATAGGACCATTTTAATACAAATCTATGTTGACAAGACAGGCAAAAGCTATATTTGCACTTATATTTTAGTAATCGAGAGGGCTTTTTATGTTTGAATAGTTTTATCATGAACTTCTAGTTCGATCTAGGGTCTTTTGAAGTAGACAGTGTGTCTACTGAAGAGGTTTGCGATAAACATACTTGTGTCTGAGCGCAGCCATAAGTGTGTGTCTTGCAAAATATCAAAGTCATAGTTCAGCTCTCTTTTTGTAATAATTATGACTCGGACACGTTTAAATAATACTCACCGAGTAATAATTTTAATGTATATGTTGATTTTACATACAAATAACATTATCATTGGCGGTTCGTCTGCCTTTAACCTCTAGAGCCCCAGGGGCACAAAAACGTGCCACCAAACCCCGACCGATTTAGAACTGTATTTGCAGTAAAGATAAGTCTTAAAATCGTTTCTAAACGAATGTTCTCAACGGCAGATAATATTTTACAACCATAGACAAAGATAGAAACTAAAAATATTGTGAGCAACATATAAAAAAATAGTGTGAAGTTAGTACAAAAAGTTATAGTGTTCGCGCGCGCTATGAAGTTCGAGTTTGAATATTGCAGGAATCGAATACAGAACTCGTAAAATAACATTATCTTTAGATTACCAGTCTATTCATGAGCCAGTTCCCAAAATTTCGTGTAAATTGATCACACCCTTTAGTCAGAAATCAACATAATACAGCAATATAACTATATTCGGCAAGTACGCCGATTTCAATAGGATATGTTTGTTCTTTGAAGTCTAATCAGAATCTTGTTTACATTGTAATTCATAGCCACATCATTGAACAACCCGACACCGTTTAGAGTGTGTGAATAGAAGCAACAGAAACGGAGCAATAACAGTTTTTGTGACCAGGGTCAGAATACGCTTACGATAAGAGCCCGCCCGCGGTGCTTGACGGATAGTTGACGTAAATAATGGCGGTCCTTGAGAGGTTAAAACGCACAATCATACAGTGATCTTACAATAGGTATTATTCGTTGTTTCATTACTATCAGACTGCTGTACATTATCTAACATCGCGCCTCTTTGAAAACATTCATACAACGTTTTAAACTACCACGATTTGTACACATACTAATGATTTATTACATAATAAAAAATCTTAAATCTGACTGCGCCACAGGCTGGGACAACATTCCTACCAATATATTTAAGAGTACATGTGATGTAATGGCTCCTATTATTACTCATATATGTAACCTTTCAATCTCAACTGGTGTCTTCCCAGATGTGTTTAAAAAGGCATTAGTACTCCCAGTTCATAAATCTGGGCGCCAAGATGATATTAACAATTACAGACCGATCTCAATATTATCTGCTATGTCAAAAATCCTCGAGCGCAACCTCAATAGAGCCTTAATCAACTACCTAGAATCAAATAAAATTTTAGCCAATAACCAATTTTGTTTTAGGGCAAACATGAGTACTGAGGATGCTGTGATGGCCTTGTCTCAACACGCAGTAAATACACTTGACAAAAAACGCAAGTGCTTAGGCATATTCCTTGATTTGTCCAAAGCGTTTGATACCGTCTCGGTGCCACTTTTATTACGCTAAATGGAATGTGTAGGAATTCGAGGCGTTGTTTTGGCCATGTTTAAGGGTTATTTGAGCAACCGGACGCAGGTTGTTAAGATTGGGCAGACTATGAGTGAAGAGGTTTCTGTTTCTTATGGCGTGCCTCAGGGTAGCATTTTGGGCCCAACCCTATTCCTTATATACATTAATGACCTATGTAAACTACCCATCGAGAATGGTAAAATTTTTACATATGCTGACGACACAGCTCTGGTCATTGATGGCGTGGACTGGACCCAGTGCTATCAGAACGCTGAGGTTGCGCTTTCAACTGTGATGCTATGGCTGGAAGATAATTTACTAACGCTTAACGTCAGTAAAACAACGTATATACCCTTTGCTATAAGGTCAAATTTATGTCCACCACCCTATTCCACTCTCAAAGCTCATGTTTGCCCCTTTCGAGTTCACTGCGATTGCCTTACAATCGCTAAATCAAGTAGCGTAAAATATTTGGGAGTACACATAGACCAACACATTAATTAGGCGGGTCCACACAGAGCGAGCAGCCTCGCGAGGAATTTACCGCGCGAGGAAACGGTCCCCGAACGAGCGCGGCCATAGAATAAAACTGCGTTCACATTTATCTGACGTGATCTCTCGTGTCGGTCTCTGTCGTAATTACTTACCGTTCATATTTGTCTGTCGCCATCTGTCGCGATCTGACGCAATTATGAATCAGCTCTATCTTGACTCTCGGGGAGTCCACACTTTCGCAATGTTTTTCATGAATTATCCGATTCAGATTAAGTAGATATCCAATTATATCCATAAATTATTTACATAGGATTATATTATTTCGTATTCAATTAGCTCATCTATAGGTACTGTATAAGAATAATATTATAAAAAGGAAGTCAATAAGTTCATCGTCCATTGCGCACAATTGCATACGCGCGTCTGACGCTTTACGACAGACAGTGGCGCGTCCACATTAGTCTGACGAGTTGTGTAACTGTACGGAACCCAACAATGTTAGCTTCGTCAGCACATCTCTCCCCACCAAATTATCTAGATAATCTTATTGTCATCTTAGCATTAATTTATTGTAAATACCTTTGTAGATCTAACATTAGCGATTACTATTTTATATTTTAAACATACTGTTAAGCTGTTATAATTAAATAAAGTATTTTTTTTAGGATTAATCTGAGTCCAATCTCTTAATTCGCGCTGTACCGACCCCACACCCCCACCCCTCTCTCTCTGTCGCAGACCGGGATATTGTCTGTCACAACACGACAGACGCCGACACGACAGATTATATCAGATAAATGTGAACGCGCCCTAGAGCGCGGCAGCCTCGGCACCGTAGGAAAAAAAACAAAATTGTAGTTGTCATAAAGTTTGAATTCAGAACATGAAAATATAGTTGAAAATCTATTATGTATTATTGCGCATGTATCAAATTGTCGACTTGTGAATTAGAGTGAAATAGTACATTTGCCATCTATCGGTCTACGTATCAATGTGAGATCGTTGGTCTCTCCTCTCTCTTATTTTTAAATTTTGTTTATAAATATAGTACTTGGAAATGGTCATACTGCAATAGGTCTGTGGCATGTGTTTTTACTAGCCGGCTGCCTGACTGATGCCAATTGCTGTACCTACTTTGGGTACTAGACAATGGTAATAATAGGCCATAACATACATATTTACTTATACATAGAAACACCCAGACCAAGACAAACATTCGTGTTCATGCACACAAAAGTTTGACATGAGCGGGCATCGAACCCGCGACCTTCGGCGTTGCAGTCGCTTACACTCCCGCTTTGCCAACCGGTCGTTGATTATTGTTATACCTAAAGGATGGAATAGGTAGACATGGAAAAAATATAGAATGAATTATAGCAAATGCATGTCTGCAGGCAAGGATACTGTAACCGAAGCACAGGCTGAATGATTATTATTGGTACAATAAATAGCGTCAAAGATGAGAATGTTATGATGATTGTATCCTCCGTCATTCAGTGACCAGTGGATAGGGTATGCAACTGCTGATCGGAGGTCCCGGGTTCGATTCCCGGGTCGGGCAAAAGTGTTACTGGGTTTTCCCGAATTCTCAGAAGCAGCACGGAGTCTGCTGATGTGCCCGTTAACGGCAATAGGCTCGTCCCCTATTACGTGGGACCTAAAAATTTAATGGTGAAATGTGGATGTAATAATAATACAACTGTGCCTATCCTTACGCGGATACAGACGTGAGTCTATAAAAAAAATGTCCAACATACAAACACACCTAAAAATTTAATGCGAATTTATATTATTAGTAGGGATTATTATGTTCGAGCAAGGCACGAAACAGCGTCCAGACCGCGGCAAAACAAAAAACCAAACTCGATGGCTCGGCCGCTCGGTCGCTTGCCCGCGGCGGCACACGCGCTTGCCTCGGCCGGGGCACGTCCACACAGAGCGCGCAGCCTCGCGCGCCAATTCCTCGCAAGGCTGCGCGCTCTTTGTGGACGTGTCTAATTCGGTAGCTCGGGCGCACGCGTGCGGCCGGCCGCAGCTGCCGTGCGCTTTCCTCGACCGAGCCACGTCTACATAGACCGAGCAGCCTCGCGAAGCATTTTCCGCGCGAGGCTGCTCGGTCTGTGTGGACCCGCCTATTGGCATAAACATATCGAGATCCTATCAAGTAGAATACGCAAACTAATATACATCTTCAAAAAGTTGCGTAGCTCGGCAGACAGAGATACTCTTATAATGGTGTACTATGCTCTATGCCATTCTCTCTTGTCCTATTGTTTACCGGTCTGGGAAGGAGCCACGGAGAATGTTTTCATCCGACTAGAGCGGGCACAGAGAGCTGTTCTTAAGGTTATGTTCTGCGGACCACGAAGGTATCCTACAGTGCAACTTTATGCAGAAACTAAGTTGCTAACAGTGAGGAAACATTTGAGCCGAGCACTCACATTACCAGCTGGTAGAATTAAATATAGGGTGTTTTCTATAATGCCGTACAAAACCTCGTTTGCTAACAGACAGTTTCAGAATCTAAGTTCAAAATTATATAACTACCTAAACAAAAGACTTGAAATTTTCTCTAAGAATAAGCATAATTGTAAATCGGTTGTAAAAGCGTTTCTTCATAAATTGGATTACCGTAATACTGAGAACTTACTACAAGGACGTTAACAATAATTTAAACATAGGCTAATTAGTCGTAACATAGCATAGTATGGCGCACACACACACACACACACACACACACACACACACACACACACACACACACACACACACACACACACACACACACACACACACACACACACACAACACCAATGCGTGATACTAACAATCTAGTTTTAAATTATACTTTTTATTGCAATAAGCTCTAATTACATTATTACTATGTTGCATAGTTAGAGGCTCTAATGGTTATATAACACGGGAGGCACTGATTTCTGAAATACAGGTAATACGCCTAGTTCAGAGGCCAGAGTTTCTATTCGAGCTCGATAATTTTAAGCCTCATAAAATGAATATTGTACCTGTGCCATATATTTTTGAGCAATAAAATGTTTATTATTATTTTTTTTAATTATTATGTGACGGGTCTGAATCGTGTTAACTAAACGAAAAGAAAGATGAAATACCTTTCTATTTACCCCGACGTTTCAGCATGGGTTACACCAGCCGTGGTCACGGGATGACTGATGTCCGTCAGCGCTGCCTCCGAGAAGTGCGTAGTTTCGGAACCTACCCTCACTTGGTCTTCACAATTATTGACATTTATAAGTTGTTCGGAACTGTCGGTACTTCGACACACAACACTAATGGTATCTTCACACTGGGTACTCCAAAGGATGTCATCTGTTGGCGCATATGCTAAAGATAGGGAAAAGTGTACACCGAACATCACAACATTTCGCATCCAATCAAAGGCTTTCTACGTGACGCGATAAACGTTTGCCATTGGCTGTTGTATTGTTCCCATTCCCCACTCTCCTCGACAGATGTAACCACGTTTTTTAAAATATAATCGTTTTTGATTTCGAACAATACGCATCTTTTTCTCAAAACTCCCAAAAATCTTAATCTCTCACCTGGTTCACCACTGCATCAGGCCACTACTTACAAAATTCAAAGTACCGACGTCACGATCCGGTACATAGTGGTCCTTCGAGCCGGATAGAATCAGCATCCTGTGGAATATCTGGTGATGCCTGCTGCTGCTGAACTGGCTAAAAACGCACTACGTATCTGGAGCAAAAAACAGGAGGGCCTGGAGGCCAAGTGCATTGGAGTCGAAGGTGGATGGGCCGTTCATCGTCATCGGAAATTCGCAATCTGGTGGGACCAACTATCCTTTCTCTCCCTATCACCTCCTAGTTCTTTTTGTGATACCTGTGTCTAAACTGATTTCAGTGAGAGTTGCCGCAATCGAGTTTTGATCAACCTAATTCGATGATTCGAGGCTAGCTACGCTACTCATTGCTGCACGTGATTAAAAGTTCCAACTGTAAGTACTCCTATTCTCACATACCACCAAAATGGCTACAGAAAGTGCTAAGTTATGCGATAAATCCCCTCTCACGTTAAATATTGATAGTGCTACTAAATCACGCGACAAGTCTCCTAATTTTGGGTGTGCCGAGCCCACGTTGCTACCTAGTCAAGAAACGTGGCATCATCAAAGGCAGACTTACCAAATTTTCTAACTGCTTAGATTCATTAGAAGAGCGCGATAATCTCATTTCTTCTACTCGAGATCGTATAGATTTAAAATTACGCATAAAGGGTATTACTAGTTTATATACCGAGTTTAATTCTATTCAAGGTCAAATAGAGGAGTGTATTTCCGATAGTGAGATGTCTGAGCAGTTAGATCAGAGAGATTTATTCAAAACCACTTACTATAGTAGGTATATTAGCCCACGCGGAATCCATGCTGACCGATGGTGAGGTTACTGACGGTTCCAATAATAAGCATTGCTGTAGCGAATTATCACAGTCGGTTAAACTTCCAACCATTTCTTTACCTACATTTGACGGTTCGTATGAGCACTGGCTGGAGTTTAGAGACACATTTATATCTTTGGTACATAACTCTAAACGTATTAGCAATATTCAAAAGTATCACTATTTAAAATAAAAGGGCAATGCCGAGTTAGTGGTTAATTCTGTAGAATTCTCCTCAGATAATTACCAAGTCGCATGGGAATTATTGCTAAATAGATACAATAACAATAGACTTTTAGCTCACAATCACGTCAAAGCCTTGTTTAGTATTAACGCACTATCGAAAGAATCACCGGCTAGTATTAAGAAGCGTATCGACATTATATTAAAAAACTTACGCGCTTTAAAACTACTAGGCGAGCCAACTGATTCGTGGGACACGCTCATCAATTATATTATTGTTTCAAAGTTAGATAAAACGACCGAACGCGAATGGGAGACACACAAGTGCACATTATATCCGAGCGAAAACAATTCTAAATGCATAATTAAAGTTGACGAATTAATTAGTTTCCTTAAGGACACAGCGGATGTGTTGGAAACATTGCAGTTGTCAAACAACAAATCACATAATATAAAAACTGAAAATAAGAAACACAGTTCACATTTAAATAAAACTTCACACTGCAATGTTTCTACACACAAATCCAACGATGGCCGCTTGTCTCGCTACAAAAGGACGTGTTTAAAATGTAACTCAAATCATCCACTTTATTCTTGTCAAGAATTTATCGATAGTGACTTAAATTCAAAGTTAAACTTAATCCGCGAGCACAAACTGTGTGAGAATTGTTTACGTTCGGGTCATCCTCCTGATAAATGTTTGTTTGGGCCGTGTCGAAAATGTAACCGCAAACATAACTCATTAATTCATAACAATAACGCGGTCAGTTCGGCCGCATTGCATTCTAACTTAACGACTGACCGCCGAGTTGAGAGTGTCACCGTAGGCCCAGTGCCGGCTCACGTTGACCCCGCCTCCTCATCCGTTGCGACATATTCGCCTTCTATTCACATAAACAAGGTACATATGCATAACGATTCTATAGATACGCACTCGGTTTTACTATCAACAGCTGTTGTCGAAGTACTCGACGTTCACGGCGTTTATCATCAAGCGCGTGCGCTTCTTGATAGTGGTAGTCAGCGGTGTTTTATAACAAAATCGTTTTGTAAATTAATTAATGTTCAGGTGGTAAATTCTACTTATGAAATTAGGGGTGTAGGTGATTCAGTGATACAGTGTTCGGAAACTTGTAACATTGAAATTAAATCGCGAGCCGATAATACGTTCAAAACACGCATCACTTGTTTTGTATTATCGCAAATAACGTCTATGGTGCCGGCTTTGTGTAAAATAAACGCGCAGTTCTCAATTCCGGACAATATAAAGCTGGCGGATCCGCAGTTTTTAGATTTTAAAAACAAAGATATTTTAATAGGCGCAGATAGGTTTTGGGATTTGTTGGCGGAAGTAGGCTGGATTATCTCTGGCTCGGTTACAAATAATACGCAGAATGCGAGGCGCGTTCACTGTAATTTAAGTAGCTCTTTAGATTCTCAACTTCGCTTGTTTTGGGAGATCGAAGAGCCCCCTAAGGTCAGGGATACGTTGACTCAGGAAGAGCGTGCATGTGAAGATCATTTCATTCGCACTACTACGCGCAATAGTGATGGAAGGTTTTGCGTACGCATTCCATTTAAGGAGTCTCCTGATCTTTTAGGCGAATCGTATACGCAAGCTGAGCGGCGTTTTTTCGCTTTAGAGAAACGTTTACAACGTTCAACCGATTACAAATTACTATATACGCAATTTATGCAGGAATACCTGTCTTTAGGCCATATGAGCCCAGTGAGCTTTTATGAACCACCGTGCTATTTCATGCCGCATCATGGCGTGTTTAGGGAGCATAGCACCACAACTAAGCTGCGCGTGGTTTTTGATGCCAGTGCACCTTCATCTTCCGGTAAATCACTCAATGACTTGCAAATGATAGGGCCTCCGATACAAGGCGACTTAATTTCCATTCTTCTCCGCTTTAGAGAGTACAAGTTTGTTGCGTGCGCTGACGTCGAAAAAATGTTCCGAAATTGTTTAATCGCCGAAGACCAGCGCAAGCTTCAAATGATTCTGTGGCCCGAGGATCCCTTGAAACCCTTAGGTATTTACCAGTTGAATACCGTTTCGTACGGGACCGCTTCCGCACCTTTCATTAGTGTGCGGTGTTTAAAACAATTGGGCATGGAGTCTTCCAACCCTGAGGTTCAGCGAGCTATTCTGGAGGATATTTACGTAGACGATTTTATTACGAGCCTAGATGATAAATCAGCTCTAATACAATTATGCACTGATATAAAGAACACGCTGAAGTCAGGTTGTTTTCAACTTCGAAAGTGGATTTATAACTTTCCATACGATAGTGATGGACTAGCAAACCATTCAATAGAAATTAAATCTAACGAAAACATAAGTACTATAACTTTGGGCTTAAGCTGGAATAATGTCAACGATATATTTCATTTTAATACGCAATTTCATAATGACAACAAGCCAGTCACTAAAATGTCTATCCTCTCGAATATTTCGCAAATTTTCGACCCTCTTGGTTTGTTGAGTCCAACCATAATTGTTGCAAAGGTGTTGCTACAACAATTATGGCTTCTCAAAATCAGTTGGGATGACATAGTTCCATCTAATGTCGCGCGGACGTGGAACCGGTTTGTTATCTCTTTGCAAGCGCTCAAAACAATTAAGGTTTCTCGCTATGTTATAGGTAGCCAACCTATGTATATAGAACTACATGTGTTAAGCGACGCTTCGCAGTCGGCGTACGGCGCGTGTATTTATGTGCGCACTATAAGTATAGATAATACAATCACAGTAAGATTGCTCTTTTCTAAATCTCGCGTTGCGCCATTGAAACCATTAAGCATACCGCGGCTCGAACTTTGCGGTGCTTTGCTGGGTGCTAAAATACTCGACAAGGTTCGCAGTTCGTTGCGTTGTGAGTTTAAAAATGTAGTCTTTTGGACTGATTCAACCATTGTGTTAGGTTGGTTGCGTATGCCTCCAAACAAACTTAAAACTTTTGTTCAAAATAGGACGGCGGAGATGCATGAACTTACGCAAAATGTTCTTTGGCGCCACGTAAGTAGCAAAAGAAACCCGGCAGACCTAGCATCGAGAGGTTTATGCTTAGAGGAGCTGTCTACTTCCAGGTTATGGTGGGAAGGACCCGATTTTTTGAGAAATTCGTCTTTCTCACTTGATAACTACGCTGTCACGGAAGTAGACGTAGAACTGCCTGAGGTTAGATCGCCTATTAGTTCTTTCGTAACTCATGATTCGTGTAATTTAACCCTTTTTCCGTTCAACCGATTTTCGCAATTTATGCGTATGAAGCGTGCCGTCGCATATATGTTACGTTTCATACACAATACTCGTAATAAAAATAATAAACGCATTGGTCTTCTTGGTACAGACGGGTTGAACGAGTCTCAGATAGCTTTAGTACGATGGGCTCAAAAGGAAAGCTATCCGAATGAATATAAACTTTTAACTAATTGTGCGCAATTTAAAGGTAAGAATAATTTAAAACGATTGAATTTATTTTTGGATAGTAATAAGATTATTCGTGTGGGTGGTCGATTGTCTAATTCAGAAGAATTTACTTTTAATAAAATGCATACCATTTTAATATCTAGCAAACATAATTTCACTGTGTTGTTGTTTCGGCATGAGCACCTGCAGCTCCTTCACGCTGGACCCCAGGCATTACTTTGTCATTTACGCGAAACCTTTAGGTGGCAGGAGCCTGTCTAGACGTGTAGTAAATGCTTGTGTTACATACGTGTACACGCATCAAAGGTAGGACTTTAACCCCCCAAATGCGTAATTTGCCAAAGGCAAGGATAACACCTACTTTTCCATTTATTCAAAGTGGTGTCGATTACTGCGGGCCAGTCCTCATACTAAATCGCAAAGGTAGGGGAGCTAAAACGATGAAAGCGTACATTTGTTTATTCGTATGCTTTGTTACGCGCGCAATACATTTGGAGCTCGTCAGTGATCTCACTACCGAAGGATATTTATTAGCGCTTAAGCGTTTTATTTCTCGGCGTAGCAAACCAAAAGAAATATACTCTGATAACGGACGTAACTTTGTGGGATTAATGAATGATTTCTCTGAATTCTTAAGTAGATGTAATGCTGACATAAGAGATTATGCTATTAGTCAACAAATTAATTTTAAATTCATTCCGCCTTATTCGCCTCACTTTGGTGGTCTGTGGGAGGCAGGAGTAAAATCCCCAAGACCTTTCTTCTCTAACTCCCGCTCACTTTTTAGTTGGTCGACCGCTGACTGCAGTATGTAATGATTTCACCGACCTGCCTTTACATAGACTGAAAAGGTACCAGAGGGTGGAGCAAATTCGCCAGCATTTTTGGACTCGATGGTCAAAGGAGTACATCACTGAGTTGCAGGTGCGCGCTAAATGGAGCTGAAGGACAACGCACTTGTCCTGATTAAGGACAGTAACCTTCCGCCTTTAAAATGGCACATGGGACGAGTGCTTCGGTCCATCCCAGGCAGGGATGGCATTTCAAGGGTGGCGGACATATTAACGTCTTCGGGCGTGGTGCGGCGAGCATACGCTAAAATCTGCCCACTTCATAATGATGAGCCTGAAGATTGAAGATGAGGATTTCGAAAGCGACTGCTTCCAAGGCCGGGGGCATGTTGGCGCATATGCTAAAGATAGGGAAAAGTGTACACCGAACATCACAACATTTCGCATCCAATCAAAGGCTTTCTACGTGACGCGATAAACGTTTGCCATTGGCTGTTGTATTGTTCCCATTCCCCACTCTCCTCGACCGATGTAACCACGTTTTTTTAAATATAATCGTTTTTGATTTCGAACAATACGCATCTTTTTCTCAAAACTCCCAAAAATCTTAATCTCTCACCTGGTTCACCACTGCATCAGGCCACTACTTACAAAATTCAAAGTACCGACGTCATGATCCGGTACACATCCCTTTTCAAACACCAGGCGTGTACAAGGTGGATTGCAGCTGTGGTAGTTCCTACATCGGGCAAACAAAAAGGACCATCGCCGAACGAGTTAAGGAACACATCACGGCCGTCAAAAACCGACAAACCACCAAGTCGGCCTTCAGATTCAGACCCGTTACATAATCATTAGTATTCATACAAAGTCTTCACAAAGTTCTGCTTGACAAATAGTTACTTAATACCTACCCATCTAACGTCGAAAAGTTAGAAGTGTGTGCCGAAAGCCAGTATAGGTTACTAAGAGCTTGTGGGGCTAATATTACTTTCTTAGAAATAAACTGTCACTGTACGGAATCCTTTTTACATCATATACATAATATGACTGCCTCCGTGGTCCACTTGATAGTGTATGCGACTGCTGATCGGAGGTCCCGGGTTCAATGCCCGAGTCGGGTAAAAGTGTAACTGGGTTTTTTCCCAATAACCAGTAGCAGCTCGGAGTCTGGTGATGTGCCCGGTAATGGCAATAGGCTCGCCCCCTATTACGTGGGACCTAAAAATTCATGGTGTTATGAGGATGTAATGTTTATATCTCTGCCTACCCCTTCGGGGATACAGGCGTGAGACTATAAATAAATCAAAATGTAATAATAGCACTCCCTCCCTTATTATTGTCTCACTCAGTTTGTCTTGTTGAATCTAAAATGCTAATACATCTGTAGCCTAAAATGCAAATACTTTTATCTTCGCTACTAATAATTTGCAAGATCGTTCCGAAACTTGAAGTGGTTTAACATTAATGGATCAATAAGGATTCGGTCCACTGAACATCTCTTTAATGATTATTGACAAACCAATTGTGACCTACATTTGTATCAATCTGATTGCACGATTTTTACATTTACAGAATTTATAAAAAATATACAAATTCGCTGAAAGTTTGGATGGAGATTATTATGTACTATTTTCGTCTGCCAACTATTAAGCCTTGCGTAATATAGAGTTAAAGTCATCTTGCTTCCAACAAGGCAAAGTCTGAATCTCGATAATGATACTGATAATGAAATAAATGTTTAAGTTTAATCGGTACATCCAAGGGGAGGTAAGTTAATATGGAAAATGAGAAAACTTTAATTTTTTTTATCTCTAGACGCCCTTGGGTACATCTGACACAACCAGGACTGAAATCAGTAACAGAGCACAACTAAACAAACAATGAAAGGGAGATAAGAATACAGCTCTACTTAAGAACATTAAGTCTTTATACATTTTCAAGTCTAATTTGAATGCCATTCTCCAGGCTGAACAAAGAACCCGATGAAAGAACCCTATATTTCTGATAGAGATATACGTTTTATTGTGTATAACTTAAAGAAATGATGCTACAACAGAAGAAGAAAATTCGTACATATTCTTTTTCTACAAGAAAGAAAAGAAGAAGATTATCCAACCATCAGAGAAAGAAGATATGCAGTAACTTTTAACTATTTTTTTACTTCAAACTATGTAAATCTTAAATACAAAACATAGTCAAACCGTACACAAGAGTGAACATTCAAAATGGTATTTACGTTTTCATTGCTTTGTTTCTATACCAAAACCAATGAAAAGATTGATGAGGAAACGCAATGAATTGTAAAGCTGAATGAGAAGCATCGTTTTTCATTGTCTTCCTTATGATTCGTTTATGTCACCACTTACCATTATCCATACAACATATAATTTTTTATTTATTATTCATGGAGTTATACGTCATGTTTCGTTTGGGTATAGAAGCATTGCGGCATTGCTGAGCTTCTACATTACCTTTCTTACTTTATATAAATACCTACTTAGATTGTTGCCAAATTCCAGCTGTCCTCTTTCTGACAGATTCCTTTATCGTATGTATCTTTGCAGACGATATAATAATTCGTGGCGACGGTTATAAAAAAATGTCTAGTCTTGATGAAAAGTAGATCCACGCAATACTTCAGTCTGTATCCTAGACACAAAAACGTCTAGGTTCTAACACTGACGTAAGCTTAGTCTAAGATGAATCTAGGTCATAAACGAAAAGCCTAGTAATATCTAATGCCTGAGCAGTCCCATCACCCTCGATAGATTGACACCATTTAGATTTAGGACCTAGATTACGAAATATAGAGGAAAAACGGACACTTCGCTTCACTAAGATTTGAATGCTTGGCACGAAATTATAGCTTTTAAAAATAAAACTTGTTATTACGTCTGAATTTTTTAACAACTTTTGACGTGTATAGAGAATTATTGTTTGTAAACATATTTACAGCTAGACATCCACACTTTCATTATAAATCCAAAAAAATATTTGCCTGTCTGTTCAACCGATTTTGATTAGTTACTTTGATAGCACACACGGGCAAGAAATAAATTAATTCAGTAATTAAAATCGTCATCTCCCTAGCGTTATCGCAGTAGCATCGCTTACTAGTCTATCCAGATTGAACTGGATATTAGCTTTTCCATAAAGCCCCTGCCGTCTGACCTCTGAAACCCAAAGAGATAACAAGGCATTTTTTCCTTATGCTTTAAATAATACTGAACGATGATGCCACTACCAAACACTGGACTTAATATGATAATGTCTGACGTTAACGCAACAATAAACCACTGTATTCTATTCTAGTGAGCACTGATCCCGGCGTTGCGACTTTATCCTATTCACATCAACCTATTATTACACCTGCCCAGTGTCCCAGAAAGCCAAAGTTATACTTATACTCACTTTTGATTGACACATCACGAATTCGTTATCAATAATATAGCCACTAGGTGTCATCTGTATTATTATTATGTATATAAATTCCTTGCGTTACTGACTGACTGACAGACAAGCTACAGCCTAAACTACTCGGCGCAAGAAGCTGAAATTTAGCATGTATGTTCCTTGGGGACCGTAGGGGTGTACTAAGACGGGATTTCTCGAAATTCCCACGGGATCGGGCAAAACGGGATATTCGGAAAATACGTGCGTGCGAAGCCGCTGGCGCCGACTAGTTAATAATAATATTAACCTATGCCCTTACCTGTCGATGCTATGTTTTGGACAACTTAAGCAATCCTATTAGATAAAAATCCTATAAGTACCAAAAAGATAACCATATGTTGTTCGCATAAAAATGATTTTTATATAAACAGGCAAGTTTGTATACAGCACACAAAATAAGAGACACATTTAACCTTTTACCTGAGATAAACAAGAGAAGAAATAACCATCTATAACTTCCCTTTAAATACCCTATTTCGCCGTGTGTACGGAAAAAAAGAGAAAATATAAAATATTTTCTCTTTTTTTTCACGTGTTGGAACACAGTTCCCTTGTGTATGGAAATGGGTCAAGGATCAAAATACGAAAAGTGCTCCCCGTGTACCTAATCGCCGACATTCCAGCTGAAGAAATTGTGACAAATCACCACAATCGAGGCCTCGGATATTGCCTAATTTAGGCGTCAGAGAGCATTTTAAGGACACAATTTGCCAACAGTTCTCGCTCCGTCGCACACACGGCAAAATGACTACTTTAGGCGGCCAAAAAGCTATTTATCAACGTAAAGATAGATAGTCTAAATTAACTTGTATTTTTTAAGTTAGATAGCCGTCCCATCATAAAGCACCTAAGTAGCTTTTGTTATGTTCACAACCAAAGAGTGCCAGGTTCCGGCAGGCAAGCGAAGCGATGGTATGGTTAGTTGCTTTCTATACCGTCATGTAACATCGCGCATATTTTCGTTCGTCCCGTGTTTAAATATTAACAGTGGTGGAGAATATGGAATCTACAGGTATGTACATTTTATTAATGCATTATAATAAATGGTAATGTAATCGTAGGTATTAAAATATTATATTCCGGATTTAGACAAATTTCTTTTTAAAATGTATGTTTTCTTAGACTTACAAAAAAAAGTTCCGCTTTCTGTCTTTGATATTTGCATTTAATGGTTAGTTCGCCGCTATTATTGTAAATTTTAATATTTCAGTGGTACAAAAGCAAAACTTTTATTAATTATCATTGTCGTGGAACTTGTGAAGTGTGTGGAACGATTAACTCGTTATATCTATCTTCCAATTCGAGCTATTCCACTTCTTCAACAGTTTCGAAACAAACACTTTGAGTACACAATTTAATTGTAAAACACTGTCTTTTGATTGTTTATACAACGAGTTTATCGTTACACACACTTAGACAATGATAATTTATAAAAGTTTTGCTTTTGTTCCACTGAAATCAGATCCATTTTTCTAACATGTAATTTCGAGTGACTTGGATCACTCCGACGACGTGTAAATAAAAGAGGATAGCGTCACAATGAGTTGACTTGAGTTCTTAAAATTTACAATAATAAGGGAGAACTAACGACTAAATGCAAATATCAAAGACAGAAAGCGGTACCTAGCGGAACTTTTTTTTAAGTCTAAGAAAACATAAATTTTAAAGAGAAATTTGTCTAAATCCGCAATATAATATTTTAATACCTACGATTACATTATCATTTATTATAATGCATTAATAAAATGTACATACCTGTAGATTCCATATTCTCCACCACTGTTAATATTTAAACACGAGACGAACGAAAAATATGCGCGATGTTACATGACGGTATAGAGAGCAACTAACCGTACCATCGCTTCGCTTGCCTGCCGGACCCTGCCACTCTTTGGTTGTGAACATAACAAAGATTACTTAGGTGCTTTATGATGGGACGGCTATCTAACTCAAAAAATACAAGCTAATTTAGATTCTATCTTTATGTTGATAAATAGCTTTTTGGCCGCCTAAAGTAGTCATTTTTATTTACTGCAAAATGAGGCTTATTTCACGAAAATTATTTTACTTGAAATGGCAAATTGCCTCCCAGACTTAATGACGTGTATGTAAACGGAAATGAGGTGGTCTATGATTAATGTATATCTATGTACGGAGACAACTTAGCGCGAGAGCTCAAAATCAATATAGACAGAAAGTCAGTTGCTAAAATACTTATATAGGTAAATAGATGCTTATAAATTCATAATTTTTCCGACTTAAGGTCCTGAACTCGTGACTATATGTGTTTTGTACTTTCATTAACTTTTTATATAGACAAATTTCTTCCTCAAACGAAACCTTACAGCTCAAACGATCTCAGTCCTATTATCAAATATTGGATATAAAAAGGGACAATTCGGACAAATATTTGATGGACAAATGAGTTAAGTCGTCTGTGACTAAAGCTAAAAAATATTTATACCTATATTTTATGTATTGTGCTGTGAGTTAAACCTTATCTGTGTCGTTTCTGACGTTTTTGTTGGAACGGGCCGCACCCCTAGGGGTCTTCGACTCAAGTTTTACTAGACTGTTGCCGAAAATATTACCCACCCTAAAAATGTTTTACAGAAAGTCAGTTGCTAAAATACTTATATAGGTAAATAGATGCTTATAAATTCATCATTTTTCCGACTTAAGATCCTGAACTCGTGACTAAATGTGTTTTGTACTTTCATTAACTTTTTATATAGACAAAGTTCTTCCTCAAACGAAACCTTACAGCTCAAACGATCTCAGTCCTTTTATCAAATATTGGATATAAAAAGGGACAATTCGGACAAATATTTGATGGACAAATGAGTTAAGTCGTCTGTGACTAAAGCTATAAAATATTTATACCTATATTTTATGTATTGTGCTGTGAGTTAAACCTTATCTGTGTCGTTTCAGACGTTTTTGTTGGACCGGGCCGCACCCCTAGGAGTCTTAGACTCAAGTTTTACTAGACTGTTGCCGAAAATATTACCCACCCTAAAATTGTTTTACATTCAGCAACGGTTTTTGTTTGTTATTTTTATCAAAATGTTTTATAGAAATAATTATTGCGCGCTTTTGTCTATCATGGTGTAATAAAAGGTTCTAATGATCCATTCATGGAGCAATGGGGGAGTTAACGACGAGTAAAATGTTTGTTCTAAGCAAGCACTATAAATGTTGGTATTTATAGTTCTCACAAAGACGTATTTATATCAGTCACAACAACGTTATCGTCCAATGCTATTTCTACTTTAGAAGGGTTGACAAGAATGCTTGAATTTGTAATATTTTTTTGTTGATATAGTTCAAAAGCTGTTGGTGGCAGACAAACCAGAAGCCTAATAGATGGTCAAAGACATGGCTGAGTTAGAACGGCACTAATAAATGTTTTATTCGCTTTTTACAGCGAGAAACTAATACTTATAAGGACAAGAAACGTAACTGGAAAAATCAGGTTAAAACAGCATGGATATCGCTACTTTACAGATGATCACAGACAAATAACCATGTGTTGTAGCTGTGAATAGGTACAGTCACGAGCATAAATATATTCCTATGGGCAGATTAGCAAAAATATCTGTCCTAAGAATGAGTTCAATAATATCTGTCTGGACGTACGCAGCAAAATTATCGGATATTATCAGGCAGCATAATAAAGTGGCATCAAAATGATGTGATGACAATGTCGAAGCATAAATATCTGATGTAACAGGTGGCAAAATGTTATGATGCCTTGTGAAGAGCAAATATATGTAACGTTTTCTATTTGTGTAGTTTGCATTGATTCCGCCCTAAAAGCATAAATATGTGACACCAACTAGGTGGCAATAATATTTGACATACAATTTATTAACAATAAAATATTTGATATTATGTATAGCGCCGGTAAAATGGGCAATTTTTTTTTATTGAATAGTATTAGTATTATATATTTTGCCGCCTTTGCCGGGCAAAGAATATAAACAAAAACACGTTGTAAATATTTTTAATTTTTATTTGCCTAAACAACTTAATAAAATAATGATTTTAAGCTAGTATATATGTCACCGGAGAATGTCAAGAACCGCAAATTTATAAATTTCCTAAGAAATGTATAAACTTTCGTAGGATTCTAAACGAGATATGAATTGTATTATTTTACGCCCACATTTTCGCAAATGGCGTAACTTACGAATTCACGCGTAAAATAATAAGTAAGCAATTACCATAAGCCATGTGCGCTCTAATTTTTCTTCCTCTTCACCGCCATTATTCGCCACTTTAACTGACTGTAAACTAAATAAATAAACTGGAACTTTAGCGATGTTTATGAGCCTAAGTTAACGGAACCATGCTTCGCAAGGCTCCTATTTTCCGTTTAGGGTCACAAGAAAACCTAACATAACCTATTAAGTTGAATTGATGCCGACTTTCATTATCACCGACCGACCAATCAGAGAGCAGTATGTTATTTGCCGTATTTTAAAGAAGTAAAAATAATGCGAAATTTCTGTGATTGGTTGAACCGTTTAGAATCTTACGAATGGATATCCGTTAGTTTATAAATCTACCACGAGACTTTGCAAGAATATGAGCGTAAAATAATACAATTTATCTGCTGTTTAGAATTTCCTAGTAAATTTATAAAGTTATCTTCCGGTGACGTCTAATTATACATAATGAATTAAAATCTAATAAATCCACCATCTGCATCATAACGTCATGTAGCCTCTCTTGCATTGTAGAACTATATTAGACCACACCCTTGCGAGCCTCGGAGTGACTCCCAAATGTCAAAGGTGTGACAACGTAGAAAATCATGAGTTCCAACCAGAGTTGGATCCTATTGTTGAATCATTGAACTCCACAGATTCTCAATGGGATTCAAATCAGGGCTCTCTGAAGGTATTTGAATATTAACTTTCAAACCACTCACGAGTTATTCGAGAGCAATGAATGGAATATGTGTATCAAATAGTATCCATGTATGTCTTCATACATGGATACTATTCGATGTTTCGATTTCATTGGATTGACGATAACTCATCGTCAATCCAATGAAATCCAAAAAAATAAGTAAGGTCCGTTACCTATATAACTATAAAGACAAAAGGGAATCGGACTGTATTAAAAATAAATTGCAAATTATCATTTATCAAAAAGATTATCTCAAATCACCACTATAAATTCTTAAATTTTAATTTTGCTCTTACAGCTAATTTAATATAAATACAACCATAAAAAAGTACAGCAGTTGATAAAATACAAAACTAGCGTTTCGACAGGTGACAAAAAGTTACTGATTTGACTAGGCAGTCCGATACCCTATTCCTAAACTATTACTCGGCAGCCGTAGATAGAATAGATCTACTCACTACAATGAATAAATAATTAAATTCGGTCGTGATATTGGATATGTCTAGATATAAATATAGTATAAAACGACAGCCTATATTAAAACAATGTAAAATAACATATATTTTTTTATTTATTTCGTATTAATTTTAAATTAAATTGAATATAAAATAATGTCAGATATTATTGCCACTTAGTTGATGTCACATATTTTATGCTTTTAGGGCGGAATCAATGCAAATTACAGAAATAGAAAACGATACATATATTTGCTCTCCACGGGGGTCGGAACATTTTGCCACCTGTAACGTCACATATTTATGCTTTTGCATTGTCATCACATCATTTTGATGCCACTTTATTATGCTGCCTGATAATATCAGATATTTTTGCTGCGTACGTGCAGACAGATCGTTCTTGGAACAGATATTTTTGTTCATCTGCCCATAGTAATATATTTATGCTCGTGACTGTACTCCAGGTTCCTAAAGGGAAAGAGCGTATTGCATGTCTTGCATAGAGCGATATACGCTCAAGAAGACAAACGCTGAAGGAACGTAAACTACACTTCTTGGGTACCAAGCGGTTGTAGGTTGTTTGACAGCCAGCCATCACCAGTTATTGGGGCTATCTTTTTAGGCTGATTTTCCAACTGTTTAAGATTACTCGTGCATTATTATGGTATTCGAAAACATTTATAAGTATTTTTTTTATGGTAATAGGCGGCAAACGAGCAGACGGATCGCCTGATGGTAAGCAATTACCGCCGCCCATGGACACAAGCAACACCATAGGAGTCACTAGTGCGTTGCCGCTCCCTGGGGTTGGGAAAAGGGATGGGATGAGGAGTGGGATGAGGGAGAAGGAATAGGGGATGGGGCCTCCGGAACTCTCACTCACCGAACGAAACGCAACAGTTTAGGTACTGTTACTTTACGTCGATTTTCTGTGAGAGGGTAGTACTACCCCGCTGTATACACTATTTTATGTAATAAACTGTTTCTTAAGATAAACACTTAAACAGTTGTTCATAAGATGTTCCCCCACATCTCTAATATTATCTAAATGTACTTTATGTAAGGTGGAATATTTCAAACGTGGCATCAATAGTGTTGGTAAGAAAAATAATCCATTTTCACCAACATTAACACGTACTAACAAGCTGAAATATAAATGTATGAAGGCTCATACATTATTCCATGAATAATAATCCTAATATGTATAATTATGTAGGTTATAAAAGAAAATACGCAAGATTTTTGTGTATACGTGTTGAAGATAAATCACTAAACATTACAAGTTTAGTAATTTTTTTTTATAGACTCACGCCTGTATGCCCGAAGGGGTAGGCAGAGGTGTAATATTGCACCCACATTTCGCCATGAATTTTTAGGTCCCACGTAGTAGGGAGCGAGCCTATTGCCGTTACCGGGTACATCACCAGAATCCGTGCTGCTACTGAGAATTCGGAAAAACCCAGTAACACTTTTGCCCGACTCGGGACTCGAACCCGAGACCTCCGATCAGCAGTCGCATACGCTATCCACTGGACCACAAAGGCAGTAATAAAATGGGCATTTATGTATGTATTTTTTTTCTGTGGTTATAATATGTTTGACTTGAGCGGGAATCGAACCCGCGACCTTCGGCGTAGCAGTCGCTTACACTTCCGCTGTGCCAACCAGTCGTCAACTTTGCCTAGCAGTAGCAAACAAATGGCTGCTGATAATAACAAAGGCTTACAATCATATTATGTACCAAGTAGTACGATTATGCGACATACTATGACAGTAACGTCAGGGGCAGAAGATGTTGCTTTACACTTAGGTCTATAGCAGCTACATACAAAAAAAAACTTGAATCTTTTAGATACGTTTATCAAGGACATAAAATCTCGTTTCCTTTCACCATAAAGGAAATTACTCAATAATATAAACCTTTGTCCAAGATCTCCAGAATCCATGAAGTTCGTTTTACTATCATCTCTTCTATCTATTTTATGCCTAAGCCTCACCTATCATTTATTATAACATTAAACCATTCTAAACACCCAAATCAATGTTGTATAAAATCGATACAGTACGTAGTATGGAGCAGCGTACCTACTGAAAGTGCAACGGTAAATGCAATCGCAGTGCTATTTATAGCGAGGCCGGGCAAACCTCTACCGCGGTAACTCGAACGGCATTCAAACTACGTCACGTTTTTAAACCTTTATAATGTTGTGTGTGACACATATCATTATTTATTTCATTATTTTTTATAGACTGACGCCTGTATTCCCGAAGGGGTAAGCAGCGGTGTAATATTACACCCACATTTCGCCATGAATTTTTAGGTCCCACGTTATAGGGGGCGAGCCTATTGCCGTTACCGGGTACATCACCAGACTCCGTGCTGCTACTGAGAATTTGGGCAAACCCATTAACACTGCCCGACCCGGCAATCGAACCCGGGACCTCCGATCAGTAGTCGCATACGCTATCCACTGGAGCACGGAGGCAGTCAATGACATATCAGTATGTATTTAAATAAGCTTTTAGTGCTAGAAAATTATTCAGTTATCTATACTATAACAAGGAAAGGGGATCCTGCCTTTTCGCCGAATATTGTTTGGCCGATTATCACTTGCCAACCAACGTTTCGCCTATTTTTCACTTTGACGACTAACGATTGTCAAATTTTGTATGACAACGTTTCATTTGGTAGAATTATTGTTAAGCTGGTTATTGTAATGACAAAAAACGTTTGGGGCATTTATTCATTTATTCTTTTGTCAAATTATTAGGCCTGACAACTTTTAGACGAATAACGCTTCGTCTGTTCAGGTGATGTTTCGGGAAGTTCATGTGAAATCGGTTAGGTTAGGTTAGTATGCTGATAAACAATGCACGTCAACTGAAACAATGGCTGGTTAGGTTAGGTTAGAACTGCGACCACAACGCACGAGCCGAGCGAGCGAAGCGAGCGTGCCGCGGAAGCGGCCGGCGAAGTGCCAGAACCAAATCGCTTTTATTTCACTACACAGGGCATTTAAATATGCTACATCGGTTAGGTTAGAACTGCGACAATATAAGGAAGACCAAACGTAAAGTTGGCAACTGTGAGGTTGGGAAATAAAAACAAAATTATATCACAAGTTGGCAAATGCTTATTCTGCGAAATAAAATTCTGCGAAAAGTTAGTTGGCAAGTGATAATCGGCTGAACAATTTTCGGCGAAAAGGCAGAGATCCCAAGGAAAGAATTGTTTTTGTAGATAAGTTTCATACTGTACTAGAATAGAATAAGGGTAAAATTCATCATGGCTGACATGATTGGACTGTTGCATGTTGTACTATGGCGTAGTTTGAGTTCATGCGATAAGACCTAGTAAGATCGAAAAATGTATATGCCATGTAGGTAGGTAATGAATACTTTTGTAAGTGAACAATAATAAACTATACAATTGTCTCTGTAAACAATTAGACGATTCACAATAATATGAGACTATTAATTATACGAGAAGTATGAAAACGTTCAGTTTGAAAATATGTGTTAGTAGCAATAGTGTAGTTTCAGGGTCTAAGTAAATACCAATGCTTTCTCGCTAGAAACAGCCATAATATTACAATATTAATCCCTTAATAAAACACAGCAAATAAAATAAAGAAATACAACAAATATTTTCCGTGTAATCAATTACAGTCTGTAGTCAATCATGTGTAATTTCATAAAACAAAGGAACAATATTTCACAGTTAAATAAAATATAACAAAGAGCGGGCTCAACACAACATTAATTTATTTTACAGTACAGTGTATCCAATTTTTACGTTTTACAAAAGGTCAGTGTGCGTCCCAGGGCGCGTCAATTTGCTCGGTGAGCTCTCGCTCAGGTCCCGGGGAAACCTGAATTCCTAGTGCACTTGTATAACACAGTTTACGAAATCAGTGCAGGCAATTCTAGACCTTACTGAGGCTATAATAAGCGCCCAGCAAACTATTTCAAACAGCCCTGACCTGAAGTCTCTAGTGTAGCCTGTTGCGCCCCGCGTCATCGAATCCAATCGATATCTACCAACGTGGGATGCGTTAGGGGATAAATTATTGTAAACGTCACGTGAATATATAGGTAGACCAAACTGTAGCAATGAAATATGACGACACTTTATTCAGGTTAAGCTACAATCTAGAGCGCTACGCGAACTAAAAATAAAATACGTGTTACGTAAATGGTGTAATCTATCTTATTGTAATTGGATAATATTTTTTCATTCACGCGTAAATATGTGTACGTCTTCCAGAGGAGTTGAGCCATTTTTTAGTTGATTAGGCAATAAAGGAATCCTAATGAATTCTGCGTACTGCTGGGATAAAAAATATTTAATTAATTATACTATACCATTTAGAAGTGTACATTTACGTAATTTATTTAAGTAGCTTTATTTGAGCTTTAATATTCGTTTAGTGTAATAACCTTTTATAAATCGGCTTATATTATAAAAGGTTTTTAAAAGCGACAAAGGGTCGATGGCTACTGTAATGACCGAATTTTATATATTTCAACTGAAACTTATTAACTACCTGCCTACGTTCCAACCTAAATCTATATTCGCTTGTGCGGATCAAATTCTAACAGCATTAAGGTACCCTAAACTGACCTCTCTCTACTTTTATATATTGTCTTTGTTTACGGAGCTCGATAACGTACAGGTTATATTATGTTAAACTTTGTGGGCCTTATATAAAAACGTGGACTAAATATAGTAGATATACATAATAATATATTCCGTAGCAAATTACAAGTTATTATCTACTAGATTCAATGCTACATTCTTGTGAACCATCTGTCTCTATTTGTGTAAATAAATAGCGCAATTAAAACGATTAAGACCTTTTTTTAAAATCCTAGATCTAAGTCTCGTCTTGTATACATAGTCCTTGTATTGTAATAAAATTTCGTTGGACTATATAGCTCTTTACGATAGGTAGCATTCTGTTAGTGTGTTTGGAAATCTCAAATCTTATTTATGTATATTCACAAAGAGCCATATTGTCTCCGATATATCGGAGACAATATGGCTCTTGACTATAGTTCCATGCCAATGGCTAATACCAGCCCCGACGCCATGAGCAAGAATGTATGAACTTTGTTCTAGGTGCTATATTTATAAAATGTAGTGAGTATTCTGCTATTTACTAACCATATAAAATCTGCCTTGCATTTTCAGTAAAACTAAGTCTTGGAACAATTTCGAGCCGCCTCGGATGAGCATAAAGTGTTAATACTTAATATGACTGCATAATAAGTAAATCAACAGTTTTTTAGTGTGTTCTGTCTTCTGTTCAATTCATTTCAACGTTAAGTAAATTGAATAGTCGTAACATTACAACTCATTTGCAATAAATATTGCAAACGGTTCTCATCCCTATTAAAAACACTGTCACGGACATAATAGTACATGATTTTGTAATATATTCTTTGTTCTCGTTAGGTTTCATTGGTCAATTTTCAATGTACGTCCAGGGAATTTATGTTGCGGTTATATTGAATATTTCACAAAGAACTTTGTTCTCTATATTGTTCAGTTTTGTACGCGTATTAGTGGCGTACCGCATTATTGGCTAGAAAGGTTAAATGGGCTATCAAACAATGTGATCATTTAAAATGTATGACCTACTCTATATTTAAAGCGAAACCCAAATATACGTATACTTTCACTAGGTTACATCGTTGAACTATACGTACACAGTCATGTGTTAAATTACGTTCATGGGTGTGAATTTTCCCTGTTTATTATTTCAGATCGTAAACAGAGATATATGTTTTAGATTTTACACTATATGGAGCGAATATACTATACACCGGACACGGTTCCATATTACCTATATATTTTAATTACTGGAATTAAGGCTTTTGCAGTTATCAACACAAGTTTTACGTATTTCTGGTTCTGTAATGCGTACCTTTGTTTCAAGTATCCAACATTTCGGCACTAAAGCAAGTGGCTGGTTTACAGATGAGATTATTGATCCGCCCGTGAACATGATGCTTGTAGTAATCAAGTATTATTGTTCAAGTCAAGGCAAAATCAGAGGCTCCGATGTGCTAATTTACTTTTACTAAGATGAAATTGTTCTAGAGTTTTTAATAAATGCTACGTAGACACTACATCGAGAGCGAGGTCATCATCTTCATGTTAGCATTATCCCGGTCGCACAGGAGACTTACGCCTTGGAGCCTTAATTCTAACTTCCTCACTTGGAGTCCGCTTTCTAGTCTAACCAAATATCATATGAATATTAGTAGGGTTAGACCTGTATCAGTTTATTTTATCAGAGTAAAGTACATGCAGTGCCAGGTGTCTCTTATAAACGGAAATTTTCCTTTTCAAAAACATATGTTAAGTCTTTTTGGCTGTACAAAAAGTCCTTTGAAACAACATTAGCGATGTTCATGAAGCGTGGCAGTCCCAGCAAATAGACTAGATTAATATAAGCACTGACGTTCCAGCGTGAACTTTTACGACGAGCCATAAACCCAAGCGTTCGCAATGTAGTTTCGCCTTCTATGTAGCTGTATTGCGATTTTGTGAGCTGTTCGCGTTTTTCTTTATTTGAATTGGCTTTTTATTTCGCGCGTTGTTGTATGGCATAATTTGAGTGTACACTGTACTGGCTGTGGATGTTTTGATATGTAAAGTTGAAAAACGTGTTGGTTTATATTTTAATTTTTGTGACTTTGTTGACAGGTAAGCTTTGTTGGCATATTACTATAGGTACTAAGCAATCATCATCATATCAGCCAAACGACGTCCACTGCTGGACATAGGCCTCCCCCAAGGTTCTCCACACAGACCGGTCTTGAGCCGCCCGCATCCAACCGCCTCCCGCGATCTAGACGAGATCGTCGGTCCACCTTGCTGGGGGCCTACCTCTGCTGCGTCGTCCGGTACGTGGCCGCCACTCCAAAACCTTTCTGCCCCAACGGCCATCGGTTCTTCGAGCTATGTGCCCTGCCCACTGCCAATTCAGCTTGGCTATCCGGAGAGCTATGTCGGCGACTTTGGTTCTACTGCGGATCTCCTTATTTCTGATTCGATCTCGCAGGGAAACTCCAAGCATAGCTCTCTCCATCGCCCTCTGAGTGACCTTGAGCCTTCTGATAAGGCCCATAGTGAGCGACCACGTCTCTGATCCGTAAGTCATCACTGGCAACACACACTGGTCAAAGACTTTCGTCTTGAGACATTGCGGGATATCGGACGAGAAGATATGTCGTAGCTGCCCGAACGCTGCCCAACCGAGTTGGATTTGACGATTGACCTCCTTCTCGAAGTTGGACCTACCTCTCGAACACGACTTACTTGTCGACAACTTCGAGTGTAGAGTTCCCAACCTGAATAGGAGCAGGTACAACATGGACGTTCGACATGATTTTCGTCTTGTCCATGTTCATCTTAAGACCTACTTGTTGGGAGACTCTACAGAGGCCATCGAGCATTGTGCCTAGGTCTTCTATGGTCTCAGCCATGACTACGATATCGTCTGCGAATCGAAGGTGAGTGATGTACTCGCCGTTGATGTTGATGCCGAGTCCATTCCAGTCCAGAAGCTTGAAAACATCCTCCAGCACAGTGGTGAACAGTTTCGGGGATATAACATCCCCCTGTCTCACTCCTCGCTGGAGTTGAATAGGTTTTGAACTCTGGTCCTGGAGGCGGCCTGACATAGTGGCGTTTTCATACAAACACTTCAGCACTTCGATATATCGGTAGTCAATCCGGCACCGTTGGAGAGACTGTAGCACCGCCCAGGTTTCGATCGAATCGAAGGCTTTCTCATAGTCCACAAACGCCAAGCATAGGGGCTGGTTATACTCCTTGGACTTCTGTATAACCTGCCGCAGCGTATGTATGTGGTCTATGGTACTATAGCCTTCACGGAAACCAGCTTGTTCGGGAGGCTGGAAGTCGTCTAGCTTGCTCTCGAGACGATTCGTGATGACCCTCGAAAAGAGCTTGTAGACGTGGCTCAGAAGTGTGATGGGTCTGTAGTTCTTTAAGAGGGTTTTATCCCCTTTCTTAAAGAAAAGCACCACCACACCTTTGTGCCACGCCTGTGGCGTTTTACCCTCGAGAATGACGGAATTAAATAACTTCCGAAGGGCTTCTCTAGCGGGTGCACCGTCAGCCTTCAGAAGCTCGCTCGTAATTCCGTCATCACCCGGCGCCTTGTTGTTTTTGAGCTGTTTGAGAGCCACACCAATCTCGTGCATGCTGACGTCTGGGATATCTTCGGTATAGTGTCGGGTCAATCTAGCTCTTGGGTCTGACGCTGGAGTACTTGCGGGTTGTTGCGTTGTCGTGTATAGCTGTCCATAGAACCTTTCGATCTCCTCCAAGAGCTCAGGCTTGGACGATACGATTCTGCCATCCTCCGTCTTCAGCTTTGTCAGCTGACTCTGCCCAACAGACAGATCCCTCTGGAACACTTTGGATCTCTTATTCTGCTCGATCGCCTCACGAACACGTTTTGTGTTGTATTGGCAGAGATCGCGAGTCAGAGCCTTAGAGATCTGTCTGTTGAGGTGCCGATTTTTCGGCATGTCGTCGGAGGATAGCAGAACCATCTTGCGCCTTTCCTCTAACAGCTCGAGGGTCGGACCCTAGATCTTGCTGGTTCTCTTGCTTTTCTGGGGCTTAAAGAATTTAGCCCCTGTTGTATGGACAGCGTCCACGAACCCGTTACAGTACTCGTCCACATCTACGCATTCGCCCAGGCATTCGAAACGGTTCTTGAGTTCGAGCTGAAAGCTCTCGGGGTTTTGAATATGAACCGGTGCCGGTCGGAGCGTGGACTTTATCAACCTCGACCGTTCGAGGCTTGCACAGATATTCAGTGTGCCTCTTACCATTCGGTGATCGCTCCCCACTTTAAGTGAATTGATCACGGAGACATCATTGAATATCTGCCTCTTCGTCGATGTGATAAAGTCGATCTCATTTTTGGTGGCACCGTCTGGACTTACCCAGGTCCACTTGCGGCATTCTCGCTTCTTGAAGAAGGAATTCATTATATAGAGGCCTTCCCTCTCCATAAAGCTAGCCAGCAAGTGACCCCGCGAATTCCGATGCCCATAACCAAATTGCCCCACTCTCAGCTCATCACCGTCACGTTTGCCCAGTTTCGCGTTAAAATCTCCCATGACCACGGTGTAACGGGTTTTGAAGCCATGTATAGCCCGAGATATGTCCTCGTACATGGCTTCCACCTCCTCATCGGGGTGCGTCAAAGTCGGAGCGTATACCTGTATGACCTTCAGCGAATACCGCTTGGATATTCTGAGTATAAGGTACGCTACCCTGCTCGACACACTCCCGATATTTACCACGTTGGTCACGAGAGATTTGTGGACGATGAACCCGACACCACCTTGGGACTGTTGGTCGCCCGCCCGGTAGAAGAGCAAGTTGCCGGAATTGAGAACTATCGAGTCCTCCCCCTGTCTTTGGAGTTCAGATAGGCCTATGATATCCATCGCAACTTGCTCAATTCTTCTTCCAGCTCGACAATCTTCTCGTCGGTCCGCAGTGTGCACGTGTTCAGTGTTGCCAGGGCCAATTGTCGTTGGTGGTGGTAGCCCGATCTCTTCCGGAGATTCTTCGCACCGCTTGCCCCGCCGTTACCATGGTCGCTACCATAACCAGGACTAGCGGGGCCGCCGTGGAGAAGGGGCCGGTTTTTATTGGTGTGGTTCATGTATGAGGGGATTTGCCATAATCGCTACGCTTGGCAGGCGTATTGGCGATCACAGTGGCGGAAGTTTTTAGTGTTGGACGCTGCTGCCCCTCTAGCAACTTGGTATTTACTTCCGCCAGGTTCGGATGGTTCGACCGCCATCTTTCGGTTGACTGCTTGCACTGGGGGAGATACTATGACGAGTATCTACTCGTCAGAGTAACTCCCTCAGTGGGCGGTGGGGTCGTCACGTCCCGACGCCTCTACTAAGCAATATCAAAACAATACTAGGTGTAAGGAGCAGCGTAACGAAAACGAATACCAGTGATTCGATGCATGACACTGAGGCCCTTGGCGGTTGAATTTTCCGTAAAAAATTCTAATAGAAATAGCCATGTAGATAAAGTAGCACTGGAAGCGACGATGTCTTGCTGAGGGATTCTCAACCTTATGGTGGTCTAGCAGAAAGTTGTTTGACTGTACTTGTTTAGTTTGACAATAGTAACTATTGTACTCCATGATAGTTACTATTTCATTACATAATATGAAAAATAAACGAAAATTCATGTTATTTTTCCCGGATAATTCGACTGCCAAGGGTCTCAGTATCATGTACTGAATCACTGGTATTGGTTTCCGTTACCTACGCCGTCCCTTACACCCAGTATATTTAAGCAGCCAGTTAATGTTAATGGTGAAAAGTGGATTTATAAAATGACTAAAATACAGATGTGTAATACCTACAATCGCGCAGGTATAAATTATAAATAAATAAATAAAAAATGTTTATTTCCAAAGTATGCAGATAACAATGAAAGATATACCAGTGGCCCCACACTAGGCAAGCCTGTCCTGTGGGTACCGAGACGATTACATTAAGCGATTTTCATTGCTCGGTCGATATCTCAAACTTTTAACATTACTAAACTTAGTACATTACTAACACAAAGTTACAAAATAATGAATATTATTATAAGTTCTACCAGTACTTATTTGAGACAAAGTAAATTTAATTAAAAAAGAAATTGGTATTAAACAATAATTGAAATGATAACAAACGATTAATATATGTATATGTATCGATATATTTATACATATATAATATATATAATGTGCTAATAAATATATATGTATTCGTATAAATAAATATGTAGATATACTATATGTGAATATATTCAGATTTTACAACAAACTGCTTGGTGCATAATAACTAGACCAAAAGTGATTTATTAAATACGTAAATACATACATATATGCCTTTACCGTAAATACAGAACTTATTTAAACGTTGCAAGACAGTCAGCCGTCGTAAATACATTGGATGTGACGCAACAACAAGCCCCAATTGTGAAACAATTCCAACAATGGGGTTAAAAAACGAAGAGGGTGTGATGGTACACTTTTGATAGTACTATCGACAAATTTGAATCATGATTCACCATAAGCTTATTTTCTTACAGACATAAATACAAGCCGGGGCATGGTGTTCTTGAGTTATATGAAAATTCAGTTTGCACTTAATACCACGGATCTACTAAAGTATTGAATATCACTGCCAGGGGAACCGACTAAGAACACCGCGGTGCCGCGGTGGTTTAAAGGTAAGTGTACGGCTCTTTAGACAAAAATCTCAGTTAGCTCGTCTGCCTGCCTCATACGCATATACAAGTAGAATCAGGACTCTAACTTCAAACCTAACATTCTACTTTATTACAAACTAGGTGCTAGCTTATTAGCTATGTATCATACATAAAACCTTCCTCTTGAATCACCCTATCTATTAAAAAATACCGCTTCAAAATCCGTTGCGTAGTTTTTAAGATTTAAGCATACATAGGGATAGACAGACAGAAGATAGACTTTGTTTTATACTATGTAGTGATAAATGTTTTGTTTGGGTCAAACTTCGATCACGTAAATGGCCCATATCAGTGATAATGATGTTCTGTCATTATGTACTTTTTTATAAATAATAACACAGTAATCACTAGACCAAGGTTAGAATAAACTAGGCTGCTGAAAATACCACGTTAATGGACTAGTCAATTGTAATGACATTAACCTAGAAATCAAAAGTAATCATACCGTGAGGATGTAATCGATATAGAAAGTTGTTGCTAGCTTCAACATTTTTTTTCTAGTAATAGGCGGCAAACGAGCAGACGGATCGCCTGATGGTAAGCAATTACCGCCGCCCATGGACACAAGCAACACCATAGGAGTCACAAGTGCGTTGCCGCCCCTTGGGGTTGGGAAAGGGGATAGGATGAGGAGTGGGATGAGAGAGAAGGAATAGGGGATAGGGCCTCCGGCACTCTCACTCACTGAACGAAACGCAACAGTTTAGGTACTGTTAGATACTTTACGTCGATTTTCTGTGAGAGGGTAGTACTTCCCCGGTCATTACTACACTACGTACATTCATGCTGAAATCAGCAAGGCTCTACAACCGTTAAAAACATACACCTTGAACATACTTTCTTGATTATTTTATTTCATATTTCTTTGAGTCTCATGTTACTGAAATGATGGAGACTTTGATGAAATGTTGTTTCGAGTGGCTTTATGTCTGCCTAAGTATATTTCCAGACCCGTTAGATAGATAGATAAAGCTGTTGTTTGATGAAGATGACGTGGATGAAACAGCTTGAACTAACGTTTTCTCGTACCTACGCAAACAGCTAGCACTAATATAACTTAGCTGTATCTATATTGGCAGTCTTCTATGCAAATGTTTTAAATGTGTATAATTTCTAACGATTTCCAAATATCTAAAATATTTTTTTTGTTGCCTAACATAATATTTATTTTAAAAAAATGCGCTTATCGAACAAACCAACCACCGTTTAGCCTCTATTTGATCTTACTACGTTAATATTAGGTTAACCAACATCACCCCAAGACGCTCGTGGGCTCTGATATACCTACATCATTTCTGAAAGATACAACGAGGGACTGCCTCCGTAGTCCAGTCGATAGCGTATGCGACTGCTGGTCGGAGGTCCCGGGTTCGATTCCCGGGTAGTGCAAAAGTGTTACTGGGTTTTTCCGAATTCTCAGTAGCAGTTCGGAGTCTGGTGAGGTGTCGGTAACGGCAATAGGCTCGCCCCCTATTACGTTGGACCAAAAATTCATTGCGAAATGTGGGTGTAATATTACACCTCTGCCTACCCCTTCGGGCATAAAAGGCATGAGATTATACGAGGGCCAAGGCGCCTACAGGCGTTCTACAAAGCAATATATACTAAATATTATTAAATGTAAGTGGAACATGCGATTCATGCCAAAATTGTTAATCCTATTGAACTTTGTCTTCTTCGGATAGGATTTCATTAATAGCTTTAAATTTGAAACCAGACAGCCGAGAAAGATTAACGAATTCCATATCCTTTATAACATCAACAAATAAATGGTCGAAAATTTCACATATAATATAATCATATTTTACGGTTCATAATTTGAGAATTTAATTACGCTTAAGCAGACTGGATGATATATCAAAACTAAGTCAGATCTTTTAAGTTGATTGCAAATTAAGACGAATAACTATGATTTATCAAGCGGGGGTTATAAGTTATTTAATCGTGAGGAGATAAGCTATCGATTTGAATATGTTGATGTTAGACTTGAAACTGGGGCAGTGGATCTGAATCCTTGGAGGTCTGTGATGATTGATGATTCAAATGACTTACATGTAGATTCGTCAAAGCAAATGTATAGCTCTCGCGAGCTAAGTAATAATTTCTTTTTAAGCACTGGTAAATTAAAATTATTGTTTCTCAGTGAAATAATGCAGATAAAATTATGTACAAGAGAAGTTATATCTGTGTCCTGAAATAGCAATATATATCTACAGTAATAATATGTTTAATTGCTATAGAGATTTCAACAATTATCGAGCTCAAATAATGATCTCAATCATGAGCATAGTCACTCAAGAAAACGAAGGCAAACTCTAGCAACAACATCAATATACTATAGATATTGTTTATATAAAATAAAATATAAAATTCTTATGTCACTGACTGACCGTTGGACAAGGCACTACTGAAACAACTGGGCACAAGAAGTAGAAAATTTCGGAAAGAATCGGTTAAATAACCTTTGGCATACAAGGTGAGAAAAAATCCTTACCCCTACAACGTGGCGTTAAAATAACCCCATAGAATAAAGGGTATTATTTAAATACAACAGCTTACATAGGGTTTCTGGCTTAATGAGTTATATTAATTAAAAGAACCCCCAAAAATCAACAATTTTTTCTTAAACCTACAAATAATAACGTAGGCTTTTATATTTTTAGGAACTTTTAGTTTAAGCCATATTGAACATTATAAAAAACAAATAGAAATAACTAATTGTCGATTCTAGCGAATTCATTCGTTATCTAAATCAGTACAATTTTCACTTGGCTACTACAAACACAAAATGCAAAAGAACCCCCAAAAATCAACTAATTTTTCTTAAACCTACAAATAATAACGTGGGCTTTTATATTTTTAGGAACTTTTAGTTTAAGCCATATTGAACATTATAAAAAACATATATAAATAACTAATTGTCGATTCTAACGAATTCGTTCGTTATCTAAATCAGTACAATTTTCACTCGGCTACTGAATGTCAATATTAAGAAACTAGGGCTCCTATTTTTGGATAAAGGGTCACAAGGAACCCAACATAACCTATTAAGTTTCTCGAGTTAACGAGACTTTTTCATATGAACGATACGTAGGCCTTGCATACTTCGCTCCAGTGAACATTCGAACTGGCGTAGATACATCGAGATCCTGGACTTTAGAACTAGCATACGTCGACATTTTAAAATTCGACATTCAGTAGCGGAGTCTACAATTTTGGCTCATCAGATTAGCGTGCTCTTTACATATTG
The DNA here is from genome assembly GCA_944739405.2 of Euclidia mi. Lineage (NCBI taxonomy): Eukaryota > Metazoa > Arthropoda > Insecta > Lepidoptera > Erebidae > Euclidia > Euclidia mi. The sequence continues at coordinate 15,154,071 of OX123198.2, read as the reverse complement.
CATTTGAAACAACGGTTCAATTTTTTCGTACCTTTATTTTTTGGGCAAAAAGACCATCTTTGCAATTTCCTAGGTTGCTTTCGTGGCGGATCTGAAATTTCTTCATCCAAAAAGACTTCGGATATCTCAAGAAACATGAGGATTATCTTTTCTTTGTCAATTATTATATGATAGATTTTCTTTGAGTAAAACCGCCGCAATAAACTATTTCTGTAACAGAAAATAAACTACATAAATACAATCAAAATTATATTGAAAAAATACCTTTTCAGCACCGTCCCATACAGTGTGGGGTTAAAAACACCCAGGGCTCGCAAGTGCACAAACAAGCACGATCCGCGCAGCAATTTTCCAAAGCCAAGAGTCGATGTGGCAACGTTTATTGCCCAGCTACTAGGAATTTACGTATTTTTCTCGACCTGGGGTTAAAAATACCCCACGTTGTATGCCGAAGGGTAAAATAAAGTATATAGGCGTAGCTACAGGCATCCTCTTGTATTTTATCCGGGTTTTTTATTCAATATGCAATATATATAGATAGATGTGATCTTTTCCAATAAATGTAAGGTCAAACAAAAGGTATAAATAAGTGCAAAAGGGTTTACTTGTTAACTCTTAAAAGAAATTTCCGATAATTCATAAATTATTAAAAGGAAGAGGCGGCGATAGCCCAGTGGTGTACGTAACGGACTGCCGAGACGATGATCTCGGGTTCGATCCCCAGTTACCCCGGGCACACACCTATGACTTTTCGAAGTTATGTGTGTATTAAAATAAAAATATTAATTATCGCTTGCTTAAAAATGTGCCCGGTAGATGGCAATAGGCTCGCCCCCTATTACATTGGGACCGAAACATATCTGGCGAAGTGTGGGTGTGTAATACACCTCTGCCTACCCCTTCGGGGATAAAAGGCGTGAAGATATGTTTATGTTATGTTATGTATTAAAAGGACACAAATAGATTCTCTTACTGACCCCATTAGGCAAATCTGCCTATGTAAGCTTGACATATAAATTGTACCTAAATATAAAACAGCAAAGCCTATAAAATCAAAGTGCCTAATGTACATCTGAATAATATACGAGCGTACCCAACCGACGCTAATATGTATTTTTTATGTGGTTTTAATTAAATAAATGTATTTTTTATTTATATTTGATAACAAAGCTGCGTATGTATGCAAAGGGCCGAAGAAACAAACATTAGTGGACGCATACCGTAAAAAAATATGAAGATAAAGAATTTCAGGCTTTCAGTGGTACTCCAAATTGCCATAGAACTGTCAGAAAAGAACAGTATTTACGGGATCCGTATCAGCATTATGATGCCATACTCTAGTATCTTGACATGGAATCTCAAGGACGTCTTTAGGGTCCTCTACGTGAGCCCTAAGCTCAAATGATAGTGTGTGGCGAAGACAGGTAACCGCCACAACCAGCGCGGCGATAAAACCGAAAATCTGCAGAGATCTGGCAGGATTTAAAACAGGCCTCCTCCTCTACAATCCTATCTCTCATGGTCACCAGCCTGGCCACCGTAAATAATAATGGAATTATTGTGATACCCAATGTTGTCCCAATTTTGAGCATCCTTTGTTTTCCAATACGTATATCTAGAATATTTAACTAAAATTGTCGTTTACTATTCATATATAAACAAAACACTCTTCTGTTAAAAATATCTTATTTTAAATATATTTTCTTATTTCTTATCTATCTTATTTCAAAAAGCAAAATCAGGGAAAGAACTGTAGAGGTGTATTACTTTTCAAAGCTACTCAGTAAGTGTATGAAAACAAATATTACGGTGGTTGAATGTACTCGTTTAGTACTTATGTAGCTCGCCGACTAGTCTGGACTGAAAGGACGAAAGAACTAATGTGGATAAGTCACACTGTTTATCTAGCACTATTGATTGAGGCAGAAAAGTTTCTGGAACATACTTTATAGTTATTACTGATAAGAGTACTAATATAAGTTGACAAATTAATGCTGAGTGTTTTGATGGAGGAAGTTTGTATTATACTTTGTAGTTGTTAATAAAAAATAAGTAAACTCTCTCAGCTTAAGTCTGAGAGTTGTCTTGAGTATAAGACTCTAACACATAAACTAACCACTTCTGGGTTTTGAATGCTAAGACGTTTGTAGTCATCAATGGGACCATTTATATATAAGGGTGATATACCTATTACTGGACTGTTGTATACAGTGTACACCTTACAAAACCATACAGTACAATTAACATGAAGCGAGTGTTGTAACGGCATGCTATTGTTTGAACTGATATCTGACAGTTGAGAAATAGTTTTGTTTCATTACATAATAATTACCAACATTCAGTACTTCAGCAAAAGAAAATGATATGTCTGCTATCAATCAGCAACGGTTTTTAAGCCACGAGAACCACACTACCACCGATCAGTCCAAGCAGATATTCCCAAAAGAATAAAAATAATATGTAAGCAATATAAAAATTAAGCGACCAGAATAAGTAAAGAAGCTTAAATTCAAGGTCTTATTTTATTGCCTTATAAAGCCCGCACCTAAACAAACAATTCGCTTTGAGTAATGAGTTTTCTCTACAAATTACTTACAAAAAATATTAATTTCTTAGTGCCAGACATCTATATACTATAAGAAAACTGTAGAGGTGAAAAAGTCTGTACATTAAATATTTTTTGACGAAAATTAGCTAAAAAATCTAGGAAAATGCTAAAAAGCAATACTTGATGTTTTTTAGAATTTATGTCTGTCTGTCTGTCTGTCTGTCTTTCCCTATGTTGCTAAAGATCTCTAAAATGGCGGAATTGATTTCAATAAAACTTTCACTCATGTACAAAGGATACTCAAACCTATAAAATAGTATATGTTACATCACAATCGGTTGAGTGGTTTTCGGTGTACAGCTTGACCTCTCCTTTGTACGTAGTCCCAAACAAAACCAGGATCATCCAAAACTGGTTATATATATGGTGCCATCTATGATCATTATAAGTTTATTAGTAAAAATATAGTCACTCTAAATAGGTACCTTCAAAGTGTTTTATGGCTATTGTAACGTAATACTACACGTATTGCGTTATAATATCTCGCAGGCGCTTAACGCCAGCTTAGCCGTTCGCAATATTACCTAATATGGTCATGTTCACCAGCCAAAGGCAGTTGTGAGTCATAGGCCTACATCTGCTACATCTGCTATTACTTCGCACTGTTGTTGAGAACGGACGTGTCGAATCGCATGAGTAATTATTGATTAAATATTTTTAAATCGTGACCTCAATCAACGCGTAGAAATATCTGCGAACGTAACAAAACTGTGTGTTATAAAATGTATCGTGTTTGACATTGTAAACAATATATAATGGATCACAGTCCTTTCACTCCGAGTAGGAAGACTGCTCGGAGTCCTCCTCCGACGCCGGCACCTGCACCTGCACCTCAGCGTCCAGCACTTGAAGTCATCCCTACGCCTGAAATCCAGAACTGGATGTCATCCATTGAGGTTTACCTCAACGAAGTGTGTTCTATAGCACAAGATGGAAAACTAAACTCTGAGCAGAAGATGAGAGTCAGCAATCTCTGTCGAAACGTGGGCACTAAAGTTTCGCAGTTGGCAGTTCAGTACCAGTCCCTTAATTACGGAATTCAATATTCGAATAATAGATAGATCTGTAGATTTTAGATTCGTTTTTGACAGTTTTTGACATAAGCTCCATACAAAATATGTCAAACATGAATCTAATATCTACAGATCTATTTATAGTTCGAATATTGAAAATGGCCGTAAGGCACATGCTATCCAGGCACATTCTACCATCAAATCCCAGCAAGAACAAATTGATTTGTCTCAGAGCCTTCAAGATCTAAAGCAATCCATACAGGAGTCCTCGAAACCTACCACCTCTGCACCGTCTTTCACTGAGATGGTTAAAAAATCTGCACATAATTTTATTCAGCCCATTAGCGTAAGTTCGGTGGCAATCTATCCAAATGACAAGCTGCAATCGAGTGACGACACTAAATCATTAGTGCAAAAAATCATCAGACCTGAACAAATGAACCTCCACGTGAGAGCACTGCGCAAGATTAAGAACGGCGGCGTGATCATCAGCACCGAGACCAAAGATGATATTGAGAAAGTAAAACAATCGGTACAACATGCAAACTCAGGCCTTATAGTCAATGAACCCCACAAACGTAAGCCTAAAATTGTGATCATTGGAGTGCCTTCAAATATGAAAGAGACGGAAGTTTTCACGTGCCTGTACCACCAGAATTTAGCGGAGAAACTTCAAAGCTGCAACCTAGAGACCTTTCTCAATGAAATCAAGCTGAGTCATAAATCGGGCCGTAAAGATGCTGAGAACTGTAACTACGTAATAGAAGTATCTGCAGCCATACGTAAAGCACTGATAATCCAAGACAGGATCTTTATAAATTGGTCATCCTGCCCGGTGAAGGATTTCACCCTAGTTACTCGCTGTTATAAGTGTCAGCAGTATGGTCATGCGGCTAAGTCTTGCAAAGAGTCTCAATATACATGCGGTCATTGCGGTAACCAAGGACACACGATAAAGAACTGCACTAGGAAATCCGAAGACCCAAAATGCGCGACCTGCTTACACTTCAAGAAGCCCAGCAACCACAACACCGGTTCTAATGACTGCCCAGCAAGAACAATGGCGGAGAAGAGGTATATAAACTCCGTGGATTATGAAGGCGCCTAGGAGCGACGTAATATCGTATTTTCGACCTGTAATCTACAATTTTTTTTTTTCACATTTATTATTTAATTTTAAGACTTGATTTTTCATTTAGTGATTCACCTAACATCATTAGAATATTGACCTACTAACATCAAACATCTAGTTTAATAAAATGCACACACGAGTTATGTACGTCAAACTAAATAATAAAGGCTTAATAACATTGACATCATTTACGATTATGCTGACCAACAGTTTTATAAGTTACGCTCGTGAGTTCTCTAAAATGCTCGTCACGCAATTACACTGTATATTACATGATCATCTTAATTATATTTATGTAGCTATTAATTACTAACTAAGTTTTATATTGACCACTGTCTTTTGTTTAATACGTAATATTATTGCTGTATTGTAAAATACAAATCCCAAATTTGTAAAGAGAGACCCAACCGCCTGTGATACAGTTTCTTACTAGTACAGGGGTATGGTGTTCTTTCCAATCAATTGAAAATCCACAGCAACTATTGTATTATTATATTAGAACATTTTTGTTTGTATTTTATGCTCTCTGTATTACTGTGAATAAAATTTATTATTATTATTCATTTATTTATCACTTCTCAAATTTAAATTACATTTATAAATATATCACTTATAAAAATAAATACATTTAAAAATATAAAAAAACCGTGGGATCCCACCAGCAACGGGCACAGGGTCCAAGCTGCCGGTGGTAAGGGCTACAGAGACAGGAACTTCCTCACAATACGTGCCGTGTCGAGAAGAACTGCCTTTTGCATCAGACCCTTGACCCAAGCACCCAACGCGAGCCTCTTAAGGTGACGATCGAGGCTCTTGGCTATTAGGCCATTAACCGTTACAACTATCGGCACAATAATTGCCGAGTCCACCTCCCACATGTCGACAATCTCGTGAGCCAAGTCCAGATATTTAATCTGTTTGTCTTTCTCGGCTTTCACGAGATTCTCGTCATGGGGAATAGTGACATCAACAATTATTGCGAGGCGCTCTGATCGATCTATCACCACAATATCAGGTTTGTTGGCTACAACAGTCCTGTCCGTGACGATAGATCGATCCCAGTACAATGTGGCATGGCCATTTTCGAGAACTGGCTCTGCCACATACCTGTAGTACGGTACCTCGATGTCTACAAGTTTGTATTTCAGAGCAAGTTGCTGGTGAATGATTCTGGCTACTTGGTTATGTCTGTGCAAGTACTCACCGTTAGCAAGACGTGAACAACCGGAAACAATATGCCTGAGGGATTCACCGGGCTGGTGACACGCACGGCAAATATCGGTAGTGCCATCCCTCAGGATATATTTCCGGTAGTTATTCGTCTTGATAACTTCGTCAGCAATTGCACAAACAAACCCTTCGGTTTCCCCAAAGAGGTCGCCGAAGCGTAGCCAGTTCACCGAGGCTAATAGGTCTACATCGGGTCCATACAGGGCCCGATGGAACCTGCCATGAAGCTCCTTGCTCTGCCATACACGCTTGCGATCATCAGTACTGAGTACTACAGGTATGCGCCAGTTCTCCTTAGCCAACTTGAGCGGGGTGAGTCCATTGTCCACTGCGACAACATCTCGATGCATGTCCACGTTCGCCCGGAGAAAATATTCTCTGAGATTGCACACCTCGCGGTTGTGTAAGGTCTTGATATTCAGAAAACCACGACCCCCACACTTCCGCGGGATGTACAACCTCATCACGGATGAACGTGGATGATGCATACGATATGCCGTCAACAATGTGCGGACTCTTCTGTCCAGGGCGTCCAATTCAGACTGAGTCCACTTGAGTATGCCAAAGGAGTATACAAGAAGTGGCATGACCCAACCGTTGCAAGCCCGAACCTTGTTGCCACCTGATAAAAGACTTTTCAGTACTTTATTCAGGCGGCCAAAGAAACGCTCTTGCAACGATTGCTTCATGACGGCTTCATTGATACTTAAAGCCTGTGACATACCCAAGTACTTATAGGTATCAGTTAAGAGAAGCGTTCTTAGGTTAATGGAATCTGAGAGTTGGATCCCCTCAGATTCCACCATCCTTCCCTGCTTCACATGAATGACAGCACATTTATCTACACCGAACTCCATATTGATTGACTTACTAAAGTTTTGGGTTACTTTTAGTAAATCTATCAATTGGGCATCAGAGTGGGCAAATAACTTCAGGTCATCCATGAACAACAGGTGAGATATGACCTGACCACTTCTCTGTAACCTGTAGCCTAACCTTGAACCCTCCAGTAATGTGCTGAGAGGGTTCATGGCTAAGCAAAACCAAAGGGGACTCAGACTGTCGCCCTGAAAAATCCCTCGCTCAATTTTAATATGTTCGCCGTCCTCCTGGATCCCTCGGCATCCTGGATAGCTAAGAGTCGTATTCCATTGCCCCATACATGACTTTAAAAAGGTGCGTAGAGTAGTATTTACTTTATACAACTCTAGCACCCTCAAAAGCCATGTATGTGGCACGGAGTCATACGCTTTCTTATAATCTATCCAACATGCCGCCAGATCCTTTCGGTTACGGCGAACTTGTTGGCTAATGGCCATGTCAATGAGGAGGAGCTCCTTAGTACCACGAGCCCCCTTCCTACATCCATTCTGAGAGGCTGACATAATTGAGTTGTCTTCGACATGTTTAGCTATTTTAGCTCTCAGAATAGATGTAAGAAGTTTATAGACCGATGGTAAACACGTTATCGGTCTATAATTGCCGGGCTCGCTAGTACTGCCAGTCTTATGGAGCAGGTGGGTAATTCCAGTCGTCATAAAGGTTGGCAACGACCCAGATTCCAAGGCTGATTGGAATTGAGATGCCAAACGTTCATGCGAACTACGTAGCCATTTCAGCCAGAAATTGTGCAGTCCGTCCAATCCTGGAGATTTCCAATTAGATAATGGACGGACTGCTTGTGTAACGTCCTGGCTAGAAATGGCCACGCATTCCATTTCGGGAATATGTTCGCATGCACGTTCGATATCTCGCATCCAATCACCTTCGCTATGACCAATGGGCATCGACCAGATGCTACGCCAGAACATGACTGTGGCGTCCGCATCTGGCCGCTGCACATAAGTCACACATTGATCTGGTCGTTCCCAACTTCTATATACCCACCTTTGGTCCCTCTGGAATGTACTATTAATGACGTACCGGTCCACACGTTTTTTAAACCTACGAATTCGGTTTGCCCATGCATAGACTTTCTGTTTTAGGTAGTCAATGCGCTCTGTGACCCGGGCTATATAAGCTTGAGGACTAATGTTAGTCCCCGAAAACGCCCGTTTCACAAAGCGCATTACCCTAGGGCGTGTATTCCCCTCCCTAAAACAGATCAGCTTGCCAATAAGTGCCCTTGCCTCGGCAATACGCCGCTCAATCCTGCACTGCCACGCAGGTACAACAGACCTTTGTCGTACAACGGCATCAGTTTCTGGAAACTTAACACCAGCTATACGACAAGCTGCCACGGCGGTACAGTACAAGATTGAATGGGTATCACCGAGATCCTCGCTATTATCTAAATAATTTGATAATAACGAGTCAAAAGCACTTATCAGCGCTATATTTCGCCTATGCATAGGCAACCTCGGTAGACGAGGCCTGATACCTAGTGGTGTGTACCGGTAGTCTCTAATAGCACATTCCAAAGCGTCCTTTACCTCTTCATTGCACTGGGTACTTACATTATCAGCCATGTCATCCTCCTCCCTGACGGCACTGTCGCCTATTGGCGGTGCGGTCAGTGCAGATGTCTGTGTAGGCTGGACGGGGGTGGCATGGCTCGCAGGTAAGTACTCTAAGCGCATCCTATCAAGCACGACATTATCCAACTTGCCACTGCGCTGGATAACCCGTACCTGATCCGATAGTCGTTGAGCCGTGACGTTGATGCTTGGTTCCAAGGCCTGAAACAAAGACAGCATGCGACTACGGTACGCAGTGAGGTTAGTGCCTCCCTCTGTCGCCCCAAAATATGCGCGCATGACATGTTCGTTTATTGATGTCGTCCACTTCATGCGCTGCACATTACCACCGGCAGCGGGGACCCTGTTTGGGGCCGGTGGGCCCCGAGGTCCCAAGCACGCAGGTGGCCGGCCTCTCCCACGCCGCCGCGCAGGTGACGGTGTCGACGGCGGAGAGAAATACTCGTCGCTGGAGCTCGACGCAACTGCAGCCGTCGGTGTTGTCGGCGCAGGTGCCGACGGCTGCGAGGCGGAGCTCAGCGACGAGCCCGGAGGTGTTGGTCGTGCTCTCTTGTTCCTGGCTCTCGTCAACATACTAGAGTGCTAATAATTTCATTTTTATTCTCGTAAATATTGTTATTGATATTGGTGTCATATTTGTTGTGACGGCTGTCATCTCTTCACTTTTTCTTTATTTGTGGCGGATTTTACCAAATATTTCCTTCTTTTGATTGAGTTTTATATACTAATTTCAGATGCGATATATTATTACAATTTATAAGGTGAAATTCGTGAAATATTAATATTTAAAATTCTTTGATGAAAAAATATTATTATTATTATTATTATCTATATAAGATGGGTGCGCGATCTAAGTCTGTCACTTGCCCTACACACCGTCTCGCTGATGGTTGTAGCGACTATTACTACTATTATTAAAATCCTACTTCTCTGTCTACTGTCCCGCTGGGGGTAAGCATATTCTAGTTGTCTGTGTGCCTATACGTTCTGTCTGTAGTATCTGTGTCTCCTAAGCGTAACAGCCGATCTAGGGACCGCCTGTTCCTGACCGGTTGTTGTGTATTCTCTATGCTGTTCCAGTTCTTCCTACGGGCTACGTTCTACCTACGGGCTACGTTCTTCCTACGGGCTCACTGCACCTGTCTTCTCTCTACGGGCTACAAGCCACGAACTGCTGGCGCCGTGCCGCTACTAGCCAGCTGCCACCCAAGCCTCCGTTCCTGCCTACGAGCTCCTACAGCCAGGCCACGGACGCCTGAGCCTGACCGCTCGGCCCACATCGGCTGCACCGCCTGAGACCCCGCTCAGCCTGAACCTCGACCACAGAGCTGCCTACGCAGCGCACCTTGGCCAGCTCATCGGCGACCCTACGAGCAGCTACCCTGCGAGCGTCGGAGAGCAGCAAGAGTCTACGCTCCAGCCACCTCAGGCCAGTGCTTACCTAGTTCGGTCATACTGTATGTAGGCGGTAGTGAGACATAATAAAAAACCTGTTCAGCCTAGCAGTGTTTCTCTCGAACCCCGACATCCTACCTGAGATTCTCCCGTCTCACTATTCACCGATCGATAGATGTCACTATTTTCAAATAATTTTCTAGCAAAATAAATATTTCTTGCAAAAAAGGCAATTATTATGTGTCGGGTATATTTCTGTTATTAAAAATAATAGAGTATAATATTCGGCACTTTCATAAACAAAAAGTCTCTGTGTCAAAATTTATTACAATGTCCACTTAATTTAAACGGTCAATCTCATGTATTTCAAATTATTATGTTTAAATAATAGTTATATAATCATTTCATTATTATTTATTTTAAATGATAAATACAATGACTATAGATAGTTTTTTCAATAAATTGTCGATTAGTCCATAATTATTATTTTCTATCTCGGTCAGTTTGTATGTGTAAACATAGATGGCGTTGACAAATGACGTCATTTTCTGAATGGTGGTGTTAAGATTCTCCGAGGGTTGATCAGGTTCTCGGATAATTTGCTTTCATCGTCGTTGGAATACTTGGATTGGATATTTGACGTTACTTATGAGTTTATGATTGTTGAATATTATCGAGTTTCTTTGATTTCTTTCGTTCGTTCGTGTTCTGTTCTTATACAGGTGTCTCCTTATTCCCAATTTCCCACTCTTCACGTCACATACGTGGGAATCTCTGAGCGGGAGACTGCGCCCTGAATTCAGATACCTCTTGAATTACTCAACGGGGCTATCTTACTTTCGGCAGGGCTGGATAGTCGTAGTCCTGTGTGTATTTTCTAAATAAATCGCAGGGACAGACACTTGAAACAGCTGGAATCGACATCCGAACATGTTGCTTTTCACATGATCGGTAAAAATAATTTACATATTCTATGTATGGTAATGAAAGTTGGGTATGGCAGAAGAGTCATGAAAGTAGAATAAATGCTATGGAAATGAGAGCACTGAGAAGTATGTGTGGTGTGTCTATGACCGACAGAGTAAAGAATTGTGTGATGCGAGAGTGGTGTGCGGTAAAAGAAGATGTAGTGACAAGCATCGGGCAAGGCCTTGTCGGTAGTATATACGCATACTGCTGACATGTATGATAATGATAAATGATATAAATGATATAGGGTCGATCAGGAATGATAAAAGAAACCGCCCGACCTGAATGCTGTAAGTGCACTGATTTATTCGTAATAAAATGATAGGTACTAAACCGATGCAACGGTGTCGCGCATATAATGTAAATGCCGAGTAAGCATTTTGTACAGGTTGGTAAACTGTACATCCTGCCTACTCAAAAGATGATATCAGTATAATGATAAAGAATCTATAAAAACAATGAAAAATAAAATGAATTCTTACACTAAATGATATAATATTGAAATTAGATGATACATAGAATGATAATGAACAATTTATATTGTTAGTACTTATAGCTACGAGTATGTTTAAAGTTCATGAAATCGCGACCTAAGAGGAGTAGGGGAGGTCCCCACGTCTACACTTAACACTAATCTTTTGATTTCACTTGATACGCACTCTATTGGCCTGATCACTTCATTCACAGTTTCACAAATTGCACTATCACTTTTCTTGTACTGCTCGCAGCATACCTCCCGCGGCACGGCAGCACCTCGTCTCATCGGCAAGGTGTGCGGCCGCAAGGTCCGCTCCTCAACTTGACTTTTATTTTTCGTAATAAAATGATAGGTACTACACCGATGCAACGCTGTCGCGCATATAATGTAAATGCCGAGTAAGCATTTTGTACAGGTAAACTGTACAGGCATGTTGAGATGGTTTGGAGACATGGAGAGGATGGATGACGAAAGACTGACAAAGAAGATATATAAGGCAAGTGTTAATGGGACAGGACGAAGGGGAAGACCTAGGCGGACGTTCTCTGATCAGATTGAAGACATCCTAAAAAAAGGACACGTCAGAAGTACCCTAAACAGAAGAGCATGCATGAGAAACTTGATGGGAGTGAATGAAGCAAGAGAGGTATGTCAGGATCGTTGCAAATGGCGTTACATGGTCTCTGCCTACCCCTCCGGGAAACAGGCGTGAGTCTATGTATGTATGTATTCTATGTGAAGGTGGTAAAACAGTTAATGTTGTGTAAGTATAAAGAAATTCTCTAAAGATATATATTAGGTATATAATATACATATACAAGTAAAATATAATATATACTCTTAGCATAAATGTCATGCTAATTACATTCCAACGTTTACGCGAACGAAGTCGCGGGCACAGCTAGTATATATATATATATATATATATATATATATATATATATATATATATATATATATATATATATATATACAATTTGTACATTGTTTTGTTACTTCGTCTACTACTAGACAAAGTAACAAAACTATGTAAATAATCTAGCACGCACTAAAACAGAACTAGGCTGGAACATACTGTTCTTTTATGTTTAATTCAAACTACATAAGTTGTTTTACTGCAAACTACTGGGTTTTATTAGGCGTACAAAATAAACGTTATGGGCCTTTTATGAGATGTACTTACATAATATTATGTACCTGCTTATTATTATTAGTAATACTTTGAAAAGGTAATATTATCATAACGGCTAATGCGTGGGACGGCCAATCAGAGGACTTGGTGATATAGCTTATTTTGTACGACATCGTATGTGTTGAATTTAATTAGTTACGCTTTACTGTGTACTGAGTCTATAAAATTTTAGTACATTTACTACACATTATTTTTAGTCTGTAAAATCCATACTATGAGGTAAGATGACAAGAATTCAATAAAGTATCTTTAACTAGGTAGCTGATCGGAAAACTAAGGCAGTCCGTATTTTGACGATCGGCAACCAACAAACAAACAGTACGTGAAAATGGTGTCAAAGTTGTCTTTGACAGCATTTCAAGCGCCGTTTATTTGTTTATTTTAAATCCAAAGTTAAAACGTTATGAAAGTTTTAACATTGTGTCTACTCTGTGCCACAATTTTCTACTCAGGAATTATAAAGAATTAGAAACTGTCTAACATATCTAATACTAATATATTAAGCTAAAGAGTTTGTTTGCATGGTTGAACGCGCTAATCTTAGGAATGGTCCGATTTGAAAAATTATTTCAGTGTTTGATAGCCCATTTATCTATCTATCTATATAACATCACGCCATATGCCACGGGAGCGGAGCAGTAGCCTTAAATAGCGTGGGTGTGGCCACAGGCTGCTCTAGTCTCAAATAAAGAATCAAGAATATAAAATACGGAGCAACATAGACCACTAAATATAATGAAAATTTACTCTTAGGATTATTGGAAGCACTTTGCATAAAGCCTACCGCTTACATTATTAAGCCTATTTAATGCTTCTTAATATTTATGAACCAATTTTTTGTGATTAATGGAGCGTTGTAAAGTAGGTATTTCCCGTGCAATTCAAGTTCGCTGACAAATACGCGCGCGCATTAATACCCATAGATTTGGACGACACCAGACCTCTGTGCAACGTTGCTTATCACGAGGAAAATTTCGATCTGTTAAGAACCAAATAAGCAGATTTTTCGCCAATATATTTATCACTGACAAATTACAAAATCAAGGTACACCACTGACTACGTGAACCTCTAGCTGAGCATTGTAAAGTACCAACTTGATTGCCGACATACGAGCGCGTGCATATTTTTCGCGTTATTGCAAGGCGGACACCGCGAGTTCCGAGCTAAGACATAATTATACTAAGCAAGTACATTGTCCGCTACCTATTCACCAGTAACGATTCCAATGCTTTGATTGAAAAGCAGTAATGTATATCACTGACTAACAGGGCTTCGAGCCATATCGCGTATCGGAGCTGGTTTGCCAACAAATACGCGCATGCACATAAATGTACGGCTTGCTACGCATGTGAATGGGCCTTAACAAGGGCGCTGCACTGCTGCACCTGCGATTGCTAGTCGCAAGCCATAACATACACACTCAGATTTGTCACTGTGGCCATTTCCTATAACAAATTCACGGCAAAATCTCTTGTACCACAAATCCGGCGGATTGTACGCATATGAGTGGAAGCCTTTATGATGTCATTTTTAATGCATTACTTAAATTAACTGGTAGGAATGAACAAAATTAAAGGTAAAACGGTTGGATCATGGGCCGTGTAAATAATAGCTTCTGCGCACTGCGCGGTACTGCGGTTTATTGTGTAATTGTTTGCGCGCCGTGATGGTAGGTATGTTTTATTTCATGATGAAAGTATTGTGATCTTAATGGGAATTTCATGTACAGGAATGTATGTGTAAATAATGCCATGAGGTGGTGTTGAAATCATTTGATGTAGTGTTAAGCAAAATATAAAGAAACATTATTATTAGTACATGCGGCCTTCACACCATTGGCAACATATATTTTCTATACATTTAGATAGTAACTACTTTCTATAGATTACTATGATAATGTAAAATTTACCGCAACGATTATAATTTATAACATCTAAATAAGATATAAACCTCGTCAACGTGCGTACCTATTATCCGTTCACTACTAGATTATTTCACAGCATTCTCAATGTGCCGTAACTGCCTCCGTAGTCCAGTGGATAGCGCATGCGACTGTTGATCGGAGGTCCCGAGTTCGATTACCGAGTCGGGTAAAAGTGTTACTGGGTTTTTCCGAATACTCAGTAGCAGCCCGGAGTCTGGTGATGTGCCCGGTAACGGCAATAGGCTCGCCCCCTATTACGTGGCACCTAAAAATTCATGGCGAAATGTGTGTGTAATATTTACACCTCTGCCTACCCCTCCAGGGATACAGGCGTGAGACGATAATAAATAAATAAATAAATAAAATTCTCAATGTATGTATGTACACGACATTTTAAATAAAAAATATAGGAGGTGGTATCTATAGCAAATACAAAGAAAGCTGAGGGTGGCAGCTTCTCAAGCTTATAAAAACCGTAACGGATATCGCACTTGGTAGGTACGTACAAAGTTAAAGGCATAAAACTTTACGGAGTCGAGGGGCCGCTCATCCAAACGCTGTCGTCAGGTATAAGGATTCCGATCCTAATCAGCTGCGGAACTTGGCCTAATCCTTCATCGAACTTTTTGACGAGGGACAGCCGGGCAATTTCCAATAAGGAAAAAACTTTAGGATACGACGAGTCAAATCTATTTTTGTTTGTAATCAGTCACGTGTGAGTTAAAGGATTCCTTCGAAGTTGTTCTACAGGAATGGCGGATTTGTGCTGATTTGAAAATGGAATTACCTAAGCTTTGTTTTTCGAAGTTGAATCTTTGGATTAAAGGCTTTTGGTATGGCTCCAAATTTCACTTGTTACAAGCTGAAAGCGAAACAAACATTTAGCGACAAGAACATTAGAGAAAGTTAATCCAATATTATTATAAGTATTTATTACTACTTTTAATAACCCTACAAGTCCTTGTAATACTAATTATAGAACAAAGGAACCTGTCTATGAAAATTGTGAGTAATTTAACAAAAGGAACGTAAATTTAACGCCTATTACAAGAAAACTCTCTAAACGAAAATAGGTTAGTAATTTGTCTAGGAGAAATTACTAACCTATTTTCGTATTTGTCGGTGCCATATCTTTTAAAAACTAATAAATGAGTCTTGCTACAAAATAGAACGAAATGAATAAACATTTCATTTCTATCCTGCTTATAAACCTTTTGTCCTGAAAGTTTGTTGTATTAAAGGTAAAACGGTTGGATCATGGGCCGTGTAAATAATAGCTTCTGCGCACTGCGCGGTACTGCGGTTTATTGTGTAATTGTTTGCGCGCCGTGATGGTAGGTATGTTTTATTTCATGATGAAAGTATTGTGATCTTAATGGGAATTTCATGTACAGGAATGTATGTGTAAATAATGCCATGAGGTGGTGTTGAAATCATTTGATGTAGTGTTAAGCAAAATATAAAGAAACATTATTATTAGTACATGCGGCCTTCACACCATTGGCAACATATATTTTCTATACATTTAGATAGTAACTACTTTCTATAGATTACTATGATAATGTAAAATTTACCGCAACGATTATAATTTATAACATCTAAATAAGATATAAACCTCGTCAACGTGCGTACCTATTATCCGTTCACTACTAGATTATTTCACAGCATTCTCAATGTGCCGTAACTGCCTCCGTAGTCCAGTGGATAGCGCATGCGACTGTTGATCGGAGGTCCCGAGTTCGATTACCGAGTCGGGTAAAAGTGTTACTGGGTTTTTCCGAATACTCAGTAGCAGCCCGGAGTCTGGTGATGTGCCCGGTAACGGCAATAGGCTCGCCCCCTATTACGTGGCACCTAAAAATTCATGGCGAAATGTGTGTGTAATATTTACACCTCTGCCTACCCCTCCAGGGATACAGGCGTGAGACGATAATAAATAAATAAATAAATAAAATTCTCAATGTATGTATGTACACGACATTTTAAATAAAAAATATAGGAGGTGGTATCTATAGCAAATACAAAGAAAGCTGAGGGTGGCAGCTTCTCAAGCTTATAAAAACCGTAACGGATATCGCACTTGGTAGGTACGTACAAAGTTAAAGGCATAAAACTTTACGGAGTCGAGGGGCCGCTCATCCAAACGCTGTCGTCAGGTATAAGGATTCCGATCCTAATCAGCTGCGGAACTTGGCCTAATCCTTCATCGAACTTTTTGACGAGGGACAGCCGGGCAATTTCCAATAAGGAAAAAACTTTAGGATACGACGAGTCAAATCTATTTTTGTTTGTAATCAGTCACGTGTGAGTTAAAGGATTCCTTCGAAGTTGTTCTACAGGAATGGCGGATTTGTGCTGATTTGAAAATGGAATTACCTAAGCTTTGTTTTTCGAAGTTGAATCTTTGGATTAAAGGCTTTTGGTATGGCTCCAAATTTCACTTGTTACAAGCTGAAAGCGAAACAAACATTTAGCGACAAGAACATTAGAGAAAGTTAATCCAATATTATTATAAGTATTTATTACTACTTTTAATAACCCTACAAGTCCTTGTAATACTAATTATAGAACAAAGGAACCTGTCTATGAAAATTGTGAGTAATTTAACAAAAGGAACGTAAATTTAACGCCTATTACAAGAAAACTCTCTAAACGAAAATAGGTTAGTAATTTGTCTAGGAGAAATTACTAACCTATTTTCGTATTTGTCGGTGCCATATCTTTTAAAAACTAATAAATGAGTCTTGCTACAAAATAGAACGAAATGAATAAACATTTCATTTCTATCCTGCTTATAAACCTTTTGTCCTGAAAGTTTGTTGTATTATAGTTCTTCAGAAAATCACATAGCCTACCTTTAGTTGTGTTAATCGACACCTGCGCGGGTGAAGCCACGAATATGTCCTGGTGTATAATATTCTTGTAAATGTTAACAACAATAACATATCCTGACACATTAATCGTACAAACGAACCTACATGAAACAAAACAGGCTCATACATTCCATAACCCTCATTACAGAATTTATATACGCGAGACAAAAACACGAGTGTCCATAACTCAGTTTCGTTCAACTTATCCTAAAACATTACAAACACAAATGTGGATTATGATACCTGGCTTTACCACAGTTTCGGTACACACGTCCTCGCATCCACCGATAAATAACATCTGCTGTTCGCGCAACTTCGCAAACGCAGCCGCCGTACCGAAAACAATTTGATGTCGGTCGGTAGATTTCGATTATCGCATGATATATACGCTTTTTATTGTCTTTTTATACGCTTCGCATTATTTACTTTAAGTTTTAGTTCCTTTTTTTTTTTTGTTTTACGAGGTGGAAAATCCCTTCGGATCTCCGACTCTTGGGGGAAATTTGAGCCGGAGTATGTGGTGTTTCCACTAAAAACCACCTCGACTGCCGCCATGTACCCGTGTGTCGGAGGGTGGGGCATCACCTAAGCACTCGTCGCCACCCTCCGACGGGTATTGGCCCGCCAGATGGTCAGGCGGGCCCCGAACAAAACCCCCTTGGCGACGGATTAAGGTGTTGGACTCCGCCGCCAAAACGCCCAGCGGCCGCAGAGGATAGGGAGGACGGCAACGCAACACCGCATCTCCTCTTCCTCTGCGGCCCCACCGCGACGCATCGAATGGTGCGCCCCCATTTGGTCGCGGGAGATAGGGCGCGCGACAACGCAACACCGACACGCCTCTCCTCCCGCGACCGCACCCGACTGCGAGGGACAGACAGAACTGTCCCCCGCACCCGCACCGTTGGACGCATCCTGCGCAGGCCCCTCCAAGCCCACGCGGAGCGTCCCCTCCTGGATCCCTTTTAGCTTCACCGCGGGTGACCAATCCACGGTTACTGAGCCCCCCCACCACGACAAGGTGGAGATCCCACCACGACAAGGTGGAGATCCCACGGGGGGGGGGAGTTTTAGTTCCTAAGGGAAATTACGAATTTTACACACAATAAGCAACAGGCAACTTAGTTGAGACTGTGTATTTTCTTTTTGCGCCCGTTTTCTTTGTTATAAAAATGTTATTTACTAAAGTATTAAACCTAGTTTGTTATCAGTTTTCGGTGGTGGAAAAGTGTGTGAATATTTAATATTGAAAAAAAATAATCTGGATAAAAATTTTACGTCATAAAATTTTGTTACGCGGCATCATGTTTAGTCTATGTTTATTAAGTTAGTAATGAACATTTTTGTGTTAAAGTCCCTCTAGAGCTGGTAGGCATACCGTTATAGTAAAGCTGATAAAATCTACTTCAGAATTCTTTAACAATAGAAATGTTCTCATGTACATAAAAAATGACGTTAGAAAATCGATCTTTGATAAAACTCGGCGTACACACACGTTACTGCAATGCAAATAACAAGCAAGTAACGAGAGAATTGTATAAATTAATTCGGGTAATTAAATACCTTTGCTTGCCTTTACCAAACTGTCAAATGGCTCGTTTTGATTGGTCGTCAGCCGGCGCGTGAGCTTCATTCAAAACTCACCGGCTCGTTTTAAAGACTTCTAAGTTGTAATATATTTATTTTTTACGTTTTTAGCCAACATGGTCCGCACATACAAGACAAAGACTGAACAGCATTCATGGTCTATGGAAGCTATGAAACAAGCTGTACACAGTGTTGTGTCTGGAGAAATGGGCTATAGAAAAGCAGCAAATATGCACAACGTTCCCCAAGCAGCATTAGGGCCTGTTCACGAGATCGGTCTAAGCGGCGCGCGTCGCGGCGGGCGGCGCGGCAGAGCGTCGTGCACGCCACGACCCTACAGCAGCGGTAAACGCAGCGGCAAATGTGGACGTATTTGGGCCGACGGAGTTACCCATAAATATGGCGATAACCAAAATATCTTTGTGTAACTATACGGTATACCTACAAAATTGTCGACATTGGATCTTCATTTCTTACAAGTATTTTATATCAAAGGAATAATGCATATTCGCAATTAATGAGGCGTTGAATAGGTACCTACACAACGTAGATTACGTTAAGTAGGTAGGTAAATCACCTTTTAACTTTCATAGTAACTGTGTCTGTACCTAAATAGGTACATATGTACATTACACAATGTTTTAATGTTTGCGATTTTTAAGATTTATATTAAAACCTACCATTACATTCTGTAAAACATTGTTTCATTACATATCGCAACGTTTTATTAACATTTTTGTATTTATAAAGCGGATGTGTTGCTATCCATACACGCGACCGTTTTAAAATTTCGACTTTAAATGTCTCCGTATTCATTACCGCCAATAAATATTTAACAAATAGTTTAACCGCCTAGTTCGTCCCTCGCGTAACGCTGTCTGTGCCGCTCGGAGTCGTGGCGTCGGACTCGGTCGCAGTACATTTGTTCCCGCCGCTCGCCGCACCGCCCGCCGCGCCGCTCGCCGCGCAGCCATTCGCGCCAAAAAAAACGCGCGCGTTATCGCTGTGCGCGGCGGCTCGTGGCGTGCATCGAACGTCTTCATACATTTGATCTTACCGCTCGCCGCCCCGCGCTAAGCCGCCGCTCAGAGCGGCAAGGTCGTGACAGGGCCGTTAAAACGTTATGTTTCCAAATATCGGGGCAATCCTAATCAATTTGTTATGTCATAGTATTGTAGTTATTTTTAACTGTCAATTGCCAAGATATAAAACTATTTAGTTTGGCATTTAGGTTTTGTTTCTTATTATGACCGCCCCATAATGCCCCATAGGAGGCCCCACTTTGCCCCTATGCACGGGGCATAGCGGGTCAAATGCCTTTTTTTATTTAAGAATTCGCATCTCATAGATTAATTACGTTATCAAAATAAATTTATCCACAATCATTCAAAATGAATTAAGCTATGATTCTAAGTAAAAAGTTTTACTTTTATCACATTAATTTAATTTTTAGATGTTTAAACCTTAAGTACCCTACTATGCTCTTCTCTCCCCTAATCACCCATGAGAATTAGGGCGCATCGGCCATACTTCCTTCCAGCCTATTGTGGCCCTATAGAAACTAAAGAGCTTCTCTTATACAAAAATACATAAGTACTTATGATTTTGATTACATAAATAAATTTCCGAGAGCTTCAGACTTTTATGCCGATTGAAAGTTTTTAAGCTTATACATCATTTGCAGTCATTGGTTCGTGTTGCAAAGATTAGGTGTAAGTACAAAATAAATGTGTTCTAAAGAATTTCATCATGATTTGTATTCATCATCATCCTACCATAATCCCAGTTACATCCAAGATCGTGAAGTTATTCACATTCTATGCTAACTAGATTGAACATAATATTAGCTTTACCGCAGAGCGAACATCATCTGACTTTCGCAAGTCAAAAGAATTATGATAGTCCTTGGTCTAGACCAAGACCTGAAAGACCTTGCTGTAACAGATATAGCAACCCCCTTTGGAACCAAAACCTAGTTGGGGGGGTTGGAATTTTTCCGATAGCTCCTTGCTGTAAAATTTACAGCATATCTTGGCTGCTATACGCCGATATGTGTAAACCACGGCAATGGGACGTATGCCACCATCCCTCTTGTTAAGGGCGCACAAGTTCGCCCCATACAAGATGTCAACGATGGCGTCGTCCACATTACCGGAGAGCATATTTACTAGCGCAGTCAACTCCCTCAGAAGTGTATCGCCAGCCACCCCAGCACTGGCACACACAAGGTCTTTCAGGTGCTGGGGCGTCAGTGCATCGGGGCCCCCTGCCGAGCCACTTCGGAAGGAGCCAACCGCTGCTAACACGTCCTTGGCTGTGGTGATCAGATGTTCTGATTCCCTGTCGGGAGCTTCAGGGAAGGAGAGATCATCAATAGGAGCTGGATGCTTGCTCTTCAGCCCCGCAAGCGTGTCTGGAGAGCAAGGCGCCACCACATCTCTACTGAAAAGGAGTCTAGAAGCGCCCCGTATATCGCCCTCCCTTAATTTAGATTCTACATATTTATACAGCGACTTCTGCTTGTTAACCGTAAATTTTGAGTCTAAAGAGTGTGCCGAAACTTGACAATTATATTTAATTTGGGATGTCAACAAATTTTGGCCTGCCTGATTTTTATCAACATGTAGAATCCTATAGGGGAAAGTCAGTAATTGCTCCCAGGCTGTTCTCGAGTTCTTCCTGACGACAAGACCAATACTTTCCGCAAATTTTTTGGATACTGATGGTCTTGCCCCACGGGGAACTCTTTTCACAACCGGGATCGAATGTTTTAATTTTGATAGCGTTTGCCAAAAAGGAATTTGTGTGGTGTCTGCTAATACAGGTTGTGAAGATATTGTGGAGGCAGAAAGTGGATTTTGGGATTTATGTACTTTACCAAAATGCACTTTCAGGCCCCGCTTACCTTTGAAAAAACGGTCCTGGGAGCAATCCGGAAAGCGCATCAGACCAGTCAGTGATGTGGTAGGTTGACTAGCACTCACGTCCACATCGTCAGTGCCATCACAACATTGCATTCGTTTTATTACAATTTAATATTTACAAAAAAAATACAATAGTAAATTCACATTAACAATATTTACAAAACAAACTGTCACAGTATGTCAAGAACTGTCACGAAAGTTAGGTAATTGGTAAGTCTCGTCGAATTATTTTCTAGTATTTTTGATAAGGTCTCTCTACCTTATGATAAATTCACAAATTAGATTTTGATAAATTCTACATTATGTACGCTATAATAAAATAACCAAACGACCTGTGAAATATTCGGGTCATTAGATACTTAATAAATTATAGGTATTATATTTTATTATGTCTTGTCGCAAAACTAAAACGCTGAATTAGTTAAATGGAAAATCTACAAATGAATATTTTATGGTAATTAATATCTGGCATTTGTTTTGCAAATAAGGTTACTTTTCGGCAATAAATAGTAGCTATTGTTTATTGCTGGTCAGCATCAGAATTTAATTCCTGGGTCTTATAAGAACCAATCGACATCACACTCAATGGCACTACTCAGTGTAGACATCAATGAAGTTTTTTAATATAATTTCTGTCCTTTACGATAACTGTGCTGTCGGGTTTGATGGTATCACTAAGTCCATTGTCAAGGCTGCTAGACATAGCATTGCACCGGTGCTTGTATCAATTTTTAATCAGTGTTTCGAAACAGGTGTCTTCCTGGACGTATTCAAGTCTGCCCTTATACACCCTATTTATTAGTCTGGTAACAGAGACAGTGTCATAAATTATAGACCTATATCGGTACTCGTCTCTACCTTATCAAAAATAATTCGACGAGACATACCAATTACCTAACTTTCGTGACAGTTCTTGACATACTGTGACAGTTTGTTTTGTAAATATTGTTAATGTGAATTTACTATTGTATTTTTTTTGTAAATATTATATTGTAATAAAACGAATGCAATGTTGTGATGGCACTGACGATGTGGACGTGAGTGCTAGTCAACCTACCACATCGCTGACTGGTCTGGTGCGCTGTCCGGATTGCTCCCAGGACCGTTTTTTCAAAGGTAAGCGGGGCCTGAAAGTGCATTTTGGTAAAGTACATAAATCCCAAAATCCACTTTCTGGCTCCACAATATCTTCACAACCTGTATTAGCAGACACCACACAAATTCCTTTTTGGCAAACGCTATCAAAATTAAAACATTCGATCCCGGTTGTGAAAAGAGTTCCCCGTGGGGCAAGACCATCAGTATCCAAAAAATTTGCGGAATGTATTGGTCTTGTCGTCAGGGAGAACTCGAGAACAGCCTGGGAGCAATTACTAACTTTCCCTTATAGGATTCTACATGTTGATAAAAATCAGGCAGGCCAAAATTTGTTTACATCCCAAATTAAATATAATTGTCAAGTTTCGGCACACTCTTTAGACTCAAAATTTACGGTTAACAAGCAGAAGTCGCTGTATAAATATGTAGAATCTAAATTAAGGGAGGGCGATATACGGGGCGCTTCTAGACTCCTTTTCAGTAGCGATGTAGTGGCGCCTTGCTCTCCAGACACGCTTGCGGGTCTGAAGAGCAAGTATCCAGCTCCTATTGATGATCTCTCCTTCCCTGAAGCTCCCGACAGGGAATCAGAACATCTGATCACCACAGCCAAGGACGTGTTAGCAGCGGTTGGCTCCTTCCGAAGTGGCTCGGCAGGGGGCCCCGATGCACTGACGCCTCAGCACCTGAAAGACCTTGTGTGTGCCAATGCTGGGGTGGCTGGCGATACACTTCTGAGGGAGTTGACTGCGCTAGTAAATATGCTCTCCGGTAATGTGGACGACGCCATCGTTGACATCTTGTATGGGGCGAACTTGTGCGCCCTTAACAAGAGGGATGGTGGCATACGTCCCATTGCCGTGGTTTACACATATCGGCGTATAGCAGCCAAGATATGCTGTAAATTTTACAGCAAGGAGCTATCGGAAAAATTCCAACCCCAAAGGGGGTTGCGAGGCTGCTATACATGCCCTTTCTACGTACCTTGGAAGTGGTGATGGAGAGGTCATTTTGAAGGTTGACTTGAAAAACGCCTTCAATTCAGTGAATAGGGACACTTCGTTGGCACAAGCAAAATTAGAAACCCCTAAAATTTTTTAATTTCTTTGGCCATGTTAGGCTGGTTTCAGAGTCACGCGTTTGACCGGCGCCGGCCACACGCGCGCGCTTGCAATTACACTAGATTAGTAGTAGCGTTTCATAGTCACGCAGTTCAAACGCGCCGCGTGTGAGACGCGCGCACCGGCCGCGCTGCCGAAGCTTCATACATTGCAACGAGAAACGCGAACTCGTTTCACAGTGGTCCGCGCGCCAAACGCGCTGTCGAGACGCGCTGGCCGACGGCGCGTGCCGCGCGCGTCACTCTGAAACCAGCCTTACAGGTACCCCACAAAATTATTATATCAGGATAAGCTTTTGGAATCAGCAGTTGGGTGTCAACAAGGTGACCCTCTTGGACCAGTCATTTTTAGTTTAGCAATACACCCCATTATTCGGCAAGTAAATTCTAAATTTAATGTATTGTTTTTAGATGACGGGACCCTAGGAGGGGATCCAGATATTGTATAACAAGATTTAGCTCTTCTTAAAATAAATTCGCATCTATTGGCTTGGAACTAAATTCTAGTAAATGTAAGCTGTTTATAAATACAACAGGCTCTACAAAAAGACTTTCGATACTATCTAAATTTAATAATTTGGCATCAAACATCAAAATTATTGATAAGATATCTCTTCGCCTCCTAGATTCTCCAGTATTTTAAGAATCTTTCGATTCTTTCTTAAAGAAAAAGATACAAAATTTCTGTGAATTTTCAGATCGCCTATTCAAAATTAATATTCACTCGGCCTATACTATTATTCGATATTGTCTTTTCGTCCCAAAATTCACACATGCCTTAAGATCTTCCCAACTTTGGAAAAAATGTGCACTTTTAGAACAAGTCGACAAAATTATCCAAAGTACTTTAAAGAGAATATTAAATGTGGACTTGGACGACCGAGCCTGGCTACAAGCGTCATTGCCTATACGTCTGGGTGGGCTCGGTGTACGCAAAATTTCTAGTGTCTGTTTACCGGCGTTTCTGTCTTCGGTTCACAGCATGGAAGAGTTAACTAGGAAAATTTTATCACCTACACTAGTTAACTCAGAAGTGCTGTGCAAAACCGAAGCTGTAAACGCCTGGAAAATGGCTTGTCTGACCACTGATTTGCCTACCAACCTATTCTCCCAAAGACAGTCGGACGCGCCGCTTTGTAACATTGTAAGGAAAAGTCTTTTAGATACAACTTTTAATATTGCAGAGCGTGCTCGCTTGCTGGCTGTGGGAGAATGGGAATCGGGTCTGTGGCTTCAGGCACTACCATCGTCCAACACTGGAACCATGTTGGACGATGAGACGTTCCGTATCGCCTTTTGTCTTCGCTTAGGTGCTCCGTGTGTTTCTCCGCATCGATGTCATTGTGGGGAAGACGTCAATAGCCTCGGACACCATGGGCTATCTTGCAGCAGAAGCGCTGGCACAGAATAAACAGTACTTACGTACAGAAGCACCACTTCTCAAACCAATTCATTGAAATTGCGACTCTTGCTACTAAGCAACAAAGTGCAATTCAGCTCGCATAAGCACTCACTGCCTAATGCGATATTCACCTAACCGTTCCCGCTCTTTTCTAACATATAACGCTGTCGCTGTCTGGCGCGGAGTGACGCGGTAGCCGTCGCGCTAGGGTTGTCGACTTGCCGCTGCTACTATAATATTTATTCATCGTCTATCTACCTACTTGACCACGTACCTAATAATAAATAATCATCCTATAAGTATCCTATCCAACTATTTGAGCTCGTAGAACAAAAACCACAAAAGATCTGGTCGTTTACATTTTCACTATACTAATTCTTAGTTATTTCCTAAACGCGTAGACCGATTTACATGATTCAAACAGATAAAATGGTTTTAGAACTAGATCTTTAATTTGACACCATAATCGTTGGGATATCTCAACAAACAAAAAATCTAATTTTCAAGTTGCTCTCGTAAAATAAATAAAGTCAAATTTTCAAGTCGACAACCCTTGGGCGACGCGTCGGACGAAAGTGTAGGCACTTATCGCTGTAGGTATGGCGGAGTGAAGGAGGCCTGGCGCTGGTAGAATTCCCCGTCACGCCCATCTGAATGACATAATTCGTCGTGCTCTTGTCGCGTCTGGTGTACCAACTGTACTTGAAACAAATGGTTTGGTACGCGACGACGGTAAGAGACCTGATGGTATGTCATTGTTGCCTTGGAAAATGGGTAGGCCTTTGGTGTGGGACGCAACCTGCGTAGACACCCTCGCGCCATCACCTGTTCCAAGCATGGGAGGCCATGCTGGCGCTGCTGCTGCAACTGCGGAAACCCTCAAACGGCGCAAATACAGTAATTTTGTGAGTAATTTCGTGTTTGAGCCGTTTGGGGTGGAAACGCTAGGCTCATGGGGTCCGAGCGCTTGTTCACTATTCCGGGAAATTTCGAAACGTTTAATCGACGTCTCACGTGACCAGAAGGCTGGTTTATTCTTTGCTCAGAGAATCAGCATTGCCATCCAGCGTGACAATGCTGCCAGCCTTCTGGGCACGTTACCCGATGACATTGATGGATCGGAGGCATTTTACGACGCCTAAACCTTGTAAATATTTTCAATTTTTATTTTCTTTTTACGTTTTTTTTGTGCATATACTACTTAGACATTAAAATTATTAGATTGAGCTACATATAGATACTAAAATTATGTTTATTTAATGTTAAATTATTAATAAAAATCTAAGGTTTTGAAAAAAAAAATTACCTAGCGCAATATAATATTTTGGCTATTAACCAATTTGGCTTCAGGAGCGGTACATCCACTGAAGATGCTGTATACTAACTGATATTATTTGCAACCATCGTATATTATTTTGAAAAAAAGCTCAAAACTATTGCCATATTTTTGGACCTATCTAAGGTATTTGACACTTTCTCTGTCCCCATACTTATTTCCAAGCTCGAAGGCATAGGGATTCGTGGCAAGACCCTGGACCTGTTCAGGAGCTATCTTGCTGATAGAAAACAAGTAGTATATACATACATACATAAGTACATAGACTCACGCCTGTTTCCCGAAGGGGTAGGCAGAGACTACGGAACGCCATTTGCAACGATCCTGACGTATCACTCTTGCTTCATTCACTCCCATCAGATTCCTCATGCATGCTCTTCTGTTCAGGGTACTTCTCACCTGTCCTGTTTTTAGGATGTCTCCAATCTGGTCAGAGAACGTCCGCCTAGGTCTTCCCCTTCGTCCTGTCCCTTCCACATTTGCCTAATATATCTGCTTGGTCAGTCTTTCGTCATTCATCCTCTCCACATGCCCAAACCATCTTAGCATACCTTTCTCGATGCTTGTCACTACATCTTCTTTTACCCCACAACACCCTCTTATCACACAATTCTTTACTCTGTGAGTCAGAGAGACACCACACATACTTCTCAGTGCTCTCATTTCTACAGCATTTATTCTACTTTCATGACTCAACAAGTAGTGAAGCTGCAAAACTATTTCAGCGAAGAGGAAATTCTTACTTTTGGTATTCCACAAGGCAGTGTGCTTGGGCCTACACTGTTCCTAATGTATGTGAACGAGCTGTGTCAATTATCACTCCCTAACTGCAACATAATAACATATGCAGATGACACAGCTCTTATTATTCACGGTAGCAATTGGAAGGAGGCCCGTACAAATTCGGAATTAGTTTTGAGCTTGGTCATGAAGTGTGGTGATTTTCCGTGTGGTGACGGATTAAAAATACGGAATGTCACCACCCCAGCAGTGTGATTCTGTAAGACTTGATTGTAAACTTCGAATCTGAATCCACTGAGAGTTTCTTGATTGGCATTCTAAAAAACTCGGTTGATAATTCGAATCTTCACTAGCGCTACTCTTGCGAGCATGTTTGCGAGTTAAACTAAATTGACCTTGAGATTTTGACAGATAAAGTATGAGATGACGTAAAAAGTGGCATTCTATAAGGTAATCCTCCCGTCAGTTCGACGCTCACTTCGCACTCAAATTCAAGGTCATTTTGAACCTTATGCGAAGTGAGAGCCAATAGTGACGTGAAATGCGAGTTGTTGTTTGGATTTTACAGAATCGACGTGCATATCATTCCATGGGTGTCGTAAGAGCCGACAGAGGGAGTATATTATGCAGAGGAGAGCACTGTATGAGAAGGAAAACTTGATACAAACCCTATATCAACCCGTTTGGCCAGCGTGGTATAGTAGGCCAATTCCTCCTTTCAAAGGAGATGCCTAGTCTAGCAGTGGACTGTTAAAGGCTGATGATGATGATGATGATGAAGTGGTTGGCAGATAATCTGTTAACCTTGAACATTAATAAGACCAAATTCATTGCCTTTTCTCCAACAAGAACTAGCCAACCACAAACTCCCATACAGATTTGTGCTCACTCTTGCTCCATTCCTAACGCAAACTTTGGCTGTCTTCAGTTGGAATGTGTGGAGTCAATTAGATACCTTGGCGTTATTGTAGATAGTAATCTAAACTGGAAACAACAAATTGATTCTGTTGTAGCACGGCTAAGAAAGCTAATGTTTGTTTTTAAGAGACTCAGAACTGTTGAGGATTTTTACAGCCTAATAACTATTTATCATGCTCTTGCCCAGTCCATACTCGTTTATTATGTGACGGTTTAGGGAGGAGCCAATAAGACCTTACTCCTACGGCTTGAACGTGGATAAAGAGCTGTTCTTAAGGTATTGGCGAGAAAACCAACTCGGTTCCATACGACACCCCTGTATTCGATTTGTGGTGTCCTTTCTGTCAGACAGCTATTTATCCTTCGCACGATAGTTCGTAAACATAGCCAGTTAGTCTATGATCCAAGTGTCTACAGAACAAGGCGCCGTAGTGATAGAGTTTGTGTAACACTGACACGTAAATATACAACTGCTCGTCAGAACTTCAATTACATTTCGAGTAAACTGTATAATAAGATAAACAGACTCTTAAATATATATCCACTCAACCGCCACAATCTAAAGGAGAAGCTGCAGGTTTGGCTTCAATCCCTTGACTTGACACTACGGAACGTATAGTTGAAGTATAACACACATACACACACAAATGTGTACTTTTTAACATGTATTTTATGTTTAATGTAAAATGTTATTTCATTTATACTGTTGTTGTATTATAAGACTAGTAAACTGTTTGTTTTCCAAATATAATAAAAAAAAAAATTATGTCTTAACTAAGTCATGTCAGGAACTATTGTATTACCAAGAGAGGGTGTTGGTAGCTGCGACTTGTCACGCACACAAAGTCACTGTATATGTACAAGGTTTACCCACACATAGGGCCGCGCGCACAACTGAGTTGAACTATCTATATTTGTATTGTGTTTTTTAGTTCCAATAAACGTTATTATTATTATTATTATTCCCTTTATTTCTCATTATCACAAAATCACATTTTATATACTTAAAATAATTTTATAAATTATAATCAAATATATAAAATGGGACCACGGAGACCCACCGGCATCGGGCACAGGGATCAAGCTACCGGTGGTTAGGGCTCCAGATCGAAGAACCTCCGAACGATTCGTGTCCTGCCTTCTGTATGGAGGACTTGACCCAGCCGTCTAACGAGAGCCTCTTGAGGTGGTGGTCGAGGCTCTTGGCAATGAGGCCATTGACTGTCACGACTATCGGTACAATGATCGCCGAGTCAACATCCCACATGTCGACAACCTCGTGAGCCAGGTCCAAATACTTAATTTGTTTATCTTTTTCAGCTTTCACGAGATTCTCGTCATGGGGTATGGTGACGTCGATGATCATTGCAAGGCGCTCTAATCGGTCTATCACCACTATGTCCGGCTTGTTAGCCACAATAGTTCTGTCGGTAATGATAGACCGATCCCAGTATAGAGTAGCACGACCATTTTCAAGAACTGGGTCGCGCACATACCTACTTCGGAATCGACAAATTGGTACTTTAAGGCAAGTTGCTGGTGGACAATCCTGGCTACTTGGTTATGTCTATGCAAATATTCGCCGTTGGCAAGACGAGAACAACCGGATACTATATGTCTGTCGGGCATGTCACCAGGACGGTGATCCCTCAGAATATACTCCGGTAATTGTTCGTCATGACAACTTCGTCCATAATTGCAAATATAAAACCTCTGTTTCGGCGAAAATATCGCCAAAACGTAGCCAGGACACCGAAGCTGGAAAATTTACGTCGGGTCCATGCAAGGTCCGGTAAAATCGTCCATGCAGCTCTTTGCCCTTCCATACTTCCTTAAGCTCCTCTACACCAAGAACGGCAGGTTTGCGCCAGTTCTTTTTCGCCAGACCCAGCGGGGTGAGTCCGGTAGTGTGGCGAAAGTATTCTCTGATATTGCACACCTCGCGATTGTGGAGGGTCTTGGCACTTAAGAAGCCACGACCCCCGCACTTCCGCGGGATGTACAACTCATCACCGACGAACGCGGGTGATGCATCCGGTATGTCGTGAGTAGACAACGAACTTTCCTATCCAAGGCGTCCAATTCCGTCTGAGTCCATCTGAGATTACTATTATTATTATGTCCATCTGAGAATATTATTCAATTATTTATCATTACTTAAATTTAAATTACATTTTTAAATATATCAATTAAAAAAAAATACATTTAAAAATATAAAAAAAATCCTTGGGATCCCACCAGCAACGGGCACAGGGTCCAAGCTGCCGGTGGTTAGGGCTCCAGAGACAGGAACTTCCTCATAATACGTGCCGTGTCGAGAAGAACTGCCTTTTGCATCAGACCCTTGACCCAAGCACCCAACGCGAGCCTCTTAGATGACGATCGAGGCTCTTGGCTATTAAACCATTAACCGTTACAACTATCGGCACAATAATTGCGAGTCCACAAGTCGACAATCTCGTGAGCTAAGTCCAGATATTTAATCTGTTTGTCTCTCTCGGCTTTCACGAGATTCTCGTCATAGGGAATGGTGACATCAACAATTATTGCGAGGCGCTCTGATCGATCTATCACCACAATATCAGGTTTGTTGGCTACAACAGTCCTGTCTGTGACGATAGATCGATCCCAGTACAATGTGGCATGGCCATTTTCGAGAACCGGCTCTGCCACATACCTGTAGTACGGTACCGCGATGTCTACAAGTTTGTATTTCAGAGCAAGTTGCTGGTGATTACTATTATTGTTATTACATTTTATAAACTTAATTAATAATAAAAATATAAAACTAAATATATAAAATGGGACCTTGGAGACCCACCGGTATCGGGCACAGGGACCAAGCTACCGGTGGTTAGGGCTCCAGAGAAAGAAACCTCCGTACGATACGTGTCGTGTCCAGCAATACTGCCTTCTGTATAGAGGACTTATTATTATTATTATTACGTAAAACAAAAAAAAATGATTTGCGTAATAGCTTTTATGAATTCTTAATGACAATTTAAATTAGACTCTTTGTGGTTAGGTATTTTAGCATATTATTAGATTTTGACCTTTAATGTAAGGATTACTTGGATAAAGATAAAAAATTAATTGAATGTCACTCAGAACGGGTAATGAATTTTGATATTTGGTTAGAGTAAACAATTTGGAAAATAGTTCAATGCATGTCGGTCATTAAAGTGTAGGCCAGTATCGCGTGATATTGTGATAGGTTAGTAGCACCTATCATAATATCACGCGATAGACGTCCACTGTTGGACATAGGCCTTCCTAAGGCTCTCCACATATACCAATATTGAGCCGCCCCACAGTGTCGCGACTTCATAGAACATTTTATCATAAATCTAACTTTGGGTAATTTACATGTTTGACCTGAAATATATAGAAATGTGACCAAAACAAAGAAGTTTAACTTATATTTTTTTATTCTATATCCAAAAGTTCAAAAATTGCCTTAACAGTATCTTAAATATTTATTTTATGTTTATTTCCCAATTTAATCGTGGATATTAATGGATCGGAAGTAAGTAAAAGCATGGTAATTAGGTCTTGATTAGTATCCGATCTTGAGGTTTTGCGTGTATGGTGTTCTCTAAAATTTCTGGCATCTTTATGTCGTCCTTCTTCAGAAAGCTGGCCAATTGGTAAGGGCAAAGATTGTATTAATTCGGTCGAAACCTAAAACAAAATATCTCAATTTGAGCACGTTCTAGCAGTCTGAGAGTTTTCTAGCGTAAAGTATACTTATTGAGCTAGCATATATAAAAAAATTAGAGATGTGATATGATGTGATTTTTTTGAAAATCGATTCAAAGTATCAATATATTGAAAATTTTTAGTGTGTTTAAAAAATGCTCAAAACTTACCAACTTCACACATCTTGAATTATTAAAACAGCAAAATAGACAGATAAGTAACTATTCAAGACTACTATAATAATATAACACTGATTAAATCTGAATATCACTTGTAACTGTAGCAAGAAAGTTATTAGTGCGCACACAAATCATTTCAATGCATCAACAATATCAATGTTTACTAACCCACAGTTACTATAATATAATTCCTGGAAAACGATAACTACCTAAATTTGATGAAAAAAGTATTCGAGACAATATTACCATACCAACAAATCACCTGCAAAAATGTTGCAAAAAAGCATTAATGATAAAGACTCGCGACACTGTGCGCCCGCATCATTCCGCTGCTCGCGAAGAATAGTAGAGTTTGTTTGTTTGTTTGGTTACTGGCACTTAGCAGATCTCGAATCAAAGGCACAGTTCACATATCCCCAATGGCAATTATCCCGTGTGGTGACGGATTAAGAATACGGCATGTCACCATCCCATATGATCCCATGGGTGTCGTAAAAGCCGACAGAGGGAGCATATTATGCAGAGAACAACACTGTATAAGAAGGAAAACTTGATACAAACCCTATACCAACCCGTTTGGTCAGCGTGGTATGGTATAGGCCGATTCCTCCTTTCAAAAGAGAGGCTTAGTCTAGCAGTGGACTGTTAAAGGCTGATGATGATGATCATGATGAATGACAATTAAAATACATGTATACATTTTTTTTTCTGAATTTTACGACAGATACATTAAAGTCTGTGACTATGTACCTACGAATATGCAACTAAATTACTAAACCGAAGCTGTCTACATGAAATTGATGATATAATATTCCTACACGTGTGATGTGTAATAAAAACATGGAGGACGTTTACTCGCTTAGTTCAACGTAAACTTGGCTAAGAACAAAGAGTAGCTTATTCGTTATAATACAATGCCTACCCGCTGGAGGTAAAACTATTTAAGGGGCTTATCTTTACACATGAGTTATATTATTAGACGGCAAGTTATGCGAGGTACTTTGTTTTCTTATTTAATTAGAAATTTATTTTGCCTTCAGCGCAAAGCATAAAGGCATTTGCAATGACCTGAATACAGCATAATCCTGGCACGATATACCAAATGTGATTGCGCAGATAACTAGCAGTTTTATTAGAGTGTTCAATGCTTTTAATATTTAAAGCTATGAGATTAGAATTTGAATGAGGAAGGAATCCTTAGAAGGAAGCCTGAGAATTTGTTTATATTGAACAGTTGCCTTGTTTATATTGTTACGAAAGTTTTATTTTATGTCTTGAGCTTGTAGCGTGTTATAGGCAAGTATTTTGACTACCAGATTACATCCATTTGAAGATTATTCGGAAAACTTAGATAATGCAGGGTTCCTCGCGAGGTGTTACTTCACAAATAAAAAAGTGCTTTTAACTTCGAAATGTCAGTGATACACCTCGCAGGTTTGACTCGTAGCTCGTAGCACTCAGCGTAGCAGACTCTACGACACACAACTGACTGAAAATAACTACTAAAAAACCATCCGGACACAAAATTGGCCGTGATAAAATCCCCTAAAGTAGTTCAATTTCAACAGAAATTTATACTAGGTAACCTTTTCAAACAAATTGAAAATGTACACCGTTAACTTAAAGTTCAAAATAGCTCGTAACTTTAGCAGCACTGTCTTCGTAGCCGATACTAGGAATATTGACGGGTAGAAACGTTGCTGAGGGTAAATAACTTCATCATACAATGCCTTAAGGAATTAGCTCTCAGAAATTAATCTAGATGATCTTTGTAATAGTTAGGTATGACAATAGATCATCTGAATTTATTTGAAAGGATGCAGCCATTTGCAACGACGAGATTTGAAAGGCGATCAGAAAACTGGAATTGTATTTGT
Organism: Euclidia mi; assembly: GCA_944739405.2. NCBI lineage: Eukaryota > Metazoa > Arthropoda > Insecta > Lepidoptera > Erebidae > Euclidia > Euclidia mi. Next base: position 15,119,898 of record OX123198.2, on the reverse strand, counting down.
TGCGTCGGCAAATCGTGACGTCTTTTATCAATAGCATGGTTGATAAAACACAATTTTATTAGAAAATTATAGAATAAACTAGTGTACTTAATTTATTCGTTAATATAAAAAAACCTCAGTCAGTAACTACTAACATCGCTATAGAGCGCAGCATTCAACTTAAACTTTTAAATGTGCAAAAAACTAACATTTTGTAAGTATAATATACAATGTTTATGCATGTTAAGATACGTATTTAAGCCTGCAAACACACAAGTGCTTTCCTTTTCGCCATTTTTACAGCTTACGCTAGAATACGTTGAAAAAGTAAAGCAACTCGACATTTGTATTACTCTCTAAGTTCACGAAAACGCTCATTACTCCTTAAACTGAAAGTAGGTTAGCAGTATAAATTAAGTTTTGCTCCAGATAAATGCTAACGGGACACGTTATTACAGTTTTTTTTTACTTCATTAATTTACCGCATAGAGGTTTAAAGTTTAACGTTGCTGATGAAAAAGATAGTGCCTGTGGCAAAAAATCTGTACCTACCTATAGCTTGTAGTTTCACAATTAAGCTGTAAAGTCCAGTGATGTCTGAGATACAAATATTTTATCAAATGTAAAAAAACGTTTTGTTTATATAGCAACTTATTAATTTTCATATAATTATGATGCTTATCATTGTTATCCAAGAGTTACACTTCGATTATGTAATTAAGTGCATGTCATTCGTCTTCAATATATTTCTAACGATAAAACATAGAAAGCTTTTCCATTAAAATTTAAGATCACTTTTCTCATCTGCAAATCGATGTTAAACATTAATAAAAAGCTCAAATACCAACAAAACTGCATATACAACTGCAAAATATCAAAAACATAAAATAAAATTGTACAGAACATATGTGAGCTATTACGCTAAATTACGTGCTATTCAGTTGAAACCGGGCACTCGCGGGACATCAAAGGATGCTTTCAAAGATTTTCTGAAAATCTCAAATGTTCAACGTACAGGAAGTTTGCCCCAAGGAATTGCTCTCCGAGTTTACTAACTCAAATAAGCTTACTTGGTCTTGAGTCGCGAGACATAAGTTACGGCTTACTAACTTGTCAATTGTTTCAAGGGACAAAACTCCCTTTTTTCCAAATATGTTGATTGCTCCAAGGGACAAATGTCCCTTTTTCTGAAGCCGTAGACTGCGAACAAGTAACTAATGTCCCTTTTATTAAAACTTAACGGATTGCGCTATATTATATATCAATAGACGCGTAATAAAATGAGCTTTCGAATGATACCAAATAACACCAAATAATATACATGTAGTCCACGCAAGGGTAGTATAAAGTGAAAATTAGAAATATTTTCCCGCCATTTTTGAGCGCGATTTTATACTTCTGACATATTCTTTTTTCTCGTCGTTTTTTATTAAGGGAGGTTATTTAATTTACTTTTAGAGGAATGAAATGAAATGAAATGAAATTGTTTTTTATTTGCAACTCTAATGTAACAACAGTATAGTGAGAAATGGACTATAGAGAAACAGTTTTTGGATCACAAATAAGGTACCTGCGTCAGTATTAATTGCAGAATCAGGTGAGACTGCAACACTGATCTTCCCGCAGGACCTACTTACTTACATACATATAATCTCTTAAAACTAGTTATAATTAATATAAATAGTACATACACTATGAATTAATATATAAAAATTAAATAAATATACATACATAGATTAAATAATCATAATAATAATAAAAACAATATAGGGTATTATTTTTTTTTTTTTTTTTGCGTTTCCAAACGCTTTACAATCACTTCTTGTCACATTTGACACGCACTTGACACTTGACAGATGGTGTGTTCGGTCGGCTCAAAGTTGTAATTGTTATCTTTGTGCGAATAAAACAAATAATGAATACTAGACTACTACTATTAATACAAATTAAATTTATAATATACATTCTGTTTACATAATATTGTACTACAGATGATGAAAATGTCATATATTACGGGTGAAAACCCACGAATAACACTACTAATATCGATGAAATGTAAGTTACCGCTTCACTGTACAATACCTATGATAATGTTTGTCTTTGTAATAAGATTTGCTTAAATTTAGTTTGGAATGTGTGTACTGTTTTCAGGCTACGCAGGGGAGGAGGAAGATCATTCCAACATTTCGTGGAAGCAAATCGGAATCCGCCTCTGAATGAGGAAGTACGGTGCTTCGAGGTGACCATGAGATCTGATGAGGCCCTTGTATTATATGTATTAACCTCTCGCGACCATGTCAACTTCTCATAGAGGTAAGCTGGTTTTTTATATAAAACTATACCAAAAAGCAATGTTGCCAAATGAAGGTGCCTACGTGAAGTCATCTTCATGAGGTTCCCATTGTTCAAAAATGGAGTGACATGTGTGCGCGGTGGGATTTTGTAACAAAACCTAGCACATGCATTTTGTACTCGCTGTATTAATTTTTGAGTTCGTTTCAATATGCATGCACCAAATACAGTGTCTGCATAATTTAATTTTGACAAAACTAGTGACTCACAGAGTTGTATGCGCACATCTGTGCTGAGGTGATCCCGGATGCGGTAAAGCAATCTGAGACGGTAAAAACAGTTTTTTACAGATTCAAGAACATGCGTCTCAAAATGCAATTGTCCATCCATGATCAAACCCAAATTACGCACTTCGCTAACTTGCTGTATGGGACTGCCATCCACCATTACTACTGGCTTGTGAGCCTGTATTTTATTAATGCATTCTTTAGAGCCGAAAATAATATATTTGGATTTGTTAGGATTAAGCACTAGTGAATTGTTTTTTGCCCAGTCAGCTATCCTCTCTAAATCAGTATTCATTTTAATTTCAGCCTCATTGCTATCATCTGGACGAAAGGAGGTGTATATTTGGAGATCATCAGCATACATATGGAACTTGGTGTTATGAATATGGTTGGTAACATCGGCGCAGTATAAAATGAAGAGGAGAGGGCCGAGTACAGATCCCTGTGGGACGCCCCGAGTCACCTGACAACAAGAGGAGTAGGCCGTAGTACCATCCCTGTTGTGGTCCAGTTGGACAAATTGAGATCTGTCAGTCAGATAACTGTGGAACCATTTCACTGTTGCTGAGTCACACCCATAATATGACAGTTTTGCCAGAAGAAAAGAAATATTGATTGTTTCGAAGGCGCGCGAAAAATCTAGCAGTGTGAGCATAGTACCCATGCCCTGGTCCCTAGCCTCCAGTATGTCATCAACCACATCAAGGAGAGTGGTGGTTGTGCTGTGTCCCTGGCGAAATCCAGACTGCTTCTTCGGTATTATATCATAATTCTCTAGATACTTTCTCAACTGACTGCTTACCACCTTTTCCAGTACCTTTGATAAGCAAGGAAGCAAACTGATGGGTCTTAAGTCCTTGGCAGTGATGGGATTAGAGATTTTGGGTATGGGCTTAACAATAGCCGTTTTCCATACTTCAGGAAAGGTAGAAGAAGTGATCGATTTGTTGATGATTTCTGTGATGTATGGTAGACTATGTGGAAGAGTCATCATCAGCATGTCCAGTGAAATGTTATCAATACCGAGGGCATTTGATTTAAGACTTTTGATGTATAAATGAACTAGTTCTTCACTAACAGGCTCAAGACTGAAGGAGTGTGAGTGGAACCTATTTGTCTCAAAGTAAATCAGATCAGATAATAGAACTGTATCATTACCAGGAATGTTTAAAAAATGTCTGTTGAGATCGTCTGGATCATTAAATGTAAATGGCAAATCATGTACTTTTGGTTTGCCGATTGTAATTGTAGATTTCAGATTGTACCATAACTTCTTTGGGCTTCTGATATGTCTGTTTACATATGTCTCGAAGTAGGCTCTTTTTTCGCTATCAATTGCATTTACTACAATATTTTTCATGTCTTTATAACAAGTTTTGTGTATAGTAGATTTACTTAATTTATAGCGTGCGTGATACTTGTTACGTAATTTTACCATTTCTTTAATGGTATATGTAATCCACGGAAGAGATCTATCTTTAATTAGAATACTGGTTGTTGGTGCATGCATATCAAATAGAGTTGTAATAAAGGTGGTAAATAATGAAACCATGTCACTCACATTTTCCTGAACAGTTATATAAGCCCAATCTAATTTGTTGAGGTCAGCCTCAAAAACATTTGGCATTATGTGCTTTAACGGCCTATAGTTGATCCACTGTGGGGTAGGCTTGTTAATTTTAATTTGCAATGTTGCAGATATGATGGCATGATGACCTAATTCTGGTTTATGTTGGACTGAAATGTGGTTAATATGTGCATCAGTGCATACAACATCGATTAGGGTCTCACTGTGATCGGTAAAATGAGTTGGCTGCTGGATCACCTGATCAAGACTGATACTCTGTAAAAAATTTTTTAGTAAGATAGTATTGTTATCATTACTGATGAGCCAGTTTGAGTTAAAGTCGCCAAGAAGTACGGTTTTGTCGGCTTTGTTAAATGATGTTAAGGAGTCAGTAATTGCATCCAGAAAAGTGTTCATGTCTAGCCAAGGTGGTCTATATGCTGTGCCAATGATCAAAATTTGCGAGTTAATCGTGAGTTTGAGCCACATTTGCTCGACATTCGGTGCGACTGGGTGTGCCATGGTTCGAACCTTGAGGTCGCGGCGCACATAGAAGCCAACGCCACCGCCCCGGCCTCCCCGCACATTCGAGGGTCGGGGCACGTGACGAAGGCGGTAGTTTGAAAGTGTCGGCGCACGCCCATCCTCTCCTTCCCGTAGCCATGTTTCATTGATTGCCATGATGTCTACTGCTAGTTCATCCATGGCTAACAAAAATTCATCATGCCGTGTTCCCAATGAGCCGGCATTGAATAAACCCACCTTCAAGTATTTACTTCTTGTCATTTTTATAATTAAATATTTTTACTGTCCTGTATATACTTATTAATGTAACTATTTTAAGGCTCAGATATATTCCATTTGTTGATATAGTTTTGTAAATATTATGTACATAGTTGTTTATGATGTAATTATATCCATATAATGTGTAATATAGAAGCATTGATAAAATAAATATGTACTTATAAGTTAATCTTATATATAAAATATATAAATATATAAATATTTGGTATAAATAATAAATATACATAGTGATAGTTATGCTGTTTTTACAATAAGTCTTCCCGTCTTTATCAAACCTAAAACTTAATAATACTATTAATTCTAAAAAATAACTATGTGGAGCTATAACTAAAAACCTTTTCAATGTCCGATTCATTTTTAATTGAGCATACTTTGTCTCCAGGCTTGTTTCGTGCAAAGATACGGCCACGCTTGACCCAAACGAACTTCCATCCTGAGCGCTGGCCGGCCTCACGTGCCAACCGAAATAAGTGACGGTTCTCCTTGGTGAGCCGCTCGTTGATGTAAAAGCGCCTAGGCGCTCCTGGGGCTATGTCGGCCGACGTCACTCCTCGACGAACTCTGGCACTGTGCAGCATTGCATCTCGCTTTGCTCGCGTCGTGAAGCGCACTGTTATGGGGCGTGGGCGCTCCTCGGGGCCCGTAGCTTCCGTCGCCACGATATGCCGACCGCCAATCCGTTGCGCACAATCTACATCCTGTTCTTCTAGGCTCAAACCGATCTTCGCAGCTATCTGCATCACAACATGGACGGGGTTCTCCCCGCTCACCTCCGGAAAGTTGGCTACCTCGATGTCATTAGCCAGCAGCTGCTGGTCACGCTCGCGGAGGTCATGCCTGAGCTGAGCTATCACTTGGTCGACGTCTTCAGTATGAGGAGGTTGCTTCTGTTCAAGTTTACTGACCCTCTCCTCTAGAGTATCAACTTTTTGTTGATATTTTTTAATATTTACTTTAATGTCCGCTAGCTCATCTCTAAATGCTTGCAAATCTCTGTTTACAGAGCGTAAATGATCTCTGAAAATTTTTAACTCTTCGTTGATGTCCAGTGTCAGCTCCTGGGTGGATTCGAACGAAGAGTTCGTTGGCGAGTTGACCCTTGACGGGTCCTCAGGCTGCTTGCTTGCAGCCGGTAAGTCAGACTCTCTAGCGATCGATGCATCCGGCTTTTTCTTGATTGTCTTAGACTTGATACAGCCCGGGCATTGCCAGGATGGAGAAACGGTACCGGCAGGAGGCAGGGAAACACATCTAAGGTGAAAGAATACGTCGCAATGGCGACATCTCGCAGACTCCGTCGGCGACAGAAAACGACGACAACGCCCACAACTCCTTGACATGATTGTGATAAGATTGATTGTGTTCTACGTAATGCGCAAGAGGAGCCAAAGATGGTGTCGCACTCTTAAATTGATGGGAACAGCACCGGCAATGTATCCAATAAATCAGACACGTTCACAGAGATGGCGCTGTGCTTAAGTCCATGAGAAAGGCTTTACTTTAAGGCTCTCGCGGCATTTATCAGCGCGCGGGTTTTGAAATATTCAGTCACTTAACACTGCGCCAAGACCACATACACCCGCGATCATCAACACTGTCTGGAACCTCAGATCACTGTTATATTTTATAGAGTAAGGGTAGTTTTTAAGTCCATTTAGATGTAAAGATTTTAATTTAAGTTTAAATAGAATTTAATAAAGGAAAGACACTGCAAACACTATCAGTCCTTAATTGTGTCACTGTCCACAACCTCACAATCGTAGATTCACGAAACAGCAACTCGTTTATTTTTAAAACAACAATAAGACGGAGCGTAATAGGTAAACAAAAACAATTTTGACAGATCAATCAAAAAAGGAACTGAATATAATTAAAAGAAACATTTTAATTGTAAACATAAAAAAATAAAACAAAGAATTGATTGTTAATGCCACCAATTTCAGTATTTTATTTTTTTAATATCTTTTTATGTTATATATCTGATTCAAATCTACATAAGTTTCTTACCAATTAGATTTCCAAGCAAAAATACCATTTTCGATACGAATCCGATAAGAAATACTCTTACTTGTTTGTTTTGTTTTTCGTGTGAGTGTGTGGCCAACTCTGGTGTCGGAGTTTTCAGACCGCCCAAAGGACTCCGACATGGCCTAACGACCCTTATCCTTAGACAAGAGCCGGGACCGACAGCTTTACGTGCCCTCCGAAGCACGGTAGCGCTCAGATGAAAATGCCACAAACGGTCACCCATCCAAGTGGCAACCTGTGCAAGCGTTGCTTAACTTTGCCGATCTGTTACGAACGGCAAGCCAAGTCTCGCTATGAGCGCTACTATATACTCTTACTGGAATGTGCACAGTTGTTTACTTTTTCCCGCCAAAAATAACCTGAATATCCGCAAAATTTTTCGAAAGTCAATATCTCATGAATAATATGTGTATTATATATCATATGATAGGTTTTTTTATATACTCATAATACAAAAATAACACAGAGCATAAATGTAACCTTATCAACATACGCATGTATTTACATTCAATAAAAAAGAAATGCCGTTTTTACGATAATTGTTTGTAAAAATCTCTTAAATTAAAGAAATACACAATATATTTTTTTGCTGCAACTTCGTAATTAATTAGTTTATTCACAATAAAAACATAAAAGTATCATATATATTTATAATATTTGATTACAATGATGTTTTTAATCCATAATTACGCCCCGCGCGCAAAATGCAAAGTCAGCGATATAATATTTTATTCACATGCTGATATCTAAATAACTTTTCAAGCAAGTATTGCTATAATTTTATATATTTGTTAAGATAATATCACCAGGTACATAACAAAATAAAAGGAACTAAGGTGCCACTCGTATTGTTATCACGATAAGCAATTGTTTGGACTTAGTCGTTAAAAGTCGTAATTGTTTACATAGCATCCGGTTCGGCCCCTCGCATAAAGTAAACACTTCATTCAAACGTAGTGTATTTGGGATCATATGAAAGAATAATTCTTTAAGTTGAACAAACACATCATTTCAGCACCCTCACGCTACAAACGAATAAACAATGACTGATTTATTGAGCTCGCCCGTCAAGTGCTCGGCGGCGCGTTGAGCCGTAAGCACTTGGGATTTTTTTAGGTACCTACGCGAAACGACGCAGCGGCTAAATAAAGTACTTATATTATCGTGACGTGGGGATTAGTGTGTGTGTGTAATCGTGTAGTATGGATGGATGAGTTCAGTTAGGCGGCGGAGGGATTTATTTTAAATTGCAAATATTGGTTGGACATATTCACATTTGAAGTTATAATAAGAAAATATTATTGTTATCAACCAATATAAAAGAAGCAGGCACTACAATCGATTCATGCTAAATCTCAAGATCAATCACTCATCATTAATTTTATTATTTTAAATAATTTTGTAATTATGTTGGTTGATTACATAAATTAGTAAAAACAATTTAAATAATGTGTGCAAAGATATAAAATATTTTTTAAATACAGAGAAATATATAAATAATATGAATTAATTATGACAGGTATTAATGTAATCGATTTTAAACTTTCGCGATTTGTAATACATCATAGAATAGTTGGAAACAAATAGGTATTTATACCTTAAGTGAGTTAAGTTAACGCGATTAAGACCCGTTAAATTATTTTGTATGGGAGATTAATGTGTCATAAGCATCAGTAAATATCATTTTTAAAAAGAGAAACTATAAATTAGTAATACATTTCTTTAATCTTAATCCACCTTACAAACTTTTATTCACATTTTATTTCACTATTACATCACAGAATCTAATACAAGACTGAGTTCAATTACACGACCACATCCAACACAAAGCTTCTCAAAATGGATCCTCAAAATCAGAACTCAGCTCTCAGATATTAGTACAAATGTTAGCTCCGGGACTCATTGTATTAGCATTTTTATTGCGCCGTTGAACTACATAGAAGCAAACCTGAAAGCCCCTAAAAGGAACTTTCGTAATAACAGTTAACACGGAAGAAAAGTCGAACATCTGAAGTTGCAATGTGAACGCTCCACTTGAATTGTCTTATTCAAATCTTGAGGACTTCCCTTATTGTTTGGTTTATATGCGGAATTATGATTATGATTTGGCTGTGCCAGGCTGAGATTTCATTGAAGCGTAAGATACGTTACCCGCTGCGGAAAAGCGGTCCAAAAGGTTGATGTATTTTTGAAACTACAATGTAAAATATTCAAAAAATAATCCTTCTAAAATTATGCTGATATTCAAATTGCTACACCAGGTTAGTAAGTATTCGAGTTGCCTAATCTGGCTATTCACAGCTTAACATGTTGTCAAGGATATGGGGTTTGCTCAAGTGTTGAAAATGATTATCACAAGGAAAACTAACGGCATTTTTTTTTAATTCTTGTCAAGTTCCATGTAAAGCGAATTTTTTTTCACAGGTCACAATCGACAACTGAAGATTTAATACTATGTCGGTAAGACCAAATGGTTACGGAGAACAAACCTAAGTTACACTACGTACGGTCAAAATTATTTTTAACTTTCTTTCGCTCAGTATCGGAATATTCTGCCCAGTGTGACAGCACACTTAGTCGGAAAACAGATAAGATTTTTTATAACAATTAATATGTTATCGTTGGTACGAAATAAAAGGAGGTTTTGTAATGTCAGTCGCAGATATTTCTGTTGTTTACAGTAGCAGTGACGAGCAGATATTGTTGTTTGGGCGGCTTATCTCTTTAGTCATTAGATAGGGTCGGCGTTTGTTCGGGGATTTTGACAGCGGCCTGGATAAAACGATTCCATGTACCTACCGGTCTTACTTTCACTATCCTTATCTTTGAAGTATTATATCCTAATAGTACTAAGCCCAGCTAATATTATAAATGCGAAAATAGACTTTTGTAGGAGCATAAAATAGGACCATTTTATAAAAATCGTTAGTAAGACAGGCTAAAGCTATATTTATACTTATATTTTAGTCATCGAGAGGGCTCTTTACGTTTGAATAGTTTTATCATGAACTTCTAGTTCGATCTTAGGATCTTTTGTAATAGACAGGGTGTCTACTGAAACAGGTTTTCAATAAAGTTGACTTGCGTAGCAGCGCAGCGGTAAGCGTGGGTCGTCACTTTCAAACTCGGACACTTTCAAAAAATACTCATCGAGGAAAGATGCTGGTGTTTTTTTTTTATAGCGTCATGCCTGTATCCCCGAAGGGGCACGCAGTGGTGTAATATTACACCCACATTTCGTCTCATGAATTTTAGGTCCCACGTAATAGGGGGCGAAACTATTGCCGTTACCGGGCACATAGCCAGAGTCTTAGCTGCTACTGAGAATTCGGAAAAGCTCAGTAACACTTTTGCCAATACAGGACTCGAACCCGGGACCTCCCGATCAGCAAACGCATACGCTAGGCAGTCATGATTGTTCCAAAAAATGATGTATATGTATTTTTTACATTTTGTCATTGACTGTTAGAGTGCTTTTAAAAGACACAATCATACAGTGATTTTACAATATAATTCGTTGCTTCATTGCTGTCAGACTAGACAGTGTCGGTATACAGTGATCCACTGTATATTATTAGGCATCACGTCCCTTTGAAAACATTAATTCATAAAGTGCTCAAAAAGTTTTGCTTGACCAATAACTACTTAATACCCATCTAACTTCGAAAAGTTAGAAGTGTGGGCTAAGGGCCAGTACTTAGGTTACTAAGAACTTTGTGGGGCTAATTTTACTTTCTTCGAAATATACTATCGCTATACGGAGTCATTTTTACATAAAATATAATCATATACATATTATGAAATGAATTCATCGAGCCATCCTGTCTGTCTGTATGAACGCGGTAAACTCAAAAACTACCGAACGGATTTTTGATCGGTTTTCACCAATAGATAGTGTGATTTGTGTTGAAAATCTATAATTCACTCAGGCATATTATTCACGGAACTGAGGACGATGTCTATAGGTATAGCTTCTACAAACGGATGAAATAAAAATGGGAATTTTTAAACCGCTTTGACTTAAGCCTCGGCAAGCCGCTATAGGGGCAGGGATAAGCTTAGAAAGAAAAATACCTTCAAATATCATACGACAATAAGTTTAATCTACCGCTATTTGATTCGTAGAAATCTTCTAAGTAATTGGAATCGGTCGCTGTCAACCAATCATATTATAATGCTATGGTTTGTAATTTTAATGATTTTTCTTCAAGCCTTAGACTTCCGCTACCCAATAGTCTTTGTCACGGGGCAAGCAATAATTAACAATTTAATGGCGCTGATACACCTGAGCATTCACTTGTAACAGAACAGCGAGCATCCACCGTTTTTTGTTTTGTCGAACCGAAAATTTTCACGATCAATCTAGCGAACACTCTTGTCCGTAGAATATAAAAAAAAAATTGAAATCGCACTGCAACAGTAGTTTTAACCAATATATTTACCTACTTTGGTTTCACTTAAGAATTATTTCTAGAAAAGAGTATGCCTATACAAAACGCTAATACGTGCGCCGTAGAGTACGCCGTAACAATTTATAACGTAACATAAAATGCAGATTTTAATTTAAACAGGTTTAATAAATCACACAAGTGACTGTTTCTACATTGAAATTTATTTATCGATATCGAGGGTTTATCAACATTGTATTGAAATATTAGAATCATTAGATTGGGTTTAACCAGAATTAATTCTGGGCAAACCCAATCTAATGATTAATTGTAAACATTTTCGATATTTATTCTGAGTAAGACCATCACTAGTCAAGTTAAAATTAGTGACAAACTACTAAGTTTCTTTCCTAGATTAAAATCATAAGTCAAACTGACGTAAATATATTGGGTTTAAGCGCCATTGTAGTGTGAATTCTATGTATTTTCTAGGCTCACCCGAATGTTCGTGAGAATGCTCGCTAAAACACATTCATTTGTTTTGTAACATTCTCGAAAATGCTCATTACAGGTGCATGCTCAAGTGTATCAGCGCCATAATACCAATACAAATGCACAGCTCTCGAAAAGTCAGTAGTGAGCCCATTTGGTTTGAAACCCGATGCCTTCTGCCGAACAGTCTGTTGTTATCTACACTAAGCTATCTCTATAAATTCAATCACAGTATTGAAGGACAAATAATCGAAATTTTGATCACCTTCAATTGATTCTGAATCCATTACTTCGCTTCGTTGGCTGTAAATAAATCAAAATGTAATAATAGCACTCCCTCCCTTAATATCTTGTCTCACTCAGGTTGTCTTGTTAAATCTAAAATGCTAATACATCTGTAGCCTAAAATGCAAATACTTTTATGTTTACTTTGCAAGACCATTCCGAAACTTGTAGTGGTTCAACATTAATGGATCAATAAGGATTCGGTCCACTGAACATCTCTTTAATGATTATTGACCTACCAATTGTGACCTACATTTGTATCAATCTGATTGCACGATTTTTACATTTACAGAATTTATAAAAAATATACAAATTCGCTGAAAGTTTGGATGGAGATTATTATGTACTATTTTTGTCTGCCAACTATTAAGCCTTGCGTAATATAGAGTTAAAGTCATCTTGCTTCCAACAAGGCAAAGTCTGAATCTCGATAATGATACTGATAATTAAATAAATGTTTAAGTTTAATCGGTACATCCAAGGGGAGGTAAGTTAATATGGAAAATGAGAAAACTTTAATTTTTTTAATCTCTAGACGCCCTTGGGTACATCTGACACAACCAGGACTGAAGTCAGCAACAGAGCACAACTAAAAAAACAATGAAAGGGAGATAAGAATACAACTCTACTTAAGAAGATTAAGTCTTTATACATTTTCAAGCCTAACTTGAATGCCTTTTTCCAGTCTGAACAAAGAACCCGATGAAAGAACCCTATATTTCTGATAGAGATATACGTTATATTGTGTATAACTTAAAGAAATGATGCTACAACAGAAGGAGAAAATTCGTACGTCATATTCTTTTTCTACAAGAAAGAAAAGAAGATTATCCAACCATCAGAGAAAGAAGATATGCAGTAACTTTTAACTATTTTTTTACTTCAAACTATGTAAATCTTAAATACAAAACATAGTCAAACCGTACACAAGAGTGAACATTTCAAAATGGTATTTACGTTTTCATTGCTTTGTTTCTATACCAAAACCAATCAAAATATTGATGAGGAAACGCAATGAATTTTAAAGCTGAATGAGAAGCATCGTTTTTCATTGTCTTCCATATGATTTGTTTATGTCACCACTTACCATTATCCATACAACATATAAAAAATTGTTCATTGTTCATGGAGTTATACCCAATTTTGTTTATGCACAAACAATTTTGAGTGTTGTTTGTTTTGAACTTGAATACTGCCTGTTTTTGTTGTTTTAATGTTAAATTTAATATAAACGCAATTTTATATAATATCTTTTATCGGTAGGTACCAACTCTTTACTGACTGCACCTCCAAATGTAAATAGAATAAAGAAAGGTACTTCTAATATTATGTATGTAAAGTGACAAGCAACAATATGACAATATGGGCTTAAAACATAGAACGCGATTCTTTAGGGATTCGTACCAAAAAAAAACACAAAAGATGATATTCTTATAGCATCGCTCGTGGGTCTGTTCTTCCTGCCATTACACCCATTTTACTCCAAAACCATGGGACCAAATGAGGTGCTTTTTGAAATTGGTTAAAATCACACAACACAACACATTTAGCCTCACGCGTCATGTTTCGTTTGGGTATAGAAGCATTGAGGCATTGCTGAGCTTCTACATTACCTTTATAACTTTATATAAATACCTACTTAGATTGTTGCCAAATTCCAGCTGTCCTCTTTCTGACAGATTCTTTTATCGTATGTATGTTTGCAGACGATATAATAATTCGTGGCGACGGTCATAATAAATTGTCTAGTCTTGATGAAAAGTAGATCCACGCAATACTTCAGTCTATATCCTAGACACAAAAACGTCTAGGTTCTAACACTGACGTAAGCTTAGTCTAAGATGAATCTAGGTCATAAACGAAAAGCCTAGTAATATCTAATGCCTGAGCAGTCCCATCACCCTCGATAGATTGACACCATTTAGATTTAGGACCTAGATTACGAAATATAGAGGAAAAACGGACACTTCACTTCACTAAGATTTGAATGCTTGGCACGAAATTATAGCTTTTAAAAATACAACTTGTTATTATGTCTGAATTTTTTCAACAACTTTTGATGTGTATAGAGAATTATATTTTGTAAACATATTTACAGGTTGATATCCACACTTTCATTATAAATCCGAAAAAATATTTGCCTGTCTGTTCAACCGATTTTGATTAGTTACCTTGATAGCACACATGGGCAAAAAATAATTTATTTCAGTAATTAAAATGGTCATCTTCTTAGCGTTATCGCAGTAGCATCGCTTACTAGTCTATCCAGATTTGACTGGATATTAGTTTTTCCACAAAGCCCTTGCCGTCTGACCTCTGAAACCCAAAGAGATAACAAGGCATTTTTACTTTATGCTTTAAATAATACTGAACGATTGATGCCACTACCAAACACTGGACTTAATATGATAATGACGCAACAATAAACCACCATTTTATTCTAGTGAGAACTGATCCTGGCGTTGCACTTGTCACTTTTCATTAACACAATCACGAGTTCATTATCAATAATATAGTCACTAGGTGTCATTAAAAATAATATTAACCTTTGCCCTTCGCAATCCTATTAGATAAAAATCCTATACCAAAAAGATAACCATATGCTGTTCGCACAAAAATGGTTTTCATATAAACAGGCAAGTTTGTATACAGCACACAAAATAAGAGACACATTTAACTTTTTACCCGAGATAAACAAGAGCAGAAATATCCATCTATAACTTACCTTTACATAACCTATTTCACAGTGTGTACAGAAAAAAAAGACAAAATATTGGCGCACGCTTACTTTACGATATCTTTTTTCACATGTGTTGGAACACAGTTCCCTTGTGTACGGAAATGGGTCAAGGATCAAAGTACGAAAAGTGTTCCCCGTGCACCTAATCGCCGAAATTCCAGCCGAAGAAATTGGAACAAATTCGCCACAATCGAGGCCTCGGATATTGCCTAATTTAGGCGTCAGAGAGCATTTTAAGGACACAATTTTCCAACAATTCTCTCTCCGTCGACGTAAAATTTACTACAAAAATAAGGCTTATTTCACGAAAATAAATGGTAAATTGCCTTCAAGACTAAATTACGTGTATGTAAACGGAAATGAGGTGGTCTATGATTAATGAATATCTATATACTGAGTCAACTTAGCGCGAGAGCTCAAAATCAATGTAGACAGAAAGTCAGTTGCTAAAATACTTATATAGGTAAAAAGATGCTTATAAATTCATCATTTTTCCGACTAAAGGTCCTAAACTCGTGATTAAATGAGTTTAGTACTTTCATTAACTTTTTATATAGACAAAGTTCTTCCGATCTAGGTCCTTTGATCAAATATTGGATATAAAAAGGGACAATTCTGACAAATATTTGATGGACAAATGAGTTAAGTCGTCTGTACCTAAAGCTATAAAATATTTATACCTATATTTTATGTATTGTGCTGCGAGTCAAACCTTATCTGTGTCGTTTCAGACGTTTTTGTTGGACCGGGCCGCACCCCTAGGGGTCTTCGACTCAAGTTTTAATAGACTGTTGCCGAAAATATTACCCACCCTAAAAATGTTTTACATTCAGCAACGGTTTTTGTTTGTTCTTTTTATCAAAATGTTTTCTAGAAATAATTATTGCGCGCTTTTGTCTATCATGGTGTAATAAAAGGTTCTAATGATCCATTCATGGAGCAATGGGGGAGTTATCGACGAGTAAAATGTTTGTTCTAAGCAAGCACAACAAATGTTGGTATTTATAGTTCTCACAAATACGTATTTATATCAGTCACAACAACGTAATCGTCCAATGCCATTTCTATGTTAGAAGGGTTGACAAGATTGAATTTGCAATTTTTTTGTTGAGATAGTTCAATAGCTGTTGGTGGCAGACAAACCAGAAGCCTAATAGATGGTCAAAGACATTGCTGAGTTAGAACGGCACAAATAAATGTTTTATTCGCTTTTTACAGCGATAAACGAATAATATAAATAATATAATAATAAATATAAAATAAGGAAAAGAAACGTAACTGGAAAAATCTGGTTAAAACAGCATGGATACCGCTACTTTACAGATGATCACAGACAAATAACCATGTGTTGCAGCTGTGAATAGGTTCTCCAGGTTCCTAAAGGGAAATAGCGTATTACATGTCTTGCAAAGAGCGATATACGCTCAAGAAGACCTATTTCAAAAGTGGCATCAATTGTGTTAGTAAGAAAAAATAATCCATTTTCACCAACAAAAACACGTACTAACAAGCTAAAATATAAATGTATGAAGGCTCATACATTATTCCATGAATAATAATCCTAATATATGTAGGTTATAAAAGAAAATACGCAAGTCTTTTGTGTATAAGTGTTGAAGATAAATCACTAAACATTACAAGAATAGTAATAAAATGGCCATTTATGTATTTTTTTACTGTGGTTTTATTACTGCGCAGTTAAAAGCGCCCGGACTAATATATGTTATTAGTTTAGCAATATATAATAATAATATAGGGTTCTGCTGAATTGATTTAAGTTTATACAGTATAGCTCAGTAAGCGTTCTTTTGTTGTGCCACAAAGACAAGTGGTATTATTAATTACTAAGTATATATATTTTTGTATGAAATGACTCTGTGCAATAATCTATGTTTATGATTCAGGCACATATAGCCAATTACAAAAACCACCGCCTTTAGATTCCTAAGTTTTCATTAACTGCAAAGGAAATCGTCGGGGGAGAACCTAGTTCTCATAAATTGTTCCAGAATATTCCCGAATATATGTTGAGTCTGTTAACTCGTAGTCATTTGTCGCAGGCCTTTCCGTAGTAGTGAATTCGTGATATTATTATACCGCAACCTAAATAGCAGCATGAGGGCCTCATAAAAATAGCTCAAATACAAGTTTGTGTGACGTAATATCTTTAAAAGAGGCTTCAAATGGTGAAGTATAAACTTACGACGACAGGCACGGCTCAGGTAGTTCTTGGGAAACTTAAATCCGTAGCTTGGAGCAAGAAGGTAATAGACGGAGTAAGTAGTTGGTGAACGCAAATTGCCTTTTGTTAATGTACCTAAAGCTAAGGCTTCGGCGGGTTGCACGGTTAAGCTGCGGGTGTTTTACGCAGACGTAATTGAGTATTGAATTTAACGGTGCTGTTGGTACCTCTTATGGTATGAATTTGTGCAGCCGCAGACTGGTTTATATACAACGCAAATGATAACAAAGTACTGTTGGTGAGCATTGATAGTTCGTGGATGTCTGCATGTAGATGCATAGGATGTGCAATTCAACACAAACATCTTTACTTAACCTACTAGTACTATAAGGCTTCCTGTATACGACGCCGGACCCGCACTGGTGCCGCACCGCAATGCTGTGTATTCACATCAAAACCGCATCGCCACCGCGTCGACGACGCACCGACGCCGCACCGACGCCACATAAATACCGCACTGTGACAACGCTAAATTATAAAGCAGAAATCACAGTTAAGTATAGTTTTTTCTGTGTAACTGTACAGACTTCACTGTTTTAGTTATATTCGCATATATTCGTAATATTAACATTAAGCATAAAAAGAAAGTATTAAGTAGAACTTAGTTATTTTAATCTACAAGCAGCGGCGGAAATAAATTATAATAAATGTAAAAGATTTTACTCCGACAATACTATACTGAACTGTGATCGCTGCCTTAACGTTGTGACAGTGCGGTATTTATGCGGCGTCGGTGCGGCGTCGACGCGGTGGCGATGCGGTTTTGATGTGAATACACAGCATTGCGGTGCGGCACCGGTGCGGGTCCGGCGTCGTATACAGGAAGCCTTAGACTTTTATGATTTTAATCATAGCGAGATCATCGCTTAAATTTGCAAATTAATTGAAAGTAGATCAATCTTCACTGTGGAAAAGCCAATTTATTTTTTAACCTGAAAATGAGTAAGGCCACTGTGATCTGCAAAGGTGACAAGGGCTTAAGTACCTAATATGTGTAAGTAGCACTCAGATTCGTTAATCTCTTCCTGTTTTATCATAATCCAAAGCCCAGTGTACGGTGATGGCACATACAACTTGATGCTACACTGTCGAATAGCATGCGATGCCCGACATATTTTAAATGAATCGAACGTATTCGTAGAAAGCATTTTTGTTCGACTGAACCTTTTAACTTGGTGACGTTTACCGCTTCAATAAACGCATCCATTGTCACAGCAAGCTGCAATTATGTTCATAGTTTTTTTCATCACAGAAAAACATACATCTCAATAGAACAGAATCAATTTGAATATTCAATTTGTAGGCGCGTATACGCACGACTGAATCCTACACATCGCTTGCATAGTCATTCCGAGAGGATATGTTCGTGCCAACTCGGATACATTGGCGCGGAAAACGTATCTAAAGTGCATTTTGGTTAGAAGAATTATCCTCGATGTTAAAGTAGTTTG
The DNA here is from genome assembly GCA_944739405.2 of Euclidia mi. Lineage (NCBI taxonomy): Eukaryota > Metazoa > Arthropoda > Insecta > Lepidoptera > Erebidae > Euclidia > Euclidia mi. The sequence continues at coordinate 15,101,343 of OX123198.2, read as the reverse complement.
GTGCATTATGCGACTCGTAATGGCAAAACTTACCTTAAGTTATATAAGTACACTATGTACAAAGCTAGTAAAACTAAGCACAGTTAAAAGTAAAATAGCTACAAAGGTCATTGTTGACGGCGGTTTTGGGCAATGATGCTACAGGTTATACGGCGCCTCATTAATTGCAAGCTATGAGCTTCAAGTGACAACGATAACTCATCGTTGCTGGTTTGAATAAAAAGATGTTGAGCGCATTATATAATTTGCCTAAATAATTTTTCACAAAAATTCCCTTACATTCAAAATACCAATCATTGTCATACTATTATATTCCAATACATGAACAGTTGGCCCTATCACATAATTTAAATATTATATCAAAAACTCTACAACGCTAGCAAAATATTCAATGTTCATTGAATTGCCATTGACCGCTAACATCCTGAGTGGGCGATTATCCTCTCTTAATTTTATGACTAGATTGGACCTCTCAATCAGCTCACATGCGAGTGTTTCATGCGACTAACTGGGTCAAGATTGCAGATAATCTCGTCTCTATTCGGCTTCGCATTCTGGTCACGAATATAACCACTTTAAGAGTGCGGTCCGATTTAATCTGCTACCGACTGGTTACGGCTAGTAGCTACTTTGTCGATGAATGGAATGATTATTTAATTACGTTTATTTTTGGGCTGAAGTTGGTAGGGTTGAAAGGATATGTCGCAGCTCAGTTTCCTTGTAGTTTCTTTGGCTACTTATTTTAGGTCTATTTTGTGTTTCCGGAATACCAGATAACACTGCGTTTAAAAAGTATGTTAAGCTCTGACCTACTATTATTTTCTATAAAGTTTATGCTACTTTCTATATTATACTATCTACGCACATATGTTTGTGTCTTTGCCTGGCTAACCCAGCTCATCGAGTACACAATTTTTGTTTACAACAAACATGTATCACTTTAAACGCTGGGCCAAATAAGCTACTCTGACGAAGATCTACCGCTCCGTTTCATCGAGCATCTCTTCGAGAAGCCTAACCTCTACTACCAAAGAGAACACCGTGAGAGTCTGCAAGCCTGCTGCTCTAGCCAGTACTAGCTCTTTCATGACATAATTACCATAACATTAATTATCACTCATACTAGTGCAACGGCAAGTGAGACAACTAACAATGCCAAGCAATAGTCTGTTTTCCAGAGCTAAATCTTTTATATACTATCTAAACGTCATGACAAACTAAAAAACAAGTTTATCGTATCTCTTATTACAAGAAAAATATTTGTGTGCCCCAGGGCTATAGTATCGAATTTCTGCCGCCATATGATACGACACCTACAAAAAATATCCTGAGCTTCGAACAACAAATATGTTTAACAAACAAACCACTGATATTTTGATAGGCTTGTTTACAGATCAAGGCAAGTATAACGTGAATATAAATTGCAAACAGTTAATGACAATGCAGTAATTTTACCTCTGTTTTTCTTTTCTGCTCTATAACCAGCTCGTTTTTGTGACATAAGTTTGTAGACCGGAATTTGATATTGAAGGTCTATTGAATGGCTTGTACCATTACTACTATCTGTTACTGACCATAGCGTTACTTATCTTGCCGTACGTAATTGATCGGTAAAGTTAAGCAACGTTTGCATAGTTTACCCCATCGATGGATGATCGCGTGTTGCGGCATTTACATTTGTTGCAGTTGCGGCGCCTTAAGGAGGGAGAGGGAGCATCTAAAACCGCCAGTCCTTTTTTTTTTTTTCTTTATTTGTAAAGGACTTTCGTCTATTTTTTCGTCTTATTTTTATTCTTTCGTCTATTTTATCTTAAGACAAGATCACTGGGTACGTTTACCTAGTGACCTACATTCCCGATTTCAGAGTTGGCCAGACCCTTTAGAAAGGAATGATATATGATCTCTACATACGCTGCAGGTACCTATGTACAGTATGTTAATAGCATTAAACTGCGTCATGCTTTGTTGATTAGGGGGTATGCTCACCAAAGCTAATGTATTATTTAACTATTTTAAAAGTGAGAGTGGTGCAGAGATTAGAAGTTGGTGTACCTACCTATCAGTCAATTCTTTCTTAAGGACCATTCATTATGGTACGTTTTGGAAATCTGTTTATCCAATCACACAGTACTAGTGTCCACGCCTTCAAAATACATACATACATAGACTCACGCCTGTTTCCCGGAGGGGTAGGCAGAGACTACGGAACGCCACTCGCAACGATCCTGACATACCTCTCTTGCTTCATTCGATCTCATCAAGTTTCTCATGCATGCTCTTCTGTTTAGGGTACTTCTGACCTGTCCTTTTTTTAGGATGTCTCCAATCTAGTCAGAGAACGTCCGTCTAGGTCTTCCCCTTTGTCTTGTCCCATTCATACTTGCCTTATATATCTTCTTTGTCAGTCTTTCGTCATCCATCCTCTCCATGTGCCCAAACCATCTTAACATGACTTTCTCGATGCTTGTCACTACATCTTCTTTTACCCCACACCACTCGCCTTCAAAATAGTTAAAATATATTAATAGAAAGACAATCGAAGTAAAAATATCATGGTCATATGTGTTTTACGGTATTGTAGTGCTGCTAGTAGCAACTCCAACAAGACAGTAAAAACTAAGCTATGCAAAAAAAAAGAAAGATACCCTGTGGTTCGGCGTTACACCGAAACCGTAGGTTCTAGGCGACTTGGAGAAGGAATGGACTGTATCTAAAGGATGGCGAGTTCTGGTCGCCTAAGGATTGGATAAGGGAAGAGGATTGTGAGTGGGTATAGGATATTCTAAGGATGCTGAAATATGAGGGGCACCTACCTTGTACGTCAGTCCTCTTTCCTTGCAAATGGCAGCCTCCTGGTGTTTTCGAGATGAAGCTGCTTGATTCACTCCACTACACAAATCACTTTCACTCGCGAGCGGTTTTGAGTTTTGCATAAGCGGTAATAATTATATATGGCGGAAGCGGCGCGGTGCGGTACGGTATGGCGGACACGTTCTCAGCGACTCGAATGTTCTAGACTGTCTCTCGCGTCGATGATCGCGGCGACCAATCCGCGAAAGGCGTGCCCCTTCCAGGGAATGGGATAGACAGGGACGGAAACAAAGGCATCGCTCGCATTGGCCAAGCAGCGACGAACCATTGACGTTGATGTGATTAGTTTTCGATGGAAAGGTAGATGGCGCTACCACCCTGAAACATGCTAAGTGAATGCCTTAACCTCGTTTCTCGGCTGTGTAATATTCAACAAGATACTTCGCAACTAAAAACTACCGTAAATCGATTACGTACCGGGAACTTGCAAGTTACTCCATTTTTATTCATAATTAAAATAGTAGCGGTGGAAATACGAGAGAAAGAGCTTTAATTGACCATTTACAGTGAACGGTCCAGTAACCCCCATCGCTTTCAAACCACTCCTTCGCTTTAAACATTTTGTAATATTTCAAACGAAAGATTTTATAAAATGCTGAGGTTATGAAATACATAGGTGTATGTGTTACTCGTGGAAAGTATTGTTTTATCCCCTCACCTGATACGGTCGCGGCGGCTATGTTGCCGTAATTTGATCGCCGAATTGAGACGCGCCGCGGCGCGATTTGAGTGGGTCACATATTTAGCATTTTATGGCCTTTCTGTTTATAAATACCTGACACATTATATATTGATGGAATCCTTGATAAATTATCTACAATGTTACAGTACAACGGTAACATTATATCGTACTGTGACCGAACTGTATTCAAGAGAAAAATAAAAATGTAACGAAATTGGGTAAATTCTGACTTTCTGATGAAATATATAAAAAAATAAACAAATTGTAGTTTTCTCTTTCCTTTTTATTTAACCTGCTATTATAAAGGAATAAGCATATTGAAAAACATTTACACCTTTTCATAATAATATCTAACGTAAATCAACAAATTCCATAAGCGGTTTTTGTCGTTTTCATACCGTACGCGTAAAAACTGCATTAAAATGTCTGAACTTTGCACCTTCACTTTGTTCAACATATTTCATTAAACTCATGAGATATATATATATTTAGAAAGCTTGTTTGATGGTTAAAAGAATCACAATAAATTTAGGCGACAGAATTGCATTAATTTTAAACAAAAGGTAAATTAACAAGACCCTCGTTTTAGGCGGTCCAAAGCAGGGCATATTTAAAACTATGCTCATTATAACAAAATACAAAATAATTTAGCGGGTCTTGATCGCGTTAACTTAACTTATTTAAGGTATAAATACCTATTTGTTTCCGACGTTTCGCTCGTCTTGCACCGAGCTTGGTCGCGGAGAGACTGATGAGAGTTCAGCGCCGTCTTGTGGAAGTGCGGGTTTTGGCACTTACCCTCACTTGGTCTTTATTTAAGTTCGCAATGTCGGTACTCCGACACACTACACTAATGACGTCTACACACTGTTGAGATTTATCACTGCGGCGGTGTTTACATTTGCTGATGACTGGATTCCAAGTAGCCGATAATCTATATCCATCCTCCCGGTTGAAATTGTTATATTTCTTGATTTCTACCGCTTCACGTACTATCCTGGAGTAATAGTGACGATCGGTGGATAAGACTTGTGGTTGATGCAGTTCTATCCAGTGGTTTGGTCCAGACTCCAACAAATGCTCAGCTATCGCCGACTTATTAATATGTCGGTTTTTTACAGCTGCGATATGTTCTTTTACTCTTTCAGCGATTGTACGCTTAGTCTGCCCGATATATGAACTACCACAGCTGCAATCGATTTTGTAGACGCCAGGTGTTTGGAGAGGAATGACATCCTTTGGGGTACGCAGATTGTGTGCTATCTTAGAGAGCGGACTGTATACAGTCTTGATGGAGTATTTCTTGAGTACTGTTCCAACTTTGTCCGTCACTCCCTTTAGATACGGCATGTAAGCGGGCACTCTGCTTACTTCAGGTTTACGCTCGTTCCTCTTCCGACGGAGTATGTTTTTCTTGTATCCGTTGCGCCTAAGTACCTCCCGAACATGTGACAGCTCACTATTTAATTGTTCAGGGTCACATAGGTCATACGCTCTGTTCACTAACGAGGACACAACGGAATCCAAGTGCCGCGGATGGTGGTGCGAGTTCGCGTTGAGATACCTGTCGGTGTGTGTCGGTTTCCTATACACAGTGTGTCCAAGGGTACCATTATCTCTCACTGTCACTTTAACGTCGAGAAAGGGTAACGATCCGTCTACCTCCATTTCGAAAGTGAATCGGATGTTCGGATGTATGGAGTTCAATTTGTCTGCGAATTGTTCTACATCCTGCTTGTTGCCCTTCATGATGCAGAAGATATCGTCGACATACCTTTTCCATAGTTTCACATTTGACGATTTAAAATCGATCATTATAACAAAATCAACCCAAAATACAAAATAAAGACTTATGAGTCTTAAAGAGTATAAAAGGAGCTTTAAATTTCAACAAAGGACAATCTTATAGTTATTGTAAATAATTATTAATTAAATAAAAATTGCAGTAACAAAGGACAATGACTCGGCCTGACAGCCGGTCATAAAATGACCGACTGTTACCTGCATTATATTTTTCGTGAATATTTAGAAAGTCCTTTGAATTTAAGGACTTCTGCATATTACATACTATTTATTTATGAAATTATTCAAACAATACAACAACAAAAAAATACCAACAAGTGCAGAAACAATACGTAAAATCATATGAAATATACGGGTGCGGGGCGAATTGGTTCTTACCTAAGGAAAAGTGTCTTTAATCTTAAATTACACTACGAATATTATCAACTTAAACATAAAACGAAAAAATACTTACTAAGGCATGATTAAATTGCTTCTTACTGATGCTGCAGCGTTTTTTTGGTATCAAAATTTATTATTGCGACAGGACACGCACAGCGACGCGGGAACTTTCTTTTGATTAGGCGAAACTTTTTTTTTTTTGGAGCATGTCTGTTTTCGTGTACAATACGCAAGTCGTGTTATTGTCCTACCAACCTAACGCAATCGCAAGCCGCTACAAATAGGTAAAACAGAGAAAACAGACTTGAAATGCGAACATAAAAAATGGTCATAATATGACTACGTATCAAAAATCGCCCTACTTTCTTCGGTCATAATATGACTATAGATCAGGTGAGGGGATATCTGAATAGATTAGGAAGCGGGCCTCCGGTTGTTAGGCAAAAGTCTTGGATTAAACCGGAATAACGTCATACTTGGGTTTCTCATAAATTCATTGTACTGACAAAGTAAGTCAATGAAATAAATCCTTAATTCTATTTCTGGCTACGCTAAAGATTGTGTATAGACATTGTATTATATATTTTACGTTACTAATGACAAGCATAAGTTCATAATTTAAACGAGAGAGGATTAAAAGTATAATAGTAAATACAAATAACAAGTATTTTTTGAAGCAAGAATGCCAAACAGACTAGAACCAAGTGTAATCACATGAATTTCGTAGGACTTTGAGAATAGTTCTCGAAATGTAAGTATTATTCCCTCTGCAACGATCTATCAATAAAAATATTTTAATATTATTACGTAAAAGCTACACGAAATATATTAAATACTAGAGGTCGCCAGCAGCTACGCCTGCAATTTTTTTTAATTTACCCCTTTTGGCCGAACCCGTGGGAATTTCGAGAAATCCCTTCTTAGTGCACCTCTACGATCCCCAAGGAACATAAATGCCAAATTTCAGCTTCCTGCGCCCAATAGTTTCGGCTGTAGCGTGTCTGTCAGTCAGTAAGTAACGCAAGGATTGTATATATTAAGATTTGATTTGATATAATATCCGTGAACGTACCTTTTATTGATGACACTCTACCTAAGTTATTACGTTACGCGAATAGCGGTATCAATTATAGCATTCCCAGGCTACATCCTGAAAAGCTAATAATAGACAAATTAATGTTACTATAAATCAGGAGATGATACAAACAGACTTTTATTGAGTTATACGTCACGCATGTGTTGTCGAAGTTATGTTCGTATTAAAAAGTTGCAAATGGCGGTCCGTAATCTCTGTCTACCCCTTCGAGAAACAAGCGTTAGTATTAGTATGAAAATTGTTAATTATGCCTTGCCTTGGTGAGCATATTATGCGGTAGGTCCAGTCGTTATGCGATTCAGAACCCATGAAGATTCTGACACCTTTGGATCGCGAAGGTCAGATGACAGTGTCTCAGTTGAAAAACTAATAAAACGTGTCATTCTGTCAGACTAGTAACCATAAGCAAACCACGGGATCCAAGGTGAACCTTTGGATGCAACCAGAAAAACGGTAGGACGATAATGATCATGCCTGTGACTACAAATACATAATTTAACAAGACGTGCGTTTTCAAATTAACGCGATGGGATTCAAAGCCCCATGGTGTTGACATTCAGATTATGGCTTAGTAGCTGAGGATCCTATAACTATTCCTCTTAAGGGATGAAATTTCATAAAACCTAGATAGAGAGACCTTACATCACACAAGCAGTAGTCAAGGGCTACCGAGCTACAGTGGTTACCATAAAATATAGCCAATGATGATCACAAAATAATAATAATTATGTAAATCAAATACCCTCTATAATAAAAGAACCAATACCCAAAACTAAACCACGATAAAGTCTTTAAAAACTGGTTTGCCTTTCGCGGAAACATAAGACAGGTATGTAAATCAGTTTCATTCATCCCACAATAGCAGAGTATGTTGAGAGGAAGCCTGTTCGGGATCAGCATAGAAAATGGACATCAAACAGCAAATCGTATTACACATCCATTAAGGGAACTAAGCGTCATCCCCGTCGTAAGTGGGTTAACGATAATCTGCCTCGCACTAGGTATCTACGTTAACCAAAATTGCTTAATTCACCATTTGCTGAAGTGACTGAGTAATAATGGCGCTTTCAGCATTACTTAAGCGATGGCACTACGTAATAAATCTGCGTGAGAGAAAAATCTTTTAGCAATATTTCGGTCGACTCTCCCCAATTTCTTTGTAAAGATTAATTCTATATTTAGAAGTAATTTGATGCTTTTTATTTCAGTATTTTATTTACATCTTACTTGTTGTGCCTTGTGCCAATTTCATTATTTTGGGAATCTACATGTAGGTACGTTATAAACTGATACCAATTATAAATGTAAAGTATTTAAGGAATATGAAATACAATGGAATTCGGTTCGCCGTTGAGGAGGTTCGGCGACTTATATGCTTGTAGAATAATATAGACTAAGAAATGTTTCTGAATTGTGTCAGCAGACAATACAAGTGTTGGTCAATGGTCAGGCTTTACAATAAAACTAAACACCTCGTCGGCTTAACTGTGTATATTTTGGTCAAGATATCAAGCAAAAACAATACCTACATAAATCTAATTGCTTCATGTGAAGTTAGCTCTTTGGTTGTTCATAGTATTCCTTCCTTCAAACAGCAAAATGTGATGTATTCGATTCGCTTAGATTTGCACAGATATATTTTGTTTCTACAACCATAGTAGTTTTCGAGAGCCCTTACTAGCAAAGAGTAACAAAAGGTACTTACACGTTTTTGAAAACGCCAATTAAAATTTATCTCTGATATAAAAATGCAGACAAAAAGGCCTTCGGTTGGCTTAATGTTGAGTTAAAACCACTTATTTAGGCTCAGTTTTCCATAGGTAAATTAATGATGAATGAATTTTAGACTTTTATTTTATGAAAACATAATAGTTTAACAACCGTATATAAATAATATATTCAGTCTCTCTGTTAAATATTGAATGAATTTTTGAATGACCTGCGTAGGTTTTCCGAATTATTTATTAAATTAGTTTGCGAGTGGGAACAAAGAGATTCCGTAAAAATGGTGTGTAGGTTTTCATTTGGTAAATCTGTGCCGGCTTTTATTTTTGTATGTTTTATTAGCAATATTGTAATTGTTTTGAACTGACTATCATACGGACGAAGAACACTGAAAATGAAAATTTAAAGGAAAGCCTTTGTAAAAAAATTGATAGCATTTTTAGACTGTGATCCTATCGCCAATATCAGTCAGTCATTCAAATTGTGAGGTTAGGTACCTACTTATATTATCATTTCTAGATTCTATGGTTAGTAGGTGTCTAGAGTTTGGGCTAAGATTGGGTAAGATTTGCAGAGATCAGTGGAAGCGATTAATTCATTCAGTCTCAGCCCAAGGCAAAGGTCTAACATATACAGTGGTAGCAGTGATGAATTGAAATCCAAATTACAACTATCAATATTAATAAAATGTCTTACCAAAGATCTCGGTGGTGGTGACGTTCTTGAGTGGACCTATAAGATTAAATTCATAATTTTGGCCAAAATAACAAGCAAATCGAATAAATACCACAGTGTCCAGTTCGGCGTCCTTCATCAGCGAAGTCGTCGACCACCAAGCACGAGCATCGGATTCACACACGTTTTACAATACTCATAGGTTACTTATAGGTTTATCTTTTATCACTTCGCAAGCTACTAGGACGAGCTTTCCAAAAGGCGAACAATTTATTTTAATTACAAAACCACGCGGGAGAGACAAAACGGCGCGGACCCAAGACCAAACGGGTATTAATTTTCTTTTGTCAATCGCTCACAACCTCGTCGGACAACTTCATATAGCGACGGTTGCGAGGTTGTTAATTACTATAATTAACTCAAAAACTCAAATTACAAAAATTTGCGTGCTTACAAGATACGGCGTGGTCAAGACAACTTTTTATACCGGGAAACGGACAATGAACCAAAGAGAGTGAATGACAGTTCAGTGTGACCATAGTCAAAATTTACAATAGACTAAGTTAAACGTTACTAAATCGATATAATCGACTTGACTTATCATAAAAACTATTTCTATTTCAAACCTCCACCCGCCCCGGACCGGCCTACCGCTCCGCTAATCGGTTGGTAGACGTGACAACGTTGCAACCGCTCTGCTCAGAATCGAACCGTCCACCAAGATTTGCTGAGGCAAATCGGGGAACTCCATCAGCCCCAGTTACCAAACGAAGAATGCGCCCCCTGCGCCATCTAAGTGGCGGAAGGTTAGCCTCCTTGATCAACACGAGGTCACCAATCTTGGGTGGATCGGTCTTGTCGGTCCACTTAACGCGTTGCTGGAGTATGTGCAAATATTCCAAATTCCAGCGTTTCCAAAAGCTCTGAGTAATCTGGCGTACCAATTCAAAACGCGAGAGACGACCAATACCCATATACTCAGGCAAGGCGCCAAGTGGGCGACCAATCAAAAAATGGCCCGGCGTAAGGGCCTCCAAATCATTCGGATCTGAGGAGATCGGGCACAATGGCCGAGAGTTCAAAACGGCCTCAATCTTACCAAACACAGTTGCGAGTTCCTCAAAGGTAAGGACAGATTCACCGAAAGTCCTGCGCAAGTGTGTTTTGGCCGATTTTACAGCGGCCTCAAAAATACCACCCCAGTGTGGACAATTTGGTGGGGAAACAACCAATTTATCCCACGTCGGGCAAACCTATTGCCTATATCAGCCTTGTTGGTTTCAAGGAAATTAACAACGTCATTCAAATAATTACAAGTGCCCTTAAAGTTAGTGCCGCAATCAGAGCGGATCAAGGAAGGCAGCCCTCTGCGGGATACAAATCTGTCAAATGTGGCTACAAACGCCTCGGTCGTAAGCGAGGAGACCAGTTCCAAATGAACGGCCTATGTGGAAAGACAAACAAAAACGCACAAGTAGGCCTTAACAGTCTTGCTGTTTCGAAGTGTCGAAGTTTTCACCAAAAAGGGACCAGCGAAGTCCGTGCCAACACCGTCAAACGTCCTGCTCTCAGTTACGCGATCTGCCGGTAAGTCTCCCATCAAGGGCTGCATATTAGAAGCCTTGAGCTTATAGCAAGAGATGCAGCGAAAGACTACACTCCGGATAATTCTTCGGGCAGACAAAATCCAAAACTCGCGTTGCAAAATGGCCAACAGCGCATTACAACCAGCATGCGAATTTTTAAGGTGACGGTCAGTTACCAACAAGCGTATCAAATGACCGTCCTTGGGTAACAAAAGGGGGTGACGTGCCCCGTAAGGGAGGTTGGCGTTCTTGAGACGCCCTCCAACGCGCAAGAGACCCATATCGACCAAAAAGGGGTTCAATTTAGATACAGCGCCCGATTATTTCAATTTCCCTGACTTGAGGATAGCAATCTCCTTCTCAAAGTGCGCAAATTGCACAGAACGAACCCAAAAGGTGAGGGACTCCTGTCGTTCCTGTGGTGAAAGAAACGGTGTCAGATGTTTCTGTTGTGGGTGCCTAAAATTAAAAACAAAACGCTTTATCCAAGCAGTAACACCTAACAACTTGTCAAGGGAGCTGTAACGATTCAACAAAAAATCGGGGTCGAAGGCGCATTCTACCTTCTCAAGAGCAAGTGTTCGTAGACCCGGCAAATTAGAAGTATTCAAAACTGGCGTTTGTGGCCAATCAATTTCTGGACGACTCAACCATTCCGGACTCCACCACAGCAAATGACCTATCAAACTAGGCGTCAAGCATCCGCGCGAGGCACAATCAGCGGGGTTGAGCTCACCTGGCACGTGTCTCCAAACAAGCTTGACTTCAGATTTTTGGATTTGGGAGACGCGATTAGCGACAAATACCTCCAAGGTGTGGACAGAAGCCTTCAACCAACAGAGAACAATTTGGCTGTCTGACCAGCCGTAGGGCCCATTAATACAAATGCTTTTATCCAAAGTACTAGACACGTGGTTCAATAATCGCACAAGTAGTGCTGCTCGCGAGAGCTCCAATTTCGGAATGGTCAGAGATGTCTGAAGGGGTGCAACCTTGCTCTTCGCCATGATCAGGGAAACCCTCACCTGACCTGAGGCACTGACTGTGCGCAAGTACACCACGGCCGCGTGACCACGTTCCGAGGCATCAAAAACCCGTGAAGGGTTGCCTTGTACTTCCCGGGAGGAAGGATGGGACGAGGCAAGGAGATCTCGTTGATGGCAGGAAGTGAGGATACAAAAGAGGTCCATTCCTCAACAAGAGTACCGTGTAGAGGTTCGTCCCAGGTCAATCCTGCTGTCCAAAGCTTCTGCAAGAAGCATTTTGCCCAGAATATGACAGGACAGGTCCAACCGTTCGGATCAAAGGTCCTGGCGACAGTCGACAACACGAGACGTTTAGTCCAAGAACAAGGCAATTTCAAGTCTACGTTATACGTAAAGATGTCTTGGACTGGTCTGTACTGAACGCCGAGAACAGCCATCATGGCGGGGTTGTCAACAATCTCAAATAGATGTGGATCCTGCTGATGATCCTCGGGTAAGCCCTCCAAAAGCGCTGGTGAGTTGGCAATCCATTTGCGCAACTCATAACCAGCGGAGGCCAAGATACCTATCAATTCGTCCCGCAGGAGGATCGCCTCGTCCGCTGTGGAGGCGCTCGAGCAAATGTCATCGACGTAAATATCGTCTTTCAAGATGACGGAGGCTCGTGGGAAACGTAAGCCCTCGCGGTCTGCGAGCTCCCAAAGAGAACGTATTGCCAAGTAGGGGCTTGACCTTAACCCGTACGTATTAGTATTGAGCTCGTAGACGACCATGGGATCGTGAGGATTCTCTCTCCAAAGGATCAGCTGGAAGCGACGGTCATCAGGGTGGACAATCGTTTGCCTGAACATTATTTTTATATCGGCTACAAACACAACCTGATGTCGTCGGAAGCTGGTGATGACGTCACAAAGGTCCTTGACCAACTTGGGACCAGAATGCAAGCACTGGTTCAAAGATACGCCCGTAGAAGTCTGCGCAGAACCATCAAACACTGTGCGCAGCTTGCCACTCGATAGCTTTAATACCGCATGATGCGGGAGAAAGTAATGCTCCACCGAACGCCAATCCAAATTTGACACGGACATGTGTCCCAACTGTTCATATTCTCTCTTGAACTCAATATACTTCTGTCTGAGCTCCGGATCACGACCCATGCGACGCTCCATAGCCAACAATCTCTTTTCGGCTAAAGGCCGTGACTCACCAAGCGGAGGCCGAACAGACAGGAAGGGTAGCCTCGTAATAATCCGACCAGAACGGAGTCGACCAGTGTTGTTCTGGCTGTTCTTCCAGAACAACACTGGTCGACTCCGTCGATCGACTCGCACTCCTCATGTTCTGGATTCAAACGGGCAGCTTGAGGGGGCTCTTCTACCTCCCAAAACCTCTGAACCGCGTCAGAGAGAGCGGAGCCTACAGCCAACAAATTATCAAGTTCAGGTTGAGGGGGGTCCCTAGGTACAGGTCCCATCAAAGCAAATCCAAATATGGTCGGGATGGCAGTCAAACCATTTGGCACCAAGACCCGTTTCCCACCAATCAAAATTCCACCGAGGACATCAGAGCCAATCAACAAATCGATATGTCCCGGTGTGTCAAATTTGGGGTCTGCCAGTTCCAATCCCGATGTCAAATTCACCACAGCAGCAGGTAGCTGCTTCTGTGGATGCATACCCAAAATATTCTTCAACACAATAGCCGAGGTTTTAATCCTTGGGTGTGAAGATTCAACAGGGCCAAACATAACCTTAACTTGCCCTTCAACATTAGAGGCTACGTCACCTATGCCCCGTATACAATTCGGAAAAGAGCGCATATTTAATTTAACCTGCACTACCAAATAAGTGGAAACAATGCAACCTTGTGAACCTGTGTCCAATATAGCACGGACAACAACAGAGGTCCCCGTGGGTCCCCAGACCCTAACAGCAACTGTTGGTAGGATAACGGTCTCAATGGGGGAGGTTGGAGTTATAGGGCAGGGGTCAATGACCTATTGTTGCCTGGGCGGCGACCGTTGGCCAGGACCTGGCAAGTCAAAATGAGGGTGCGGCTTGAAGTCCTCAAAAGCGCGATGACTCGATCCGCGCGCCATCTGTGGGGGGTCATAATGACGCACCCACCCAAAACGAGGTGGGCGCGAGTCAAGGCGGGGACGCTCCGCCAAAGGAGGGGAATACCTGGGGCAGCAGTCATGGTGCTGGTGACGCTGAACAGCACATTCAGGTGCGCGAGAGAGAGGAGGCGTGAGCACGCTACGGTTCTCCAAGCGGGGTGAGTAGCGATCAATTGAGCGAGGCGACTCTCGGCTACGCGCCGGTGAGCCTCGGCTGCCACCTTCAAAACATCCGCCCGTGCGCGGCGTCGGCTGGTTGGACAAGCGGCCTACCTCTCTATAGCATTCATGCAGAGAATGTCCAAATGCTGTCCTCCACAGTGAGGACAGGGGCAAGAGTTTGGGCAGTCTCGCTGGTAGTGGGACCTCAAGCAAGAGAAGCAAAGGTGGCGGGCATTCGCGATGCGCCTACGAGAGGCGACATGTAGGTCCAAGAATGCCCTACAACTGGCCGTTCTGTGCCCCGTGACCTTGCAGTAAGAGCACTCCGCTGGGCTCTGCGTGACTGCAAAGCGAGGAGGGCGCCGGTCAACATTGGCTCGGGTGTGAACGCGAGCCTACTCCTTGACCTTGGGCGGCTGCGTCTTAGCCGGCGTGTCACCACCGGAGTTATCCAGGACCCGGCACTCATCCTCGAGGAACTTCTCCAAGTCAGAGTAGGCGGGCAGATGGGTCGCGCTATCCCCACCAAAGCGCTGCTCAAAACGCGACCTCAGGTCGGCAAGCAGCTTTTTGAGCACAATGTGCACCAATAGGTAGGACCATTGGTCCACGGGCAGGTCAAGGCACTTAAGTGCGTTGATGGCCACCAAAAACGGGTTCAAAAGTTGGGTGCACAACCCAAAGACCCGGGTGAGCGTGGGCAAACTCAAAATCTGTTCAATATGCCTGTCGGCGAGGCCACGCTTGTTATGGTACCTACGGGTAATTAGGTCCCGAGCCGTCTGGTAAGCCTCTTCAGACACGGGCAGATGCTGGATGAGGCCTTTGGCCTCTCCAACCAGAACCGACATCAAGTATGCCAATTTTTGTGCCGGCTGAAGGTCAGCCCTGTCATTGACCAGGCTGTCAAACAAATTAACGAAGCCCAGGTAGCTTCCTAGGCAGCCATCAAAATGGGGGAGGTCTAAGATAGGAAGCCTACTCACCAGCCCCGGTGTTGTCCTAGGAAGCTCCTGCTTGAAGCCGGGTTGCCCGTCCCTCTCGGCAACTAATTGTCTCGCACTATTGGAGACAGCATCATACAGGTCTAAGACCTGGGCATAATCTTCGCTGACCTTATTTCGCTGGTCAGCGGTGAAATCGTTTACTGACACTTCGAGACAGCAAGCTGAAAATGCGGAATTGCTGTTCCACACTTGCCAGGCGATCATCAATCCGCTCATACCTTTGCAGTAAGGCGATCAGGCCGGTTCACCAAGGCACTGGCTGAGGCAAACCAGCGCAAATCTGATGCAATAGCACCAGCAGCCGCACGCAAGTCCTTGATAGCTGACATAATTAAATTTCAAAAGAGCTTGGACAAGCGTTAAATAATATTATCAATTAAAACTTAATATTTGTTAATTCTTTGAAACTAACAAACTATTAGCCTGTTTACTGCTGGTACAAGCAAGTGGCATTTACTGCCCAACAAAATTAATAGTTTCAATATATTGACTCAAAGATACTCATACAACAATTAAAGTTGAAATTTAAATTAGGTCATTAATTAATTACTGCAACAAACAGACTAAATATGTTATATATTACAACTGTAGGCACCAGTTTGTGTTGCCTAACAATTTTATCAGTATATTACAACAAACAAGGTTTATCAAGTTTGGTTGTTATAATGTTTGTAACGTAATACTACACGTATTGCGTTATAATATCTCGCAGGCGCTTAACGCCAGCTTAGCCAGACATCGTTCGCAATATTACCAAATATGGTCATGTTCACTAGCCAAAGGCAGTTGTGAGTCATAGGCCTACACCTATATAAGATGGGTGCGCATTGTAGAATGGTCACTTTCCCTAGACATCGGAACGCTGCCGCTACACCTCGCGATTATTCTACATTCTACTTCCTATCTACTGTCCCGCTGGGGGTAAGCATATTCTAGTTGTCTGTGTGCCTATATGTTCTGTCTGTAGTATCTGTGTCTCCTAAGCATAACAGCCGATCTAGGGACAGCCTGTTCCTGACCGGTTGTTGTGTATTCTCTATGCTGTTTCCAGTTCACCCTACGGGCTACGTTCACCCTACGGGCTACGTTCACCCTACGAGCTCACTGCACCTGACGTTCACCCTACGGGCTACGTTCACCCTACGGGCTACGTTCACCCTACGAGCTCACTGCACCTGACGTTCACCCTACGGGCTACGTTCTTCCTACGGGCTGACGTTCTTCCTACGGGCTACAAGCCACGAGCTGCTCGCGCCGTGCCGCTACTAGCCAGCTGCCACCCAAGCCTCCGTTCCTGCCTACGAGCTCCTACAGCCAGGCCACGGACGCCTGAGCCTGACCGCTCGACCCACATTGGCTGCACCGCCTGAGACCCGCTCAGCCTGAACATCGACCACAGAGCTGCCTGCGCAGCGCACCTTGGCCAGCTCATCGGCGACCCTTCGAGCAGCTACCCTGCGAGCGTCGGAGAGCAGCAGGAGTCTACACTCCAGCCAGCTCAGGCCAGTGCTTACCTAGTTCGGTCATACTGTATGTAAGCGGTAGTGAGACATAATAAAGAACCTGTTCAGCCTAGCAGTGTTTCTCTCGAACCCCGACATCCTACCTGAGATCCTCCGTCTCATGTTTCAAACTCAATATATGCAATTAACCATTATCTTCACTAATTCTTACATGTAACTGTTATGTATCCAATCAAAGTGACTTATTAAGAGTAACAACAACAAATCTATGCTAGATTTCAACAATTTAAATCAAACAATTACTGATTGAGGTTATGTATGACAATGTGTTTCAAGTTATGTAGGTCAACTTATACAATAAATATTATGTATTTTAGGCAAAAACTGACCTGACAAACACTACAATACTGTCTACAAGGTGATAAGTTACAAGCTTATACCAATCTGAGGTTTGTACTCAGCAATGCAACAGCGGTAAGATAATCAACCGAGCTCTGCACCAAAAATGTATGTCTAGAGTTTGGGCTAAGATTGGGTAAGGTTTGCAGAGATCAGTGGAAGCGATTAATTCATCCAGTCTCAGCCCAAGGCAAAGGTCTAACATATACTGTGGTAGCACAGGGATGAATTGAAATCCAAATTACAACTATCAATATTTATAAAATGTCTTACCAAAGATCTCGGTGGTGGTGACGTTCTTGAGTGATTAAATTCATAATTTTGGCCAAAATAACAAGCAAATCGAATAAATACCACAGTGTCCAGTTCGGCGTCCTTCATTAGCGAAGTCGTCGACCACCAAGCACGTGCATCGGATTCACACACGTTTTACAATGCTCATAGGTTACTTATAGGTTTATCTTTTATCACTTCGCAAGCTACTAGGACGAGCTTTCCAAAAGGCGCACAATTTATTTTAATTACAAAACCACGCGGCAGAGACAAAACGGCGCGGATCCAAGACCAAACGGGTATTAATTTACTTTTGTCAATCGCTCACAACCTCATCGGACAACTTCATATAGCGACGGTTGCGAGGTTGTTAATTACTATAATTAACTCAAAATTACAAAAACCTGCGTGCTCACAAGATACGGCGTGGTCAAGACAACTTTTTATACCGGGAAACGGACAATGAACCAAAGAGAGTGAATGACAGTTCAGTGTAACCATAGTCAAAATTTACAATAGACTAAACTAAACGTTACTAAATCGATATAATCGACTTGACTTATCATAAAAACTATTTCTATTTCAAACAGTAGGTATAAATACTCATATGACTTTTGTTCATATTTAACGCAGATATCCTAAATTCTAATTTACATTTGTCTTTTCATAGCTTAGGTCTTAGTTATGTAGGCAGTACAACGCACTGAACCGTAATAGTACTTCGTAACATGGCTTTAATTTTGACGTGAAATACGTACCACAACTCCGAAGGCTATGCCTATTTCAGATACTAGCTATTACTAAATTACCCTCTTTGACCTCCGACAGTAGCCTACACAGAGGCTACGCATGCATAATAGTGATTAATGTTTGTGTATCTATATCCATCACCTTCTCGCCTTACATGGAGAATATAATATAAACATAATATAAGGCTATAAGAAAGTATTGAGTGTCGAATGTTCTGTGGAGAGACAAATATAGGCTTACATCCAGAAGGTCTCGCAACGTACAGTACGCACCACAGACATTCTGAAGTTATGTGCATATTACATAGATATTACGTTGTTAACTATCACTTGTACCGTGCCTCGTGGAGCACCCGTTGATCCCAACCAACGTCAAAATTTCCTCAGAATGTCTTGGACTGAACCATAAACGGCAGGTACCGCGGACGGAATAATGCTATGATAATGTTGATTTGCTCACGTGTAACGACATTAAATACAAGCATCAAGTGCTGCAACCTGTAATACTTTTTAACGTATATTGTAAAAAATAAGATCGGTACTTCCTATAAAGAAAATTGACACAATCTCATCTGCAAGCTTTCATTATTAGAACACATCTGTACTTATCTTAGTTCATCAACTCAAGACGATGACTATACAAAGTATTGGACAAAACATTCATTCACTCCATACGATCTGGATATTATAATTATATAAGATTGCTTTCAACTCGTATACACAAACAATGTCTAATAATTCACGTTGCTTTGAACTCGCCGACTTAACTTAGTAATTACTTGAAGCGAATTGTGCACTTGGATAATTAAGTAAGTGCTTAACTAAGTGTAACTGGTGTTAACAGAACTAAGCTCTGCTTATTTGCTTCTTGATAAACAAAGTTATTACGGCTTACACCTGAAATTATTCTGACGTAATTCGGATAAGTTTATTTTGTTTAGTTTATGGTGGGCAATGAAGTTGATTATTATTTATTTTTTTACTTGTTTACTTTCGTTCTGGTTTCGACCTCACAATTAGAACATTGGATCTGGCAAAGTGGCATTGAGTGTGACTCGTAGCGTTCATGAGGTTAAGGACATTTTTCAACATCTGGACAATATATTTGTGACTGGTCATAAAACCTCACTTGCCTACAAACCTCGTTCAGCAGGTGAGAGTCGTCTAAGTCTATTAAACGCAGTGTTCCAATAACTATCATGACACAGGTCTAAGCATGGCAAATGGCTATACCGTTGGGTTGCATATGTCAAACGGCAGTTTCTTTGTAAAAAGCTTATGTTCTTTTATATATCTGTTGAATAGAAAACGAATTCAAAAGATAAGTTTCTGCCACAAGTTTCTGAGGATAAACTATTGGATCGTTATCGTGAAGAGGAAAGTGGTGTTTGGAAAGTCATAGAAATATAATGTTCTAAAATATGTATGATATTTGCCAAGGCGCACATTGCCACATTTCACATCGCTTTTGCAGTGCCTATAGCTCTAATCGCATTCTGCCTGAATAGTAGTTGTCATTGAATAAAACTGCCCATGGGTAATTCATAGATGAACTCTAAAGTACTATCGGTAAGCTTAAAAGCTTGCTTTCGACGACTCACGGCTGACTTTGTTTTCGCCCACGCGTGTCTCTTGCTGAACTCGGAAACGGTGCCATGTATTCTTATACTTTGACTTCCAATTGTTACACCTACCCGTCAGTAAACTACTAGCACTAGACAAAAAGTTATCTCATTAGCAATGCGGGATGCATTGCTAATGAGATAACTTTTTGTCTAGCTATACAAGATTTTTTCATAAATCGGGCATCGTTTAAGATATAGTTGTGATATCTTTGTCTATAGGCAAACCTTGTATCCTATATAGGCGTCTAGATTGACTTCATTTATTCTGCTCCTTTCATAAAGCCCTGAATTTAGAGCTTAAATATCAACGATTGCCAATAAACATTACTCATGCTTGACTGCTCAATTTTTTTTATTTATTTAAATGAGGTATACTAACTAGAGTTACCGCCTACGATCCAATATTTCTGTCGAATCCAACTCATAGTGAGTCTAGCGCCAGCGTGAAGCATTGTTTGATGAGCGTTTGCTATTATTAGCTCTGTTAAGCGACCACCGTGAGGAAGGATGGTGGGATGCTGCATATCACTGCTGATATTCGCTTTTCTTAATCTTCCCCCAACACGCAAGATATCTTGTTTATCCAGGTAAGGGTTCAGATCATTTAATTTGCTTTTAGGATTTAATCTACCTAATTGCTTTAAATCATTAATTTCTTTCCCGAATTCGTCTTGCTGAACCTGCTTAATTATTTTTAGCTTTGCTTGAGAAATTTCTGCTAGCGTTAAGTATTGCTCATGCTTTCTGTCTTGCTTTCTAGAAATAAATCTCAAAATCCATGCTAGGATACGGGAAATCTTGTTGATTGTGCTATGTTTTTGTAATAGTTGAGTGATAATAGTATAGTTCTATTGCGAAGTTGCTACCGGTCGCACGCGTGCTAGTTCAAAAAGCGTTTCTCAAACTTTTTCTCTGTTACCCACCGTTTATAATAAAGTACTGTACAATTACCAAGTTGTAAATATGGTTCAGTGTGGCAGATGTGGTGATATGATTCCGGATTGTAATGCTATATTATGCAGCGGCTGTAAAAAGCATTATGACTATGCTTGTTCGGGAATCACTGAGTGGTTATCGCCGCCTTGGAGCTGAGCGACAGGCAACCTGGAAGTGCCCAGGATGCAAATCACCTAAACCGATTTCAATGGACCAGGTAATGCAGGAGATAAGCAGTGTCAAATTAGCACTTGCGCCGATGATGGATCTTATTAAGGACATCAAAGAGATCAAGACTGAAATATCCGACATCAAGTCAGCATTGGGATCTTACTCTGAAAAGCTCGAATCAGTGACCCTAAGACTGATTGCTGTTGAAAAAGCACAGGATGACATCGTGCAGATGAAGGATCGAGTCTCCAAATTGGAAGAGGATCTTAACGAAAAAAACCAATGGACGCGATTGAATAACGTCGAAATCAAAGGTGTTCCGATGAAAGATCACGAAAATCTTATCAATTTAGTGACTAAGATTGGTTCCAAAATAACGTATCCTGTAGAAAAACACAACATAAACTTTGTTACCAGAATTCCTTCAAGAGGACAAGAAATAAAACCCATTATAGTATCCTTTGTTAACCGGTATACTAAGGAGAATTTTGTTGCAGCTGCTCGGTCTTTCAAAACTTTATGCACGGCTGATATTGATTTAGGAAACAAAGGTCGTATATATGTTAATGACCATTTAACAGTTGAGAACAAAATCCTCCTCAGTAAGACAAAAAACTTGGCAAAAGAAAAGGAGTTCCAATTCGTGTGGGTAAAAAACTGCAAAATATTTGCCCGAAAAAATGTTCAGTCAAAGGTGATTCTCATAAAAAACGAACAAGATCTAGACAAAATGAATTAATACTATTCTTAAAGTTATATCTCCCTAAAATATTCTATGTTATTACCATCTATCATAACAGTTTGAGAACCATTGCAAACTCATTAGCGCTCCTTAGTATTGTAAACCGGTCGATAGTTATAGTAAAGTATGAGTATATCGACCTTGTTACTTGTTTACGCCAGTTAATGTTTTTGTCGTTTGGATACCCACATATCTTATATTAAAAACTGTGTTTAATTTAAATCGTATTGCGATTAGGACTCAAACATTTTCATGCTTATTTTTATATTGTGATAAGCAATGTACTATTTATGATATTTTTCTGTGTGAAAAGTGCTGTTGCCGTATTGTTAAATATTCAATGACATTGTGTGTATGTCGTATATATGAGGAATGGGACGTGTATTTCTTAGGTGTGGCGGTATTTATTTTATACACTGAATATTTATTAACTTATATTGTATACAGCTTTTACTTTATCAATGGCTAATATTTACTATCAAAATTGCAGAGGGCTTTGCACTAAGACAGGCATTTTTTTGCGTAACTTGAGTATGTGTAATTATGATGTTATAGCGTTGTGTGAGACGTGGTTGACGTGTAGCATTGCGGATAGTGAGCTTTTTGATGAAAGATATGTAGTATATCGCCGTGATAGGAATTACGACTTAACCCAGCAATCTAAAGGTGGAGGCGTTTTGATAGCTGTTCGCCGCGATATTATAAGTACCCACAACAGTGGTTGGTGTTCCTCCGCTGAAGATATATGGGTCACATTAACATTACGAAATCCTTGTACTAAAAAAGTAATAATGCTTCACATTTGCACTTTATATTTATGTAACCAAAATATGGGCAATACTTTTAATGTTCAATTAGAATTATTTTTATGTAACTTAACTAAAATTAGTAACAACTTTCAACAAGACGAATTCCTTATACTTGGCGACTTCAATATGAGTTATATTCACTGGATCCCGACTGACCAAGGCCTTCAGCCCTCTAATATCAGTCATGCGCTCGCGAACAGTTTGGTTAATGCCCTTTATGAGTGCAACTTAAAACAATTTAATGACCATAAAAACTATGCCGGTGGTATATTAGACTTAGTTTTGTGTAACAATACTATATCGGTCTCGACATGTTCTGATCCTCTGGTGCCTGAAGATCCTTACCATAAATCATTGGTTATAAGTTCACCTCTAACGGAATTGGACACATTAAAAATACCCAAACGGCTTATTTACAGTTACGGTCGAGCTGATTATGATAATATTTGCAAGCATTTCTCAGAAACCGACTGGTCCGTGTTGTCAAACGCTAAGTCAGTCGAGGATGCTGTACAAATATTTTATGACATTATCTATAGCATAAGGGATAAATTTGTACCAATGAATGCTACACTTAGTCGTAAATATCCGCCATGGTACAAACCATCGCTTATTAAACTAATTAAAGAGAAGTTCAAATATTTCAAAAAAATTAGAACTTATGGCAATCTATCAGATGTCTCCTCTTTTCGGTTGCTGCGTGATAGGGCTAAGAAACTTGAGGAAACATGTTACAAGGAGTACATAGGCACTATAGAAAAATCAATTTCTCAAAACCCTAAACTATTTTGGTCCTACGTAAAAAACATGCGACGTAGCAGTAATTATCCGTCTACTATGACTTATTTATCTCGCACTAGCAGCTCGAGTGAAGGTATAAGCCAGTTATTCTCCTCGTACTTCAGTACTACCTTTTTAGCAGACTATACGTACCCATCAACGATAGACCCGTCAACAGGGCTAGCCAACTTTCATTGTGATCTATCTACGATTGAAATAAGTGCTCAGCGAATACATAATTTACTTACCTCTCTAGACCTCAATAAATCAGCGGGCCCTGATACTCTTCCTGCGCTATTCCTCGTTAAATGTGGTAA
The DNA here is from genome assembly GCA_944739405.2 of Euclidia mi. Taxonomy (NCBI): domain Eukaryota; kingdom Metazoa; phylum Arthropoda; class Insecta; order Lepidoptera; family Erebidae; genus Euclidia; species Euclidia mi. Next base: position 15,077,986 of record OX123198.2, on the reverse strand, counting down.
GGAACTAACATTACCTGTTTCCATTCTCTTTCAGCGCTCTATTAAAGAGGGAATAGTGCCAAAAATATGGAAAGCAGCATTTATAACCCCAATCCACAAGAAGGGTCCTAAGATGGATGTCGCTAACTATAGACCCATTTCCAAACTCTGTCATTTGGCTAAGATTTTTGAAAGATTAGTCTTTGATCAAACATATGATTGCCTAAAAAACGAATTTATTACTCAGCAGCATGGGTTTGTCAAAGCTAGGTCGACCACAACTAATCTAGTTATGTTTAACGAATATATAAGTAATAATATGGATAAAAATAATCAAATTAATGCAATTTATACTGATTATACAAAGGCATTTGATAGAATAGACCATAGAATGTTATTGAACAAAATGACAGGTTTGGGTATTCGTGGCGATGTACATAAATGGTTTACATCCTATCTCACAAATAGGACACAGGCTGTTGTACTTAACGGGTGTACTTCTTGCTGGGTAGACATACCATCTGGTGTCCCACAAGGATCTTTGTTAGGACCTCTTCTTTTTATTATATTCATCAACGATATATCGTCTTGCTTCCTTAATTCAAAATTACTTTTGTTTGCTGACGACATGAAAATTTTTCGTGTTGTCAATAATGATGTTGACGCACTACTTCTTCAAGACGATCTAAATAGACTCCATCTCTACTGTCAACGCAATAAATTAGATTTAAATGTGTCCAAATGTTTTTCTATCACCTTCACTAGGAAACGTAATATTTTCCCCTTTACCTACAAACTTAAAGGTTCTGATCTTCAGGCAACTAGTGTGATCAGAGATCTTGGTATTTTCCATGATAGCAAATTAATCTTCGACAAACATGTTAACCACATAATTGATAAAGCAAATAAAGCACTCGGTTTTGTAATTCGCGCTTCTAGACCTTTCAAAGAAATGAAAAGTATAAAAATTCTTTATTGTGCTTATGTGCGAAGCCACCTTGAGTTCTCGAGTCAAATTTGGAATCCTAGTTACCATGTGTATATTGACAATATTGAGAAAATTCAGAAACGCTTCATAAGGTATTTAGGCTTTAAATTTAAACTACCAAACCTTGATTATGATCAGCTATGCACAAAACTTCATCTCCTGCCTCTATATACCCGCAGAAATATTGCTGACATCTGTCTTCTCCTTAATTTAGCACAAAATAATTTAGATTGCCCTCTCCTACTCAAAAGTATTAAGCTTAATATTCCCACCAGAAGATTACGTTCTAACAATCTACTTCATGTTCCATTATGCCATACTAATTATCGGTATAACAGCTATTTACCAAGAGTCCTTCGAATATTTAATAAAGTAAATCATAAACCGCAAATTGATTTATTCTGTAGTAGCACTCAGAGTGTAAAAAAATACTTACCAACAATATTTCTATAGGATCATAACTATTTGATATTAATGTAGCTGGCTACTTTATTGTTTTTCTTTTTTATTGTGTACTTTTCTCTTTATTTTATACCATATTATGTCAATTGTTTGTATAGCTTCACTATTTCTTTTCTATATGTGGAAGCTTTTAATTGGCATGTATCAACTTAACTTCATAACTGCTCTGTAAATATAGCCGTAAGCTCCCCAAATAAAATAAAATAAAATAAAAAATAATGCTTGATTCTTGTTTGATAATACTGTTGACTTGCTCGTGTAATGTCTTGCTGTTTATTTCCTCTTCTGTTGTATGTGCAAGTTGGCTTTCTTCCCTCGCATCGAAAGATTGCAACCACTTTGGTCCATGCCACCATAGAGTATGTTCCCTCAACTGAGATACTGTTAAGCCTCTGCTTGCGCAATCCGCGGGATTATCGCTAGACTTCACATATCTCCAATTTTGTGGTGGTATGATTTCCGTAATCTGTTTTGTTCTGTTCGCTACGAACATCTTCCACCGGCCGGGTTCACCTTGGAGCCACCCTAGCACTGCAGTAGAATCGCACCAAGCGAAGATATTCATGTTGTAACCGGCTAAGCAATGTTGGACTTTAGTCATTACTTTAGCAAGCAGATGCGCCCCACACAACTCCAATCGGGGCAATGATAATTGCTTACTGGTCGGGACTAATTTTGATTTCGCAGCTACTAAAGTAATAGATTTTTCTTGGTTATGTACTCTGCAGTATATAACACATGCATACGATTTTGTGGACGCATCACAAAAACCGTGTAGTTCAATTAAACTATCGGGTTGAATGGAGTATCATCTCGGTATATTAAACTGGTTAATATGTTCTAGTTCGGCCTTGAGTTTGATCCATTCTCAAGCGATGTTTTCGGGTACATTCTCATCCCAATTAATTTTTGACAACCATGTTTGTTGGAAAAGAATTTTCAATTTTGTGGTTACGGGTAAAATCCAGCCTAACGGGTCAAAAATTTTCGACATGTCAGACAATATAATACGCTTAGTTACCTTTTTGTTTGATGATTCAATCTGTGATAAAAACGTAAAAGTATCAGTGACGGGATTCCAACGAAGACCTAAAGTTTTGGTTGAGTCCATTTGTTTAAACGTCATACTTTCTTGCTCGTGATGTTCTTGGCTTTGTTGCTGTAAAAGTTGGCCGTCATTGGAGACCCATTCCCGAAGGTTAAAGCCTCCTAGCTTTAGTAAGTTGCTTAAATCCTTTTGCAACTGTATGGCTGATGATATAAGGTGACATCCATGGATGACGTCATCCATATAAAAGGATTCCTCAATGACCTTGGCTGCTTCTGGGAACTTGTGACCTTCATCTGTCGCTAACTGCCTAAATGTCATCATAGCGAGGAATGGTGCTGCTTTTGTCCCGTATCTCACCGTCGTAAGTTGATACTCGTCTATAGATTGATATTTTTGGTCTCGCCATACAATTTTCTGGAGATGTCGATCTTCTGGATGGATCCATATCTGCCTGAACATCTTCTCGATATCAGCGGTAAACACATACCGATATTGTCTCCATTTTAAGATCAGCGTTTGAAGGTCTTTCTGCAAATTTGGGCCAGTATACATCAAATCGTTCAAACTTTTATTGCTGGAAGTTTTTGCTGATGCATTGTAAACAACGCGTAAAGCTGTAGTTGTAGAATCGTGACGTAAAACACAGTGATGCGGTAAATAGCATTCAAGTGTCTGATTACTTACTGACGGTTTCATGTGACCTAATTGTTTGTAGTGGTCAATGAACGATTTATATTCATTATAAATAGGTATGTTCATGTGTAATTTTTTCTCTAACTGAAGAAATTGTGCAATTTCTTTATTCTTAGATTGGCCTAAATGTTCGCGAAAATCTGGCTTTAATGGAAGCCTAACTTGGTATCTTCCGTCATCCAAACGTTGTGTTGTTGACTTATAAAACTGGATACATGCTGTGTCATCAGATGATAATGATTTCTCTTCCGTAACATCTTCTCTCTCCCAGAACTGTTGGATATTCTCTAGGTCTAGTTGTACAACATTGCACGAGAGAGATTTGAAGCCACCGCATAATATCCATCCCAACTGTGTTTGTTGCACAATGGGGAGCGAATCACTTAGTCTGCACATACCTCCTAATATGATGCAGGAGTATACCTCAGCGCCTAGTAACATGTCTATAGGGCGACTGATGTTGTATTCGGGATCGGCTAGTTCAATGTTTTCCAAAAACGGACATGCTAATTTTGGGAATGTGTATGATGGTAAATACTTTGTTAGGTTTTTCATTATGTATGCATCAATACTAAATGAGTAGTTATTAATTGTAGATGCACAATTCAAGTTCAACATACCCTTGCAACTGTTTTCAGTATGTCCTATGCCAGTAATGATGTTATTGCATTTTTGTCTTGGCAAACCTAACAACTGAGCACCGTTTTCCGTAATAAGGGAGGTTTGGGATCCCTGGTCAATAAGCGCTCTCATTATCTGATAGGTGCCATCGGCCCTTTGTACCTTTAGTAGTGCTGTAGACAGCAAAATTTCTGAAAGAACATTTTGTTGAGCCACGTGAGTGTTACCCTTTTGCATACGATCGCGTTCAGAACGCACGTTGTCTTGCTGCGTGCTCGTAGAAGGTGTTGCAATACCCTTTTGCTGATGATGGTACGATTCGTGCAATAATGTATTGTGAAATTCATTGCACTCACGACAGCGCTTTTTAGATAAACATACCTTGCCATGATGATCAGCAATTTTGGCAAAAATTCAGGCTAGCAACAAGTTGTTTTTTCTTTATTGGTTGCATTTCTGAGAATTGCTTGCAAAAGTACAAGGCATGTGCGTCATTGCAGACCGGACATTTAGGTATATTGAATTGCAATTTCCTGTCGCTCGGTGATTGCGACATTACCTTATTACTAATTGTAAATGTATTTTTAGAACGATATGATTTTTGGTGGTTTACGTGGTTATTTCCTACATATTTGGAGATTTGATATTTGGAGAAACAGGTTTTTGGTAAACATTTTCTTGCTTTCTTCTGCTGACCTCCATACTGGTAAATTTAGTCTCCAAAAATGACAAAAATTCGTTCAACTCGGGTAATTCTCGAGGTTGCTTGATAGATGCATTATACTCCGAAAATGTTTCCGAATCTAATTTTTGGCATAAAATGTGTACAATCAGAGGATCCCAGGATGTGACGTCCACACCCAGGTTCTTGATGGCGTTCAAGGTTTCTTGAGTTGTGTCATGAATACGCTTTATGTGATTGATGGATGCTTGTTGCGATACTGGGAGGTTTAACAAAATGTTAATATGCGACGTAAAAATCATCCTTTTATTGTCGTACCTATGATTTAAAATATCCCAGCTGATGATGTAGTTATCAGAAGAGATGGGAGATGCTGTATAAGGCGTTCTGCTTCGCCTTTAACCTTCGTCTTAAGGAGCTGCATCTTCTGAGCTCCGGAGATACTAGGGTTGCTGTGGATCGATTCAGTGAAGAGATCCTTGAATGATGTCCACTGATGATAATTCCCGCCGAACAATGGAATCTCTATTTTTGGCGTAGCTTGTTCTCTATGGGAGACAGACGACATTTTCTTGTTAATCGCCTTCACAGCGTCGTTGTAAGTATTCTCATATCTGAGGTACATGGTGTAATACTCCTGATTCCGATCTCCAAGCTCGCTGTCCAGCTCCCAATGCTGAGTATCTATTCTTGACCAGCGATCTTGTACGGTCTTCAGTAGGTGCTCAAACTCCCACTTCTCTGATACCGCATCTAAGTTCATCTTAGAAACAGTATGTTCAAATGCCTTAAAATTACTCAGTTGTTTGCGTATCATTTCATCGGTTTTGCTATTCGAACCTTGGGTCTTTGAGAGGGCTGCAGAGGACTGCTGCGCTGAGCCTGATACTGCTAGAGGGGTGGCGGGTCTCAACGACGGTGTTGACGGTCTGTCTTCTGATTTTGTATACTGTTGAATTACTCCTCTGATTTTCTCATATTTTTCCTTCACGACTTCGTATTGTTTGGAAGTAAAATAGCTATGAGATGCGGCATATTCAATGCTGCATAATTGCACATGATTTGATTGATAATCTCTCCAGTAGGCGTCCAATGTCTCCAATCTCCGACGTATGTAGTCGGGAGTCTTACGATCGGAGCCATCCTTCTTAAAATTTGTGTAAATCTGCTCTATCGCACCGAGTAGTTGCTGCTGATTTGCTAAAATGTCTTCTAAAGACGACATATTGCTAAATGCTAAATAAATGGAACGATCTTACTTGAAAGTCCAAGCGTAGAGCCTTGTTGCTCCAGGTGCGGATCCTTGTTGATCCTAGATAATTACTGCTATGATAATGTACTGCACACTTGCTGACAGTACGAACTGTGACACTGCTAGTTCAAATCACTTCACTCGCGGCGAGAAGTACGGCACGTTAATAAACTAATTGCCGAAAGTGAGGTCTACGAAGGACCAGATGTACGCGGTATGCGCAAATCAAAGATGGATTGATAGGTAAAATAATGATATATTGATAAAACACTAAATTTAACAGATTTACAGATATTGATTGATTGATCGATACGCGGCGAAAGGTGCTATATGTGCGATAGGTAGCGCGGTGTACGGTGTTGCAACGACTACTGAACTATATGAGATATAATTTGCTGATGTAGACTAAAAGTATTTATTATAATAGAATGTGTGTTTCGCGGCGCATCGATGTCAGCATAAAAGTAAAACTATTGTATTGTACGGGTTTGCCCGTACAAGCATACATATAAAACTTTTCTTTAAACTAGTTAAAAGTTATGTTTATATATGTGAGCCAATTATAGGTATACACACCATTCATATTAAAATCTAAACAAAATGTTCAAGAATATAAACTAAAAATTAAAAGAGAACAAAAACAAAAATCACTATAAAATAACAAGTAAAAACAAATAATTAATTATTTTTTATATGCAGCTAATTTTTAAGTGTTGCTTGAACTTGTATCGGGCGTCTATTTGGGCGTACTTAGCATTCAGTTCGCTGTATTTAGTACCTACATAATCTTACGACTGGAGAGTGTTTGCACTGATTTGTTTTAAAGCTAGTGTGAAAAATATTCTTGATTGGGTATCTGGGAGGTCTATGAGGCACCGAGAGTGGGATGCGCTCCAATAAATGTTCACATTTAACTCCACAATTCAAACATTCATGTTAATAATAGAAACGTCACCGTTTCTTAGCAGAACGAAAGTCGGCTATAAACGAATTTGACCTGCCCGTAGCCGGATCAAGTCCTTTGGTAAGTAATAGTGACAGTGTACGACCTTAGTAAACAACTAAGTAAGGAACGCTTATTGGAGGTCGGCCCTTGATTACAGTGTTACTTGGAACCCAATATGTATCTTACCTTACATCTAACGTAGGTGTTCCTTTCGTTATAGACATACATTTATAAATAAAATAAGTGTGTCATACGTTCTTTTTGATCTGATAGGTAAAAATTTACTTCTTGATCCAAATTAATGAATAATGTGTTAAACGCAACACATGAACGTCGTCTGACAATCTGTATATATAAAATCCTTGCGTTACTGACTGACTGACAGACAAGCTACAGCCAAAACTATTAGGCGTAGGAAGCTGAAATTTGGCATGTACGTTCCTTGGGGACCGTAGGGGTGCACTAAGACGGGATATCCCGAAATTTCCACGGGAACGGGCAGAAACGGTTAAATTTAAAAAACGTTGCGGGCGTAGCTGCGGGCGTCATCTAGTATTCCTATAAATATTATCATGTACTCACCGAATTCGCTAAGCAATACATCGTGTTAGCATGGAGTTAAAAAAATAAGACTGACGTTAGTTTAGTTGAATCCCCGCTTTCTAGAAGTACAAGCGGCTACACATCCACTTTGATAGGTAAGTTAAACAGTCAACAGATACAAGACAATAGTCTTATTTTTGTTGTCTCTTTCATGCATATTTAGTATACGGGGACTCCCCTATACTATAGCCAGCGTTTTGCCATATTTCGACATCATCCTCGTCTTAGCTTTATCTCAGTTGCCAAAACAGCCTTTTAGCTCTGGGTCGGCTTCCTAGTCCCACCTGATATGACAGAATAGCTTTTCATTCATAAGTTGCTAAAAACTTTAAGACCACTCAGCAAGCGCTGACCTCGGTTCAACTTTATGCCATGGGACCAACAAAGCTGTTGTGTTTTATAGGTCAAAAGGAGTAAAAAGTAAACTTGTATAGAAAATAGTGCGCTTTTTATTTTATAGTGTAATCTTAGATAGGAAAGGCAAATTTCGTTTGCTCTCTTGGGTGCCGTCCTCCTGCAAGCTGGCTTGCGACATTGTATACATACAACCTTCTAAGGTAAATATAGTGTTTATTATGTTCAACCCAATTACAAAAAAAACACCAAAAAAATACAAATGGAGCTATGCTACGTTGAGGGCGAATTTTTATCACCTCGACGGCGTTCAGGTACTATTTGTTGTATTTTACTATACAAGATTGCCCTTGTTGAAGAAAGCATCGAAAACTTTTGAATAACTGCATAGAACTGAAAAGCACAAATCAAACGTATTTTTGTTTCTGTCATATTCAGTATGAAACCCAGAAACCGCGTGGAACATAGAGGTGACGTCAAAGTTATAACTCTAGCAGAAAATGCCTGTCACAATCCAGTCATGACTTATTTTTTTAATTTACATAAAGCATGGCAAAAAACTTTGGAGGTGGATGAGGAGCAAAAAAATCGCGTTAGAACGGTACTGTTACTTACGTTTTTAAGTACTTCCCCGCCAACCCAGTACATGCGTACTGCAATATTTCTCTGCTAATCTATTGAGTTCTGAAACCATAGTAAAATAAGAATAGTAGCTTAGCTAAGGCCGCTCGGCGAGTTAATTGCCTACTCTTGCGTTGACGCACGGGTTGTCACTTGTTTACACCGCGGCGCCAGCTTTTTTAAGTGATCGCGCTGAATACTTCACAATTTAAGCTTGCTATATATTTTTTTCAAATACCTACTGACTACCTAAGCGTTATATAACTATCTAAATGTCCTTTATAACAAGAAAATCTAAAAAGTTTAATTTACTGTCGTTTAACACATTGTATAATATTAATAACTGAATGTACATAAACAATTCGAGCGGGCGAGCAGTGTAGTACCTACATGAATGCGCGCAATCAGAGGCGCAGCGCATCCTGTACTGAAGCCGCGCCCGCCGCGCTCGTCTATGAGATTGTGTGTGTGAAAAGTGCGTGCGTACATGGCGCTGACGACTCACGCGTACATCCAAACCGGCGGCGGCTGATTTGTATGAAGCTATCCTACTATTATTTTTATACTATGCTAAAACTAAACTATAAACCTCATACAAACCTGAAACTACAACATTCATAGCAATCCTATGTTTATAACTATAAACCGTTCCGAGAGAAGTTAAAAGCAAAAGTAATATAATTTACATTATCGCAGAGATTGTCAGTCCCAACTTTAGCGTAGCCGGGGCACATATAGCAGTTATAAAGGCTCGTATTTAAGCCGACCTTTAGGTCAGCCATTGGAAGTGGGTCACAGTATTGCTAGGACGTAGGGTTTTCTCCAGGCTTCAGGCACGCATACAGATATTTAATTGGGTCAATCCGTAGTTAGGTTCATGTGTGTATAATGTTTGAAGCTAAATCTGGAGCGCTTGATTTAACACATATTTTGCTGAAGAGTCTGACTTTTTAGTCAGACTAAGACCCTTTGAGCCACTTTTTACCATTGAGTCTCACCCTAGGCACCTTCCGAAACGTCTATGTCACACAAACTGAACCTTTGTCTGACGGTTGTCTAGAGGTTTCATAGCGCCTCTACTTAAAACATGCTATAGAACACCTACAAACAATGATGTTACATAAAAAGAAGCCTACAAACCATAGCATTTTATAACAATATCCGTTTGTAAGTGTTGTGCTAGGCATAAAGTTAGAATATACATAATTGTGTATGTTCTTTTAATTGAATTAAGATAATTTCATTGTATTGAATATTAATTAATCTATCTCTTCAATTAGTAAGCTTATTGAAGATATTTCTATAGAAAATACTAGTTACCTAGTTTCTAAAAGTATCCTGTCCTCAGACTAGTAATAATCCCCGTACCTTGATATCTTTTATTGTAGGTGTCCGATCATTTGACAAAAAACAAATGAAAAATTTTCATTTGACAAATAACATTTGACAAAATTATCCTTGATAAATTCATTATTTTACAAACTATTGTTTAATAAACTACTCATTAGACAATATATTTACTATAAAAAAAGTTATTACGCTAAAACATTAATTTACAAATTGATTATTTTTTTAAACATGTTATTTGACAAAACAACGTAAAACATAAATAACATTTGACAAAATGCCTTGCTTGTTAATATTTTATTACCCAAAATATACGATAATACAAAAATCTTTGTGTAGGGTCAACTGAAACAATGGCTGGTTAGGTTAGGTTAGAACTGCGACCACAACGCCAGAACCGCATTCTACTTATTTCGCTTAATTCAGGCAGTGTGTATTTTTTTTAAATACTTAAGTTTCTATGGAATTAGTATTAATAAAAAATTATTACTTGCTTATAAATAATCTGTCCAAGATGAAAATTGCAACCAAGCAATTAAATATTTTCAAAATTTCGCGTAAGTGTTGGTTAGAAATTAGTTATTTTTAAAAACTAATAATTTATCTTCTAACTTTTTGTACAATCACCAATTTGGCAAACGAATTATTTAGTGAAATGATTATTTTTAAAATAATTATTTTACATTTAAATTATTTTCTAAGTAACACATTTGCGAAACCTGTATTATGTCAAATGATTGTTTTTAAGTAATATGTTTGCGAAATGAAAGTTTGTCAAATAATTAGTTTTTCAAACGTTGTTTGTAAAATGATCTTTTGTCATACGTGTTTTGTCAAACAATAGTAAACCTTTATTGTAGCGTCTGAACGGCTAGCTCGTTAGCCTAATGAAATATCTTAAACAAAATAGACAAGGAAGACTCATCTTTATATAAACAATTGTTGATCACATTGCTTTGTTCCACGTTGATAAGAGGAATACACAGCCTTAAATAGCTTAATGGCTTTTTGTGCCAGAAAACTGCATTACATTTACAAATATAATTAGGTCGCGTAATATAATTACGCTGGTTTTGCGTATAAAATTGCATATGTGTGGGTAAGTATACCGCCATTTCTTGTTTCCCGGTGTGAAACTGTATGTTATTGTTATTATCGAGTCGTATTTAGAATATTTTATGCGACATCGTAAATGTATGGAATATTTATGGGGTAGTAAAAAATAAACAAGTGCCTCATCCATAAACTGTTACAATAAGCTTTTCTTAAACACCGGGCTTATCAAGATTAAGAGGTCTCTACAATGTTTATAATAGATACATATACTGCTTAGCTACCTTTTGTCTATTTCAATAAGATAGCTGATATCTAACATATTGTAGTAAAAAAAATAAGTCGGCTTTATATGCAGTATTTCGCAGTTCAGCGCTCGACTTTACTTATGCGTCGCGAGGTTTCCGCACTGTGAGTAAATAGGGAGATATGGCATATTATTCAGCGCTGGACAGATGGGTTGGTACTGGTTTGATATCGAGCTTTCCGTTTCTTCGCAAAGGCACTATTTTCTTCGTGACTTTCCCTTAGTCGTCTCTTATCACACCCCCGGATTGAAATGGAGTAGTAGCTTGCAACTTATACTCTTCAAGACGTTCGTTACTCACTGCGAGTAGTCTGCAACTGTGTAAAGATACACACACAAACTAAGCAAGAAGCATACCTAAATTCTAATATCAAGTTGAAACTGTGGAACAGTCAAATCCCAAAATATTTATTTTCTGACAAGACTATGTCTAAACATTTTAAACATAACATATGCCCAATTCAATTTCCTGGGCCCAGTAGCTTTAGCTGTGTGCTGTCTGTCAATCAGTCAGTAACGCAAGAATGTTATATATAAGAATTGTACAGATAAGAGATAATTTACAAATAGGAACCACCACCGAACACGGGTGAAAAAGTTAGGAACCAACAAAGATATCCTAGGCAGCTGAAGGGTCAAAGCAAATCATCCTCAAACAGTATCACTAATTGTGCTGGTTGATGATACAAATTATTCTTCGATGTTTGTTCTGTTTTGCTTAAAGCAGCTTGGACCTGTCTGTCTCGTTCCGATTTGTGGTCGTGTGTGTGTCTGTGGGGAAATGCAGCTCAACGCTTATCTTGACATGTAATCATTCCTTTGGGTGGATATTCGTCTCTTTTGAATTTGTTTGTGTCTGTGCTATTTGGAACTTATTTTTAAAATCGATTAGATAGTGAAAGGAACATGATGATACTTTTTACACTAAGGTTCTAATAAGGCCTTGGATATAGCTTGTAATACGACATAGGTTAGGTATTTGGCATTAGGTACATTGATGGCAGGAACGTGGTGTTACTTAGCTTTTTAGTATCTTTATTCAATTTATTTCTATTCACGACGTTAAGTAGTACGATATATATTAAATTCATCTAGCAGTTTTTACCTTGAGGCCTTATAAGATAGTAGATGTTGTCTGAATTATAAAATTGACTATTTAATAGGTTTTAAATTATGATAATTTCACTTAATATAAAAACACGGCCTCAATGAATAATACATTTTCATCTGATTTTCAAAAGAATATGAATATTTTTATTTTAAGTTTTTGTTCGTCTGAATATTTCACGAACTAAAAAAACAGTACTGTATTTTTAAGAAAGAACATTTTAAAAGTATACTGGAATCTTCAGACAGAATCTAAATTAGTAGATTTATAGGTCTAACCGTTTTACATTTTATCCTTGTAGGTATAAGCTTGAAGTATTAAGATAAAAATATGCAGATCACAGGTAATTTAAGGGTTAGTAATTTTACTTTTTAATTTGGTGGTAATAAGAGTGCTCTTAAAGATAAGTCCGTACTTTAATTTGATTTGGATAAAGGTATCATTTTCTAAGAAGTTTTTGAGAAGCAATGTACCTATATAATGGACTGCACGTTTGGCGTACCTAATTGTTTACGGTCGCCTCGTTGCCGAGTCGTCGCTGCGCTCAGTATTGTGGGTTTGATCCTTATACGACAATTATTTGTGTTATAAAAAAATGTTATTCCGAGCCTGAGTATTCTTTGTGCACATTATTCAAATGTTTGTGAACTACCTTGCGATACAGGCATTAAATCGAATTGCTGGAGTTATAACAAAACTACATTATTAGCGTCATCCTTTTGGTACGGTATTTGCAAAAGTAACGATAACATTTTGAGCTAATTTCCTTGAATAAAACGACTTCTTAGGTATAGTTCTTTTTGTCTCACTTAGTTCAAAGCAGGCTTAGTGTACATTTTACTAGAATTGGGACAATTGTGCTAAATTCCCAAAATATTAAATAATCCCAAAGTGCTAATTAATATTCAAGGCACAAAATAAATTATTCATGTTTGTGTACCACAAGCATTTGATAAGAAATTAAATAATGCTTCAAACGTTTTGAAAGGGCACGCTCTATTTGTTACGCGCCAAAAATAATTAGTATGCATTTGCCGTGGAACTAAATGACTAACATCGGAGCTAAATGTAATATATTTAATTATAATGAAATAAATTAGGTATATGGCTGCTCTCCCCCCCGTGGGATCTCCACCTTGTCGTGGTGGGGGGGCCTAGTAACCGTGGATTGGTGACCCGCGGTGAAGCTAAGAGGGATCCAGGAGGGTACGCTCCGCGTGGGCTTGACGGAGGCCTGCGCAGGATGCGTCCAAAGGGGCGGGTGCGAGGGACAGTTCTTCTGTCCCTCGCAGTCGGGTGCGGTCGCGGGAGGAGAGGCGTGTCGGTGTTGCGTTGCCGCGCGCCCTATCTCCCGCGACCAAATGGGGGCGCACCATTCGATGCGTCGCGGTGGGGCCGCAGAAGAAGAGGAGATGCGGTGTTGCGTTGCCGTCCTCCCTATCCTCTGCGGCCGCTGGGCGTTTTGGCGGCGGAGTCCAACACCTTAATCCGTCGCCAAGGGGGTTTTGTTCGGGGCCCGCCTGACCATCTGGCGGGCCAATACCCGTCGGAGGGTGGCGACGAGTGCTTTGGTGATGCCCCACCCTCCGACACACGGGTACATGGCGGAAGTCGAGGTGGTTTTTAGTGGAAACACCACATACTCCGGCTCTTATTTCCCCCAAGAGTCGGAGATCCGAAGGGATTTTCCACCTCGTAAAACAAAAAAAAAAAAAAGGTATATGGCTGCTCTGCTTTACTCTCGTAATCCATACTAATATTACGTATAAACTAGTTGAGCCTGCGGTTACACCCACGTTATTTAAGCATACTCTTCCGCTCCCGAGGCTTATATCGTGATGTTATATAGCCTTTAGCCTTCCTAAATAAATGGGCTGTCTAACACTGAAAGAATTTTTCAAATCGGACTAGTAGTTCCTGCGATTACTGCGTTCAACCAAACAAACAAACTGTTCAGCTTTATGTATTAATAGATTAGATGCATAAAGGTATTTGTTTGTCTTTCCTTCACCTCGCAAGAGGGCGATGTTTTGGTATAACCTTCTGTGTTGAGAAGGATGAAGAGTGACATAGGTTTCTTTTTACCGCCATAATGGACTGCTGCGTGGACAGAGCCGCGGGGTAAGTATTTAAATGATTGTTAAAATTTATTTAAAGTAACTTGAATACTTATTTTATATGCAAAATGTTTATATGGATGTTATAGTAAAAAAAAAGGTAATATCGTTGTAACTACAGATCGGTTACATACGGACATAAAATGTAAAGCATATCTAGTTAGTACTAGTACTATCGGAAACCTGAATTTGACTTAGTAGTCGCCTACCATATCTCGTGTGCACTTCAATAGCATCTGCAAGTTCGTGAGCCTGCGTACCTAATTGTATGAATTCGAACTGCCGAATTCCATACGAAAACTTCCAATGAACGCCGCTTTAAGCTTAATACCGTGTTCATTCGGATAATTCTGTGATTGATTTTTGCCCGCTAGTATTCAACAAATTGTTTTATTTTATTTCTTTTGCATCTATCTAGATATATTTTAATTTTAACGTCTGGCCAACTCTTGTTTTGTTATGTTTATAGACCAGCCAGAAGCTTTAGATGTGGCTTAATGATTCTTGCCCTGAGACAAGCAGCAAGATTGGCTTTAAAAGAGCTCGCCAAAGCATGTGAGTGCTCTGCTGTAAATGCAACAAGGGGTCATCCATACATCAATCTGTTACGAACTTCAAGTCAGGTCACGCGATGGGTGTCTTTTTTCTGTCTTTTTCATGTGGGTGTGTGGCCAACTCTGGTGTCGGAGTTTTACGACCTCCTGATAGCCTTGGCTTAACGATTCTTGCCCGGAGACAAGGACCGGGACCAACGGCTTTACGTGCCCTAGGGTGAAAGCTTAGCGTTACGCTAGAATGATGATGAATTCTAAAAGCAAAACAAAATGGTGATGAAATATACTAACGGAAAGAAAGAGGAACACACCACGAAGAGTTGGATTGATACTCCTCAGGATGTATTGTGAGAAGCAACCTTATCCTTTTCATCACAGAAGTTCGGTATTATAACTCTTTGTCTATTGCAATAGTTAGGGTGGTAGGTAAGTCCGAGAGTAGGTTCTTCTTTCTTTCCATTAGTATACAATGCATTACAACAAAGTAACACCTGATTCAATCAACTATAGCTGATAAAAGTATTTCGATTCCGGACGTTACTTCAGACGTGAATCGAATCTAAAGTGCACCTTCTACAATCGTCGCCGCGTCGGCTGGCGTATTGTTTCCCGGTGGTAGTTCAGTGCGCTTCGCAGACTTGTAATGTTAAACCTTACGGGCGAATGGAACATTCAGAGTCGATCGGGCACGAAGTCCTAGAGCTGAAACATTAACGGGGTCATGATTTGTATTGAAGCGTTGTAGCTTAAAATGAACTACTAAATAACTGCACAGTTGTCGTCATTCATCCGATGTTTGTGTGATCCCTAAATGTTTTTTCGAGTAATGTCTGTTTGTAAAATATATCGAGATACAGAGATAATAATGCGACCGTAGTTTTGTAAAATATTGTGCCTATTATATAAAGTCTCGTCCACACAATGTCTACATAGTCTGAAGATGTCCAATGTCTCCTAGTCGTTTCTCTTGGAATAACGAGTAAACACTTCACTGCGAATACAAGCCAAGCAATAGAGCTTAGTAAAAAGTAAATGAACACTCTCACAAACATTGACTAAAATGATAAGTTCAATTTAGTTCGAGTTAATCTATCGAATACTTCTTTAGTTTTGCGGACACATAAATATGGAAGTTCACTTACGTAGAAACTAACTAGGTATTCTGATGGTATTCTGCTTACCCTCAAGAACATAGCTCATGTGCAACACACCAAAATTATTATAGTTATAACAATCCTGATTATCCAAATACACAACATAATAAAATAAATATTTCCACCAGACAATATCAACCTACCAAATTCAATTTCAAAATATATAATATCAAAAGGAAACGTGGTATACATTTTCTTCCAGTTTTAAAAAGATTATTTACGTCGGCCTTTGCTGTCGTAAAAGAGGAGAGATAAAACATCCTAACTTTACTGTTGGATATTACGGTAATGTA
This sequence comes from Euclidia mi, assembly GCA_944739405.2. Classification (NCBI taxonomy): domain Eukaryota; kingdom Metazoa; phylum Arthropoda; class Insecta; order Lepidoptera; family Erebidae; genus Euclidia; species Euclidia mi. The sequence goes on along the minus strand of OX123198.2, from coordinate 15,061,801 downwards.
TTTGGGCCTCTTAAGATAAAACAGTGGGTATCGGATACATGTATCATGGTACAGCAGCAGCGTAAAGTAACGCGACCGTGTGAAAAAGGTTGTTGAATAGAGGTGCGTATTTTTAGCGGGGTGACCTATTTCTTGCTGTCGGGTGCTTCTCGGGCCTGATCTGCCGTTCTATTGACCCACATGCACGCAAGCTCTGACGTCAGGGGCCGTTATGACGTCACGCGGCAGCTATCGCGCTGCTCTTTGTCCCGGCCGATGTTTGCTATGATATTGTCACAAGGAGTTATGTTGTGTATTTGAGCCAGCGAGGCTATGTTTATTATGAAGTGGGTTATTTGCCGTTTGTGTCTGTTGTTTATTGAGTTATAGAGAATGGCTAGAATAAAAAAAAGTGTAGATACTGTCTGATGTTATTGAAAGAACTTGGTTTCGATCTTTTTAGAAATAAGATTGTTCTAAATGTAGTTTTGTAGGTTTTTGGTCAAAATTATCACCTTAATTAGAGCACTGTGTTGAGGCTAAAGTCATAAAGATTACTTTAGACTCAACGACCAGTTAGCGCAGCGGGATTGTAAGCGACTGCTACGCCGAAGAAGGTCCGGGTTTAATTCCCGCCCAAGTCAAACATTTGTGTGCATGAACATGGATGTTTGTCTTGGTCTGGGTGTTTCCATGTATAATATGAATGTATTTACAAAAATAATATATATATGTATGTTTATCCATTATCTATTACTCATAGTACAAGCTCTGCTTAGTTTGGGACTAGTTGGTGATGTGTTTATGTGGTATAATATTAATATTAAATATTTATGCTCTTGTTAAATATATCCATATTGTCATTGGCGCCATGTGAATTGCATAATTCAGCAGATTTCCTAAACAATAACAGACACAAGCGCGGGCTCACCGTAGTGCGCGCGACAGACATTTAGTCTATAAGTCATTGCTCGCGTAGTCCTATTATCCACTACCCATGTCTGCGATTATAAGACTATCTGACTGCACGCAACTATTATTCGATTCCCACTTAGGAACAAAAATTTTTTTTTTGTTTTAAAAAAGACAACTCACGCTGTAGGAATAGCTGGCTGATCATTGTGTCCGTAACAACACTTTATGAATCACACAAAGTGTTTTCTCGAGTGGGGATCGAACCCACAACACTCGGCGCAGTGTCAAGCGGTGAGGCGGCCGCTTAAACCACTACGCCAACCGTGCAGTCAAATAAATAGATTCTATTGATTCATATTTAACAGGCCTCCCAAATTTTACCTTTTTATTGAAATTCGAACTTTATTATTAACAATTTATCTCCATGTTGAAAATATGACACTTTTCATTAACTAACCATACAATTATTAAAATTAACTGCGAATGCTATGAACTAAAATGAATTGTTTCACGTTTCTCTATGATAAAATAACGTTCATTCATATTAACCTCAATAGAAGTCTAGTCACTTCAAATAAATGTGGAATATCTAATATATAAAATTCTCGTGTCACAGTTTTCGTTCCCATACTCCTCCGAAACGGCTTGACCGATTTTGATGAAATTTTTTGTGCTTATCCGGTATCTATGAGAATAGGCCAACATCTATTTTTCAAAAAAAAAAATTACAAAACAACGTTTGCCGGGTCAGCTAGTTTTATCTAAAATAATATCTTAATGAATTTTACTTTTTTGCTTGTAGACTAACAAGTTAAGTAAACCATGTCAATAAAACGAATTCTCGTTTATTTTCAGTGTCTTACAAATTATCAAGGCTTATTTATTTTATAAGAAAAGCTGCCACGGTATAACAGCAAATATAATAACTCTATTGGGTTCTGATTTTGATTGTGACTGCACGTATATCGTAGTGGTTAAACGCCTCGATATTTATAATTGCGACGAGTGTAGTGGGTGCGATCCCCACAGAAAATGACACTATGTGACCTACAAGCTGCTGGAGTCGTAGTATACTGTATGGTTAAGTGAATGTTTGTAAACTTTCTCACGACACAGGCTTTATTCCAAGTGCGAGTGCAGTTGAAGTGCCATTTAGTGGTCAATTAAGCACTAGCGCTGCACCGCAGATTTTGATTTAAATTCCCATACAGGACTAAAATTTGTAAGTACAGGAACGTATTGCTTACGAGTCTGAATTTTTATTTGTGTTCTTTGGTGCATATTTGTAAACTCCCCGTAAAAACATTTTCGTCATCCCGCTGAAGTCTACTGTTGGATATAGGCCTATCTAATGGCACACCACTGCACTCGAGTTTCTTCGTGTCCAACCGCTACCAACCAATTTGTATACATCGTCAGTCCGGCTAGTCGGAGGGTGACCCACGTTTGCCAAGGGGCGATCTCCATTCCAGATCACGTGGACTCTAATAATGTAAAATCTAAGTACAATATGTAAACTCAATGACGTTAAAGTACAGACATTCAAGTATTTTTAAAGAGTCGTCTAACCGAGAGCATTTCTATTGAACATTCGAAAAAACTCACAGCGATTCACACAAATTCGTTTTATAAAGCGATCTGTAGTCGAAAATGTAATAACGAGGCAATAGAGGGCGCTGCATATCCGGATCCAGATCATGACAGGCAATTTAAAATGTCATCTGAGACGTCAACAAATAGAAGACACGTAAATAAAATATGCATAATTAGTGATAATAACACCAACGCTATATTGAAACATGCTGAATATACTTTTCCGAGCTCCTATGTTTGCCACTATTGTATACCAAACGCAGACACGAAAAAACTTCTTGACAACTTAGACAAGAAAGTTAAGAATTTCACTTTAGAAGATTATTGCATCATATTTCTGGGTGAGACAGATTTTAAAGTTACCAAAAATTATACAAGTCTAATTGATTACATAAAAAGTAGATTAGAGACATTAATGCATACAAATATTATTTTATGTTTGCCTAACTTTAGATTTTAAAATAATTTCAATTTATTCAATAAGAGGATAGAAACTTTCAACCAACTTCTGTACATTAACGATTGGACTTTTCAGTATACTTATTTATTTGATACTAACAAATTCATTGAATACTCTTATGAAATGTTTAAAAAATCTACTGGCAGGGTAAACAATAAGGCATTTAGAAGTATTTTCCAGGATCTGAATGTTTCTATTGAGACAAATATTAATTTATATTGTTGTGATGATAATATGAACATTACAAACAAACAAGATAGTAAAACAGAATGTATACTCAAACCTGGAACCATTCCATATTACTTTAACCGAAAAAAAATAAAAAGCTTTTTCGTGTCTAAAACTAATTCAGATGTACATCAAAACTCTTCACATACTTGACATATGACTGAGCTTAATGTCTTTCATTAATTCAAAACTTGTGTGGTTTAAACAATAAAAAAGACGAATTAGAATTATATATAAGCAGCTTATCTCGTCCCATGCATTTTCTTTGCAATAGTGAATATTTTCTTAATAAAGACTTAGTATCCCTACTTAATCTTTCTGAATATCAAGTTGCATCATATAATACTAGAATAAACAAACAAAGGGGAGGTACTCTTATTCTAGCAAAGAGGGAGAGAGAGTATGAAGAGTTAAATATTTCAAAAAAATTGTATGCTGTTGAGAGATTTGAAATTTGTTGTGTTAAAGATATACAAAATTGTGTGTGTATATGTTGTTGTTATCGCACTCCTAATGACAAAAATTTGGTGAGACAACAACGTGAGAAACTCTTAGAGCATTTTTTTGACAAGAATTGCTTAATGTGTGGTGACTTTAATATTGACCTATTAATTGATAGTAAAAAGAAAAATGACTTACTTAATTTATTGACTTGTTATAACTTTAGACCTTTAATTAGTTTGACTACATTTATTCGTAATAATTCCCAATCTTGTTTAGATAATATATTTACAAATATGATAAAATGCGACTCTATAAATTGTGAAGTAGATCACAATGGGCTAGCTGATGGCCATGCAGGTTTAATTTGCAATACTATAATAAGAGCTTGTAACACGCACATACATAACAAAAGCACATTTCTACAAGTCACTAAAAGAAAATTCACGGTGCAAAATAAGTGTTTATTTCGGCATGCATTATTGCAACAAGCGTTTTAAATTCATTTATTAAAACGTTTAATGAAAATTTTACACAGTTTTAAAAAAAGATTAGTTAAAATAACTATGTGGAGGATTTCCATGACGCCCTCTAAATTTAATTTTCCTTTCTTATTTTTTTTTCTTTTAATGTAATTTATGTTATTTAAGTATATAAATTATTGTTTTATTTTATGTGTAAATAGTCATTTAGCTATGTTAGTTTTAATTTGATTGCAAATAAATAACATATGGATTATATACTTAAAAAAAAAAGTTAAAATAACTTATTTTTAATTTGGTACATCCTGCACCATTGAGCTGGGTATGTAAAGGAATAATGGTATCAAGTAAAATATAACGGTATTTGTGTGTTGGGAAAACTAATCATCAAAATGATACTGTAGTAAATTACAGGAAAAAGTACCTTACATTATATAGAAAAGTAATCAAATCAGCTAAAAAAATATCACTCCAATCAAGAATAGCAAAATCTAAAAATATCCATTAAGGTGTTTGGAAACTAATAAATGAACACCGTGACAAGAGGGATGAAAAAAGAGCTAAGCTAGTATTAAAAATAGAAAATAAGCTTGTATCAGACCCAGCCGATATAGCTAATACACTTATGAAACAATTTGAAATATGTTCCACTATTAGTTTAATCGATACAAAAACCGCTATGGATATTTTACATCAAAGTGCAGATAGAGTACAAAACGAACTAATTTTAGACCATTCCACTCCACAAGAGTTATTTAAATTAGTTACAAAAATGGAGAGTAAAAAATCGACTGGTTATGATGACATAACTATAACACTAATCAAAGATAACATAGATATACTAGCAGAACCACTGGGTTATTTATTTATTAAATGTTTTGATGAAGGTATATTTCCGGATCAATTTAAGATAGCAAAAATCGTACCAATACACAAGAAAGGATCAAAAACTGATCCTAAGATGTATAGGCCCATCTCGTTACTGTCTACTACGTCTAAAATATTAGAAAAATTAATTAAAGCAAGGTTGTTAAAAAGTACTGAACAACAGACAGTTCGGGTATCAGAAAAACGTCGGGACAGAAGATGCAATATACACGCTTATAAATGATGTTGTAAGCAGAATGAATTGTAAGCAAAAAGTGGCTGGACTTTTTCTAGATTTAAGCTCGGCATTCGACACAGTCGATCACAAATTACTGCTTAAAAAAACTTAATCATTATGGTGTAAGGGGTAAAGCTCACGAACTTCTTACATCGTATTTAAGTAATAGGAAAATGTTTGTCGAGATTAAAGCTGCGAATAATACAGCTAAAAGGAGATGTACCATTTGGCCGTACATTATGGGCCTGGCACGGCCAAACACAACACCATGTGTGTTTTGAAGATAAATGACTACTCTATTAACCTGTATAATTTCTTTTTAAATAACTTTTGGTGGAAATAAGATACGAGATATTTGAAATGGAAATTATTCCGCAACTAAATATACCTCAAAATTGAATTTTAACATAAATATAATACCTAGATGTAAATAAAAGTATGTCTTTGCGGCTTAAAGAACAAAAACTACATAAACAGTGGCCAATAATAATGAATAATCAACTGTGTACTAGGGAACCTCGTACTATGTATACTCGTCCAAAAAAGCTAACCACAATCACAAACACCGCTGCATATTCTTAGCATGGGTAGAAGGTACTGATCATTATTATTGAATTTATATTCAATTACATTACATTAAAACCGTACGAAAACACCAATAAATCAGAACAAAATATTTACGATACACAGTAGCAACACGAATGACATAACAGATAAAAAAGTGTTGCAAATGGTTTGAAAAAATATTTCTACTATCGATTAAAAAACAAAACGATTTTTACCGATTAATAATTATGGAATGTATAATAAATTATATATTTCTTGATTCTTTTTACAAATATACTTATAAAGTAAATAAAATATATTGTTTTCTAATATAGTAATAAAAATATTATTTCCTTAAAACAATTTCTGCCTACCATACTTCATTTTATTTTTAATGCTGGCAACATAAGACATTCATCCGCTATTACCATAGCTTATTCAAAATAATTTATCTTTAAAAACTAAATTCTTTCACCGATACTCTATCAAGAAACGAAAACGATGTAAAATTTTTAAAAATTATATGTTTAATTTCAACGATTCACAACTTTCTGGCCGCTACAGGCCGTATTTGGTCTTTCTCCTTTAAAAACAGATAATAGTATAATTTTTGAGGAAACATATAGATCTAAAATGTCACAAATACGGGCTGGTGTTCAACAAGGTTCAATAGTAGGTCCGATTTTCTTTATAACCTTCATCTCATTGATATAAGATAGAACATATGAACTCAACCAGTAACGGATGTACTCAATTGGTAGTTTTTGCAGATGACACTAATGCAGTAGTGTAGGCTAGTGATATAAACAGTCTTAATTTGGTTGTAAATAATACCTTGGACACCTTCTACACTTGTTTCACTGTAAATAACCTTAAAGTAAATATTAGTAAAACAAATGTAATTCTTTTTCGCTCGACCTCTAAAAATACGGGTACATTATATAGTAAAATAAACGGTGAACGCATAAGTCAAACCTCGGTGGTACAATTTCTAGGAATTCACATCAACGACAGACTAAACTGGAAAGCAGACTTAAAGCATCTGAAAAAGTCAATTAGTTCGGCCTGCTATGTACAGGAACTCTCAGGAGGTCTCAGGAGTCTTAGGAACGAAGTTAGTATTGAGCACCTAAGAATAGTATACTTTGCGTTAGTCGAGTCAAAGCTGAGATATAGCATCCTGTTTTGGTGAGGAAGCTTTGAATATAATATTAATAAGGCATTTGTTGCACAGAAAAGAGCCATTCGAACAATTTTAAGAATTCAAATACCAAATTTATGCAGACCACATTTCAAAGAACTGGGGATATTAACTGTTCCTAGTTTATATATATTAGTACTACTTTCTCTCTTATCTAAACATGTTCATGAGTACGAAAATAAGGATGAGAAACAGATAAGGGAGAGCACGAGGAGAAAGAATCTACATACCCAATGTATACCACACCTAGATGTTGTAAAACAAAGTGCATATTACAGATCCGTCAAAACATTTAATAAATTACCTTTAGGAATTAAATAAATATTTTGCAAAAAGGATTTTTTAAGCGAACTTAAGCGATTCCTGTTAGAAAATGCTATTATTACACATAGACATTTTTTTATATTCATTTTTTGTTTTTTGGCTTGTTTAAGTTTCTTTTTTTTATTATTTATTAGTTAATCTATTGACATTTCACGATTTTTATTGTTTTAAATTTGAATTTGACATTTTAAGTATTTTATTATTTTTCTTGATGTTTGACATTTTATTGATTTTATTATTTTATACATATTATTAATATAATTAATTGACTTTTTATCTCTTTTTTATGTTATAATTGTGGTGTCATCAATGTTTATTGTAATTAAAATTCAAAGGTAAATGGGCACCTTAGTATGAATACCATACCCATGGCAGCAGAAATATAGCAGAGTTTATTCATCAATGGCTCTCATTTACTATCGCGTTAGTCGCTTTAATGTGAGCTTCGGGAATCTCAAAAAATTCAAGTGTTATCTATGTTTATATCTATCCTCTTTATCTCTGAAACTAATGATCCACTTTGAAAAAATCTTTTTGCGTGTGATAGCCACATTCATGAGAAAGGTTATAGGCTACTTTTTATCCCAATATTTCCGCGGGATCACTGAATGAGGCCGACGAAGTCGCGGTCGTCCGCTAATTAATTGGTATAGGTAAGAAAAATAAACTGCTAATTCATAAAACTATTTTTATTCAATTTGATCCAAAGCAAGTTAAGATCATTTAAAAAGGCAGCTGGTGCGTCTGTTGCTTCCTGGTGTATGGCTCAAGACAGATAATAATAAACAATGCTAGCGATATGGGCGCAGCTATTTAATGTGCGAAAAAAGACCTGTTCAATGTGCGAAAGAGACAGCGTATAACATATCTCTAAACATTAGCTCATTTCGATATTATTTTTATGCCTTTATAAGATAAAATAAAAACCTTTGATAGCGTTTGTTTTCGTTTTTAAAGGATCCTGTACATTTTTCTCCGACGAATTTTAATCAAACAATTACATGCAATGAAAGGTCATAGTATTCCCCTTTGTTTAAAACTATTTTGGTTAATGTCCGCCACTGATCGCAAAGCGGGTCAGATTTGCCCAATGACCTTTATTATACTTTTATCATGATAATTGTTCTTAGAATATAATTAGGAATTGTACTTGTAAATTGTAACTGTAAAACATTCGCATCCAATGTAAATTGTCTCTGAATAAATGAAATGAAATAACATCAAGCAAATAACATACGATAAATGCATAACAGGGATGCTTCAATCAGAATGTTCTAGAAGCTTTAAATCACAGATATTGAGTATAAGAAGATTGCAGATTTGTGTAGTTTATAGCAGAACGCAAAAAAATATATAAAGGCGATTGACGATTGTTCGGTCACCCATTTGATCGCATTGTAACACCCAAGTAACAACGTATTTACAGAGGCACTAGTTTGGCTATATGAACCTGTTACGCACACAATATGTGATACAATATGGGGTTAAATATATTAACCACCATAAAATGCTTTGATACCCTTAGTTCTTTAACCAAAAATATATACTAAGTCTAAAATTATAATAGTCCTAGCTATTTTCAAATTGTATTCGAACACCAAATATAGTAAATGATCACCAAATAAATAGGTTATGTTAGGTTCTCTTGTGACCCTTAATTCAAAAATAGGAGTCCTGCGAAGCAGGGCTCCGTCAACTTAGTTTATTAAAGTAGGTGGTGTAACCAAAACCAATTTATGTGTTGGTATTTCATACAAGTAACAAAAAAACTTTGGTTATAATTTTACATTAAAATGCGGTTTTCATTTTGGTGATCATTTACCATTTTTGTGTGTTATATGTTACTATATCTAGTGGTAAGCATAATCCATACAATATTTTATTGCTATATAAGATAGTTATCTTACATAACTTATCTTCTACTCTAGTTAGACTTCGCCCACAGCTCCGCCCGCGAGGGATATTGCGCCCGCGCTATATTACCCATTTAGGCCTGACACGGCATAAAGCGGTCGGTCCCATACAAAAGTGCTCCGTCGCGGGGAGCTGCGCCCCGCGCCCGTTCTACGGAAGTCCGCGGGGGAGCACTCGCGGTGCCCGCCAGCAGTAGCAGCGTTGCCAACTCTGCGTCTTTTTACGTAGATCTACGTATTTCACACCCTTCCCGCGAACCTACGTCCTGCAAGTTCAGAATCTACGTATTTTTAAACAAGTAAACAAATTAGCAAAATTACGAAAATTTACTAAGGAGGGAGCAATATTGAACACATACCACATGTAAAAATGGACGTTAATAATTTTTTGGTCTATTTGTCTTTACTAATTTAGTTTTACGTGTACAAAAAATAATTATTTTGACTAATTTAAGTCCATAATAATTTTTTTCATTTTCTCTTAATTTACTGAACTTACTGGCGGTCTTTTCTTTTTTGCTAGTCGGCATCGTTTTGCAACGTAATAATTTATAAGTGTTCCATCGATACGACTGAACATGCACTAGCAACACTGCGTAATAATCCGGTCGCCGCGTCGGGCACCGTTGCGGTCCCACGAAAACCGTCCGCGTGCAATACGCGTGTGCACGTACGTATTCACCACCAGGCCTTAGGGTGAGAATATCCTAAACTCCTATCTTCGTACTCCGCTACACTTCCCAAGGAACATACATGCTAATTCCAGATTCTTGTGCCCAATAGTCTTGGTTGTGCCTTGCCTGTCAGTCAGCTAGTATTTTATGTGTACGGATACACTGTATATAACTGCTGTAAATCATTAAAACCCCCGCAGGCTTGCGCTTATTTTAATGACGAGAGGTTTGAAATTTATAACTAGCCACAGTCGTAGAGTTTGTTTGGACGAAAGTCACGTTCATTTACTTGCAAAGCCCTTTTTACTTTAGAGCCAATAAACACTGTTTACACGTTGAGCAGCAAAAACAAAAATTTCACTAGATGAAAATATAGTTTGCGCATGTTAAAAGTAATAAAAAAAGGCAAAGGCGCATTAGCCACGATAAAGGATTAAGCAGACATGTACATAAATCTTTGCCTATACGAACATTTGGCTGATTCAAGAATCCAATGTGGGATCATGTGGTCGGCAGATTTGATTGCCACGACATTATTTATATCGTGGAATTATAAAAGACTACTGATTCAATAGTGTTGAAACACGATACGCAAAAATGTATCTTTAAATACGCCATTAACTATAATTATTATGTCATTCAAATTATTTACCAACATTACTTAAAGTCGTATATTTATTTTCCAACTTTAAATAGGTACTTGTGTAGGTGTACAGAAATGTTTACAATCATAAGTGTTTCTTTCACATCTAATCAAATCTCGTTTGCGTAGTTCCTAGAAATGCTGATATTTTCTAAGCCAGACATAATAAAGGAAATTAAAAATTCCCAACGAATAGCTCTTATCAATCCAACTTTCTTTTTCAGTATAAATCATCTAAGACATCGGTCGCTCACTCTGTGCTATTTATTTTTTTATATTTTCTTGTTATCTCTACTCGTTCGGAAATCCATTAGTTGCACGCGAAAGAAAAAAGCGAATGATTCCAGTAGAGATGTAGTTTTCAACTCATCGGAGATTTTTCTGCCAATTCGCCCTTCAAGGTACACAGACTAATGAATTAATTTCGTTATGCTTTTATTTATTTTGTTTGTTTTGCTTTTTACATTTATTTGCTGGAATAATGGATTGAATTTTAAGCGTCCAGCAATTTTTTTATTTATTTTACTGTACGCTTTTTATATTATTTATATTCGCATATTTATACACACATATAAAAACACTGTCATAATCTACAGCAGATTTTCTTGATTTTTCATTTCACGGCTGAAATTATATATTACTTGAATGAAAAGACAAATGACACTACACGACAATTCCCAAAACGTTATGATTCTGATTTCAATGTTTCTTATTCTGACTGCAAACCGGTATCAAAGTAAACTCACAAAGGTGACAACCGGGTTGAGCTCTCGTTAGTAGGAAGGCCTGAATATATTGAATTGTGGAAAGGTAAAAGAAATCAATGCCAACCTTATTGCTGACCTCGACGGAACAGATTGGCGAGGCCGTTGGAACAATTTCTACTTCATGATTGCATTTCTCCACTTTCCATAAGTTAGTGCTATTACTTTGTACCCGCGTAGGTACTATCGTGAGGTTCTGAATTTGATTATAATGCTGGTCAAAGCCTTGTTCAATTTTTTGCTATGAATAATTTGAATATAGGACAATGTGCTTGGTTTTTGTCGAAAGTAAAACATTAAATAGATAACAATATACATGTGTGCGTCACTTACCGACCCCTGTCTAAGTTTTTCGTTGATATTAAGTATGTAACTAAACATGTTTTATACAAGTGAAAAGCAATTATCTTAGAACCTTGATATATTGCGATCCTCAAATAATCTTTAGTCAAATAAAACTACAACTAAAGTAAAATATTTATATCAATACAATTACGTTAACCTTTTACTTAATAGAAATTCCAATTAATATTCTTAAAATGTTTTCTATGAAACAGGTCTAAATATTTTCATATATTCGTGTCAAGCTTTGAAGTCATTGAAGTAGACGTATAACAGAAATGAGCGTGTATCGATTTAATAAATATAACTACAATTAAATGTCACATCAACAAATATAATTGATAACACTTTAAAGACAGAGGTCTGTAATCAAAAGAAGAGGGCCCATTTTAGATCCATTTCTATCCCTCAGTTTCAATGAAATATTGTTTAGTTGAAAGCTTTCGAAATACAGACAACCACTCTAAATCTTAAGAAATGGATACGTAAAAAGGAAATTGCATATAGTCTACGTATTTTGTGGCTCGGGTAAAATATATCTTAAAATGGGTCGCAGATTTAAAAGCTACTATATACAGCAGCTATTTTGCTTGGAATTTATAGTTATTCGAGATGCCTGCCACGGTCTTGTTCATGATAACGAAAATAGTATTTAAAAGACTGTTATCAGTATTATATGCGACTTTTCCACAGTCAAACCGCTAAACCGGTTTTGTGGAGCACTACTTTATTAATATATTGTAAAATGTAAATAAATGTAATACATAAAATAAATAAATAATAAATAAAGGTGTACTTTTAGAGTTGCTTCCCTCAAGAGGTAAAACGATTGTTTTGATATAGTTTATACACAATGGTCAAAAAATTTAAGATCTTCTTTATATCAAGACCGAATTCAAGTCTTCACGGATAACAATGTAGGTGAAGTAACATCACCATTCATAATGGGTCGCTATAGAAATACCGCGGTGGTTTTAGTGAGTAGCTCTCAACACATGTGAGGCAGCCTTACACACCTTATCTACCAGCTACAATCTCATATTCTCACATCCTTGACGAAGGAAAGAAGACAACTGGGTTTCCACTGCAGAAAAATAGTTGAACTATTATTGAAACCAAACAAAAATGGTTCAAGTGATATATGAAAGGGGTATCACGTTTCGTATACTAAGCGTATAAACACAACACTAGCGCTACGTTCAAACATACATAATGAATACTGCTGTAGTGTTTTCACGCACCAAACAACCCGGCACAGCCCGAAGCGGCTTAAATATCCATGTATTAGACCTCTGCGTCAGTGTATACACACGGTGACATCAAACTATACGTTCCAGTCTTACTTGGTCTATTTTGAACAGCAAGCCTGTACTACGGAAGCTCAACTTACATTGGACTTATATAACTCGATGTGTGGCCGTTTGTAATGCGCTTAAGTACATGCATTCTGAATCCAAGAACGTTATATAATCTTATACTTGTGCGATTATAGAACACATACGTAAATTTTTCTTGAGTATTATATAGCAGCGTCCACCGAAACTGTTAACCGATTTTTACTTTTATAATTTGACACGAGAGAAGCAGTTTGACTTGACAAAGAGAGTCTTTATTAAACTGAGTACAACATGTTCAAACAAAGGTATGACACATATGAAAAATTTCGGCTCGGTCGGTGGGTTGGTATTCGCGATATTTATTTATATTGAATAAAACATAATACCTATTTGAGGTTGTTTCAATGTACGATTAGATCACATGTTTTGCTATGGCCTATTAAAGTTAGCTTATGTGTGATTATGATGTATAAGCTATAATACTGTAAAGAATCATCAAAATCTAAACAATGCACGGTTGGCGTAGTTTAAGCTGCCGCCTCGCCGCTTGACACTGCGCCGAGTGTTGTGGGTTCGATTCCCACACGAGACAACACTTTGTGTGATTCATAAATTGTTGTTTCGAGTCTGGGTGTTCATTGTGTCCGTCGGTTGTATGTTTGTAAAGTCCCCCGCGACACACGATTCGACTAGTGCGGGAGTATAAAAAAAAAAAAAAATTTTTGCTTACTTGAAAGTGTTACCGCCATCGGTCCATCCAACCTATGAGGTTTTCACTTAACTTAACTTAACTTTCACGTATATAATAGCCAAAATATATGAAATAAAAAAAAATAGAGCTGTATCTAAATGATTACTGCTCTGTGTTATCATCGTCCAGTCGATATGGCTTTACTTGTATTAAAGATAAGTGCTAGGGAACACTGTCCCCTCTTATTCAACTATTGCAACTACTCACTTTGCTTATGTATTGCTTTATTTACTTTCATATTTTTATGATACATACGTTGGATTATAAGACTCAAATACATAAGGGACCACTATCTGTATGTCGCAGTGTGGGTGAGATGAGTCAAAATGTTAGTCTAAGCGTTAGTTTTGTTTAATGTCTACTGCCTTGTTTGTGTCGTAGCTTATAGTAACGCATGAAGTTTGTTCTAAGATGTGTTTCTTGACTTATCTAAACTAATACACTTAGTTTTAGTTTCTATTTCGCTTAAGTCGTGTATTTCGGTTATTTTAACGGTCCTTTATTTTTCCTTTTCAAACAGGTACGGTAGTATTGATTAAGTGTAGGATTTTGCGCACGTTCAACCATCAGAAAAATTGTGTGAATTACACAAAGTTGTCTCGTTCAAACAACTTCGTAACACTGGGGGAAGAGTTTTTTTTTTTTCAAAGACGACTCCCGTACTGGTAATATATCCTGTGTTGCGGGGGACTTTACAAACATACAACCAACGGATACAATGAACACCCAGACTCGAAACAACAATTTATGGATCACATCAAGTCGTGACCAAAAGATCTCATGGGGATCGAACTCACAGCAATGGGCGCAGTGTCACGCGGCGAGGCGGCCACCACTACACCAGCCGTGAAGTCCAACGCTGTCAGTTTGAGGGCGAGTAGCCTGATATATAGTAATTTTACTTAAATCAACAAAAGTCAGTCCTGGATGACTTTAATCATCTTCAATTGACTTTCGTAGTCCGAAGGTTCCGAGGGTCTACTAGAATTTCAAATCTTTGGCTGTAATGAAAATGGAATCAAACTTCGTGACCTACTGCCACTTGCAAGCAGCTTACAAGCAGTACACTTGTTTTATTGACGCAATAAAATGTGTCACAATTAAATTCGATTTGTTGGATAAATTGTTTTGAATAAATTCTACAGCTAGATTTATACCATTATCTAAAAGGTACGTAAGTAATAAACGAGTAATGGAAACGAAAATAGCTTTTAGATTGTTAGCAATATATGTACATCTCAAATTCCACGTGTCCATAATCATGGAACATAAAAATTGTGTCTTGTTGTGACATCTTTACATAAAGAAAGAACATTTTTAGGTCCATAATGACACTATTTGTCGGGTGTATGTGTCTCTTTTACGCTTTCTGCCATTTGTGAGATTTAAGCATGTTAACATTTACGCTTTTTTTATATCATCCGAGTTATAAAACAAAACGTTTTCATCGAGTGGTCTATCAATAGAAGAAACTTCAATAAAACATTATTTAGGTCGACATAGTGGTAGTTAGTAATTTGATTCAAGCGCCAACTTTAATTGGAATGCTTCAATTCAAGAACTCTTCGTCAAATCAAAGATGCCTTTCATCGGAAGCTTTGAAGGCCCTGACCTTTCCATATTCTGGTCCTCGCAGCTTACACTCAGTATTGTTTTAGGAACTCAATATTCATTAATCATTTTCACCGCAATCTCTCTGTACACTGATCAATCGGGATTGTTTGAGTGAAGCCTGAGGTTTATTGAGTGGACGAAATGGTTGGTAATGGATTGGACAGCATTGTAGAACATAATTGTTTTGAATTTTAGGTAAGCTGTGTTGGTTCTGTTTGAGATTAATTATTTTAAAATAATTGGATTAAATGTTGAATAAAGGCCAATAGAAGTGAGTGAACGCAGTCAGAGTCAAATATAATCACTACTGGGATATAATTTGAAACCAGAATTCACCTAATTCCATTATTTATCACTTAAAACTTCTTCAGGAATCACTCACATACTATCAAATGATGATATACATATGTACAATAATCCATTCGGTAGTTTTGAGTTTATCGCGTTCATACAGACAGACAGGACCAAACGAAGACTTAATTTTAGTATAAGTATAATTATATAGAGTCTTATAAAACCCTTAGAGCAGCGATTGTCTAGCATCTCTAACTTTTAAAAGTAATGTATGTTTAAATTGATAGAAGTTGCTTGCGCTTCATGAGAAAACACGTTAAGCAGTCGGTTCGGATTTGCATTTATATCTTTGGCGGTCGTTATGGGAAGTCCAGTACCTGTGAATAAACTGATACTGGTCTAAGCCATGGAATATTGTTATCCCTTTTGGTTGTGAGGTCAGACCAGTCGCTCTGCGGCAAAGCTGATTTAAAAATGGCACTTGATTTTTCCAGCTTACTAATATCACACAACGATTAAGACATTTTATAAACATTCAGCTTTCACTATTATACGATACTGTCTTTTTGTGCCTAAGTTCACACACGCTTTACGTTCTTCGCCTTTCTGGAAAAACCCAAGTCCACTAGTCAATATTGACAAAATTTTACAAAACACCCTAAGCAACATTTTAAATGTGGCTCTGAACGACCGAGCATGGCTACAGGTGACATTACCTGTTCGCCTGGGTGGGCTTGGCGTACGCGAAATTTCCGACGTGAGCTTACCAGCATTTCTGTCATCGGTCCACAGCAGAATTAACCAGGAAAATCTTAGCACCCACACTGGTCGATTCTGAGGTGCCGTGTAAGATCGATGCCATTAATGCTTGGAAAATGGCTTGTCCAAGCACTGAGTTGCCCCGAAATTTATCCTCTCAGAGGCAGTGGGACGGGCCGCTTTGCAGCGCAGTACGAGAAAATCTCCTCCGTACATCGTACAATGCTGCAGAGCGTGCTCGTTTGCTGGCTGTGGGAGAGTGGGAGTCGGGGCTCTGACTTCAAGCACTGCCATCGTCCAACATAGGCACCATGTTGGACGATACGACCTTTCTCATCGCTTCTTGCCTCCGGTTAGGTGCGCCATGTGTCGCTCCACATCGTTGTCACTGTGGGGAGGCTGTCGACAGCCTTGGTCACCATGGCCTATCATGCAGCAGGAGCGCAGGTCGTATTTCACGACACAGCAACCTGAATGACATTCTCCGTCGGGCTCTTGTCACCACTGGCGTTCCAGCCCAACTTGAACCTCAGGGTTTGGCACGCAACGATGGTAAAAGACGAGATGGAATGTCTCTACTGCCTTGGAAGTTGAGTAGGCCTTTGGTGTGGGACGCAACGTGTGTCGATACCCTTGCGCCATCTCATCTTCCTAGCACAGCGGGTTGTGCGGGCGCTGCTGCTGCCACAGCGGAGACTCTAAAACGGCGCAAATACGTAAATCTCGTAGGGGATTACGTATTTGAGCCGTTTGGAGTTGAAACGTTGGGTTCATGGGGCCCAAGTGCTAGATCTCTATATAGAGAACTTGCGAAGAGACTTGTTGACGCCTCGCGTGACCAGAAGGCTGTTATGTATCTAGCTCAAAAAATTAGCATTGCCATACAGCGTGGCAATGCTGCTAGTCTTCTGGGCACGTTCCCAATAGACGGCGATGTGGAGGACTTTCACGACGCCCTTTGATTTTGTTTTTTTCCTTTTTTTTGTATTGTACCTATATTTTAATATTTTAATTTAATTTTAGTAATTAGTAGTATATAAGCAGTTATAATTGTTTTATGTTAAAATTAATTTAATTTTGTGGTCGTTAATAAATAAAAAAAACCTTTTATAAACACAATTTCTAATCCAAAAAACAAACCAATATAATTCAACGTTACATTTTCACTAGACCAAACGTCTTATTTATTATATCGTATGTTTGAAAACAATCAGCAACACGGAGACTTGTTAGTCGTTCATGTAAACCACCCTCCATCTTACTACCGAGCTTCGTCTCGTATTCCAATTTAACAAATAAAAGTGACTGAGCCCTAAGGCTGCACCTCCATCAGACATGAGCAGGCAGATAAGCAATATGCAGGGAAAATATTCACCTTCTTTTCCTAGCCTCGCTCAGTATAAGAAACACTTCTTTTTGTGGATGCTGTATTTACAACACCCTCCATCTTACTACCGAGCTTCGTCTCGTATTCCAATTTAAGAAATAAAAGTGACTGAGCCCTAAGGCTGCACCTCCATCAGACATGAGCAGGCAGATAAGCAATATGCAGGGAAAATACATATTCACCTTCTTTTCCTAGCCTCGCTCAGCATAAGAAACACCTACTTTTTGTGGATGCTGCATTTACAATGACTGATAATAAAATAATTATAGAATTTAAAACTATTTTTCAAAATCTAAATATGACTACTAAAAATAGACCTGTAGTATTGATAAATCCACAACGTAATCATTGAAAAACTAAGTTGAAAAAGTTTTTAGAAAATTAAAATCTGTCAATAATTCAATTCGAATTTTCAAACTTGAATAAAAACTATTCACAATGCTTGCCTATACACACAATAGACGTAGAAACCCTTCGGGGATAATACCTTTAGCAATTTACCTGCGGTCAACCCGAATAATGTCATTGCCTATCGGTAAATTAAATCTTATAACTAATACGCCTGACAATGGACACTGTAATAAGTTTACATAGGGTTTGTTATTGTGTTTTTCATTATTATTATATTCAAATTCAAATTCAAAATCCTTTATTCATTTGGGTCACAATGTGACGCTTATGAACGTCAAAATAATCTTAATATATAAAATCCTTGCGTTACTGACTGACTGACAGACACGCTACAGCCGAAACTATTGGGCGCAGGAAGCTGAAATTTGGCATGTATATTCCTTGGGGACCGTAGGGGTGCACTAAGAAGGGATTTCTCGAAATCCCCACGGGATCGGCCAAAACGGGTAAATTTAAAAAAAATGCAAGCGTAGCTGCTGGCGTCTTCTAGTCTATATATTAAAAGAATTTGTGTTTTATAATACGAGTCGGCCAGCCCGTTCTACCCAGCCGATTCGCATGCTTTTTTTTTAAATAAAAGCTTTCGCTGCATAGATTTGTCATCAAGCATTAGAAATTACCTAACTTGCACATTCAACAAGTTATATGCAAAAACAGTTTTCTCCCATACATTTTTTACGTTTTCGTAGCCGTAGTCAATGACTTTCCGCTTCTATATATCTGGTTCTCATTGAGGTAGGCGTTTCGTTACAGGCCTAAAACACGCGCTGAAAAGAGCTCTTTCATTTGATGGTATGCTCATTTAAATTGGGTAAGTTTGAAGGAAGATAGGTGTGGACATTGAACTTATTTTTCAATATTTTCCAATAAATTTCTTAAGATTCCATTGCTTTCTCTCTACATGGACGGTTCGTAATTCAAAAATATTTTTATGGCATCTAATAAGTTCCTTGCGGTAACTGCCAGGAAAAACCGTTATGCCTCCTTAAGGTGACCTTGCCTTACTTTCATACGGGTGTGTGTGTGGTGGTGTGTACAATTATACTCGATGTTGGTCAAATTATCACTATAGTGAATTATCGCTGATGGCAGTAATATTCCCCGAATGTTGCCAGTTAACCCTTAATGTTGGGTGAACTGATCTCTGATGTTGAGGAATTTTCCTTACATTTTATTTTAGGAAAATTTTTGTGTTTTTAAATTACGGACTGTCTTCGGGCATCTTAATTTTTTTTTATGTGGAACATATTACAGCGGTTCATAGTACTATTGTCATATAATTATATTATTACAAGTGGTAGTTATGGTAGAAATTGTAGCTTTGGTAAGAATAGTAGTTTTGAGAGACAAGGTAGGTACTTTTGACAGCACCGCCAGTTTTGGTAGAAATGGTAGTTTTGATAGGAATAGTATTTTCGGTAGGAATAGTAGTTTTGGTAGAAATGGTATTTTGGCATATACATGACGATGACGTCACGGACGTTAAGTCAGCCATAAGCTTTTCATAGTCTATTTGTGTTTATAAAATAAAAAACAGTTTAATTTATACCCATTTATTCGGCAAAACATTGGTTTCAGTGCAGTACATAACAACAACTGTTATACAACAGTAATGTGCAGTGGAAATTCTAAAAACTAACTAAAACTAAATACTAAATGAAAGTGACATTAATTCTACCCTAAATTAAAAGAGTTATAGTGAAAATCTGGAAATACTAAAAAAACTTACAGTGCCTAGTGTTGAAAGTGTGCGGACTGCCAACCCTAGTATTTGCGTGGGCTGTCTGTCTCCTCGCGCCATAGGACACACTTGTAAACACCATAGATTTAAATATTGGTGAAAGCGACATCTATTGGTTTAGCCCTGTACTCATACAGCTGAGATAACACTGAGTGCTGAATAGGTTCTGGAATACCGCCATCTATTAGTCTACGCGCGAATTAACAGAGATCGATATCGCTCAACATCTGAATAATTGTAACGATGCCGGGATTAAAGTGTGGTGCTTGTAGTAAGTTTATGACACCAGCAGATGGCGTTAAATGCAATAAATGCAACATTGTATACCATCGTCAGTGTGTGGCCTTGCCACAGACGGGTACTCCAGCTGCAACATGGTACTGTCCTGAGTGCAAAAGAAGGACAAAAGTTCTACCTCGGACTGACGAAGTCTCGTCGATTAAGTCGCCGTCTATAAATGAGGCTGTCACGCAGGAGGCAGTCGCTGACATCGGACAGGAGCTGAGCCGCTTTCGAGACGAATTGCGTTCTGTAAGGGAAGAGTTCCAGGCTTTCCGAGCTGAGATGGCGGAACTGAGGACTCTTAGCGCTCGTGTTGACAGCCTGGAGAAGCGCGTTGAACTCCTGGAGCAGTCAAACAGTAGTCAAGCAAGGACGTGTTCGACAGAATTTGATGCGGTCGTAAAACAACTGAAGCTCGATCTCAATGAACGTGACCAACAACTCCTTGCCAACGATATTGAGATCACAAACATCCCAGAGAGCAACGGTGAAAACCTTATTCACACTATGGGTCTCATAGCTACCAAACTGGGTATAGCTATTGAGGACCGAGACATAGTGAGTATACATCGTGCTGGCGGGCGACATCTCAATGTGACTAACTCATCGGGTCCTACTGAAAGCCGCCCGCGTACCGTAGTCGTCCGACTTGTACGGAATGACATGCGGAACACCATATTGAGAGCGGCTCGAGTACGTCGTGGTGCTGACACATCTGGTCTGAATCTCCCCGGACAGCCAAAGAGATTTTACATCAACGAGCGCCTTACCAAGCGAAACAGGGCGTTATTTCGTCAAGCGAGGGAAGCCGGGTTGCGTTGTGGGTGGAAGTTTGTCTGGACCAACAGAGGCCGAATATTTGCCCGGAAAACACCCGGCGACCACGTCTGCCCCATACGCTGCGAGGCTGACATTGTGTCCACGTTTGGCGCCGAAACTGGAACGCAAAATAAAACAAAATAATAGTTCGTATAATTTTTATTTGCAGATTCTTACTTACTATAATAACATACATATCTGGTTTTTGTTGAACATACGCATTATTAACATTATGATAAATGCCAAGAATATATTACTAAATAATTTCAGATTAGGTACATTATTATTTAATATCGTCATTCCAATTTTTATATTTTATTTTTCTGTGTGTATGAGCACTATGCTACTAAAATGTTTTTATGTACATTACATAATAATTTCGTGTGTTATTTACAATTGCAATATTTACAACTGCATATCATGTATCAATGACGAAAAATAAATTGTTTAAGTTAGGTCTGTTCAATGCGGGCTCTCTTGCTACTGGACAAGATGAATTTATTTTGGCTATGCTTTACCACTCGGTGGATATAATGGCAATAAATGAGACATGGCTACGAGTGGGAGAGGAGGGTCGAGCTCCGGCTGTGCAGGGTTACCACCTTAAACATGTACCTCGTCCGCTGAGTGTACGTGGGGGACGTGGTGGGGGAGTAGCGTTTTATGTTAAGGATGGTGTACGTGTACGTGTATTGGCTCATCCGGAGGATCAGGTCGAACAATTATGGTTGAGCATAACATTAAATAAAAAGAAACTTCTTGTTGGCACCGCGTATCGGCCACCATGGCTAGATCTGACTTGTTTTATTGACTCCATGACAGCGAGCATTAGCGCCTTGGCCCCGTACGACAATATTATACTACTAGGGGACTTTAATGTCAATATGTTAGATAAGCACACATCCAAATATAGGCAGCTGGTAGATTTTATAAATTATTGTGGTCTTGAGCAGATAGTGACCACGCCGACACATTTCACTCAGGAAAGCTGTTCACTTATAGACATCATTTGCACAGATGCCAGTCATAGAAATGTATGTGTGGATCATATTGTTGAGCTGGGCCATCACTCTTTTGTCAAATGTGAACTTATAATAAAAAAAGACAAACCCCAGTCAAGAATAGTGAAATATAGACCACTCAAAAATATAGTTTTTGAGAACTTCGCTAGCGACCTGGATTCTATTCAATGGGACTATATATGTGGGGCAGGGAATGTCGATATTATGGTATCTGTGTTTACTCAATGTATTATACAGCTTTTTGACGCACACGCCCCTTTAGTGGTTAGGGTTTTCCGTGGCCCTGCAACCCCGTGGATAACAGACACGATAAAATTAATGTTTGGCCTGCGTAATGACGCGCGTAATCGTTATCACGATTCTAAAATGGACAGCCACAAAAATTATTACCTCCAACTGAAACGTCAAGTCAAGGAATCCTTGCATGCCGAAAAAACAGCCTATTTTAATAAGCATATAAATGAAAAAATACATGATCCCAAAAGCTTGTGGAATAATTTGAAGACACATGTATATCAATCTAATCAGGGGACTACTTTGCCATGTCATTTACATGATCCAAATGCAATAAATACCGCTTTCCTGGACGTTCCTGGCAGTCCACATGTGTCAATTTCTCAATTAACCTTCTTTGAATTTCATAGTTACAGAAAATCAGGGTTCTCACTTAAAACTGTAGATCAAGAGGTTATTTTGAAAATAATTAATGGTATTACTACAAACGCTCAGGGAATAGACGGGATCTCCATAGAGATGTTGAAGCTCACACTACCACAAAGTCTTTCTGCAATAACAGATATAATAAATACTTCCATCAATACCAATACGTTTCCTGAACTTTGGCGCTGTGCAAAGGTCTTGCCATTACCTAAAAATAACAGCCCTCGAACTTACAAAGACCTGCGTCCGATAAGCATATTGCCTTGCTTATCCAAGGTTCTGGAGCGGGTTGTATATTTACAAATGATGGAATATCTGGAAACAAGCAACATTCTCCCTGAATTACAGTCCGGTTTCAGACGGGGACGCGGTACGGCAACGGCTCTAGCGGATGTGGTAGGTAATATAATTGAAGCGCGGGACAGGGGGGAGGGTACTATTCTGACATTATTGGACTACTCCCGTGCTTTTGACGCCATAAATGTGCCACTGTTACTTTCAAAATTAAAATACTATGGTTTTAGTGAAAGCGCAGTCAAATGGTTCCACGGATATTTGAATAACAGATCGCAGTACGTCGAGATTCAGAAGGAGGATGGTTCTTCAATATCATCCCCTCCCCAATCTGTATCCCGAGGAATTCCACAAGGTTCCATCCTTGGACCTTTGCTGTTCATCATCTATACTGCTGACATAACAAAATGTTTGACAGATTGCCAATACCATATGTACGCGGATGATCTACAACTGTATGTGTCATTAAAATCGGAAGACACCACTGCTATGGCTTTGAAGATCAATAAAGTTCTGAGGGAGGTGGTCAGATGGTCTGAGGATAATTCCCTGGTTTTAAATCCACTCAAGTCTAACTATATGATACTGGGCAGTAAAAAACAAATAAAAGACATTTTATTAGCTAAACCTGTTATAAAAGTTAAAGGGGTTGAAATATCAAGAGTGGATTCGGCATGCAACTTAGGCTTGATAATAGACCCGGAACTTCACTTTGAAGCGTATGTAAGTAATGTTGTAAAAAATTGTTTTTATAGGTTAAAGTTACTTTATAGGTTTAGAAGTTATTTAAGTGTTGCATTGCGGAAGAGGTTAGTAGACAGCCTGGTACTAGCAAAATTTAACTATATGGATGTTGTGTATGGTCCATGTCTACTGTCTAGAACCACCCGATTGATACAACGGGTTCAAAATGCTTGTGCCAGGTTCTGTTTCGATATCCCACGTCGTAGCCATGTCACACCATACATAAATCAAGCCAATATTTTAAAAATGGCGGGGCGACGACAGCTTCACCTGGCTACCCTATTGTTTGGAGTTGTAAACACACAAAAACCGATGTACCTGTTTAATAAATTAAGTTGGAGACAGGACCACTATTCGTACTCCACTCGTTCCACTTCCAATCCGCTCACAATGCCAAAGTATAAAACAACAGCATTTCGGGGCTGTTTCAAATATGCCGCCACGCGTTGCTGGAACGATTTACCTCCTCCATTGAGATCACTAAAAACAAAAACAAGTTTTAAATCTCACTTAAAAAAAATATCTTTTATCAAATCAATAAGATATAATAAACATAAAAAACACAGTGTTACTTACGTAATGGTTGTGATCTGCGGACGAGGTAGGTATGTCGACGTTTGGGCGTCACGAGGCGGCTACTCGATAAATTATTATTATTTATCAGCATTGTATCAATTAGGCCTGATGGTTGGAAGTGTGACGAATTTTATTGATGCAACAGTTTGTGGTTGATGGATGTGGAACTGATAACACTAATATAGGTACTTCTTTTATAAATAACAAACTGTCCCTTTGTACTTTGTAAACAATGATTACATAAGCGCACCGCGCGCGAGCTAATGCGGTGGCTGTGTGCCACCTATATGCGACGCGCAACGCGCCATCCTGTGGACCGGTCGCCCACGACCGCGCCGCTGCATAAACATTATGCGTTGAAAATAAAATCCATGGATTCGATGTCATACATGCGCCGACTTAATTACGAAGTAATTGAGTCGGCGTATGTATTATGTTATAATATTTTAATATATTGTTTTTAATACTTTTTTATCCTGTTTTTGTGTAATAATAATTATTTTGTTGCCTAGATACACAGGAGTATATAGGTACTACTCATGTGCTAGAATGTACCTATGTATATTTTATTTTTAAGCTTTTCTTTTATGTTTTTCATTAATTATTGCGCTCCTTAACGTCCGTGCGGCATTTAAGGTGCACACAGAATAACAGCGTTGTATTGTGGACACTACCACAATGCAACAATATAGCTGAGTGTGCACCTATCTGCCACAGAATACTGTTATGCCTTGTGATGTCTTATCTTATATACCTATGTTATACCTTTCCAGTGTCTGTGACAAATAAACAGTTTTTCTTTCTTCTTTCTTTCTTCATATATTGTAGTTTTGGTAGCAATGTTACTTACGATTGCTACCAAAGCTACCATTCCTATAATAACTTTTATAGATAGAACAATTTTGACCAAAACTATAAACATCATTATTACATTTAAATAAATATTGATTTAACAAAATAAATCGTGCTTCTCACAGAAATATTTAGCTGGATAACAGAAATAAAACCTATTTTCTTACTTATAAAAAAAAGTTATTTATCTATATTTTTAATTTTGATAATAAAATATTGACAGATAAAGAAAAAAGTGAAGTTAGCGTAAGTTAGTTACTTATGTTTCTGATTTAATAACGTATTTTTTGTGAGTAGTTGTGTTTTCAATTACCTATATTGATGGTTCTTGGAAGGAAATTGAAAAATGCTCGGAGAAAGTTTGAACAAAGAATCTTGGTCAATGACGGCCCTGTTGGAGATTTGGTACCGGATGGTCCTCCTACTGCTAAAAAAATACGGGTGGAAACGGGTTCAGATTTGATTAATTCTACCATCAAAAATTTACAAGTGATTTCCATTCTTGGTGACGGTAATTGCTTATACCGCGCAATTTCTTATTGTTTATATGGAAGTGAGAATAAACATTATGAAATTCGTTTGGCCACTGCTGATAACATTGTCAATAAGTGGGATGTATATAGTAACTTCACTGTTGGGGACGAAGCATATGGCCAGACCATTACAAATGCAACAGATTGCAAACGTGTGATGGGTGCAAATGGACAGTACACAAGGCATGCTGAACTTCAGAGTGTTAGTGAGCTATATCACGAGTGTCAATTCAGAGTTCACCTGGAAAACAGTCATATTGAAGAACTTTCTTTCGTCAATGTTAGATTATACATATTATATATATCCCTATTGCGCGGCAAACCATTCAGTAATGCCAAGGTGGATATTTCACGATACCTAAGGAGCAACGCAAAGCCAATGTTGTGAAAAAAGTAGTTTTGTGATATATTATATTTTTGGTAAGAATATCATCTTTTTACTTATTAGATAAGGCTACAGTACTCATCATACTTATATGTAAGAGCTTTTTTATAATATTAAAATATGCTGTGGAGCAGCACGGGTCCTCTAGTAAATTTATAAAATAATTACTTATAGACTCTACATTTACATTTACCGCCACGTTCGCAAAGCAATAGGTAGAACCATGAGAAAGAACGGGCAATAAAACTCACGGTCACTCTTTTTCATCGCCAGGTTTTGCATAATACACATAATTTACATTTTGTAAGGTGCTGCAACTGTTACACCTTCTATATCACTTGTATGTATTTACTGTACATAATAATACTCAAGCATAATACTTTTGATGTTCATTTGGTTAGCCTCCTCAGAATAGACATGGTGAAACAGGAGCATCCACTTACATTATATATACCTAATAATGCAGGCAATCCGCGAAAGTGATCAGAACCATGATGGAAATGATGCAGTTAAATATTAAAATCTAATACCAGCCCGCAAGACCGTCATCGACCAGTCATCGCAAGTAGCACCCGTTCACGAGTATGACACATGTGCCAGCCATCATCCCTCTCGCCATATTAGAGGGACAGGGATGACCCGACACACGACGCCACCACAAGAAATGACATTTTAGTGAGCATGACGACAACGGTATACGAACCAGCAGTAAGAAACAATCTATTGGTATACTGACCATGACCGCCAATTACCTCCATTTTCCAGATCGTTATTATTAACATAAATTAGTGAAACGCGTGAAGGAATGCAAATGTAGAAAGAATTTTGTGAAGGTGACAAGTGAACAATGATATGATCAGGGATAAATAATGTTAAACTACATTCAACAAATCATAAAAATATCCAAATCCTGCAAAAATCATGTATTGTGTTCACGAGGCACCTCCACTTAACATGTAAATAAAATAATTGTGAGTTAAACAAGCCTAAGCCTATCCCCACGGTGTCTTATCATTAAAAAAATCCTTAATAGTGTAATAACCCCTTTGTAAAAGAAAGTTCCTAATTGTCCGTTTGTATTTGTGCATGGGTAAATTCATTATTTCAAGAGGCAATTTGTTGAAAAATCGTATACCAATCCCCGCAAATGAGTTCTGAACTTTATGTAGACGGAAGTTAGTTCCCACCAGTTTATGCTTTTTCCTAGTGTTCACTTTGTGCAAATCAATATTTTTGCGGTATAGAATTAAGTTTTTCTTAATGTACATTAAGTTAGCATATATATATTGCGATGCAACTGTCAATATATCTACTTCTTTAAATTTATCACGTAAGGAATCTCTAGCACCTAACTTATAAATTGCACGTATTGCCCTCTTTTGAATAACAAAAATAGTCTGTATATCAGCAGCTGTACCCCATAACATTATTCCGTAAGACATTACTCTGTGAAAATAACTAAAGTAAACTAGTCTAGCAGTATCTATATCTGTGAATTCCCTAACATTTCTAACTGCAAACGCTGCAGAACTAAGTTTCACTGTGAGACAGGATATTTGGGCGCCCAACCGAAGCTTACTATCTAAAGTTAGACCTAAGAATACGGTTGATTTGACTAGTTGAATTGTTTCCTTATTTAAAATTATATTAGTAGGAACACTTTTGACATTAGGCAAAGAGAATTTAACACATTTCGTTTTGCTAGAATTTAGTACCAAATTATTTGTCGAAAACCAATCTAATACTTGTGCAAGAGTGTTATTGACGGTATCGAAGTTACTTGAATTGCGATCAACTTTAAAAATTTGTGACGTATCGTCGGCAAACAAAACAATATCACATAAATTTTGAACAAAGAACGGCAAATCATTAATATATATTAAAAAAAGAAATGGACCGAGAATAAAGCCCTGTGGAACGCCCATTCCCACTGGCAAACCTAGAGACCTACTCCCATTAACATCTACATACTGAATTCTATCTCTAAGGTAGCTGGCAACAAGATTGAGTGCGGTATGTCTAATACCATAAAGTTTCAATTTACGTAAAAGTGTATTATGTTCTACACAATCAAACGCCTTTGACAGGTCACAAAAAACACCAATGGCATCCTTCGAGTTTTCCCAAGTATTAAAAATATCCTTTAACAAAGTTACACCGGCATCAACGGTGGAGCGACCCTTTGTGAAGCCATACTGCTCACTGTGAAATAAATTATTTGTGTGAAAGTTTTGAAATGTTAAAAAAATTGATGCAAAATAATCTTTTCAAAAATTTTACTAATAGCAGGCAAGATAGAAATTGGCCGAAAATTACTAGGGTCGCTCTTGGATCCCTTTTTGAATAAGGGTATCACTTTACTGTGTTTCATTAGATCAGGAAATACCCCTGTATCGACGCATCTGTTGAATATTGCAGCTAAATATGAAGCTAAGCTAGAAATAATGTGTTGAACAAGTTTAACCGAAATGCCCCATAAGTCAACAGATTTTTTATTGTTAAGTGTCTTGAATATTTTCAGTATGTCATTGGTGTCAATATATTTAAAATTAAAAAGCACATCACACTCATTCACATTGCCCCTAACCAACATTTCTGCTTTGCTTGGACATGAATCTAGACAGCTGGTTGTGTTCACTGGTATGTTTATGAAGAAATTGTTAAAAGTCTGAGCAACATCAGTTTTCCTAGTAATAATTTCACCATTAAATTTTAATTCATAATTGTTATCTACTAATTTAGCTCGCCCAGTCTCATTGTTAATAATGTTCCAAGTAGTTTTAATTTTGTTCTTGGATTCTTTGATTTTATTGCTTAAATATAAGGATTTGGCTAAAGCACATGTCCTCTTGAAAACTTTTGAATAATTTCTAACATATTGAATAAATTCAGGACTAAAATTGTATTTCTTCATACCATACAGATCATACAACCTAGCTCTACTTTTGTAAATACCTACTGTTGCCCAATCACAAAAATTTACTTTAATGCTTCTTGCAAATGTTTTCTGTTTAAAAGTTTTATTGTACTCATCATTAATAGTGTTAAATAAGCATTTATATAATTCATCGGGATCATCAATGGTTAAGTCAATGCTGGCGATCTTAGCAGCAACATCATTACTAAAGTGTTTGAGGCGAGCAGAGGTCATTGGCCTACATGTAATTTCTTGTACTTTAGGGGTTGTATTCATTGGAATTACAACCTTTTGCCCGCAGTGATCCGATGTCAAGTCAGTAAAAACAGCCTTACTTAAATAAAGACAATTGCAAAAAACATTATCTAAGCATGTAGAAGAATGTGAGGTTATTCTGGTTGGTTCAGAGAACAAAACATTTAAATTAAATGAACTAAATAAGCTAACTAACCTAGTACAAATTGGTGATTTTCCTAACAAATTGACATTAAAATCGCCACATACGATTATAGACTTCCTACTAGAAATTATGTGTTTTAAAACATCCTCTATAATGCTTTCAAACTGAGTGAAGTCGCTTTGTGGTGGTCGATACACACACACTACGAGTATTATATGTTGTTCAAGCTCAACACAAGAAATCTCAGCAGTGCGCTCGAAAGTTTAGCTATATCCTTACGTTCTTTACATTTCAAACTATTACATACATATATTAGAGAGCCACCACGAATAGCCTTCTTTCTTACGAATGCACTTATAACTTCGCAACCAATGTTCCTTTATACATAAGATATCAATCTTATGTTTATTTAAAAATAAGTCTTTTTCTAATTCTTTGCCAGATAGGCGTTTTTTGTTTTGATGAACTAAGTTTAAAACACATGAATAACTATCTGTTGTCTCATCTAATAGTTTAAACTAATAGATGTGTCAATACTACTATTGGTATAACTATTATCTACCAAATTCCTAAGTACTTTAGTAGTACTCCTGTCAGTATATAAATTAAATGCTAATAATTTAGCAAGTTGTCGCCTATGTACATAAGAAAGATACATAGTATCTTTTGTTAAAAATAAATTACCAATAAAAATATTAGTGTCAAAAAATAAAATACTGTCACTATGACATGTCCTATTGTATAATAATAAATTTAATTTGCCTATCTGCCTGTTTTGGTCATCTGTGAGAGCATATGAATAAGGCAATGCACAAATAATAAAGCTACATCCTATTTTTGTGCTTAGATCTATCATTAAGTCTGTTAATTCTATGAGACTGTTTTTGGAGACTAATGAGCTGTCACCATATAATATGATGACAGTAGTTTGTGCATTCAAGTCGGCATTCTTAATCTTATCAACTAAGGTACAAGACTGTGCTCCAGGTGAACAAAAGTTCTGTACTGGTCGTTCAGTGTGATGATCAATTAAGCTACCCAAACCCACGCCCAGTTGGTCTGAAAAAATTATTACATTCTTTGTCAGTCTTTACTGGATGCAGTTTGTTTTGTGTATTATACTGACATCCATGTGCATTCAATTCTATTGATTCAGCAGGTGTAGTCGCACACTTAGTTGTACAACTGGAATAGTAATTATTAGAGTTGGATAATGAGATAAGTTGTTTTAAATTTTCTCGACCAACTCTTGAAATTTCATCATATTTTAATATGTACTCATGAGTCTCATTCTGGTGTTCCATTATAGTCCTAGTGAGTTGAGCTTGTAGATTTGATATTTGTGCTTGTAACCCACTTGTGTGTTGTTCGTATAACAACCTACCAGAAACTAATTCTTCATTTGATTCTTCAAGCTTTAATAAAAGAGACTCACACTCTTTATTTAATTTACTGTTATCTTGTGCATACTGACCCAATTTGGTAGACCACTTAGGACCAGATTTAAGTTTCTTAATTAATTTATATAACTTAAACAATTTTCTAAATTTATTCCTACTAAAACATTTTTTGAGACAGTTACATTTGAGAGCTTTTAGCACATTAATTTTGTCACCTAGGAGCTCAGAGAATAAGTTGTGAGTAGCAGTACTGTTAAAGGCCGCAATTGTGTCTTCTAGAGTTGAAATTCTGCCATAAGCCTCATTGAGACTTGCTTCTAACTCAGCGTTGCGGCTAAGTTGTCTGGAGTAAATTTGGTCACAGCTGCTGAAACACCTAACCTCTTCTCGTAGTCTGTCCCGTTGATCCAAGACATCCATATGCTCTATATGCAGCTCCGTGAGTTGTGTCTTCAGCTCAGATATTCGGTCATTAACAATCTTGATTTCTTCTTCACAGTCAATGCGTTCCCTTAATAGTTGACTGTTGTCATCCTTGTACTTCTTTAACTCAACCAGTGTTATCCTTAATTTATTTTCTGTTTCCTTGGCCGTTGTCTTCCGAGTCATCATATGGGTAGACATTGCCAAGGATTACAAATTACCTAAAAAAGAAGAAAACACTTGAACAAAGTCAAAGAAGAGAAGAGATGTGATGGGGCTTGAATATTATTAAATAGACTTAGACAGAATAAATAAGAAAAGTTACAAAAGAAAAAGGTGGGTATATTAATACAATAAATTAAATTAATTGATTGTAAAACTAAGAAATTGAGAACAATTTAGGTAATTTGAATACTTGAAAGTAATTATTTAATACTTTTACAAGGTTTCTATGGAAATATCTCAGCTGATGTACTTAATCAACTTATATAAATAAAATGTAAGTAGTTAAGTAACTATACAAGTTGGTACCTACAGGTTTAAACCAATAATAACTAACTAACACAGAAAAGTACACAAATATATTACAGACAAGAATAAATAGTGTAGTAATTGTGAAGTGTATCTGTAGATTGTGTTTGTCTGGGGCTGTTGTTTAGTCCTCGATTTTGCTTCCACATGTAATCAAGCAAAAGGAGACAGAACTGAGGCAAATGTGTGTTGGACGAAGCTCACACGGGGGTGAGCCGAGTAATTCGGTGTTGTGGAGTGTTTATGAGTTTAATAAGTATTATACTCCCCGGGTTTCAGTCGTAGCAGATGTAAATTCAAATCCGTCCGTTGACACCAAGTCTCTGTTCTGTTCGCTCGTAACTTTCGCTGTGTGGTTATTATACTTCAAACACAATAACTTCTTATCACTATTTTATCGATATATATTAACTAATATGGTAAATCATCAATTAAAATTACATTTAAAACTTTAATAATTACGGAGCTAAAATAATTGACATCTGGTGGTTACAGTTGCCAGCGCAAAAAAAAAGTATTAATATTGGCAACTATTTATTTTTAGTATAGTTATAGAGATTAAAGTATCAAAGCTTATAAATAAATATCCTTTATGTGACGGTCTCTACCACGTAATTACTAAGCTAGACCTCCGTTAATGTCACCATTGGGAAGCCATGCTTCTCTTTTTGGAGATTTTGTATAAGTACCTATTAGGCGGCAAATTACCTGACGCGTTGCCTGATGATAAGCGATTACCGCCGTACGTGATATTCTGTCGGAGGGTAGTACTGCCAAGTCGAGCGAAATCAGTAGAGATTTACTACCGTGCATTTTGTAAAGAAGTAGCGTACCTTCCGCATTCCTTTGGGGAAACAAACAAACCACTATGCAGGTCTCGGATTCGCATCTAGGACGCGAAACGGCGAAGAAAATATCGTGAGGAAATTTGCACATTGTGTTCTCCAAAATGTTCTTGTAATAAATGTGAACTCTGCCAACTAAGTCAGCGTAGTGGACTATGGACCCACCCTTCCATAGCGAGAAGTCCGTGCCCAGCAGTGGGACAGTTCATATATAGTGCAAATATTGGGATCCTGCCTTTTCGCCGAATATTGTTTGGCCGATTATCACATGCCAACCAACGTTTCGCCAATTTTTTACTTTGACGACTAAGGATTGTCAAATTTTTGTATGACAACATTTCATTTGGTAGAATTATTGTTAAGCTGATTATTGTAATGACAAAAAACGTTTGGGGCATTTAACTTTTGTCAAATTATTAGGCCAGACAACTTTTAGACGAATAACGTTTCGTCTGTTCAGGTGATGTTTCGGGAAGTTCAGTTGAAATCGAAAGGAATCGGTCAGGTTAGGTTGGGTTAGAACTGTGAACTAGCACGAGCCGAGCGAGCGAAGCGAGCGTGCCGCGGTAGCGGCCGGCGAAGTGCCAGAACCAAATCACTTTTATTTCACTACACAGGGCATTTAAATATGCTACATCGGTTAGGTTAGAACTGCAACAATAAAAGGAAGACCAAACGTAAAGTTGGCAACTGTGAAAAATAAAAATATAAAAACAAAATTATCTCACAAGTTGGCAAATGATTATTCTGAGAAATAAGATTCTGCGAAACTTTAGTTGGCAAGTGATAATCGGCTGAACAATTTTCGGCGAAAAGGCAGAGATCCGCAAATATTATCAATATTTATTTTTTATGCTGTCCTTCTGAATATTACCTACTCTCATCTACATACATATTATCTCATTAGAATCTTTTTATAGCATTATCGGTGTCCTATGTTCTCCCACAATCAAGTTCGTGACAATATCCATTTAGTTTTTAATTTAGGTCAGTGGTTAGCATTGAACTTGTCACGATTGGTTAGGTAACCGGCCGCTTTCGCCACTTCATTCAGTTCACACTTGATACAAGCATCGCTCTTTCATAATAAACAATATCGTTTGAAATCGCATTGATTGAAGAAATGTAAAAAATACGTGTGACTATTGAAAACTTAATAGGTACGTGTTTTAAACATTAATGGTTTATTTTATAGTATGCGTAATCACATGTCTTTCGCATTAGTCAGGAAGTCTGATGTCTGACACAAAAATATGTATTCTCACATATGATGATGAGGATCACAATTACGGTGAATGGATTGGAAACAAAGATTAATTAATTTATTTATTTACTAGCTGTCCCGGCGAACCCTGTATCGCCTTTTAAAGGTCTTTTTGCTTATTCATTTTGTTTTCAAACCACTTTTTGAGGAAATTCTGAACTAAGTTACCAAAGCCACCAATTCTTAATCTAAAATTTCAGAGTTTACAAAGGTATACAAACAAACGAAGATTGAATTTTATATACCTATATGTATAGATAGATGACCCAGCAAATACCGTCCGCCATCTTCGATTTCCCATTTGCCATCTTTGATCACGAAATAGATGTTGTATTTGCATTCCTCATAGCTTAAAACATCGGAGAGGATACCCATATTGACTTTAATTTTTTTTTCATCCGCCATCTTTGATTTCCCATCCGCCATCTTTGATCACGAAATAGATGTTGTATTTGGATTCCCCATCCCTTAAAACATCGGAGACGATAACCATATTGATTTTTTAAAACTTTCCTATCCGCCATATATGATTTCCCATCCGCCATCTTTGATCACGAAATAGATGTTGGATTTGGATTCCCCATCCCTTTAAATATTGGAGACGATACAATATCGATTTTTCAAAAAAATCCCATCCGCCATCTTTGATTACAAAATATATGGTGTTTTTGAATTCCCCATTCCTTAAAATATCGGAGACGATACCCATATTGACTTTAAAAAAATCCCGTCCGCCATCTTTGATTTCCTATCCGCAATCTTTGATCACGAAATAGATGTTGTATTTGGATTCTCCATCCCTTAAATCATCAGAGACGATACCCATATTGATTTTTTTAATTTTTCCCATTCGCCATTTTTGATTTCCCATCCACCATCTTGAATCACGAAACAGATGTTGTATTTGGATTCCCCATCAAAAAATATATACACCGTAAAATATTTGAAAAGATTTTACTAAAGCAGCTACTAAGACACTTTAATTTAAATAGTCTGCTTCACAAAGATCAATACAGATTTACTAAAGGTAGATCCACTACTGATGCGGGTGTTGCTCTCATAAAACACGTCTATAATGTTTGGGAGTCATCTAAAAATGCTATCGGAGTATTTTGTGACCAATCAAAAGCATTTGATTGCGTTCATCACGACACACTACTGCGTAAGCTCCGCCACTACGGCGTAGAGGAAACCCCACTTAGTGTTGTCGAGTCGTACCTGCGGCAGAGATTTCAGTGTGTCGATGTAAATGGGACTACATCCTCTAAATTACCTATACAGTTAGGCGTTCCACAAGGTTCTATTCTAGGTCCTTTTCTATTCCTTGTATATATTAATGACTTACCTTTTTATTTAAAAAACATCTGTGATGTCGTACTTTTTGTAGATGATACGTCACTTATTTTTAAAGTAGACAGAAATAGGAATGAATTTGATGATGTAAATAATGCACTTATACAAGTTACACAATGGTTTACAGCAAACAACCTAGTACTTAATTCTAAAAAAACTAAATGTGTTAAATTTGCCTTACCTAATGTTAGACAACTGGGACCTAATATTATGCTAGATAGGGAGGAACTTGAGACAGTTGACTCTACAGTGTTTCTAGGCATTACATTAGATAATAAGTTACAATGGGGTGCACATATAGCATGTCTTGCAGGTAAGCTCAGCTCTGCAGCGTATGCTGTCAGAAAAGTTAGACAACTTACTGATGTTGACACAGCTCGTCTAGTTTATTTTAGCTATTTTCATAGTGTCATGTCTTACGGCATTTTGTTATGGGGCAAAGCTGCAGATATTCAGAATATCTTTGTTCTACAGAAACGAGCGGTACGAGCAATATACATGTTAGGTGCTAATGATACTCTTAGGGAATGCTTTAAGTCTATAGGAATTCTAACAGTAGCCTCGCAGTTCTTATTTGCTAATATATTGTATATTAGGCAAAATCTAGGTTTATTTACTACAAAAAGTGACATACATAATATAAATACTAGGAACAGGCATAAGTTATATGCCCCTTATCATCGTTTACATAAAGTTAACAATTCTTTTGTAGGGCTAGGTATTCGTATTTACAATAAAATACCAATTAGTCTCTTAGAATTACCATTTAATACGTTTAAAAGTAAAATAAAAGACTGCCTTATTAGGAAAGGTTATTATACTGTTAATGATTATTTTAGTGATAAGGATAGATGGTCACTTACACTAGACAACTCATGATCTACCACTTATTTAGAATTTATATAGATACTTAGCATTTTTCAGTTTATTATTATATAAAATTTCTAGTTCTTTTAAATTATTATTCGTTTATTATAATTAGGTCACTCCACTTACTACATTTATATTTGCATTGTTGTTCCACTAATTTTATTACAATTTACTGTACTGTAAGATATTCACAATATTCGCTGTTCGCATTGGAAGGCTAACTAAAACACATAATTTAGTAACTGCATTAATTGCTTAAGTATTACGTCTGTAACTATTACTATTTACAAGTAATTTAGTACAATGTGTAACAGTTGCAGCTCCTTACAAAAAAAAAAATGTACCATAATATTGGCGATTTAAAAGAGTGGCCTCGAGTTTTATTGCCCGTTCTTTCTCGTGGCTCTACCTATTGCTTTGCGAACGAGGCAGTAAATGTAAATGTAGAAGCATTAAGCATTAAGTAATTTAATTTTAAAATTGACGTTCATAAGCGTCACCTTGTGACCTAGATGAATAAATGATTTTTGACTTTTTTTTTACTTTTGACATCCCTTTTAACCTCGCAGACGATACCAATATTGAATTTTTTAAGTTTTCCCATCCGCCATCTTTGATCACGAAATAGATGTTGTATTTGGATTCACCACCCCTTATAATATCGAAGGCGATACCCATATTGATTTTTAAAATTTTCTCATCCGCCATCTTTGATTTCCCGTCCGCCATCTTGGATCACTAAATTAATTTCATATTATTAATCAGCGTCCCGAAAATCTCGAAATCGAAACCCATATAGATTGTATTCTAATCATTTAGCCTTTTTTTGCCTTTGACCCAACCCTCCCCCTTCTCGTTTGTTTGTTTTATTATTTTTATCTGGGCCCTAAAAGTTGTGGCGTAATTTTATATAGCCTTTTGGAATAATTGGGCTATCATAGGCAATAACATTTTTTTTAATCCGACTGCTAGTTCCTGAGATTAGCCGACATTATCTTTTAGCCTTTTTAGCCTTTTGCCCGGCCCAAAGGGTCGAAGCGTTATGTTATATACCTATAGCCTTCCAGAATAACTGGGCTATCGTATACAAAAAGAACTTTTCAGATCCGAACGGTAGTTCCTGAGATTAACGCGTTCAAACAAACAAACAAACTCTTCCGCTTTATTAAATTAGTAAGTATAGATACTTAGATAGTAGAGCATCATAGACTTACTATTCGAGTGTTACTTTTTGAGTGCAAAGATTCAAATTAACTAAAAATTTTATTATGTAATCCGGCCAGATAGTATTTATTAAAAGAAAGAGCTAAGAATTTAGGTGGCAGGTACAGGTTACTACTTTTCTAATACAGTAAGTAAGAAACTTAATTAAGAGTGTGAGTTTCATCAACCGATTATTATGTTATTTTACATTATCAAGGCCTCAGAAAGGGATATTTAAGGGATACCGATTTCCACGCGGGCGAGGCCGCGGGCACAGCTAGTACCTAATATTAGTAGGGATTAGCCAAGGCTGTTACAATAGTTATTATTAGTTTAATTAAGTAAGCGAACCTTAAAAGCGAACGAAGTAATGACAGTGCATCATAATTATGTCAATGTATAATGTGACAGTACTGACAGATATAGCTATTGCGCAGCAACTTAATCATTACAGCGCATGCGTTATTACTGTCAATAGGTACGAGGTTTGTCTCTACAAACTTCAACCCTCTCTAAAATCCCTCCCAGATTATTTTTTGCATTTTATTGTATCCTATGTGTTTTTCCTGGTTCTGAGCTACCACCCCACCAATTTTCAGCCAAATCGGTTCGGCCGTTCTTGAGTTATAAATAGTGTAACTAACACGACTTTCTTTTATATATATAGAAGATTATATGGAAAACCAACAGCAATTACAATGAATTTTTTAACATTAATAGACAACAACTAGCCAATTACAGGTCTTCACTTTTAAGCCCTATTAAAATCTCTAAATACGTGTGGATAGAAAAAAATCTCGGCTTAGCAACCGACTCACTGATGTTAAATTAACGTAAAAAATGTCAATATCGTGAGATTTACAAATATTATTTAAAGTCCTGCTAGATCGCGCTACAGTCTTGTTTATAGTTATTAATTAAAAGCTCAGATAACGACGGCCCCCCCCGTGGGATCTCCACCTTGTCGTGGTGGGGGGGCTCAGTAACCGTGGATTGGTCACCCGCGGTGAAGCTAAGAGGGATCCAGGAGGGGACGCTCCGCGTGGGCTTGGAGGGGCCTGCGCAGGATGCGTCCAACGGTGCGGGTGCGGGGGACAGTTCTGTCTGTCCCTCGCAGTCGGGTGCGGTCGCGGGAGGAGAGGCGTGTCGGTGTTGCGTTGCCGCGCGCCCTATCTCCCGCGACCAAATGGGGGCGCACCATTCGATGCGTCGCGGTGGGGCCGCAGAGGAAGAGGAGATGCGGTGTTGCGTTGCCGTCCTCCCTATCCTCTGCGGCCGCTGGGCGTTTTGGCGGCGGAGTCCAACACCTTAATCCGTCGCCAATGGGGTTTTGTTCGGGGCCCGCCTGACCATCTGGCGAGCCAATACCCGTCGGAGGGTGGCGACGAGTGCTTTGGTGATGCCCCACCCTCCGACACACGGGTACATGGCGGAAGTCGAGGTGGTTTTTAGTGGAAACACCACATACTCCGGCTCTTATTTCCCCCAAGAGTCGGAGATCCGAAGGGATTTTCCACCTCGTAAAAAAAAAAAAAAAAAAAAAAAATAACGACGGCAGATATAATGGTTTACTGGTTAGAATATTTTCTGCTCTAAGTTCTTCTGAGTCTTTCCCCTTATGAGAATTCTTATAAGCCACTTCAATGAGATGTGGAATTTGGTGAACGCTTTGACTAGCGTGATGGTCCTGGTACATTCATCAGGTGTTATTGGTTTCTACTTGCGTTCCTTACTATATTTTGGGAGTTTGAAATGTGTGCATATTAAATATTTTTGTACCCCTCTTTTCAAGATAGCGGCCGCAGGATAAGGGCTGCTACCCCACAAACTTGGATTTAACTTTGCACTGACCCCCTCTTGACACCTTTATAGGTGTCAAGAGGGGGTCAGTGACATAAAATTGCGTCCTCTGACAAATGCACGCTAAGCCCAAAAAATGTAACATTCCAATGGACTATGCTTGGACTTACTCAGATACAAAAATGTGTTTTCTAGTTTATCTGGCAAACTATTGGCCGCACAGTAAAGCCACGACCAAACCAACGCGTTCAGCTCGCGTTCGCGGTGGCGTGCGCGGTGGCGATTATTGCGCGTGCAAAGTTGTGCACACTGTCGCGTTCGTTCAGACGTTCACCAAGCTGTAGTCGCGTGACTAAAATGCTGTCTGATACAGATAGTGAAATTGAAGAAGTTTTACTTCTGTCTGCTATTATTGAAGACGAAGAGGAACAAGAAGTGAACTTGAGGTGGGTATGATATACTGTGCCAGTGAAGTAAATACCTACCATCATTCGATAATGCCTTATAATTATTTTTTCAGAAAAACAAGAGTTTGGATACACAGTATAAATGAAACCAGAGAAAGGGAATTGAAATAGTTTTATAATCGATACACACATAAAACAAATCATAAATTCTAATGCAGAACAGAACGACTCACAGTCGGCGACTGTGAGTCGTTCTGTTCTGTGTATGTATCGATTATAAAACTATTTCAATGGTGTTGTTATTTAGTATTACTTAACAGAATTCTAAGCTACTGGGATTGTTTCTTTCTTTTTAGTTTTTAAGTTCATATTTTCACGTATTTTTTTAAATTAGTTTTTACGCAGTCGGGTTTTTTGTTTTCTTAAATTATTTTTTCTATTATTCTTATAATCAGAATGAGACGTATCATACGACAGTGGGTATTTGTGAACCTCATTTATAATTTCATCCGTTTCCACCATACTTAAAATCTACAAAAACACAGTTTCCACAACAAATAACAGCTGCGTGCAGCATCCTAAAGTAACAAGCGCGATCTGATCGCCACCGCCGCGTGCAGACGTTGCACCGGATGCCGCGTCCAATCAGAGGACGCGTAGATGTGAACACGTCGCTATAAGTTCGTACACAACATCTGATC
Organism: Euclidia mi; assembly: GCA_944739405.2. Lineage (NCBI taxonomy): Eukaryota > Metazoa > Arthropoda > Insecta > Lepidoptera > Erebidae > Euclidia > Euclidia mi. Next base: position 15,021,616 of record OX123198.2, on the reverse strand, counting down.
GCCACCGCGCACGCCACCGCGCACGCCACCGCGCACGCCACCGCGCACGCCACCGCGGACGCAAGCTGAACGCGTTGGTTTGGTCCTGGCTTAACATTTCAAGGCACGATTTGTTGCATATTAAGTTCTGTACAACTTTGGTGCCGTAGCATTTGGTCATAAAATCAAAAATAAAGAAGTTACAAACGAAAATCTAATTAAATTTGTAACAAATTTTCTTTTCAATGTGTTGTAATTTTTTCGTGTTCTGTCATAAATAATACATTTCATTTGTCTTTACGTCGTTCAAAACAAGATCCGGTCCTCCAACTTGAAACTCCGCAGCCTCCAAGATTACCATAAAGTCCAATTTTCACTCATTACATCCATCCTGAAAACATAGGTTGACAAAACATGGACAAAACTTTAAAATTAAAGCACTCTGTGGACTTCTAAACTTGATATTCTGTCCATGCAAAGGAAACTGCAATGTTCTGCAGCCCCTCAATTTTCTGGGAGAGATGCAGCAAAGTAATTGAAAAATCAATGGAAAATATGATTTACATATAAAATATGATTAAGATAATATATAAAATCCTTGCGTTACTGACTGACTGACAGACACGCTACAGCCAAAACTATTGAGCGCAGGAAGCTGAAATTTGGCATGTATGTTCCTTGGGGACCTTAGAGGTGCACTAAGAAGGGATTTCCCGAAATTCCCACGGGATCGGTCAAAACGGGTAAATTTAAAAAAAATGCAGGCGTAGCTGCTGGCGTCCCCTAGTTCTAAATATATTTTTATCAACTATTGAATATCGACGCTCTTTTAGATCATAAGCGGAAGCCTGGCTCAAAAAAAGACGAAGGACACAGTAATAATAAAGAAACCCTATAATTACCAAAATACAACAATAACAAAGATATACTTTTTTTTTGGTTTTACGACAAAAAGTATTAGGACCAAAGTTGTAAAGAACACAACATATCCTCTGTGCGATCAATAGTTTACCAGATAAATAGGAAACACCATCCGGACCACTAATTATTCCAAGATGGCGGTCGCGGGACAACAGGTACGACCCCACAAATTTGGATTAAGCTTTACGTTAGCCCTTCCTAAACATCTAAAAAAAATAATTTTATTAACATTTTGTTTCTAGCCAAACTGAGAACAAAATCAGAACTATATATGTATGTTATTCCCGAATAAGTCAAGTTATGCCAATATGTCTCATACATCGCTAAGATAAGACAATAAATCTGACTTGCTAGCGATAAAGCGATAAATTCTTTGTTTTGAGAATATTCACATAAATCAGATATATGTTTTGTCTTCGATGCGAAATACGATCTTATTGATATCTGCGGGAAACGGAGTTGAAAACTGTCTAAGGTTGGTTGAAGTTCCCCCCGTGGGATCTCCACCTTGTCGTGGTGGGGGGGCTCAGTAACCGTGGATTTGAGGTACTCCCACGGTGAAGCTAAGCGGGATCCCGGGAGGGGACGCTCCACGTGGGCTTGCGTGAGGCCTGCGTGCGTAGGATGCGTCCCAAGGTGCGGGTACGGGGGACAGTTCTGTCTGTCCCTCGCAGTCGTGTGCAGTCGCGGGAGGAGAGGCGTGTCGGTGTTACGTTGCCGCGCGCCTTATCTCCCGCAACCAAATGGGGGCGCAGCAACGTTGCGTCGCGGTGGGGCCTCAGAGGTAGAGGAGGTGCGGTGTTGCGTTGCCTTCCTCCCTATCCTCTGCGGCCGCTGGGTGTTTTGGCGGCGGAGCCCAACACCTTCATCCACCACCAAGGGGGTTTCGTTCGGGGCCCGCCTGACCATCTGGCGGGCCAATACCCGTCGGGGGTTAGCGAGGAATGCTTCGGTTAAACCCTACCCTCCTGTGTCGGAACACATGGGTACATGATGAGCACGGGTTAGTTTTTAGTCAGTAAGAGTCTGACAGTCCTCTTCGTCCTTCTCCCCCAGGGCGGAGGGACTCTATGAGGATTTTCCAACCCGATACGAAAAAAAAATTGATTGGTAGAAGTTATGATGTCTTTTGGATTTATTAATAAGAATTTATTGTTTTAAAGAAGTGGTTTTCATTTGATAGTCTTTGCAGCGCGGGAATCTTTTTATGTAATGCAATGTTCATAAATTACACTAAGTCCAGGTATACCTTTCGAAATCATAAACATATGTTTTGTTCCATATGGACTGTAGATTGTTAGTAATGACTTGCCCTGTGCCTAGGGGGCCCCATAGCGACTGTCTCAACCTACATGACAGTGAGGATAAACGTGCTCTAGGGAGCGCAGGCCAAGCGATGATTGACAACTAAACACGATACATGCTATACATTTTATCGAAAATACATGACGGTTCTGTATCTCGGTGTTCTGTATCTCCACTAAACTATCGTCACAGCTCTGTTCTTATTTATTCATACTTTTTATCTGACCATAAATATATTAATTTTATATTATCTGTTAGTTAACATACCCATGCTATACATTCTGTCTAACCGATTGTTATTTTATTATTATTCTAAACTAACTGACCCGGTGTACTTCGTCCCGCTAACATTCGACTCCTTTTTTTATTTTATTTTTCTCTCCATAAACACCATTCTCGTACTTCAAGGAATATTATAAAAAATGAATTAGCGAAATCGGTTCAGCTGCTCTCGAGATTTGCCCTTAGCAACGAATTTAGCAACACATTCAGCGATTCATTCTTATAAGATACCGCGGACAAAAGTCCCGCAATATTATATAATGTTCAATTCATACAATTAATTTCAGAGACTCCTTAAACTTAATAGTAATTTCAGACTGTCAATTAGAGTAGCGAAGTGTCCTTTGGACTAGACGATTATTATTTTTAATGACTATAACAAAGTGACGGCACTTATTTATAAAATGTTACTAAGAACCTATTCCCCTTATTTTGTTAAAGTCAAGTAGATGTAGCTTTGCGTCCTTTTATTTTTATTAAATATGGTCCTTAAGACGCGTCTTTGCATCTCTGCCCTATTCGCCTGTTTGCGGAGCCCTATTTTGTGAATCGTGGTGGAAAAGCTGTATCCTTCCATCACTCAGAGCTCACCTCATAGCTAAGTTTTCAGCCTGTTAGATGAACTAAGAGCGATTTCTCTTAAGATTTTAGGGTTATGCACTAAAAACCACCGAGGTGTCCTCGACTTTCTTTAGAGGCTGGCTGGTCTGCTTATGTTCTAACCGCAATGTGTTATTGCGGTCTAAAAACTTAAAAGTCAACCTATAGGTACCATAAGACTCGCATTTAAAAGTAAACTTGGTATTCGCCTACAATGTGACCATCTTCAAAACATAAAATTCCCTCATTTCATTAGGTACTATCTAAAAGTCCGCTAATACAAACAGCAATCTAAAATATCGATGAAAACATTTGAGCAGTCTTAAATCAAAACTTATTTGTTTTTAGATTATTTATTCAGTCTGTTCCGTCTAGCCGATATTGTTTCTGTCTGTATTTCATATGCAAATGGTCCGTAGGTATCACCGACATACTGCAACCGAACGGTTTTACTTTAGCTCTCGTTTAGTTATTGACGCGAGAAATTTACAAAGGAAAGTATTATAGCGTTTGATTAAACTGAATGTTTCATGGTTTCATGTGTATTCTGCATCGCGTGATTCGTTTTCGATAGCTGGGTATTTGCGTATCGATTACGTTTTCTCATTTAAATAAGGTTGTTGGAGAGCTTGTAGGAGAGTGATATAAGCTGAATGTGATTGATAAGACATCAGGAGAAGAGGAATGGGCAAAATTCGGTTATTCAATAATAAGTATAAATATAGATACAATACAATATAATACACGCAACACCATCTAGTCCCAAACTAAGCAGAGCTTGTACTATGGGTACTAGACAATGGATTGACATACATATTTTTATATACCTTACAGAATCAACATACATACAATATACAATTTTTGTTAGTTGTGTTAGCAAGTGTGCGACGATTTCCTCGAATGCTTCCAATTTCTTGTTCACATCCGTTAGACTTGCCTTAAGAAAGACGATGTCTCTCAAGAGACTTGTGACATCGACGTGGTCGAAGGTGACGGGAGGCAACTTTTTCAAGTCCCTAGCCACAAACGTCGGCACGTCATCAGGATCAGTCTCCTTCAGCAAAGTGATAATATCCTGCAGACTTTTCTTCGTCTCGTCACGCCTGCGGGACACCATCTGATCGCATTTGTTTATCGACCTGTATGCAAGCAGCTTGGCAGCCGCTATTTTCTCCTAGCTGAATTTTGAAGCACAGATCTGAATAGCCGAGACTTCGTCCAAGACATCCAGCTTCTGTTGCAGGAACGCCAGAAGCTCGTTCGCCACAAGTTTGTCACTCATGGCGATAAAAATTTGCGAGCGTCGGCTTGCGCCGCGCTAAACTATAAAATTAATTATTTCTACGCGATACACGTCCGCCTCAGAGCGCGGTACAAAGATTCATACGCGGTACAATACTAACGATAAAGAAAGAATTCTATCAGAGAACGGATTCAGATTGAGATTTTTATTTGAAAGGATAAAGACTAACGATCGCTCTGAATATATGATCTATCCATGCATTTTGGCTACTATAGATTTATATTTGACATTTTTATGTGGTAGTAGCCAAATTCACGGATATATCAAATTTTGGGACCGGCCGTTAAGTTGCTTTAGCAACGTAGATATTCTTTGCAGTATGTGCTGCGGCGTTGTTACCACGAGCTGACGATAAATTAGAACAGCATGGGCAATGATCCAGTCTTTGTCCATGCTGTTCTGATTTATTGTGAGTCTCAATACCCTGCTGCCATTTTTAGAGCACTAATATTGAATATTCTTAACACAGAATTATTCTTAGGATGAAATCCCTTTCATCATATTGCCTGAATTAAAAAAAAACTCGTTTTTCCGTAGCCGATAGTACTTTTATATTGAAATGAATTTTAAAATTACAGCTTAAAGTTATTTAGGCGTATTTTTTTGTAAATTCCATTCCGGTTGTAGATTCATTTTATAATTGCCATACAAATAAAAACTTGATCGTCACTGTGTGAAGAAATGTAGTTGGAGCACATTTTGATAGATGATTACTATTGTGGCAGTTAAATCAGAACGTCACCGTGTTTCGGTGGACAAGTGAAACCGTTTTGGTTCCTGTCTCACATGCAGGAATCAACCATTCAGGTGGTCTGTAAATTTCGACACCCGAGTTGGCCACACATGAAAAGAAAGAGAGAAAAACCCACACATAGCAGAACAGCCAATCTTGTACCAACTATATAAGTAGTACCTATGCCTTAACTATTAAAATTATGTCACAAATTGCTAATAACGCGTTAAACCCTTAAACCGTTAAACCTTATTTCTTAACCATCAAGTCATATGTTCAATGTGCCCGAAATAGGTACCGAATCTTCTACGTATTTAATATCTAAAAGGCAAAGGTTTCCTTATATCCAATAATATCCAAAGGTTAAGATCCCAATAAAGTCTGTAGCTTAGTAGAGATTACGTGTATTTTACTTATATAATATGGAGACCGATTGATCTAACCCGAGGAGAAGGAAGTGCTATAACTGCGGGGCTTGTAATGCCTAGAGAGCGGAGAGCCCAAGACTAGAAAGTGGACCCCAGATTGAAACTGGGATAACGCTAAGAGGGTGATGATGCTTAATACTAGCACAATGAAATAGGCGTGAAGAAAACTTTGATTTGGTATTAACAAGTATTACTATAAAATTTCAGTCAGGGTGTGCTTCCGCTCTACTGATCTGACCGATCGTAGAGAAGAGGCATTTGGGTTTGCGCTCCCGGCTTGCTCGAGCTGTCCCAATCACTACCAATATCCCTTCCGTGATTGCGGTATCCTTTGTTACCTTTGACATCCTTTCGCAAACACCAACCTCCTTTAACACTCTCGTATCCTATCCTGTATTTCCCTTCCGTTCCTTATCTGAAGTAGAGGTGAAGAAGATGGCGCAATGGCTTTAATGGGATTAAATATTACTCTACCCCAGGAGGGTACCGGTTCTACCGGAGAATCCCTCTCTGAGCACTGTGGCTCAGACTGCCCCATCGTATCTTTGGGGGCAAAATTCTCTACGGCGACGCGCTTTGCCACACGTCACGTTTTATCTCCCCGTCCAACAGAGGCAAAAAGAGGGCTAGGGAATGCCTGTTTGCAACGGTGAATGTTTGTGGAGGAGCAGATAGTAAGATCGATGAATTGTGTGATACGATGGATGTAAGGAAAATTGATATACCAGGAGTGAGTGAAACTAACAGGAAAGGTTGCTCAACAACTACTCATGGCCGATATCGTGCATACAGTCTGGAGTTGTTGAATCTGAAAGAGCTAGCCGAGGAGTTGGAATGATTCTGTTGGATAGAATGAATGAGTGTGTGAAAGAATATGAATATGTCAACTCCAGGCTTCTTTGGATGCGATTAAAGATTGGCTTAATGCAAGTTTTGGTTGTGTGTGTTTATGCTCCGAACATGTCCAAACCATTGAATGTCAGAGAGGAATTCTGGGACAAGGTCAGAGATGTGCTTGCTAGATGTGAGAATAATGAAAAAATAATTATTTTAGGTGACTTTAACGGCTGGGTAGGCGTGTCTCGTGATGGATGTCAAAGGGTTCTAGGGCGATTTGGTGACAAGAGAGTGAATGAAAATGGTGAATGTATGCAAAGATTCTGATTGAAAGAGTGATTTCTGAAACGGACAGTAAAATTTGGGATGTGCAAGCGGGATTCAGAAAGGGAATGGGATGTACGAATCAAGTATTTTCCTTAAGGTGCATTGCAGAGAAAGTCTTAAGTAAACACCAGAAGGTTTTCTGCGCCTTTATTGACCTGGAAAAGGCTTACGATCGAGTGGTGAGGGATGAACTTTGGTCAACACTTTCTGTGTATGGAGTGAGCAGCAGTCTGATACGGGCACTTGAATCCTTATATAGGGATTCAAGTGCCTGTGTCAGAATAAACGGGGCCTACACGGACTGGTTTAACATTGATCGTGGTGTTAGACAGGGATGTGTAGCGTCTCCTTGGCTGTTCAATCTGTTCATGGACAGCTGTTTGGCCGATCTGAAAGAGTCTGAATGTGGATTAAGAATGGGTGAGTCAGTGTTTAAGACCCTGCTATACGCTGACGATCAGGTTCTATTTGCATCGTCAGCATCGGATTTGCAGCAGATGGTCACCACGATGAATGAGGCGTATAAGAAGAAAGGTATGAAAGTGAATGTTAACAAAACCAAAGTCATGGTCATAGAGAGGGATGATAGAGTAACTGAATGTGACGTAATGATAGGAGATGAAAAAGTGGAGCAAGTGAATGAGTTTGTGTATTTAGGGTCTTTGTTTACGAGAGATGGAAAATGTGAGGGAGATATTGAAAGGAGAGTGAAAGCAGGAAATAGTGTTAATGGCGCCTTACAGCCCATCATCAGCAATGGTAATATCCCAAAGCAAGCTCGCCTTGCTATACTGCAGGGAGTTTTGGCGCCAACACTGATGTATGGTAGTGAATCATGGGTATGACAGAAGAAGCATGAATGTAGAATAAATGCTGTGGAGATGAGAGCTTTGAGGAGTATGTGCGGAGTAAGGCTAATAGATAAAGTGAAAAACAGTGTGATACGAGAGAAGTGTGGTCTAAAAGAAGATGTAGTGACAAAGATTGAAAAAGGAATGTTGCGTTGGTTTGGACATTTGGAACGGATGGATGAAAGAAGAAATACGAAAGGAGTGTATCGTGCGAGAATGAATGGAAATGTCGGTAGGGGACGCCCTAGGCGGACGTACGCCGACCAAATAGGTGACGTACTGAAAAAGGGCCAAATTAAAAGTACCCATAACCGACGCGCATGTATGATGAGGTTAATGAATGTCGAGGAAGCGAAAGAGGTATGTTTGAACCGGAGCATGTGGCGTTCTATAGTCTCTGCCTGCCCCAATGGGAGACAGGCGTGCCGATATAGATAGATAGATAGACTATAAAATTCTAAATTTATAGTCACAACCTAGATCACAAAGCGTTGCTGATTTCAGCATTAATGGACCGGCTCGACCGATTACCTACAGCCGATTACCGATTACCTTATTACTCTCACAGAATATTGAAGTAAATTAAATCTATAGGTATCTATGTATACTATTGCGTTTCGTTCGATGACTGAGAGTGCTGAAGGACCCATCCCCTTTTCCTTCTTCTTCATCCTGTTCTATCTCAGATTCTGACTCCTCTGGTGTTACTTGAGTCCATGGGCAGCGGTAATCGCTTGCCAGGTCCGTCTCTATAACATTTAAAAAAGAATTGCTGAGTGCCATCCGACTGCCAAGCACAGGGTATCGGGCTCGAACCCAAGGCACTCACTACTGACTTTTCGGTGTTAAGTGCGCTTTGAATCATCAATTAACGGCTGCCCCATGCCTCAGAGAGCACGTTTAGCACGGGTTCCCGGTTGTCCTGAAGATCTTGGAAGGTCGTTACAGGGACAATCTTAATAAACCGAAACTTATTTAAACCATGGAATATCGCTATCCGTTTGGGTTAAGGAGGTCGTACAGGCCGTCGCTCTGTGGAAAAGCTAGAATTCAGACAAATACAGTTAGACTAAGTAAGCGAACACGGGGTTGCGAACAACACTAGGAAGATAAGTTTGAGTATCTTACAAAAAAAATATATAGCAGTTTACTACTTTATAATTTTTTAAGTCCAAGGATTTATTATTTTTATTAACGGATAGGTGGTACTAGGTACACAATGAAAAAGCTCTAACAATTTCGTCTAGATACAAAATCAACATTCAGAACCTACTTAAGCCCCTAATCTCATTAAATTTGTATGAACAACTATCGAAGCGGGAGCTGTTTGTTTTTAATTTAATCCGTCAGCTGATAGGATCGTATGGACGCATCTACACTTACAAGCGAAGTCAGCGATATCACAGGTTGAAATACCAAACGTGCCATCGCATATCCACGTGTTTTTAACTTTAACGATGTTTTCATACGAGCAATCACCTGAAGAGCCATAAAAAATAAAACATGTATAATTTTTTTTTTTTTTTTTATTTTTTTTTTATTGCAAGCACGCTGTACAGTACTCCTTAATTTTACTTATTCTAAATAACAAAAAAAAAAAACCACACAAAAAAAAGAAAATTGTGGCGAAGTCAATATAACATTGACGATATAAAATGTGACATCGAAAACATATTAGTAAGCAGTTTGATGGACGCAAATGTATCTATTTTCTATTTGATGTGTTTCTGTGAAGCAAATTTTTGATGAAAGTGGTCGGATCGACTATTCAGTCGGAGATAGAATGCTTGTCTGTATCTATTTTAGTATTGAGCTCGTATTTGCTGACGTGTATACTACACGGAGTGTGGGAATATTTATGGATCGTAAAGTATTGAAACTTAAGTACATTATGGCTTACGTAGAAAATAGGCAGGTATCATTTTTTTTAATTTATAGTCTCACGCCTGTATCCCCGAAGGGGTAGGCAGATGTGTAAATATTACACCCACATTTCTCCACGAAATTTCAGGTCCCACGTAATAAGGGGCGAGCCTATTGCCGTTACCGGGCACCTCACCAGACTCCGGGCTGCTACTGAGTATTTGGAAAAACTCAGTAACACTTTTGCCCGACCTGGGAATCGAACCCGGGACCTCCGATCAGCAGTCGCATACGTTATCCACTGGACCACGGAGGCAGTCATTTTAAATCATTATAAATATCAGGTATCATTTTATATCATATATATAAATATGAACACAGCCGGTGAAAATAGCTCAAGAACACTCCCCTTTTCTTTAACATTTGGCATGGCACCCTCAACCAATTCATCCAAAATATATTTATATTACGACCGACATACTTGTATCTCTGCGATATGCATAGATCAGTATATTTTATTCAATTACCGCAAGAGACGTACTTGTCGAGTTTATTTGAAGAAGAAGATGACTCAAAACTTAATAATAAAATTATGTAAGTTGTGTGTGTATATATATGTATGTACGGCATAAATCTTCTTATATATGTGGTTCTCTATTAAGTATAAGTAGTTTAAAACGTAAATACCCGTTAGACATTACAAAATGGTGTTTTCTGTTTACGTGTTTTTTAAAGTGTAAGTTGTGTTGTTGATTTACACTTGACAGATAAATTGTTAGAAATGTGTTTTTTCTGAGAGGTACGGTACATAGGTAACACTCAATTATTATGTACCAAATAATGTAAAATATGTGTCAGTTTTGAAACTCCATTGGTTTCAAAACCAATCGTTTTGAAATGTAACATAACCTCAACAGGTACTCAACTTATGTTTTTTTTTCAAAACCCGACAATATTTAATTTTGAATTAAACCTTGTTTTAAAGTATGACACTAACCCTTTTTTGTGGTTAATTTTCACTACTTTACTGTGTCAAAAGTTGCGCAACCAAGTGCCATTCTTGCCTTGTGCCTCGGAGAGCACGTTAAACCGTCAGTCCCGCTGTTATGAACATCTTTGACAGTCATTACAGAGAGTCAGTACCCTCAAATAAACTGATGCTGGTCTAAACAATGGAATATCGCAATCCCTTTGGGTTGCGGAGGTCAGACGGCAGTCACTCAGTGGAACAGCTGATATTCAGTAATATCTGGTTAGACTAGTAAGCGGACCCCGCGCTAAGTCTTGGATGTAACTGGGATAGCGCTAAGACGATAGACGAAGACAAAAATTGCAGTGGGCAAAAACTTTTGAGCGGTAGTGTATTTTACGTCACTAGTGACAAGTCTTATACTTGTCACTAGTGACGTAAAATACATAATTTAAACCGAAGAGGATTAAAAGTATAATAGTAAATCCAAATAACAAGTATTTTTTGAAGCAAGAATACAAAACAGCTAGTCTGTTTTGTATTCTACCAAGTGTAAACACATTAATTTCGTAGGACTTTGAGAATACTTCTCGAAATGTAAGTATAATAGGGTTGTTTCCAACTAGTCAAATCAAGCACTTTTAATGAAATGTCCAAAATTACCTTTGCTAAGGGTTTTGTATGAAATAAGACGTAGTGACGTCATAGTGTTTTGCTGTCAAGTAGAATGCTTAAAGTTAATAAATTGACGAAAAAAAATGTTAAATAAAGTTTTAACATTAATTGATGCATGAAACTACTATTATTTTGGCATGTTTCACTAGATAAAAATACTTGTATAATTTATTTCACTTGCAGGAAACTTCCTTATTCCCTCTGCAACGTTCTATCAATGAAAATATTTTATACAGTTTAATATAATTACGTAAAAGCTACACGAAATATATTAAATATTTGCTTATATTTTTGCCTTTCGTAATGTATGAGGTTTCTAGATCTAATGTGATATTATATCCGTGAACGTACCTTTCATTGATAACACTCTACCTAAGTTATTACGCTACGGGAATAGCGGTATCAATATTATTATAGCGACGAGTTGTAGACTAAATGGTGCTGTTTGAATTCTTCGTACTTATAGATAAGATTTACATGTCTAGTTACCTACATGGAAGCTACGAAAACTATTTATACAATGTTTTTATGTTACAAATTATGAAGATGTGTTATAGTAATAGTTCTAGTACTATATCACGATTTAATATTATAACCACACTTTTCATACCTTCCTACTGATTTACAACTTATTTACAATACGTAATTACAATATTATTCGCGTTCAAAATGTATCTACTACGTTGCAACGTTTCATCCTAAACTTATGCGCGATAAAGTCAAATTTGATAAGCCTAATCTATTATTATGTTCATATTTTTAAAAACATATTAGTGATGATTGTAATAATAACGTATAATATAGCAGAATAATTTTATCTGCGTTATCGATGTATTATTTCATTGAAGTCTATGATTAGTAGACCCATCAGGGTAATTTTAAAAATGGAAGCCGACATGAATTTGGAGCCCAATTCTCGTATTTTCATATGACATTGATATTATATTTTGAATTGGCTCAAAAGCGGTATTCTGATCACCTAATGTCATTATCGTATAATTTGAAATAAACAGTTCGTCGTTGACACATATTTTGACAATTAGTTTCAATTTACGATCTCGTTACGATTTCATTCAATTATAGAAGAATACGATTTTTATGACGTAAGTATGACACTGACATGATATTGAAACTGTATTTATTTACACTATTTGCGCTGTAGCATGGTGCAGGTGGCAGTTTCAGTAACGTTTCATTTCACACTTGAAAGTCGCCGCGTTTTAATACTAGATTGTTGCATCGAGCGCAAAGTGAGTCATTAATGCACGAGTGTTATGTTGATGCCCGAGCACATGCGATGGCACTAAATTAACACGAGTGCATTAATTACTCACTTTAGCGAGGTGCGTAATCTACTTTTATTTAACTACCAATCTCCCTACCATGATAAAATATACCTACTCAAAATAAAAACTCAAGTTAATGAAAACAAAGTTTTATTACACAAATATTTAAAACTTACAATTATTAAATGTGCTGTTATTAAAAGTGAAATTAGCACTTTTATTTGGAACATTAATTTCAGTATTCGTTTGATTTATTCGTGAATAATAAATATTATCATCCTCATCATCAGACGATACAAAGCTCAATTTCAAATTGTTTACATAAGAAGAAGACTGACCGAAGATTTTCGGCATAAGCGGTGCTTGCAGAAGCTCTGAATTGACGAACATCACCATTGACGACATCGAAACACATAACCAGATGCTGCTAATAAAAATTCATCGTCATCGTCAGCCTTTAGCAGTCCACTGCTGGACTAGGCCTCTCCTTTGAAAGGAGGAATTGGCCTACTACACCACGCTGGCCAAACGGGTTGGTATAGGGTTTGTATCAAGTTTTCCTTCTCTTACAGTGCTGTTCTCTGCATAATATGCTCCCTCTGTCGGCTCTTACGACACCCATGAGATGATATGGGGTGGTGACATTCCGTATTCTTAATCCGTCACCACACGGAAATATAAAACGGAAGAATAAAACTTACGAACACGAAAACAAAGAAAGACCGATTTTAAGAAAAACCGCTTGTTGTTTGTAGAACTTAGATGCAGCGCCATGTATTTCTGCACTACGTTTAAGAATTCGTCACGTATTACAAATTGACGGTCTTTCTTTGTTTTGGTGTTCGTAAGTTTTATTAGCAGCATCTGGTTATGTGTTTCGATGTCGTCAATGGTGATGTTTGTCAATTCAGAGCTTCTGTAAGCACCGCTTATGTCGAAAATGAGAGCAACCAGTAAAAAAAAATTAAAATTCGACGTTACACACAAATTAACACATAATTTATAGGTATAATCATATTAATGGCCGGTATATTTGTTTAGTGCAAGTATTTAGTAGAAATACATTGGCGGATAATTATAATAACTACAAACATGTCACGAGTAGTTCTACTTAGCCGGCAATATCCTTTTATTAAAACACTAACACTGAACAGTGTTTATACCGGTCATAATATTGTGTCAACGTCTAGATTATATGTATACTTAAAACTTACCGTTGCTAAATATTGATTGTCAGATGCTTCATTCAAAAATATTTCTATATTTTCAGCTCTGAGCACTTTGTACTTTTTACACATAAAGCCATCTGATAGCCGTTTCAGAAGCGATGCTAATTTATTCTAATGTATTCTTTAACATCGACGTTGTACTTGGTATTAACTGTGCTTTTTAACATTGAATATATTATAGACCATAACGAAGATGGTTTAAATTTTTTGGACATCTCACTGAAATGCATTAAAAACACATTTTCCGACAATGATTTTACACGTCTTTCGTTTCTCCACTTAATAAAATTTTCATAAGCTTTTAAATATTTACATACATACATACATAGACTCACGCCTGTTTCCCGGAGGGGTAGGCAGAGACTACGGAACGCCATTTGCAACGATCCTGACATATCTCTATTGCTTCATTCACTCCCATTAGATTCCTCATGCATGCTGTTCAGGGTGCTTCTAACCTGTCCTGTTTTTAGGATGTCTCCAATCTGGTCAGAGAACGTCCGCCTAGGTCTTCCCCTTCGTCCTGTCCCTTCCACACTTGCCTTATATATCTGCTTGGTCAGTCTTTTGTCATCCATCCTCTCCACGTGCCCAAACCATCTTAGCGTACCTTTCTCGATGCTTGTCACTACATCTTCTTTTACCCCACAACACTTTCTTATCACACAATTCTTTACTCTGTCAGTCAAAGAAACACCACACATACTTCGCAGTGCTCTCATTTCTACAGCATTTATTCTACTTTCATGACTCTTCTGCCATACCCAACTATCACTACCAGACATAAGAGTAGGTACTAACACCCCTCTATGGACAGCCAAACGTGCCTTTTTGGACACGTTTTGGCTATTCATAAACGCCTTCAGAGCTCCATTCACTCTATTACCTGCATTAACTCTTCTTTCAATATCTTCTACATTCTTACCATCTCTTGTAAACAGCGTACCTAAATATACAAACTCATTCACTTGCTCCACTCGCTGTCCATCGATCATAACATTACAAGCTGTAACGCATTCCTCCTTTTCAAAAACCATAAACTTCGTTTTACTTATATTCACTTTCATTCCTTTCCTCTCTAACGCACCATGCATGATTGCTACCATCTCCTGCAACTCCTCCGCTGAAGACGCAAGTATAACCTGATCATCAGCATAAAGGAGGCATTTGACAAGTAACTCATTCATCCTTAACCCACAGTCACTATTTTTCAAATCTTGCAAACAACTGTCCATGAAAAGGTTGAACAGCCACGGCGACGCTACACATCCCTGTCTAACACCTGTCTCGATGGTAAACCAATCCGTGTACGACCCATTTATCCTCACACAACCTCTAGAATCTTCATAAAGGGATTTCAGAGCTCGTATGAGGCTGCTGTTCACCCCATACATCGACAGTACCGACCACATTTCATTCCTCACCACTTTATCGTAAGCCTTTTCCAAATCCACGAATGCGCAATAGACCTTTTGACCTTTGGCCAAGAATTTTTCGGCTACGCACCGCAAGGAAAAGACTTGATCCGTGCACCCCATACCCTTTCGGAATCCTGCTTGTACATCCCATATTTTCTTGTCAGTTACTTCCATAACTCTTTCAATCAGTACCTTCGCATACAATTTGCCAACAATGCTGAGAAGGCTTATGCCTCTATAGTTCTTGCAGTCTTGTTGCGAGCCTTTTCCCTTATAAAGAGGCACAACCACTGCTGTGGCCCAGTCATCAGGTACTCGGCCGGTGCTCCAGCACAAGTTAAATAAGCGCTGCAGCTGACCAACTATGACGCCCTGTCCAGCCTTCAGCATTTCGACTGTAATCCTATCATATCCTGCAGTCTTACCTAATTTCATACTTCCCAACGCCTTCACAATCTCATATATATTATCCCGCGACTTTTGCGGCAAAAAGTTATGAACAATTTCATTTGCACCTGTTTGTATACTCTCTGGAGTAGAATTCATATCGCTATCGCTGTTTATTTCCATTGCTTAAAACTTTTCTTGCTCAATACGAACTATCAAAGGATTACAATGGTACAAGATGGCATTTCTTTTTTGCACCCGGTCGGTTTTATTCAGCCGATTTTTATTTTCAGCCAGTACCATTTTGAATTAATGCATACATTTTATATTAAACTTAATAGGAATAAATATTAAACCTCTGTAGTAAATTTGTATTTTTCAAATAAAGAATACAAAACAGTGCAGTAATGTAAAACAATGCAATAATGAAATTTCATACAACTTTTCTGCACTGTTTCGGTTCTAAGCAAAAAATACCTCCTTTGTAATCGGTTTTGTAGTGATTAATGATAACATTACTACGTAGTTGAAAGAAAAAAAATAACTTAGTATTTCAACATTTCTACATTCGTAATAAATTAAATCATATATTATTGTAGTAAATTAAATTAAACCCAACCAGAATGTTCTAGTCTACAAATAAAATCGAATGGAAAGAAAAATTACGCAAAGTGTTATGCGTATAACGTAACGCCATAGACGTATTTAGTGATGGGATGTACTGCTACGATGCATAGTCGATATTTTTTATAAACGTATATTGGGCGTACCGTTCAATTTTTTAAATTATTGTAAAAGGTCTATAGTTATAGTAGGTAATGAAACAATAGAACGTATGTAAAAAGTAGATTTTATTCGGCTAAACTCATTTCAGAGTCTCATTTTGTTCTATTCACAACTTTCGACCAGCCTTTAGGTTGAACATTGGTGATGGCCTCTTGTAATAAGGCCAACATCTTATTTGCCGTAAATGGCGGCGAAGTATTATTTCTTGTGGCGTGACATTTTATTTGGGCCCAGATCAGCTCAATAGCGTTATACTGGCAATGGTTGGGTGGAAGTCGAAGGACCTGGTGGCCGTTTCCTTTTGCCGTTTCGTCCAGAGCTTAGGTAGAAGTCGGTGGCCTATGACGCCGTACTAAGGCAATAAGCTCCGCTTTTAATATTTTTATATCTGCTGTAACTCCGTTTTCATTCAGTCACTTTACCAACTAACTTTTTTCACATTATTAATGAGAACTAAGTATATTTATGCTGCGAGATCGATAAAAATGAATTGCATAACGTAATTCCTAGTCATGTGGTACTGACAGATGTCAACGTCATATGCATAAATGACGTTGACATCTGTCAGCTATCATCCGCACCATGCTGCAGCGCAAATAGTATAGGAGAATTGAGCCCCTTCGTAGTGTAACTGCTTAGTCTACTTAGTGTAACCAATAGAACATTTCCTAGGGTACTTACATACCTACATGATTATTATTTGTTTAAATAAAAAATATCAGTAATATGAACAATTACTAAACTAGAAAATCTTCGAGTAGGTAGATGTAATTAAAATACTTGAGGCGAGCAGGCCTTCCGCTTGTTTGTGTACGGCGCATCTGTAGGCATATAACTCGAGGTGACGGCCGAGTTACAATACAATACTGTTAGATTATATTACCATGACTAAAGTGTTAAGTGAACTAAAGAAATATTGAAGCCAGGTGGTGACAGCATTTTAAAAAGAGGACGCCGAGGGAGTGACACTAAGCCTGTGAGTTATTTGACTATTCAATTATTGTTAATATTATGATTCACAACTTAAAACACACGGAACTTGTTGATATTCTTTTACTTTAATTTCTAACGTATCAATAGTGCTAACTAGGTATGATTAAGTTTATTAATTTTATTTTATTTCATTCTTATAAGAAAACTTACAGCTAACAGAATATTACATAGTACAATATTAGCAGAATGCCAATTACAGGTTTTCACATATGAATAGTATGGATATTACAACATGCACGTACACAGCGATAAGTTAACTGATATTATAATATACAAATATTAAGTACATAAGATACACTAAGCTCTTATTTATCGCCTAGAAAACATACAAAAAGAGAACAAAATAAAAAGAGGTAGCAACTAAGTTTCAAAGAAATTTATGTTTATAGATTTTTGATAGTCACAAATGTCACAATAGCCACTTACGATGTTAAGAAATTATATATAGACCGTGCATGTTATTATCAAACAATAAACAATTTTCTGCAAAGTCGACTGTCCAAAGCATAAAACGTGTGATGGAAAGAAATAATCATGATATCTTTGGTATAATATTTCCCGAAAAATATTCAAACTTCATTAAATTCTATCAGATTGGGGTTGACAAACTGTGAATTTCAAACATTTTGTTTACATCGCATGATTCGTATTTCGCTGTCGTTTGTTTACCATAGCAACAGTTTCGTGAAATTGTGTGCGTGTGAGTGCGCAGTGACCACACTTTTTACTTATAATCGAGTTTATATTTTCTATAAAACAATGTTTACGCTAATAAAAAAATAATTCAATGCATACATTATGATTGTAACAAGGTATTCTAATTGGGGTGTCTGAGGATGCGCGTTATTTCTGTTGTTACACGTTACAAGTCAGATCTTCTGAAATAGAATTGTACTCTTGTCTTCTTTTCATTGTTTCTATATTAAACGTTTGGGCTATATCTGTGGTTTGATTCCCTGGTTAAGAATAAGTATTAATCTTTTTGCTGATTAATAATAATCATCAGTAATAATATAGATTTTCTGACTTTGCTCGGTTGGTACTCTTTCATACTGTTATAAGCAGACGAAAAGAGTACATAATATCCTCCATTTAAACCTCCACCAATTTTGTATCTTTTAATAAATTCTATAAATCTTAAAATCGTGCAATCAGATTGGCAGACACAAATGTAATTAGGTCGCATTAGGTAGGTCAATAATCATTAAAGAAATGTTCAGTGGACCGATTCCTTATTGATCCATTAATGTTGAACCACTTCAAGTTTTGGAATGGTCTTATAAAGTAATAGTAGCGAAGATAAAAGTATTTGCATTTTAGGCTGCAGATGTATTAGCATTTTAGATTGAACAAGAGAACCTGAGTGAAACACGATAATAGGGGAGAGAGTGCTGCAGTTACGTTTTGATTTATTTGCAGCCAGTGAAACGAAGTTATGAATTCAGTCTCAATTGAACGACCTAAAATTTCGATTCTTTATCATAATATTATAATTCTGTGATTTTATTTGTAGATATAACCTAGTAAGTATACATACCAATATACTGTTCGGCCGAAGGCATCGGGTTTCAAATCCAAGGCGTGCACTACTGACTTTTCGAGAGCTGCAAATTTATCTTCTTGTTATTTAATTGTTAATTATTGCTTGCTCTATGACATGAAATATTGAGAAGTGGAAGTCAGAAGACAATATTTTTTTGGAAAAGCTAATATCTATCAAATATAGATAGACTACGTCGTAGATCCCAAGCTCTAAGGCTTAAAGAAAAATCATTAAGATTACAAACCATAGCATTATAATATGATCGGTTGACAGCACCACATTCCAATTATTTAAAAGATTCATACGAATCAAATAGCGGTAGATTATACTTATTTTCGTATAAATGTTTAAGGTATTTTTTCTTCTAAGCTTATCGCTGCCCCTATACTACCTACTTAGCACGCAGCTCCGCGAATGATATGCCTGCGTGAATCATACACCTAAACCTCACAAATCGCACATTCAATACTAAAAACTGAACGAAAATCCGTTCGTTAGTTTTTAAGTTCACCGCGCTTATATAGACAGAAAGGACGGCCGGTGACTTCATTTTATAATATTTATAGAAAGATTATGTGAGAAGTATGCCGAATGGCGATTTATTTCGAAGAACGTAAAATTAGCCCCTCAAAGTTCTTAGTAACCTTAGTAGGTACTGGCCCATAGCACACACTTCTAACTTTTCGAAGTTAGATGGGTAGGTATTAAGTAGTTATTGGTCAAGTAAAACGTTGTGAGGACTTTATGTATTAATGTTTTCAAAGAGGCGTGATGTCTAATAATATACAGTGAATCACTTTGTACCAACACTGTCCAGTCTGATAGCAATGAAGCAACGAATAATATTGTAAAATCACTGTATGATTGTGCGTTTTAAAAGCAATCTAACAGTCAATGACAAAATTTTATGTATGTTAAAACTACATATACATCAATATTTGCGACAAACATGACTGCCTAGCGTATACGTCTGCTGATCAGGTGGTCCCGGGTTCGAGTCCTGGATTAGCAAAAGTGTTACTGAGTTTTTCCGAATTTTCAGTAGCAGCACGGACTCTGGCAATATGACCGGTAACGGCAACAGTTTCGCCCCCTATTACGTGGGACCTAAAATTCATGAGGCGAAATGTGGGTGTAATATTGCACCCCTTAGGGGATATAGGCATGAAGATATAAAAAAAACACCAGCATCTTTCCTCCATGAGTATTATTTGAACGTGTCCGAGTCATAGTAATTACATACAGAAAGATAAATTATGCCTATGAGACTTTGCACGATTCACACTAACCGCTGCGCTGCTACGCAAGTCAGCTTTATTGAAAACCTGTTTCAGTAGACACCCTGTCTATTAAAAAAGATCCTAAGATTGAACTAGGCGTTCATGATAAAATTATTCAAACTTAAAAAGCCCTCTCGATGACTAAAATATAAGTATAGATAGAGCTTTAGCCAGCCTTATCAGCTATTTCTATTAAAATCGCCCTATTTTATTTTCCTACTAAAGTCTATTTACGCATTTATAATATTAGCCTGGCTTAGTACTATCAGGGTAAAATACTTCAAAGACAAGGATAATGAAAGTAAGACCGGTAAATGAAATCGTTTTATCCAGGCCACTGTCAAAATCCCCGAACAAAAGCCGACCCTAGCTACTGACTAAAGAGATAAGCCGCCCAAACAACAATGTCTGCTCGTCACTGCTACTGTAAACAACAGATATATCTGCGACTGACATTACAAAACCTTCTTTTATTTCGTACCAACAATAACGTATTAATTGTTATAAAAAATCTTATCTGATTTTCGGCTAAGTGTGCAGCTATCACACTAAGGAGAATATTCCGATGCAGAGTGAAAAGAAACTTAATAATTGTGACTATACGTAGTGTAGCTTAGGGCTGTGGCCATACGATTTGGTCTCACTGGTATATTTGTTAGTCTTCTGGTGTCAACTGTAACTTAAACAACAAATCTTCTACTAGATGGGACTTATTTATTTATTTCAAAATCAGTTACTCTCTCCACTTACAGTTTCCCAACACGTAGAGAGAGTCAGAAATAACAATTTATAATATTATTATATGATTGCTTAAAGCTATACCAATAACTACCTACATTACATTAAAATTAAATTAATAAAGAATTAACTATAAATTAGTGTCAATAAATTACTACCAATGCTATTCGAATTTCACAAAATTTTATAATATGTATTCATTCATCATCATCATCAGCCTTTAACAGTCCACTGCTGGGCTAGGCCTCTCCTTTGAAAGGAGGAATTGGCCTACTATACCACGCTGGCCAAACGGGTTGGTAGAGGGTTTGTATCAAGTTTTCCTTCTCTTACAGTGTTGTTCTCTGCTTAGTATGGTCCCTTTGTCGGCTCTTACGACACCCATGAGATGATATGGGGTGGTGACATTCCGTATTCTTAATCCGTCACCACACGGACGATGTATTCATTAAGTAAATATAATTTCACAATAATCTCATAATAATAAAAATATATACCTATAAATTATTAAAATAAATATGACTACATCGACATTAAAAAATCGTAGCAGTGTTTTTGGAAGCCTCCTATTGGTGGGATTGAAAAATATGTCTACATCAAACTGGTGAGCAATCAGAGCATTAAGTGCAGAAATGGCACGACAAGTAGGGGCAAATTGTGCCGTGCATGTGCGAACCTGATTTGGTGCGGATAATCCACAACGTGACAACGCTTCTGAATTGTCTATTTTGCCATTAAGCACTAAAAAATAATGAGCCAGAAGCGCCCATTTGCGCCTAAACTCCAGAGTATTAATACCTACTATACCTGACACGAACAGAGACGGATATAAATACGGATAATACCCGTACATTTTTTTAAAAAGAAACCGCGCGAATTTACGCTGCACTCGTTCCACTAACATTTTGTATTTTGCCTCGTATGGGTCCCAAATAATGGAGTTGTACTCTAGCTTGGAACGTACGAATGCAAAATACAACGCCATGATTGCACCTCTGTCACTAAATCGAGCAGCCTGTCTCATAACAAAGCCTAGCGACTTATAGGCTTGATTACATATCGTGGTAATATGGGTATTAAAGCGTCTATATTCAAACCAAGATCGCGGATTTCCGTTACACGCTCCAGCGGGACACCGCATAATTTATACGCATAAGTGAGGGGTGCGTGTGACCGTGTAAGAGTGATAACTTTGCACTTAGAGATGTTAAACTCAAGCTGGTTATGCTCACTCCAAGCTACGACATTATCGATATCACGCTGGAGCGCGTCATAGTCCTCTACGCTCCTAACCCCCAGAAACAGCTTCAAATCGTCAGCGAACATAAGGCACCTTGCCGCCTCCAAGACCTTCGGCAAGTCATTAGTCATAATAAGAAATTGAGTCGGACCCAACGTGCTGCCCTGACTCACACCAGAACTCGTTACATATAGCTCTGATCGATTCCCTAATATTTGAACATACTGAATCCTATTTTTAAAGTAGCTACAGAAAAACCTGAGTAAATTTGGCGAAAAACCAGCAGTTGCGAATCTCTTTAGAAGCAGATCAGTCTGGACACGGTCGAACGCTTTTTTAAAATCGAAATAAGCTGCGTCGACCTGGTTTTTTTTATCCATTTCGGCAGCTGCGTAGTCTACAAAATTTATGAGATTCGTAGTAGTGGATCTGCCCGACCTAAAGCCGTGTTGGAACTCGCTCAAGTGGGTCCGAATCTGTCCAGTAATGTGACGATTTAATATGGACTCAAACACCTTGCCGAAAGCTGACAGAACAGCAATGGGCCTGTAGTGCGTGACGTCAGATTTTGAGCCATCCTTAGGAATTGGTGTGACACGTGACACCTTCCATAATGCTGGATATGAAGCTGTTCCTAGGGCCAGGTTGTAAATATACAACAAAGGCTCCTCAAACACTGATATGCAATCTTTGACTAAAAATGGTGGAATGCCATCTGGCCCAATAGAGGAGAGAGCCTTTAAACGCCTTACCGCATACCTTAAGTCAGCAGCAGTGATCTGATCCACTGTAATGTTCGGCGGAAGCGCCGAAGTGGCGTGACGCTCGCTAACGTTATGAGACAGCACTGGCCGATCAGAGAGAAACACAGACTTAAAAAACGTAGCGAACGCATTCACAGCCTCCGTACCCGTAACCACTCTGCCGTCATTCTCGTATTCTTCAGCGGTACGTGTTGAACAGCGTTGGTCTTGAACAAATGCCCAGAATTGTTTTGGATCCGTCTTTATAGCCGCCTCTGCTCGAGCCACGTAATTTTTATAGGCTAGGTCAATCAATTGTTTCACACGTTGTTTATAGAATTTATACATTTGACCACAATACGAATTGTTTAGTTCTTTGTATTTTTTGAAAAAATAATATTTGTCTTTTATAGTTTTAATAATCTCGGATGTATACCACACTGGGTATTGATGTCTAAAGCGCGAAGTTTGTTTTTTAACTGGTACGTGAAACCGTCAACACTCTCGAATTTTATTATAAAATAGGGTCAGAGCGTCATCAACATTGGTGCTATCGTATAATTCCTCCCACGTCAACGAAGAAATAGCTTCATAAAGTTGATGGAAGTCTGCGTTCCTAAATAGGGTAGTTTCCAGGGTCAAAATAATTACATTTTATTTAGTCCGTATTTGAGATTATAAAAAAATATTGGACACATATTTTTTCTTTTTTCGATTAAATAAAAAATAACAAAGATATAGCCCATTAAAGTTACGTGTGACGTCACCTAGTGCGAAATAATTCAGCACGGCGTGACGTTATACGTAACTTTAATAAGCTATATCTTGGTCATTTTTGGTTTAATTTACAAATAAAAAAATACGTATCGCTTATTTTTGAATAATCTGAAGGACGGACTTATATTTTTTTTTGTCAACTAGCCTATTGCCATTCAGGTGTTGCATCGTGGGACCTGGTAGGTGTAGCCGAGCACGGCAACCGCGCGCGCACCGCCGGCGTCGGCCGCGGCATGCTCAGTGTGACTCCGAGCGGTGGGTGATGTGCGTCCGGGGGCACAAGCGGCGTTGTGTCCTCCCTCATTTGCACACACTCACTACTCAGATCGCTCAAAACCAAGTCTAACATATTACCATGCTGATTATAAATATTATTATATTGGTTTAGTTTTCCGAATGCTAATAGATGAGAAAATTCTAACCTAACACTTGCACTAGCAGAATTCAAATTGAAATCGCCAAAGATAATAACATTCAACTTAGCATATTTTCTTATCACATCTTCTAATACTAAAAAAAATATTTGTATAATGGGTATCATTTGAACTCGGCGGAATATAAATGACACAAATCAATATTTTTTATACTTAAAACATATAGTTGCCATTACCATTTCCATATTGTCGGTATAACCATCTACATTTTCAATTTGTTGTACTTGATACTGGCACCGAACCGCCAACAATACGCCGCCCGAACCACTATCGTTGACTCGGTCCCTACGTATTACCATATAGTTTTGTGGAAATTCCTCCGCGTCAATAACGCTGCTATTTAGAAATGTCTCAGTGAGAGCGTAGACATCAGCTGATTCATTCAATACCGATAATTTGCAAGTGTCCAATTTTGAGCGTAGCCCTCTTACATTTTGGTAGAATAATGAGTATCTCTTAGGTTTGGGCTGTTTTACCAACTTGTTTTCGAAACCCATTGTGCCACGGCTTGACGTGGACATCTTCTACCCAGTTTTCTGGCGCCAAATATTTCTCACGATGCTTCATAGGAACAGTTAATTTAAATGAACTGTCGCCCGGGCAAATTGTATTTAGGTGTGCAGTCACTTGATCGGCTGTGGTACCCACCTTAACATAATACAAATGTATGTAACATTTACGCTCTGCCGCCGCTATCAAACTCATAGACTCCGAGACGGCCGTACCACGGGTCACATACTCGAGGGAACGTCGACTACGCCTGTGTCTCACCGTAATCCAATCGCTCGCGTGAGTGGCCGGCGTAGAATCCGTTTGTGCAGAATCGGGTCCTTTGTCGACCGCAGTGAGTTGTGACGTTGTCGTTGCGTTCGTAGTAGGGGGCTCCGTCGTTGTCGTCACCGCGCGGTCAGTGGTGGTGGTAGCGGGTCTAGCGACTGGTTTCCGAGAGTTGGCGGAGATAGCCGTAGTAGCACGAATGCACGCCTCGCGCACTGGTCGCGCGGGCAATTCCGTTGCGGGGTTACCCTCAGCATTAGCATTGTTAATTTGCACTGGTTCACTATTAGCACAAATAAGTTTTTTGATAAGCTTATTCTGATCACTTACAAGCTTTTCTAGTGAAACTAACTTATTCTGCATCGAGAGCACGACAAAATGTACAAACAAACAAGAAATACAAAGCGGCGTTGATAATTTTTTGTAGTAAAATAAATTTCAATACTTACTTGAGAATAAGCTCATATCTATGACAAGATTTTAAGCTGTGAATAACCAGATTAGGTCTGCAACTCAAAAGTATACCAGGTAGTAGAGCCTTGCTGATTTCAGCATGAATGGGCCGGCTCGACCGGGGAAGTACTACCCTCTCACAGAAAATCGACGTAAAGTAACAGTACCTAAACTATTGCGTTTCGTTCGGTGAGAGTGCCGGAGGCCCTATCCTCTATCTCTTCTCCCTGATCCCACTCCTCATCCTATCCCTTTTCCCAACCCCAACGGGTGGCAACGCACTTGTGACTCCTGTGTTGTTGCTTGTGTCCATGGGCGGCGGTAATTGCTTACCATCAGGCAATTCGTCTGCTCGTTTGCCGCCTATTACCATAAAAAAAAAATCTGCCATAGCAACTCTTATAAAATCAAAATGTTTATGCAATATATTTTTGAATATTTTACTTTGTAGTCTCAAAAATATATCAATGGTTTGGTAGGCTTTTCCGCAGCGGGTAACGTATGCTACGCTTCAATGAAATCTGTAGTTCAGCCAAGTCATAATCATAATTCCGCATATAAACCGAACAATGAGAGAAGTCCTCAAGGTTTGCATAAGACATTCAAGTGGAGCGTTCACATCGCAACTTCAGCTGTTCGACTTTTGTTCCGTGTTAACTGTTATTACGAAAGTTCCTTTTAGGGTTGCTTCTATGTAGTTCAACGGCGCAATAAAAATGCTAATACAATGAGTCCCAGAGCTAACATTTGTACTAATATCTGACAGCTGAGATCCTTCTGATTTTGAGGATCCACTTCGAAAAGCTTTGTGTTGTAATTGAACTTGGTCTTGTATTAGATTCTGTAATGTAATAGTGAAATAAAATATAAACAACATTTTTGTGAGGCAGATAATGATATTTAAAAATGTATAACGTAGTTCATATTTTTTTAGTCTAGATATTATACATATTTCCTGATGCTTATGACACATTTCGACTGCACGGTTGTCGCAGTGGTTTAAGCGGTTGTGGTTTTAGCGCCTCGCCACTTAACACTGTGTCGACTGTTGTGGGTCCGATCCGCACACGAGACAACACTTTGAGTAATCCACAAATTGTTGTTTCGAGTCTGGGTGTTCATTGTGTCCGTTAGTTGTGTGTTTGTAAAGTCCCCCGAGACACAGGATTTAGTCCTAAAGTCCTAATGCGGAAGTTGTCAAAAAAAGCTTTACTTTCTAAGACGAAAATAGTTTTTAATACAGAGATCTTCAACAGAAGACGCATCTTTGCTAAATCTTCTTCTTTCTCTTAGCGTTATCCCAGTTTCAGTCTGGGGTCCGCTTTTTAGTCTAACCGGATTTGGCTGAATATTAGCTTTTCCACGGAGCGACTGCCTGTCTGACCTCCGCAACCCGAAGGGATAGCGATATTCCATGGTTTAGACTAGTTTCAGTTTATTTAGAAGGTACTGACGCCCTGTAACGCATCTTTGCTAAATGATTTTTGCAAAATATATTTAAAAATGTATCCGTGGTCCAATGGATAGCGTATGCGACTGCTGATCGGAGGTCCTGGGTTCAATTCCCGGGTCGAGCAAAAGGGTTACTGGGTTTTTCCGAATACTCAGTAGCAGCCCGGAGTCTGGTGATGTGCCCGGTAACGGCAATAGGGTTGCCCCCTATTACGTGGGACCTAAAAATTCATGGCGAAACGTGGGTGTAATATTTACACCTCTGCCTACCCTTGCGGGGATACAGGCGTGAGACTATAATTGAATAAATATTTAAAAAAAACAGGTTACAGAAATTATTCAGTGTTCGATCAATTTAATAAGGTTTTAGAAGATTATTAATTAATTTAAGCTTGAGTCAACAAAGTAAACAAGTAGCGTCTGCTTATGATTTATTTATTTATTTATTTATTTAACACTTTATTGTACACTAAGTTGGACATCAAAAATTGATCATTTTACAAACATAGTATAATGGGCGGCCTTATCGCTAACAGCGATTTCTACCAGGCAACCTTTAGATGGATATTATTGGTAGGAAAGAAATGGTAGTTGTCAGTGTACCAGTAAATTATGATATAGTTAAAATATTTACATATATAAAATTAATAATACAATAATATACCTACTCATACATAAATAACTATATATATACAAACCCTAAACTTGATACATACCCTATACCAACCCGCTTGGCCAACGTGGTATAGTAGGCCAATTCCTCCTTTCAAAGGAGAGGCCTAGTCCAGCAGTGGACTATGAAAGGCTGATGATGATTTTATATATATATATATATATATATATATAAAATATATATATATATATATATATTTTATATATATTATATATATATATATATATATATATATATATATATATATATATATATATATATATATATATATATATATATATATATATATATATATATAATATTTAATACATACTTATAATTTTATATAAGGAATGTTATAATGATAGATAGTGATCCTTGACTAGAGATTTGAACCTTGTTACACAGTATATTGTACAGCAAAGAAAGAATGTGAGCATTCCGGCGATATCGTATTGGTAACCACTTGAGTTGTGTTCGAAATCGTGAGACATGATCGTATTTGCGTAATCCAAATATGAATCGTATACAGAGATTTTGAAGGCGCTCAAGTTTTTCAAGCTGGTTTTCGGCAAGATCTGGATAGCTGACATCTGCGTAATCAATAATGGGTAATAGAAGAGAGTATGCAAGTGCAATTTTGGTGGCAGTAGGAAGAAAATTCCTAAGTCTTCTTAGTGAACCTGCCGATGTAAACACCTTACGACTCACTTCTTGGATCTGCGAGCGCCAGGAGAGGGTTGAATCGATAGTTAGGCCCAGATTCTTTACTTTATCCTGTAGTAGTACACCAAGACGATAGTGAATTTTCAATACGTTGTCGGCGGCCACACAGGTAACTACGAAACCAATCAATCACAGTAGGAGATATGTTAAGAGAGCAAAGACGGCTAAGTAGAACGTCATGATCCACTGCATTGAAAGCGTTGCTAAAATCTAGCAGAGCTAGGATTGTGAGCTGTCCGCCTTCCATACCAGCCCTTATGTCATCCGTAATATTGACAAGGGTTGTAGTGGTACTATGACCCGAACGGAAACCGGATTGGAAAGGATTAAGGAGATTATTTTTAGATAGGAACGAGTTGATTTGACTGTGGGCGAGACGTTCGAGGACTTTGGAGAGGAATGGTAAGATGGAGATAGGACGATAGTCAGAAAAGGATGAAGGACGAGGGGTTTTTGGGATGGGAGTTATTAGGGCATCTTTCCACATTGATGGGAATTGACCACTGGATAGGGAGTAATTAAGAATGTGGGTAATTATGGGCAGGATTAAATTGAGGATTGGAAGGAGCATATTACGGCTGACACAGTCACTACCAACTGCGTTGGAAGTGATTGACATTATGTTCTTCTTAACATCACTATCGGTGAAATGATTAAAGACAAATGATGAATAACTAGGGGTTGACAAGGATGAAAGATAATTTACAGTGCTTTCTTTAGTAGTCCTATCAATATTGGACAAGGCAGAGAAATGTTGATTAAGCATATCAAAATTGAAGTCATTAGGAATCGTATGTTGACGTGGTTTGCCGACCCCCAGGGTTTTAAAAATTATAAGAGTTATTTACAGAATTATGGATATGTTGGCGTTGTGCGTCCCTACACACCCTATTGCAGTGATTCCTGATCGCAACATATTTTTGAAGATTCTGTTCATCAGACCTAATTTTGTATTTAAATTTTGCTGCAGCTTTTTTGTGTATGAGCTGTTTGATGCTATCAGTGAGCCACGGTGAGGGAGCGTGTTTTATTTTTACAGGTCGAACTGGTGCATGATTATCATATAGATCTGTGATATTAGATGTAAAGATGCTGACCTTTTCATCAACAGATTCAACATTGAAAAGTGGAGTCCAGTCAATATCACTGACATCTTTACAAAGAGCATCGGTGTTCATGCCACTAAAATTACGCTGCATTAGGACGTTACGCTTCATTTTAGGTGGACGGATTTTGTAAGATATATAGATCAAATCATGGTAAGAGAACATGTCTGCTGGATATTCCCCGTGCATGGTGACATGTTCCTTAGAGGAAACCATGATTATATCAAGGAGAGAATGTTTAGAGTTAGGGAAGTGATGAGTTGCGCTTAAGGGTAGTATAGACAAGTTACAGGCTATAGAAGTGAAAGAAGGGAAGAAGAGCGAGATTCATTTTTTAGCAGACAAGTATTAAAATCACCCATTATGATAACATGACTGTAAGAAGGCACAAGATTAACCAATACGGTTTCAAAGGTCGAAAAATAATCAATACGTAGTGAAGGACAGTAGAAAACGCCGAGAAGGACTTTAGTGTGGTTTAGTGCAACTTCCAGAAATAAATGTTCACCGGCATTTGGTAGCGGTGGTTGTGCAGACATACTTACAATTGTATATGGGATATGTGAGCGAAGATATATGGCAACACCCCCACCACCCCCGACCGCTCGATCATTTCTGATAAGTTGAAAACCAGGCAGGGGCAGGGGCAGGGGATTATACAATCATGAGATATGATACCAATTCTATTTACTTATTGTAACTTGAAGTGAGATAATGTCAACCTACATTTAAATTAGGTACTCGTACATCCCACGGCCTCCTAACTGAACTCAAACATCCATAATCTCTACAAGATTTATAATCACGCACACTAATCCCCACGTCACAATGATATAAGTGCTTTTATTTAGTAAGCCGTACTTATGACTCGCGACTCAAGACTAAGTAAGCTTATATGGATTCGCAAACTCGGAGAGCAATTCCTCGGGGCAAACTTCCTGTACGTTGAACATTTGAGATTTTCAGACTATCTTTGAAAGCATCCGTTGATGTCCCGCGAGTGCCCAATTTCAACTGAATAGCACGTAATTTAGCGTAATAGCTCACATATATTCTGTACAATTTTATTTATGTTTTTGATATTTTGCAGTTGTATTTGCAGTTTTGTTGGTGTTCGAGCTTTTTATTAATGTTTTACTTCGATTTGCAGATGAGAAGAGTTATCTTTATGGAAAAGCTTTCTACGTGTTATGGTTAGAAACACAGAAATAAATAGTAATAGAACGGTGACATGGGCGTGGTGCGCGTGTCAAACTATTGCACTATAGCGCATGTGTTTACACATGTTGTACAACATTATTCTGCCTGACAATCAGCAATGGTCAATTTTTATATAAACAATAACATAATTTCATTTTCCACAGCTACATCACACACACACATCGATAATAATTCCTTAGTGTCCCCTCATTATTTATACGTCACTGTGGGCGGGGCTTGCTGAAATGTGGCACGCGCGAAATGTACGCGATGACGTGACATTCACCATTCTATTACTATTTATTTCTGTGGTTAGAAATATATTGAAGACGAATGACATACACTTAATTACACAATCGAAGCGTAACTCTTGGATAACAATGATAAGCATCATAATTATATGAAAATTAATAAATTGCTATATAAACAAAACTTTTTTTTACATTTGATAAAATATTAGTATCTCAGACATCACGGGACTTTACAGCTGGATTATAAACTAGGAGCTATAGGTACAGATTTTTTGCAACAGGCACTATCTTTTTCATCAGCAACGTTTAACTTTAAACCTCTATGCGGTAAATTAATGAAGTAAAAAAACTGTAATAAAGTGTCCCGTAAGCAATTATCTGCAGCAAAACTTAATTCATACTGCTAACCTACTTTCAGTTTAAGGAGTAATGAGCGTTTTCGCGAACTTAGACAGTAATAAAAATTTCGAGTTGCTTTACTTTTTCAACTTATTTTAGCGTAAGCTGTAAAAATGGCGAAAAGGAAAGCGCTTGAGAGTTCGCAGGCTTAAATACATCCCCCCGTGGGATCTCCACCTTGTCGTTGGGGGGCTCAGTAACCGTGGGTTTGAGGTACACCCACGGTGAAGCTAAGCGGGATCCAGGGAGGGGACGCTCCACGTAGGCTTGCGTGAGGCCTGCGTCGGATGCGTCCCAAGGTGCGGGTGCGGGGTACATTTTTGTCTGTCCCTCGCAGTCGGGTGCGGTCGCGGGAAGAGCGACGTGTCGTTGTTGCGTTGCCGCGCGCCCTGTCTCCCGCGACCGGGTGGGGGCGCACCATCGTTGAGTCGCGGTGGGGCCGCAGAGGAAGAGGAGATGCGGTGTTGCGTTGCCGTCCTCCCTATCCTTTGCGGCCGCTGGGTGTTTTGGCGGCGGAGCCCAACACCTTCATCCTCCACCAAGGGGGTTTCGTTCAGGGCCCGCCTGACCATCTGGGCGGGCCAATACCCGTCGAGGGGTAGCGAGGAATGCTTCGGTGAAACCCTACCCTCCGACACATGGGTACATGAGGAGCACGGGTTGGTTTTTAGTCAGTAAGAGTCTGACTGTCCCCTTGGTCTTTCCCCACCAGGGCGGAGGGACTCCATGAGGATTTTCCAACCCGACACCAAAAAAAAAAAGGCTTAAATACATATATAAACATGCATAAAAACTGTAAGTATCTACTGTAACTGTACAAAATTAAACTGACAAAATGTTAGTTTGTTGCATATTTCATCAAAAATTTTAAGTTGAATTCTACGCTCAAGAGGGATGTTGGTAGTTACCTACTGCATTTTTTATAAATATTGCGCACTCAAATATTATTTATTAAATTGCGCTGTATGAACCATGCTGCTTATACGTAACGATTAAAACGAAACAGCCGTTAACCATTTAACGAAGCGACGTATTCAATACCTGTTACCTAATCGCCTTTTAAGACTCGTTGAAAATGACTGCTCCCTTTGAACTAAATTCATATGAACTACTCGTATGTCATACCTAACTATAACATAGATCACCAGGATTTATTTATAAGAGCTAACCCCTTGAGGCATTAAAGATATGACATAAAGACAATTTTTTTTTGTGTATTTTTGTTGTGTGTAACACATATGTATGCATGTCAAAACCCTTTTCTAGACACACATTCTAAGGCGAAGTTTAATTTGACCTTCTAGCCCTAATTGAATTAACCTTTTTTTAGAGGTCACCTTTATCACCCGCATTAGATTACACGAACAAAAAAAGAAACGATTACCCCTTGACCAACATCGATTGTCCCTAATACAAAATTACACACAATTAGATTGTCGATAATAGGAGTACGGTAACAGCTTTAACCTTTATACTATAACGTTATTCAACTTTCTTAAACCCTGCCTTGACCTATATCCCTCCTAATTTAACCCATCAGCGACGTTTTCTACCCGTAAATATTCCTAGTATCGGCTACGAAGACGGTGCTACTAAAGTTACGAGCTATTTTGAACTTTAAGTTAACGGTGTACATTTTCAATTTGTTTGAAAAGGTTACGGAGTATAAGTTTCCGTTGAAATTGAACTACTTTTGGGAATTTAACACGACCAATTTTGTGTCCGGATGGTTTTTTAGTAGTAATTTTGCCTACATTAAAAAGACGTAAGTGGATGCTCCTGTTTCACCATATTTACTTTGGGAGGCTTACCATATGAACATAATTTACTGCTTGAGTATGATATCAATAGCTACTAAAAATTTTACTAGTAGATGTCTACAATGTGAAACAGTTGCAGCTCCTTACAAAATTAAAATGTACCACCATTATATTTGTTTGAAAAGAGTGGCCATGAGTTTTATTGCCCGTTCTTTCTCGTGGTTCTACCTATTGCATTGCGAACGTGGCAGTAAATGTAAATGTAGAATCATTAAGTAATTAACTTAAATTTTGACGTTCATAAGCGTCACTTTGTGGCCTAGATGAATAAATGATTTTGATTTAGATTTTTTGTAAAAAAGGCAGCTATAGCTTAGTTGAGTGTCGTAGAGTCTGCTACGCCGAATGCTACGAGTTACGAGTCAAACCTGCGAGGTGTATCTGACATTTCAAAGTTAAAAGCACTTTTTTATTTGTGAAGTAACACCTCGCGAGGAATCCTCCATGTCTAAGTTTTACGAATAATCTTCAAATTCACCCATTTGAAGATCTGCCAATTTGGAGGCGTTATAGTCAAAATACTTGCCTCTAACACATTACAAGCTCAAGACATAAAATAAAACTTTCGTTACAATATAAACAAGGCAACAGTTCAATATATATAAATTCTAAGGCTTCCTCCTAAGGATTCCTTCCTCTTTAAAATTCTAATCTCATAGCTTTAAATATTAAAAGCACTGAACACTCTAATAAAAATACTAGTTATCTGCGCAATCACATTCTGTATATCGTGCCAGGATTATGCTGTATTAAGGTCATTGCAAATGCCTTTATGCTTTGCACTAAAGGAAAAATAAATTCCTAATTAAATAA
The DNA here is from genome assembly GCA_944739405.2 of Euclidia mi. Taxonomy (NCBI): domain Eukaryota; kingdom Metazoa; phylum Arthropoda; class Insecta; order Lepidoptera; family Erebidae; genus Euclidia; species Euclidia mi. Next base: position 14,988,039 of record OX123198.2, on the reverse strand, counting down.
GAAAACAAAGTACTTCGCATAACTTGCCTTCAAATAATATAACTCAGGTGGAAAGATAAGCCCCTTAAATAGTTTTACCTCCAGCGGGTAGGCATTGTATTATAACTAATAAACTCCTCTTTGTTCTTAGCCAAGTTTACGTTGAACTAAGCGAGTAAACGTCCTCCAAGTTTTTATTACACATCACAGGAATATTATATCATCCATTCCACGTAGACAGCTTCGGTTTAGTAATTTCGTCGCATACTCGTAGGTACATAGTCACAGGCTTTAATGTATCTGTCCTAAAATTAAGGCAAAACATTATGTATACCTACACATGTTCAATTGTCATTGGGGATATGTAAACTGTGCCTTTGTTTCGATTACTGCTAAGTGCCAGCAACCAAACAAACAAATAAACAAACTGTACTATTTTTCGCGGGCAGCGGAATGATGCGGGCGGCTCAATATTGGTCTATGTGGAGAGTCTTAGGAAGGCCTATGTCCAACAGTGAACGTCTATAGCGTGATGTAAACTGTGCCTTTGTTTCGATTACTGCTAAGTGCCAGCAACCAAACAAACAAATAAACAAACTCTACTATTCTTCGCGGGCTGCGCAATGATGCGGGCGGCTCAATATTGGTCTATGTGGAGAGTCTTAGGAAGGCCTACATATGTCCAACAGTGAACGTCTATAGCATGATAATATTATGATAGGTGCTACTAACCCATCATAATATCACGCGATACTGGCCTAGACCTTTTTGACCGACATGCATTCAACTCTTTTTCAAACTGTTTACTCTAACCAAATATCAAAATCCATCACCCGTCCTGAGTGACATTCAATTAATTTTTATCTTTCTCCAAGTAATCCTTACGTTAAAGGTCAAAATCTAATGATAATTATGCTAAAATACCTAACCACAAATAGTCTTATTTAAATTGTCATTAAGAATTTATAATAGCTATTACGTAAAACAAAAAATGTTAGTAATTTATTGCCGAAAAGTAACCTTATTTGCAATACAAATTACAAATATTAACTACCATAAAATATTCATTTGTAGATTTTCCATTTAACTAATTCAGCGTTGTAATTTTGAGACAAGACATAATAAAATATAATGAATACCTACAATTTGTTAAGTATCTAATCTGAATATTTCACAGGTCGTTTTGTAATTTTATTATAGCGTAGGTACATAATGTAGAATTTGTCAAAATCTAATTTGTGTGTTAAAATAACAACACAATTGGTTTAGGGTGCCATAGCAATCTACAAGGTATTCTTATAGTTTCGACATATCTGTCTGCTCGTCCGTCTGTATTTTATCGGGACTATAGGTACTAAAAGCTTTTCCATGCTTTTAAACTTGTTTTTCGGGCCCAAAAGATAATTAGGTACCTAATCATTTCACTAGTCTCCTGAACACTAAGACAAAATTATTTCTTAAAATACGCTGCAGAAATAATAAAAATAAATGAGGTAATAAACTTTCAACATTGTTATTCATAATGAATTTCTATAAAATCCTTACAGAGGCCTACTAGGACAGAACCCTGAGGCGCTACAGTTTAATAAAGTTACATTAAAGCCTTAAATAGCGCATTGAGGCTATAATAATTCATTATAGCTAAAATAATTTTCACGTAAAGAAATTCCTTTTTCCTTTATTTCTATATTTTGACGACCGGTTGGCGCAGCGGGAGTGTAAGCGACTGCCACGCCGAAGGTCGCGCGTTCGATTCCCGCTCAAGTCAAATATTTGTGTGCGTGAACATGGATGCTTGTCTTGGTCTGGGTGTTTCTATGTATAATATGTATGTATTTATAAAAGAAAAGTATATATGTATGTTTATCCATTATCTAGTACCCATAGTACAAGCTCTGCTTAGTTTGGGACTAGATGATGTTGTGTAAATGTGGTAGAATATTATTATTATCATTTATCCTTGATTTTGGTCGTGAATTTTAGTTGAAATCATCTTCGTTTCAAAATTAATTGTTTTTGTATGGGAGTTGCCATGATATGTTGTGTATAATTACATATTATCATGTTTGTTTAAATTGTAAGTTATCACGTGCCATGGGAGTTGCCATGATATGTTGTGTATAATTACATATTATCATGTTTGTTTAAATTGTAAGTTATCACGTGCCCAGACCTATGGGAGTACGTTGGGTTGTTGGTTCTGGCTGTCATGAAGATCTTTGACAATCGTTATGAGGAGTCAGTATCTCTAAATGATTTGGCGCTGGTCTAAACCATGGAATATTGCTATCCCTTTGAGTTGCGGAATTAAGTCAGGTAGTCGATCTATGAAAAAGCTTATATTCATTAAAATCTGGTTGGACTCTAAAACTGGGATAACGGTCGGAGGATCATGACTAGACTAAGGCAAATGTTAGACGGTGTTTGTTCAGTGGCAAAGCTAATATTGTGTCCAATCTGGGTAGCCTAGAAAGCGAATAACTCCCGAGTCTTGGATGTCACTATGATTGCAGTAAGCTGATGATAAATACAAATCAAGCTCAAATTCTTTAGAACACATTTGTACTTACATCTGCAATCATTATAATAAGAATCAATGACTTAAAATAATGATTTAATCGGCTTATAAGTCTGACGCACTCGAAAACTTATTGAAGTAATCAAGATCTTAAGTTACTATTATTGTACTAGAGATACTCCTCAGTTTCTATAAGGCAACAATAGGAGCTCAAAAGAGGCCTCTGTGCCTTAATTCTCATAGGTAATTCATAACCCCAATGAACTTATATAATTCTTTGGTTTCTTCTCGGCTTAGTGGTTGCACTGCAATAATGCGTATGTATGCCAAGTTATAAGAATGAGCCCCTTTTCTACCGTTATCATACACGAATAAGAGAACATCTTTGAACATTATTGAAGTAGTTTTTTATCAATTTTACTAAAACTGTATTGTATACCTTGGTAGGTATACAATACAGTTTTAGAGGTGGTCCTCTGGAGAGACTTTAGCACCAAAATGTTTATTACTAAATAAACATAGACTAAACATGATGCCGCATTTTATACCGCGTAACAGAATATTATGACGTAAAATTTTTAGCCTGATTACATTTTTTCAGTATTAAATATTCACACACTTTTTCACCACCGAAACCTGATAACAAACTAGGTTTTAAACACTTTTTGCTACGAATAAACAGGCGCAAAAAAATACACAGCCTCAATTAAGTTGGCTGTTGTTTATTGTGTGTAAAATTTGTAATTTCCCTTAGGAACTAAAACTTAAAGTAAATTATGCGAAGCGTATAAAAAGACAATAAAAAGCCTATATATCATGCGATAATCGAAATCTACCGACCGACATAAAATTGTTTTCGGTACGACGTTTGCGAAGTTGCGCGAACACCAGATGTTATTTATCGGTGGATGCGAGGACGTGTGTACCGAAACTGTGGTAAAGGCAGGATTCATAACCCACATTTTTGTTTGTAATGTTTTAGGATAAGTTGAACGAAACTGGGTTATGGACACTCGTGTTTTTGTCTTGCGTATATAAATTCTGTAATGGGGGTTATGGAACGTTTGAGCCTGTTCGGTTTTATGTAGATTCATTCGTACGGTTAATATGTCAGGAAATGTTATTGTTGATAACATTTACAAAAATATTATACACCAGGTCATATCGGTGGCTTCGCTGTCGATTAACACAACTAAAGGTAGACTATGTGATATACTGAAGAACTATAATACAAAAAACTTTCACGTTAAATAGGTTTATAAGCAGGGTAGAAATGAAATTTCTATTTATTTCATTCTGTTTAAAGCAAGACTCATTCATAATATCTTAAAAGATATGGCACGGGTAAATAGGAATATAGGTTACTAATTTCTCCTAGACGCTCGTTTAGAGAGTTTTCTTGTTAAGGCGTTTAATTTATGTTCCTTTTTTTAAATTACTCACAATTTTCATAGACAGGTTCCTTTGTACTATTATTTGTATAACAAAGACTTGTAGGGTTATTAAAAGTAGTAATAAATACTTATAATAGTATTGGTATAACTTTCTTTAATGTTCTTGTAGCAAAATGTTTGTTTCGCTTTCAGCATGTAACAAGTGAAATTTGGAGCCATACCAAAAGCCTTTAATCCAAAGATTCAACTTCAAAAAACGAAGCTTAGGTAATTCTATTTTCGAATCAGCACAAAGCCGCCGTTACCGTAGAACAACTTTGAAGGAATCCTTTAACTCACACGTGACTGATTACAAACAAAAAAAGATTTGACTCGTCGTATCCTAAAGATTTTTCCTTATTGGAAATTACCCGGCTGTCCCTCGTCAAAAAGTTCGATGAAGAATAAGGCCGAGTGTCGCAGCTGATTAGGATCGGAATCCCTATACCTGATGACAGCGTTTGGGCGAGCGGCCCCTCGACTCCGTAAAGTTTTATGCCTTTAACTTTATACGTACCTACCAAGAGCGATATCCGTTAGGGTTTTTATAAGCTTGAGAGCTGCCACCCTCAGCTTTCTTTGTATTTGCTATAGATACCATACTATATTTTTATTTAAAAGTCGAGCACGTAAATACATTGAGAATGCTGTAAAATAATCTAGTAGTGAACGGAAAATATGTACATTGAGGAGATTTATGATATAATTTAGATGTTATAATCGTTGCGGTGAATTTTACATTATCATTGTAATCTATAGAATTTAGTTACTATCTCAATGTATAGGAAATATATTTTGCCAATAGAGTGAAGACCGCATGTAATAATATTTTTTTTATTATTATTTTGCTTTACACTACATCAAATGATTTGAACACCTCAAGGCTTCATTTACACATACATTCCTGTATATAAAATTATCATTAACCTCACAATACTTTCATCACGAAATAAAACATACCCAGCATCATGGCGCGCAAACAATTACACAATAAACCAGGATTAATGTGCGCAGAAGCTATTATTTACACGATTCATGATCCAACCATTTTACCTTTAATTTTGTTCATTCCTACCAGTTAACTTAAGTAATGCATTAAAAAATGTCATCATAAAGGCCTCCACTCATATGCGTACAATCCGCCGGATTTGTTGTACAAGAGATTTTGCCGTGAATTTGTAATAGGAAATGGGCACAATGACAAATCTGCGTGTATATGGTATGGCTTGCGACTCGCAGTCGCAGGTGAAGCGGTAAGTACAGCGCCCTTGCTAAGGCCTATTCACATGCGTACCTATCCGAACATATGTGTGCATGCGCGTATTTATTGGCAGACCAGAACCTCATTTGGTTTCAACCAAAGCTCAGGCAATCAGTGATATACTTAGGTACTTTACTGCGCTTCAATCAACGCATTGGATTCGTTACTGGTGAATAGCTGGTGGACAACGACAACCCAGCCTACTAGACACTTAATGTTTTCATTTCTACTAACAAACAATTCTGTCAAAGCGGTGAGGTATGCGGGGCGAAGGGGGCTACAAAAATGTATTCTTATTGGCCGGTTCAAATTTGCAGTACGTCATAATTCATAACTAGTGTTAGGATTGGTCTTATGTAAGACGTATAAGTCTAACGTGTTGTCAGAAAGTGTTCACCTTACGTCTGCCGTCTAGTAGGCTGGGTTGTCGTTGGTGGTGGACAATACTTGCTTTACTTGGTGTCATGTCATGATAATTATGTGTTGGCTCGTAACTCGCGTTGTCCGCCTTTCGATAACGCGTAACATATACGCGTGCTCATATGTCGGCAAACTAGTACATTACAATGCTCAGCCAGAGGTTTACGTAGTCAGTGGTGTACCTTGATTTTGTAGTTTGTCAGTGATCAAATATATAGGCGAAAAATCTGCTTCTTTGGTTCTTAACTCAGATCAAAATTTTTGTCGTAATAAGCAACGCTGCACAGAGGTCTGGTGTCGTACAAATCCATGGGCATTTACGCGCGCGCGGATTTGTCAGCGGACTTGTATTGCACGGAACGTACTTTACAACGCTCCATTAATAAAGAAAAATTGGTTCATAAATATTAAGAAGCATTAAAGAGGCTTAATAATGTAAGCGGGAGGCTTTATGCAAAGTGCTTCCAATAATCCTAAAAGTAAATTTTATTTAGTGGTCTATGTTGCTCCGTATTTTATATTTCTTGATTCAATATTTGAGACTAGAGGAGCCTGTGGCCACACCCGCGCTATTTAAGGCTACTGCTCCGCTCCCGTGACTCATGGCGTGATGTGATATAGATAGATAATTAAATGGGCTATTTAACACTGAAATAATTTTTCAAATCAGACCAGTAATTAAGAATAAGAATAATTTATTTTCTCTCCACAATATACATGAAAAATAAAATATAAATATATATCTTCACAATATGGAACAGTCGTTTGCTTACATCATACTGTGGGAGACTGGTGCCTAAACTAGACGTAAGTCTGTATTTCAGGTCACCAGGTCTCCACCTTTAAATAAAAAACATACAATCAATAATTTAAAAAAAATACATTAAATCATAAAGAAATACAAAAAATGAAAAATTAATTCGTGTGTGTGTTTGTTTATGTGTGGATGTGTGTGTGTGTGTGTGTGTGTGTGTGTGTGTGTGTGTGTGTGTGTGTGTGTGTTTGTGTGTGTGTGTGTGTGTGTGCGTGTGTGTGTGTGTGTGTGTGTTTGTGTGTAGATGCGTTTGACTCCTATGTTTGGCATGGCCTACCTACTTTTGGACAATAAACAATCTTTCAGTTGTATCGTAATTTAACGACGAGCCACTCAGTGATCTTCTTGCGGCAGTTTTGTTAGAAGGTACATATATACTAAGCTGTTTTTGCATCTTATTATACAAATAGCCTCCCAATAAACAGAAGAATTTGTTTGTGAATTGTGTGGAAAACCGATAAAGTGAGCAATCGACAGGATTGTGCCGTCTCCTGCTAGGGGGTGAGGTAGGTCTGTATATGATTTGTGTGTGTTGTTTAATGACAGTGTGCAAAATGAACAGCTGACTTACAGTGAGAACCTTAGCCATTTTGTACAGATTCACGGTTATAAAGGCTAATGCGTGGGACGGCTGATCGGCGGACTTGGCGATATAGCTTATTTTGAAAGACATCGTCTGTGTTGAATTTAATTAGTTACGCTCTACTGTGTTTTCTTTATTTTTTCTTTTTTTATTATTACTGCCGAACAAATTGACTCCATGCTGCCTGATGTTAAGCAGTCTGTGAAGTCCCATAGTGATGGCCATCATCCCAGCAGCCAGCATGGCATTATGGCATGATGGCCCTCACCTTGACGGCCTTGAGTAAAGCTTTTTCACGCCCCGCTTAAAGGACCCGGTATCATAAGTGGAGGGAAACACGTGGACTGGTTAAGAGTTCCATATCTTAATGGTACGGCAGAGATAAGAGGCGCCGAACCGTTTGGTGCGTGACGGTATCTGTTCCACCGTGTAAGAGTGGCACCTCAACCCAGCACGTGTCGTTCGGGATAGGAAAGGAGAGGGTGGGATTAGTTGAAAGAGCTCTTCGGAGCACTCACCGTGATAGATACGGTAGAAGACAGCCATTGAGGCCACGTCTCTGCGTAATTGCAGTGACTCAAGAGTCTTAGTGGCCTCTGGATCCCCGATGATACGGACAGCACGCCGCTGCAACCTATCGAGGGCGTCCAATAAGTACTGAGCGGAGCCATTCCAAAGGTGAAAGCAGTATTCCACGCAGGAGCGAACCTGGGTCTTGTATAACAGACACAACTGCTCCGGCGTGAAAAATCTCCTCACCTTGTTCAGGATTCCGAATTTCCGAGATGCAGATTTGATGACACCCTCGATGTAGTGCTTCTGGTTGAGATTTCTGCGTATGTCCATACCTAGGATATTGAGGCTGTCTTGAATCGGTTGTGGAGTGTCCAGAAGAGAGGGATGGGGAAGGAATGGAGATACCTTGGCTGAGAATGTGCACACCTGTGTTTTCTTGGCGTTGAACTCGACCAGGTTCTCATCACCCCAATGCGAGATGCAATTCAGAACCCGGTCAAGCTCAGCAACAAGTGATCGCCTATACTCCTCAGTATCATGGGCCAGTGATACATCAGGGTATCGCAAAGGCGGCAGTGAAGGCTGGCAGAAATTAGATTGCACGGCTTTGGCCAATCGCCAGTATCCCCGGCTGCCCGTGGGGAGCGACAAGAGTTCTTGACCAAACCGTGCAATGCGCTGTGCATCCGCTCTTATGTATGCCCTCTTGCAGACCTTGGTGGCTCCATTATAGGCTGCTTTGATGAAATGGACATTCGGATCGCGACGAGACCGAGCCCTGATCCAAGCGCGGTAAGCCGACTGTTTTTGTTTAACAGCATCGGCGCACTCGCGATCAAACCAGGGCCGTAATCCGCTGCTGCTGGAGACGTCAGTGGATGGAATATAATATTCCATACCCAACATGATTTCCCCAGCAACAGCAGACGCACTCTCCGACGGATCCCTCCCACCAAAGCAGCGTTGAGACCATGGGATGGACGCATAATAGTCTCGCAGGCCATCCCAATCCGCTGACGAGTAGTGCCACAAGCGTCGCTTTGCCTGCATTGGTTGTGGAGGTGAAGCGAATGGCACTGTAGTGCGAACCAGACAGTGGTCGGAGGAACCCAAAGGAGCTTGTACCGTCACACTGTACTGGGCCGGGTTACTCGTCAGCACAAGGTCTAACAACGAGGGCGCTTGACCCGATATATCTGGTGGGCTGGAGTACCAGTTGAGTCAGGTCATGCGTTAGAGCGAATGCGTGAGCAGCTCATCCCGCGTGGTCTGTTTTGGAAGAGCCCAGCCAGGTCTCATGGTGGGCATTGAAATCTCCCAAAAAGACCAACTCGGTGGTCGGGAACTGCTCCTGCGCATTATCTGCTGCCTTACTTAAGTAGTCAAACAGTCGAGTTGTATCGTTATCTCCGGTATGGGAACGGTAAAGGCACACGTAAATACGGGCCAATGAACCCAGACTTACGTGTACCCAAAGGACAGAAAAGGACGGGTCCTCTAGGCAGCGCAGACGTCGACAGCAAATATCCGCTCTGACGAACAAGCATACCCCGGCTTTTGCGTGGAAGTTATCCTCCAGTGCATAACCGGGATAATGCAAATAAGTCGTGTCGTCAAGACGGCGTATTTGAGTCTCGGTCAAGAAAAGCATGGCCGGTCGGGCCGTCTCGAGATGATGGAGGACGGCGTTGAGGTTCGAATGGAGTCCGCGGATGTTAGCGGACTCCACCTCAAAAAGTGAGTTGGTGGGGAACGAAGACACCGCTGTTTGACCGGAACCATTTCTTGGAGCTGCCATAGAAGAAGAAAAGGGGGCGTGAAAAGAGCAGGCAGTCAACGCAGCAGCGCGTAACAAAGCGCAGAGTATTGTATTGCCATTATACTGTGAGGTATAGCGGTGGCCGACCCGCCGGACGGAAGGGCCCCCGTACCCTCCCAGAAGTGGTCGCCGGGTCCCACCGTCCGGTCACCAACCGGCACGACGAGCCACTCCGAGATTATGCGCGGCCTGGTGGGGCAGCCTCCCGAGATGGTTAGTCCCAGTTGGGCCCCTATACTATGCCGCGGGCGGTCAGCGGCACCACCGTTTCTACGGGTCTCCCTGGCCGGCGAGTCGACCCACACTACCCACACAATGACTCCACGGATACTGTACTGGTCCCACGTATGCTGCGGTAACCGCCCCCTCAGCTAATCCTCCTCATCCTCTCCTCCTTCCCCATATGGGCAATGAAGAGAGGATGGGGAGGGTATGGTTGGGCCTCCGGCTCTCCCACTCACCGAACGAAACGCAACAGCATAGAACATACTGTTACTTTACGTCGATCTTCTGTGGGAGGGTGGTACTGCTCTGGTCGAGCCGGCCCATTCGTGCTGTAAACAGCGTGGCCCTACCACCAGAAAAAGCTGTGTACTGAGTCTATAATATTTTAGTACATATACTACACATTTATCCATATATCCGTGTGGTGACGGATTAAGAATACAGAATGTCACCACCCCATATCATCCCATGGGTGTCGTAAGAGCCGACAGAGGGAGCATATTATGCAGAGAACAGCACTGTAAGAGAAGGAAAACTTGATACAAACCCTATACCAACCCGTTTGGCCAGCGTGGTATAGTAGGCCAATTCCTCCTTTCAAAGGAGAGGCCTAGTCCAGCAGTGGACTGTTAAAGGCTGATGATGATGATGATGATGATGACTACACATTATTTTTAGTCTGTAAAATTCATACTATGATGTATGATGGCAAGAATTCAATAAAGTATCTTCAACGAGGTAGCTGGTCGTCTTACTAAGGTAGTCCGTATTTTAACGATCGGCAACCAAAAAAGAAACGGCACGTGAAAATGCTGTCAAAGTTGTCTTTGACAGCATTTTCACGCGCCGTTTATATGTTTCTTTTAAATCCAAAGTTAAAACCTTATAGTCTAAGATCCGTAGAAGAGCGACCTTCACCGATCTGTTTATTGGATGAAAAGTATTTTATATCAAATTTTGCATGTTAAAACATATATCGCAAATGGGTTGATAAAAAAAATCCGGTCCAAGCTAAAAAAAATTGTCAAGCGCTTTTCCTCACAGGTAGGTAGTTTTCGTAGGCAACCCAAAATCGTTGTGTTCGCAGTGAAGTAGTGGTCATTTAAATATAACATTTGTCTATTAAAATAAGTGATAAATATAACTAGTATCAACTTAATAGTCGAAGTGTTTATACCTGGCAACCGAACAAAAGGAAAAATTAGCAACCCTATGTTAACGCACCCTTTAGCGTTCATGCATTCGTTTACTACTAAATTTATTCATTAAACGCGTAAATGCAATGTTAAATGAAAAGTCAAATACATATATATTTTTTCTACTTTTCCTAGTCTGCACCGTATTTTTTTTGCTAACCCATTCGCGATAAATATTTTGACATGCAAAATTTGATATAAAATATGTTTCATCCAATAACCAGATCAGTGAAAGTCGTTCTTCTACGGATGTTGGACTATTATGAAAGTTCAAAAATTGTGTCTAGTCTGTGCCACAATTCCCTACTCAGGCATTATCAAGAATTAGAAACTGTCTAAGATATCTAATACTAATATGTAAAGCTAAAGAGTTTGTTTGTATGGTTGAATGCGCTAATCTTAGCAATTGCGTAAGAATAGCGGATGAAAGCTTGAGGAAGACCGTGTACTATGCACTTGTTCAGTCGTTGCTAACATACTGTGTGACAACCTGGGGTGGATCACATAAATCAATAGAGATAGATAGTATACATTGAACAGTTGCCTTGTTTATATTGTAACGAAAGTTTTATTTTATGTCTTGCGCTTGTAATGTGTTAGAGGCAAGTATTTTGACTACCACGCCTTCAAATTGGCAGATATCACGCATTTGAAGATTATTCGTAAAACTTAGACATGCAGGGTTCCTCGCGAGGAGTTATTTCACAAATTAAAAAGTGCTTTTAACTTCGAAATGTCAGTGATACACCTCGCAGGTTTGACTCGTAGCTCGTAGCACTCAGCGTAGCAGACTCTACGACACACAACTAAGCTATCGCTGCCTTTTTTACAAAATTACTACAAAAAAATCATCCGGACACAAAATTGGACGTGATAAAATCCCCAAAAGTAGTTCAATTTCAACGGAAACTTATACTCTGTAGCCTTTTCAAACAAATTGTAAATGTACACCGTTAACTTAAAGTTCAAAATAGCTCATAACGTTAGTAACAACGTCTTCGTAGCCGATAGTAGGTATATTTACGGGTAGAAAACGGGGGGTTAAGTTAGGAGGGATATAGGTCAAGGCAGGGTTTGGGTCGTGGTGGGGTTTCTCAGTAACCGTGGATTGGTCACCCGCGGTGAAGCTAAGAGGGATCCAGGAGGGGACGCTCCGCGTGGGCTTGGAGGGGCCTGCGCAGGATGCGTCCAACGGTGCGGGTGCGGAGGACAGTTCTATCTGTCCCTCGCAGTCGGGTGCGGTCGCGGGAGGAGAGGCGTGTCGGTGTTGCTTTGACGCACGCCCTATCTCCCGCGACCAAATGGGGGCGCACCATTCGATGCGTCGCGGTGGGGCCGCAGAGGAAGAGGAGATGCGGTGTTGCGTTGCCGTCCTCCCTATCCTCTGCGGCCGCTGGGTGTTTTGGCGGCGGAGCCCAACACCTTAATCCACCGCCAAGGGGGTTTTGTTCGGGGCCCGCCTAACCATCTGGCGGGCCAATGCTCTTCGGAGAGTGGCGACGAATGCTTTGGCGATGCCCTACCCTCCGACACATATGGGGTATATGAGAAAGTCGAGGTGGTTTTTAGTGGAAACACCACATACTCCGGCTCTCATTTCCTCCAAGAGTCGGAGATCCGAAGGGATTTTCCAACTCGTAAAAAAAAAATAAAAAAAGGGTTTGGGAAAGTTGAATAACGTTATAGTATAAAGGTTAAAGCTGTTACCGTACTCCTATTACCGGCAATCTAATTATGTGGAATTTTGTATTAGGGACGATCGATGTTGTTCGAGGGGTAATTTTTTTTGGTTCGTGTAATCTAATGCGGGTGATAAATAATATAAATAAAACTTAACCTTGCAATGCCTTAAGAAGTTAGATCTTAGAAATAAATCTAGATGATCTATGTCATACCTAACTATGACATAGATCGTCTGAATTTATTTCAAGGGTTGCAGCCATTTTCAACGACGAGATTTGAAAGGCGATCAGAAAACTGGAATAGTCATTGTCGTATCGGCAAATCGTGACGTCTTTTATCAATAGCATGGTTGATAAAACACAAGTTAATATAAAAAGCCGTTAATATAAAAAAACTACAGTCAGTAACTATTAACATCGCTATTGAGCGTAGCATTCAGCTTAAACTTTTAAATGAAATATGCAACAAACTAACATTTTGTAAGTATAATTTCGTACAGTTAGAGTACTTACAATGTTTATGCATGTTAAGATACATATTTAAGCCTGCGAACTCTCAAGCGCTTTCCTTTTCGCCATTTTTACAGCTTACGCTAGAATAAGTTGAAAAAGTAAAGCATCTCGAAATAATTACTCTCTAAGTTCGTGAAAACGCTCATTACTCCTTAAACTGAAAGTAGGGTGGCAGAATGTATTAAGTTTTGCGTTAGATAATTGCTTACGGGACACTTTATTACACTTTTTTTACTTCATGAATATTTTGCATAAAATAGGTTTAAAGTTTAAGGTTGCTGATGAAAAAGATAGTGCCTGTGGCAAAAATATGTACCTATAGCTCCTATTTATAGAATGGAGCTTTTTTTTTCTTTTTGACTCATGATGGAAACCAAACTATTTACGGGCTAACCCCCCAAGGCTGGGCCCCTAAAGGGGCTCAGGCTAGGGAGAGTGTGGGACTCCCCGACGAGAAGCGCCGGGACTACCCACTAAAACCACCATGGTGTTCCTCTATCCGATCCCATTAAATGGCGGGGTCACGGGAACTATGTTAGCATTACTGCCGCGACCCCGCCTGAGCTGACCCGCCGAGGCGAGCCCCGTCTCTCACATGCCCATTTGCATCCATCATACTTGCCCTCATACATCCTCTTTCATACTACGAGCGGAAAAGAACGACGTAGTCTACTAACGCTACGAGAGGCGCACGCGGAACACGTGCGCCGCCTCTCAGGCCTAGTGGACGGCGGGCGATCCAACATTTATAGAATGGAGCTGCTAAATCCTGTACTGTTTGAGATACAATAATTTTTTAAGTGCACCAAAAGTTGCATATAAAGACACGTACCTATTATTTTTTTAATCTATGATGCTTATCATTCTTATACAAGAGTTTCACTTTGATTGTAATTTGGTGCATGTAATTCGCCTTCAATGTATTTCTAACCTTAAAACATATAAGGCCCTCTGCTCTTATCCAAATCGAAGTGAATACTTTCAAAAGCTTAAATACCACCAACACTGCATATATACAACTGAAAAATATCAAAAACATAAAATAAAATTGTACAGAATATATGTGAGGTGTTACGCTAAATTACGTGCTATTCAGTTGAAATTGGGCACTCGCGGGACATCATAGGATGCTTTCAAAGATTGTCTGAAAATCTCAAATGTTCAACGTACAGGATGTTTGCCCCGAGGAATTGTTCTCCGAGTTTGCTAACCTATATAAGCTTACTTGGTCTTGAGATGCGAGTCATAAGTCATCATTGTCTTGCCCTGGTCCCAATTTATTTGGGGTCGGCGCAGTATGTCCTTCGCTTCCATACTTCTCTGTCACCAGCCATCCGATCGTTTATCCCTTTCTCTTTCATATCCATCCTCACACAGTCCATCCATCTTTTCCTTGGCCGCCCTCTCCCTTTTCGTCCTTCTACATGCATATTTATCACTTTCTTACCTACGTACATCTCATCTCTTCGCATAACATGTCCATACCAGGCCAATCGACTCCCTTTTACCTTTTCATCAATGGGCGCTACTTTCGTACTACCTCTAATGTATTCATTCCTAATTCTGTCCATTCTGTCCATATGATGCGAGTCATAAGTACGGCTTACTAAATAAAACTACTTATTGTGACTTTGGAATTAGTGAGCGTGTGTATTAATCGTTAGAAATTATGGATGTGTTTGTGTTCAGTTAACGATGACAACGAGTGGAGCAAGTGAATGAGTTTGTATATTTAGGGACGCTGTTTACAAGAGATAGTAAGAATGTAGAAGATATTGAAAGAAGAGTTAATGCAGGTAATAGAGTGAATAGAGCTCTGAAACCGTTTATGAACAGCCAAAAGGTGTACAAAAAGGCACCTTTGACTGTGTATAGAGAGGTGTTAGTACCTACACTTATGTATGGTATTGAAAGTTGGGTATGGCAGAAGAGTCATGAAAGTAGAATAAATGCTGTAGAAATGAGAGCACTTAGAAGTATGTGTGGTGTGTCTTTGACTGACAGAGTAAAGAATTGTGTGATAAGAGAGTGTTGTGGAGTAAAAGTAGACAGAGAAGTGACAAGCATCGAGAAAGGTATGCTAAGCAAGTGTGAATGGGACAGGACGAAGGTAGACATCATAAAAACAGGACAGGTTAGAAGTACCCTGAACAGAAGAGTAGGTATGCATGAGGATGCAGGATGCAGGCGTGAGTCTATGTATATATGTATGTATGTGTTCAGTTATGTTGCGGTGGGATGTATTTTAAATTGAAAATATAGGTTGGACATTATCTCACTTCAAGTAAGTAAAAAGATTCGTTATCATCTAATATATAGAATTCTCGTGTCACAGTTTTCGTTCCCATACTCCTCCGAAACGGCTTGACCGATTTTGATGAAATTTTTTGTGCTTATCCGGTATCTATGAGAATAGGCCAACATCTATTTTTCAAAAAAAAAAAATTGCAAAACAACGTTTGCCGGGTCAGCTAGTATCTAATGTTTATATCAACCGATTATTGACTCCTGTTTAAATTAATCAATCATTCTCTAAAACTTTATTATGAGTCAAACAGATTGGACACATAATGATTTCTGTAACCTGCTTTTTTTTAATCACCGTACAGAAATCACTCTGCATAAAATGTTTAAATAATGGGTGCAAAGATATAAAACATTTCCTAAATGCAGAGTAGTATATAAAAATAATTACGACGGGGATTCCATTAATTCCCGTCGTAATTAATTGTCAAGCACCAGGAAATGTAATGTCTAAAAAAATATTAATTATAGGTAGGTATATTTCTTTAATCTTATAATATGCCTCACAAACTTTTATTCACATTTTTTTCACTATTACATCACAGAATCTAATAAAAGACCAAGTTCAATTACACGACCACATAAAACACAAAGCTTTTTGTAATGGATTCTTAAAATCAGAAGGTTCTCAGCTCTCAGATATTAGTACAAATGTTAGCTTTGGGACTCATTGTGTCTACGACACATCGTAGACACGTTACTAATATTAATTAGTAACAACCTTTTTCACATCACTACAATCGTGTCACAACACTACGGCGCCTGCGTACGGGAGCGCGCGCCGTCATCTGTCAGCCAGCAGAAGCCCAACGAAACACACGTTCTAATCTCTTTCGCTTGCGCTGAATTGTCGGGCATTTACTTTTGTATCGAACCAGTACTACTTCAAAATATATATACAGTCCACTGCAGAACATCTTTTATTTATAACTGGCGCGAACATGGTCCATCTACGCCGACAAAGGTGAAGAAGTCGATCTGCGTACGCGTCGTGAATCGTGATCAAGACCGCCGCTAGCGATGGGACGAGTCGTCAATTTTCCAACTCGACCTAATCGAGTTCAGTTATTGAATAACTCGAGTTACAACTCGAGTTGACTCGACTCGGTGCCAACTCGATAACAGTTGTGCTAACCTCCGAGCTGCAGAGCGAGTTACCGAGTCACCGAGTTGGCGTCGACTCGGTGCCAACTCGATAACAGTTGTGCATAACCTCCGAGCTGCCGAGCGAATTACCGAGTCACCGAGTTGGCGTCAACTCGCTGGCTCGTAACTTGTACAAAGCAAATAAAACCAGTCGGCCGAGTCAGGCAGACTGGCCAACTCGGAAGTCGGAATGCAGAGGGAGGATCGTCGGCTTATTTCTTTCGTTGATATTTCATACGCTTGTTAGGTACTAGGTACACGAAATGAATAAAGCGTGATATAATACGCAGTTCACTGGTTTATTTTAAGAAAATATCTCCCGTGAATGTAACTCACAAATCAATAACAATATTACAAATTAACAATCATATTACAAACAAAAATTATATTCAACGGATCATTCCGCGACCTTGACGAGTTGAGTCGACGCGGCGACGAGTCAACGAGTTGCGCGACGAGTCAACGAGTTGCGAGTTAGCCGAGTTATCAACGAAGTGACAATACTACTACCGAGTTAGGTCAAGACTACAACTCGGTCAACTCGCTAACAGCGAGTTGAGTCGAAGCATTGACGAGTTACGGGATGGTTATGTTCGATCTCACTCTAACTCGTTACGTTACTTTGGGTGACGACGCGACGAGTTGACGAGTTGCCAGTCGTGCCATGTTGTGAACGACGCCTACCGAGTTAGCTCGAGTTAACATAAAAGCAGATCGAGTTGACTCGCTCAGGGGCTAACTCGAGTTAATCGAGTTAAATAACTCGAGTCGCCCATCGCTAACCGCCGCCATATCAGCTGTCACGAAAATCAACGGACTCAGCGGCGGGCTTCTAGAAAAATCTACACGACGAGGACAACGACGGTCGACGAGCCACGACGGTGTCAGCGCGGCGCATCGCAGCCTCAGGATAACAGATAATCAGACCAATTAATTTTTTCCCTAATTTCACATCAGACTTTTCACATTGCAACAGCAATCGAATCAGACTTCACAGACCCATTATTTCACAGTACTTATGTTGTCAAACTAAGTATATATTCATATCAATCAGAAATAAGCTAAAATATTCACAAATAACCGCCCTAACCTTTCACATTTCTTTTCAAACTTGCTAAAATCATTTCTCTCATTCACAGCATCACAATAATTGCTTGCCGGGCAGCCGAGACGTGCTTAATTTGCCAGCCGCCTGTCTCGGAAGGGAGCACCCACGTGGTCGCATGTGCATGCGCCCTAGGCCTTCGCCCTCCACGTGTTAGCTGTGCACTCAAGCTTTGCACAGCTCTGCTTTCTGCTGCTTACTGCACTGCACGCTAATATAAGTATTGCACAATTCTTTTGCAAGAGATTTGTGACAACATTTGCCTCCTCATATTTTTCATTTCTTGTGCAACATTGTGTTTCCTTCATTCACATAATGGCCACCAAAGGTAACAAACCTGATGATACAGAATTAATTAAACAACGTGGCATTGTTAAGAGGAAACTCACATTATTCAAAAAATATATTCACATCATTTTGCCCACTCAGTCATTAACAGAAATTCAAGTAATTGAATTAAAAAACAGACTATCGGACTTCAAGTCTATAAACAGAATGTTTCAGGAAATTCAGACACTTATAGAATTAAACGCTGACGTTTCAGAGATCACTGATGAACCGGACCCAGAGAGTGAGCAGTTTGAAAATGAATACCATCTGCTAGTGGCACAGGCTTCCCAGCTGATTCAATTGAACGACAGGCCGGTAACTAATCCAGAATCAGACAAGGATAACTCAGGTGGGACCAAATCTTTTATTAAACTACCCACAATTGACTTGCCACACTTCTCGGATGATCGTCATGATTGGCTTGAGTACAGAGACACATTTCAATCACTAATTACCAGTCACAAAACATTACATAACATTCAAAAGTTTCATTACTTGCGTTCCTCACTATCGGGGAGAGCATTATTAGTTATTAAATCATTAGAAATGACAGGTGACAACTTTGAGGTTGCATGGAAATTGTTGTGTGAAAGCAAGTGTGAAAGATATGACAACAAACGACAGTTGATAGGAAATCACATTCATGCATTATTCAGCATAAATCACATTCAAACAGAATCCTCTGTGTGTTTGAGACAATTACTTGACACAGTTAATAAAAACCTCAGCGCATTAGCTACATTAGGTGAAAGGACAGATTACTGGGATACATTAATTATACATTTGGTGCCCAGTAAATTCGACCCAAACACATTAAGATATTGGGAAGAACACAAAAATACACTCACAGACATGCCCACACTTGAGTGCCTGAATAAGTTTTTAAGAAATCGTGCAGATGTATTTGAAGTTCTAGAACAATCAAATGTCAAAAACAACAGCAAATCAGATACTCAAGTGAGACAAAACACAAAATCAGTACCAAAAATTACCCACACATACACACCAAAAGTACCCACATGTCCATTTTGTAAACAGCATCATCTAATATTTTCCTGTGAAAAGTTTAGACAGATGTCCATTGAACAAAGAATCACAGAGGTTCAGAAATTAAATATCTGTTCCAACTGTTTACACCCTGGGCATGATAACAAAACTTGCCGAGGAGGGACATATAAGTCATCATCCTCCTAGCGTTATCCCAGTCTCAACCTGGGGTCCGCTTTCTAGTCTAACCGGATTTGGCTGAATATTAGCTTTTCCACGGAGCGACTGCCTGTCTGACCTACGCAACCCGAAGGGATAGCGATATTCCATGGTTTAGACTAGTGTCAGTTTACTTAAGAGGTACTGACGCCCTATAACGACTGCCAAACATCTTCATGACAGCCGGGACCAACGGCTTAACGTGCTCTCCGAGGCAAGGGACAAGCGATAATTATTCATTCAATACGCACTTAACTTTGAAAAGTCAGTGGTGCGCGCCGTGGATTCGAACCTGATACCCTCTGCATGGCAGTCCGTTGGTATCTCCACTAGGCTATCGCTGCCTATATATATGGGACATGTAAGTACTGCAACAAAAAACATAATACACTTTTACACTTAGACTCACAAAATTCACCATCAGTCACATTCACCAGCTACACACAGAACAAAACAACACTACTATCAACTGCACAAGTCATAATCTTGGACAAACATGGAAAACCACACACAGTACGAGCACTCCTAGACAATGGCAGCACCACAAGCTATATTACTAGGCACTTGTGCTCAAAACTAGGTTTACCCATAAATACTATGGACACCTCAGTCACTAGTATTAACAATCAGTCCACACACATAACAAAAAACACTAACATTCACATAAAATCAGCACACAACAATTACAGCACAAACACATTGTGTCTTGTAATTAACAATATTTCCAACGCAGTACCACAAACATACATAAACAAACACAACATACATTTACCGAGTTGCATACAACTGGCAGACCCAGACTTTAACATTCCAGCCCCTATTGACTTGTTGTTGGGCGCAGACATATTCTGGCAAGTCATGGGTACTGGAAGATTGGAATTAGGGAAACAGCAACCAGTTCTAACTGAAACAAAGTTAGGCTGGTTGATATCAGGCTGCATTTCAGACAATCAGAACACAATAACCAATCAGACCACTCAAATTCAGAACACATTATTTAATCAGACCTCAGACTTAAGAAACACACACAAATTTAGGGAATTAGAAAACATTTCTACTCCTTCAGACATACCTCAAACTCCTCAACAGTCATGTGAGGAAATGGTTACATTAACCACACCGCTTAAGCAATCACCAGAATGTTTATACCGGTCAGAAAATCAGAAAGAGAATTGTTTTCACACCATGCAGAAACAATTTAAATCAGACCCAAAAACACATATACACAAACAAACATGGCAACACACCAAACAGAAACCCCCAGATATCATATCTAGGGGTGTCACACCATCATCACACAAACATCCACATTTGTGGTTCTCTGGTCCAGGCTTTCTCTGGGATGATGATAGCAGCTGCAGGCCAACATCACCTGGGCATATCAGCAATTGTTCTGACCTTCAAGAACTGCCACAGAACCACATACACAAACACAAAATCAATCAGTCATACACACACTCCTACAATTCAAAACTCCAAGAACTGCCTCAGAATCACACACACAAACACAAGCACAAACACAAAATCATTCAGTCATACATACACTCAAAAAATTCATACACTTATAATTCAGATCTTCAAGAACCATCTCAGAACCACAAACACAAAGACAATCATCACTTTCATACACACTCAGACAACTCATACATTTACAGACAATTCAGAACTTCCAATAACACTAACAAGTGTTAGGAAATGGTTTTAAGAACCACACCGCTTAGCAATCATCAGATTGTTTAAGTCGGAAAGACAAACAGAATTGTTTTTTCTTCACATAGAAGAACAATTCAAATCAGAACTTCAGAAAATTCAGAATTCCTTAAACACTCATCAAGTTTTAGGAATTGGTTTTAAGAACCACACCACTTAAACAATCATCAGTGTTTAAGTCGGTCAGACAAATAAACAGAATTGTTTCTTCTTCACATAGAAGAATGATTCAAATCAAAACTTTCAAATTCAGAATTCCTTACACATTAATCATGTTTTAGGAATTGGTTTTAAGAACCACACCACTTAAACAATCATCAGTGTGTTTAAGTGGACAGACAGAATTGTTTTCATATCACAGAAAATGATTCAAATCAGACAATTCAGATACAGATATTACTATATTACATACCTTTCAGAATCACTGGAACACTAATCAGTGGTTACACACAATCAGACAATTTCTCAGAACTTTCAGAAATAAAACTTCACAATCTCAGAAACTACATTCAGAATTACACACAGACAATTCATTAATTTACAAGTTCACAAATTAACAGACATAACTGCATACATATAGCAGTTCATACACAATTGTAAAATAAAACACGGTAATTCAGCTTCAAACAATTTCATATCATCAACAACAGAACTATTTTCAAGCAATTAAATTCATTTCTAACAAAACAATCAATAAAAATCAGATTAATTTCATAACATCAATTCATTTATTATCAGGCTGGTGCTCTCATTCCCGTGGGCGGCAGGCTCGCTAACCCGCGATTACAAAAAAAAACAAATAGTTTGCAATCATCACATTAATTTGCAAACTCATTAAGTACTTCACATTTCACAGAACATTTTCCATGCTTCTTCACAGTTGCTACCAGTCCCTTAAAGTCATGATCAGTAACCATAGGGGGCGTGGTAGTCAATATTGAGTCATACATAGGCATTTATGCATGCCAGTTCTAGCTGTCAACCTGGATCAGTTACCGACTTGACGAAAGAATCTTACTTAGCATTACTAAATGCATTCGTCAGCTGCCGAAGAACCTGACATTCATTCACACTTTCAGACATTCATTTTCAGACTGTTCAGTTTCAGACTTTCACTTTCAGACTGTTCACAGTCCACAGACATGCAAATTCAGGCAATGGCTTCACTTGTAGTGGCGTCAAATGTTGTCACAGGTTTCTGGCAGAGAATCACAGCTTAATCAGCGGCAGTGCAGCAGAACATGGCACCACATCCACTTCATTCCCCCAAAGTATCAACACTATGGTGGGTTATGGTGAGACATAGGCAATGGACGGCAACTTAGGCAGGTCTAAGGCTTAGCACACCACACACATGAGGCATTTCCCCACATACTTCTCACTTTCTAGGTCTTAGACGCCTCTTTTCCAGCCCGTCTGATTCACTCTCTGCCCTCACTCCATTTCACTTCTTAATTGGTCAACCATTGTCTGTATCCTGAGCCACCACCGGCCAACTGCAATGCATATGAACATTATGTACAAGAAGCCAAATTTCACAGATCCAGACCAGATGGCATGAGTCATTGGGACAGCTGCCATGATGCTCGTCCACCTGCCCGTTGCGTCCTGGGACGAGCAACACAGCTCCAACTGGGGCCTGACGGAGTCACAGAAGTGGTCGACATCAAGACCAGCACCATCAGAAGAGCATGCAACCCACTCGTTTGCGGCCCGGCAGAATGTCTACGACACATCGTAGACACGTTACTAATATTAATTAGTAACAGCCTTTTTCACATCACTACAATCGTGTCACAACACTACGGCGCCTGCGCACGGGAGCGCGCGCCGTCATCTGTCAGCCAGCAGAAGCCCAACGAAACACACGTTCTAATCTCTTTCGCTTGCGCTGAATTGTCGGGCATTTACTTTTGTATCGAACCAGTACTACTTCAAAATATATATACAGTCCACTGCAGAACATCTTTTATTTATAACTGGCGCAAACACATTGTATTAGCATTTTTATTGCGCCGTTGAACTACATAGAACCAACCCTAAAACGAACTTTCGTAATAACAGTTAACACGGAACAAAAGTCGAACAGCTGAAGTTGCGTTGTGAACGCTCCACTTGAATTGTCTTATTCAAATCTTGAGGACTTCTCTTATTGTTTGGTTTATATGCGGCATTATGATTATGACTTGGCTGAACAGAGATTGAAGCGTAGGATACGTTAACCGCTGCGGAAAAGCCTTACAAATATTTTAATATATTTTTGTTAAAAATATTACATTTAAATCAAATCTGGGCATTCAAAGGAGATGGGCATTTTCTTAAGCATAGAAAAGATTTTACTAGATCTTTACTTTTCTTTTCTATACTTTTCTACTAATTCTTGTGCTAACATTAATATTCAAAGTTGTGCTCATACATTTTGTCAAGTCCCGTCTAAACCGAGTTTTTTTGTCTACGTCACAGTCGACACCAGAAGACTAATAAGTATGCCAGTAAGACTAAGTCGTACAGCCAACATACCTAAGCTACTCTACGTACAATTAGTAGGTAAGTTTCTTTTCGCTTCGTATCGAAATATTCTGCTCAGTATGACAGCACACTTAGCCGAAAAAAACAGATAAGATTTTTATTACAATTAATCTGTTATCGTTGGTACGAAATTAAAGAAGGTTTTGTAATGTCAATCGCAGATATTTCTGTTGTTTACAGTAGCAGTGACGAGCAGATATTGTTGTTTGGTCGGCTTATCTCTCTAGTCATTAGCTAGGGTCGGCTTTTGTTCGGGGATTCTGACAGCGGCCTGGATAAAACGATTCCATGTCCCGTTTTTACTTTCATTATCCTTGTCTTTGAAGTATTATATCCTAACTAGAGGACGCCAACAGCTACGCCTGCATTTTTTTTTAATTTACCCGTTTTGGCCAATCCCGTGGGAATTTCGGGAAATCCCTTCTTAGTGCACCCCTACGGTCCCCAAGGAACATACATGCCAAATTTCAGCTTCCTGTGCCCAATAATTTCGGCTGTAGCGTGTCTGTCAGTCAGTCAGTAACGCAAGGATTTTATATATTAAGATAGTACTAAGCCCAGCTAATATTATAAATGCGAAAATAGACTTTTGTAGGAGCATAAAATAGGACCATTTTATAAAAATCGTTAGTAAGACAGGCTAAAGCTATATTTATACTTATATTTTAGTCATCGAGAGGGCTTTTTATGTTTGAATAGTTTTATCATGAACTTCTAGTTCGATCTTAGGATCTTTTGTAATAGACAGGGTGTCTACTGAAACAGGTTTTCAATAAAGCTGACTTGCGTAGCAGCTAAGCGGTAAGTGTGAATCGTGCAAAGTCTCATAGGCATAATGTATGTACTCGGACACGTTCAAATAATACTCATGGAGGAAAGATGCTGGTGTTTGTTTTTATATCTTCATGCCTGTATCCCCGGAGGGGCACGCAGTGGTGTAATATTACACCCACATTTCGCATCATGAACTTTAGGTCCCACGTAATAGGGGGCGAAACTATTGCCGTTACCGGGCACATTGCCAGAGTCAGTGCTGCTACGGAGAATTCGGAAAAACTCAGTTACACTTTTGCCAATCCGGGACTCGAACCCGGGACCTCCCGATCAGCAGACGCATACGCTAGTCAGTCATGTTTGTTGCAAATATTGATGTATATGTAGTTTTTACATTCATATTTTTTTTACAACAATTTGTCATAGAATCTTAGATTGCTTTTGAAAGGCACAATCATACAGTGATTTTACAATATTATTCGTTGCTTCATTGCTATCAAACTAGACAGTGTTGGTATACTTAGGTATCGCCAAATTTCTAGTTTCCTATGAAGTTGCTGCGTATAGCTGCGCAGTAATCGAAAATTAGGTGTCAGCGGGATGGGGGCGGGTAGCGGAAGGGGACTTCACGATTCGTAGCGTGACGCATACTGTTATGATTGGTTGCATTCGCATAATATATGTTCTATTGCATTTGAAATTTGAATTTGTGTTCGAATCTTCCGTAAAGTAAAGTCACTAAGAAACGCATCACGCAACTTTAAATTATCAATTTGATATATTTATGTTGTGTTTTTATTGGCTTGTTTTGTTATTGTTTTAGTTACATTTGTTGTTTTTTACTTTATACTTACCTATATACTCTTATACGTCTGTGATATTCACGTACTATTTTGTTTAATTTTTTTGTCATCCACCGAGAATATTCCTCACCTCTACCGTGAATCGATAAGGAAAATGGGGATGAATGTACGTAGATAATAATACATGTTTATAGTTTTCAATATCTTATTGCCTAAATATTAGACCTTGGTTCATTACTTTGTTGTCACAATAAACTAAAAGTTAATTGATTTGTCATGGTAACAAAATATGTATATTGAAGTATAATTTTTTTGTGAGGTGCATAGGGTTCCCACCAAGAACTTAGGGTCCCAAGCCAACCTCACCTGCAAGTGGTGCACCTGCCGATCAACGGACGAGGCTCTGGCAAACAAAATATCCCGATAAGCGGCAATAGGCTCGCCACCTATTACGTGGGATCAAAACACTGGCGAAAAGTGGGCGTTTAATATGCTTCTGCGTACCCCTTCGGGGAAACAGGCGTGAGTCTATGTATGTATGTGTATGTATGTATTTTTTGTAAAGATTTTCTGTTTGACTGTACCTGCGCAAAGAGGTGTTTGCGCAGGTACAGTCAAACAGAAAATCAACAAACAGAAAATGAATCTCTGAAGTTAAACCATGCAGGTGCATGGTTTAGCTTCAGAGAGCTCTAGAAGTTTGGCGAAAACTATACACAGTGATCCACTGGATATTATTATTCATCACTCCTCTTTGAAAACATCCATACATCAAGTCCTCACAAAGTTTTGCTTGACCAATAACTACTTATACCCTTACTTCGAAAAGTTAGAAGTGTGCGTTAAGGGCCAGTACTAAGGTTATTAAGAACTTTGTGGGGCTAATTTTACTTTCTTCGAAATAAATCGCCATTCAGAATCCTCCTTACATAATTTTTCTATACATATTATAAAATGAAGTCACCGACCGTCCTTCCTGTCTATATAAGCGCGGTGAACTCAAAAAGTACCGAACGAATTTTATCCGGTTTTCAGCATTGAATGTGCGATTTGTGAGCTTTAGGTGTATGATTCACGCAGGTATATGATTCACGAAGCTGCGGGCGAAGTCGATATAGCTTCTGCTAACGGATGAAATAAACATTGGATTTTTTTAAACCGCTTTGACTTAAGCCTTGGCAAGCCGCTATAGGGACAGGGATAAGCTTAGAAGGAAAATACTTTAGTATTATACGAATACAAGAATAATATACCGCTATTTGATACGTAAAAATCTTAAGTAATTGGAATCTGGCGCTATCAACCGATTATTATAATGCTATGGTTTGTAATCTTTATGGTTTTTCTTTACGCTTGGCCTCCACGATGTAGTCTTAACATATTTGATAGATATTAGCTTTACCGCAGAGCGAATGCCCTCTGACTTCAGCTAGTCTATATTCCTTGACATGGGGCAAGCAATAATTAACAATAAAATTTAATACGAAGACAAATTTGCTGCTCTCAAAAATTCAGTAGTGCGATGCCTTCTGCCAGACAGTCTGTTGGTATCTACACTAAGGCCGGTTTTCCTGTCAAGCTGATCGCACGCCGACGGTCGGCGCTGATGTGTCAATATGTATGAAGTACTTCTAGCGTTTTTGAGTCGCGCTGACCGCTCAGCGCTGTCGGTCGTCAGCGCTGAGTTATTACTCCATACATATTGACATTATTGACACATCAGCGCGGACCGTCGGCGTGCGATCAGCTTGACAGGAAAGCCGGCCTAAGCTATCTCTATAAATAAAATCTCACGAGATAAGCACAAATAATCGAAATTTCATCACCTTCAATCGATACTGAATTCATTACTTCGTTTCATTGGCTGTAAATAAATCAAAATGTAATAATAGCACTCTCTTCCGAATTATCGTATCTCACTCAGGTTGTCTTGTAAAATCCAAAATGCTAATACATCTGTAGCCTAAAATGCAAATACTTTTATCTTAGCAGCAAGACCATTCCGAAACTTGAAGTGGTTCAACATTAATGGATCAATAAAGATTCGGTCCACTGAACATCTCTTTAATGATTATTGACCTAGGTACCAATTGTGACCAACATTTGTGTCAATCTGATTGCACGATTTTTACATTTACAGAATTTATAAAAAGATAAAAATTCGCCGAAGGTTTGGATGGAGATTATAATGTACTGTTTTCGTCTGCCATTAAGCCTTGCATAATATAGAGTTAAAGTTGTCTTGCTTCCAACAAGACAAAGTGAGAATCTCGATAATGATACTGATAATGAGATAAATGTTAAAATTTAATCGGTAGATCCAAGGGTAGGTAAGTTAATATGGAAAATGAGAAAACTTTGATTTTTTTAATCTCTAGACGTCCTTGGATACATCTGAAACTACCAGGAATGAAATCAGAAACAGTGCATAACTATAGAAACAACGAAAGGGAGATAAGAATACTTTACTTCAGAAGATTAAGGCTTTAGCCATTTTCTAGCCTAACTTAGAAGTCGTTCATCAGTCTTAACAAAGATCCCCATGAAATAACTCTATATTTCGATCTCTATATAATTTTTACCTTAAAGAAATGATGCTAGAACAGAAGGAGAAAATTCGGACATTTTCTCTTTTCTACAAGACAGAAAATTGCAAGAAGATCACCCAACCATCAGAGTAAGAAGATGTGCAGTAACTTCTATATTTTTACTTCAAACTATGTAAATCTCAAAAAACATATTTCAGCTGAATGCTATACAAAAGTGAATATGCAAAATGGTATTTGCGTTTTCATTGCTCTGTTTCTATACCAAAACCAATCAAAAGATTGATGAGGAAATGCAATGAATTGTAAAGCTGAATAAGAAGCATCGTTTTTCATTGTCTTCCTAGTGATTCATTCATGTCACCACTTCCCATTATCCATACAACATATAATACATTGTTCATGGAGTGATACTCATTTTGTTTTTGCACAAACAATTTTAAGTGTTGTGTCAGTTAACGTATCGCACCTACATTACTTTTTTACTTTATATAAATACCTACAAAGGGTGTTTGTACATGGCGCATGTAGCTTGAGCATGTTGAGGCATTTGCGCGGGTTACATGCACCGTAAACATATCGTTTAAAACAATGTGCGGGTCCAGCCACTCAAGCATGTACCAAAGCGAGCCACCCGCGCAAGTAATTCGCGTGCTCTGCGACGCGCGCGGGTCACTCGCGCATGTTATCTGTTAAAATTACATTTTTAACATATGATTTTAAAATAATTTTCGTTCATCGAGACATTTGACGCGATTCAAGTCATAAAGCTACCGCGCGAATAGCATGCACATGTAGCTCTTGACCACGAACAAATAACTTGTACATAGGTACAGCTTGCGCAAGTAGCCCGCGTCTTTACTTGCTCCAGTTATTTGCATCATGTACAAGTACAAGCCAGTAACTTGATCAAGTAGCTTGCGCATATTACCCACGCGTGTAACCCGCACCTTTACTTGCTCCAGCTACATGCACCGTGTAGAAGCACCCTTAACATATCGTTTAAAACAATGTGCGGGTCCAGCGACTCGAGCATGTACCAAAGCGAGCCACCCGCGCAAGTAATTCGCGTGCTCTGCGACGCGCGCGGGTCACTCGCGCATGTTATCTGTTAAAATTACATTTTTAACATATGATTTTAAAATAATTTTCGTTCGTCGAGACATTTGATGCGATTCAAGTCATAAAGCTACCGCGCGAATAGCATGCACATGTAGCTCTTGACCACGAACAAATAATTTGTACATAGGTACAGCTTGCGCAAGTAGCCCGCGTCTTTACTTGCTCCAGTTATTTGCACCATGTACAAGTACAAGCGAGTAACTTGATCAAGTAGCTTGCGCATATTACCCACGCGTGTAACCCGCACCTTTACTTGCTCCAGCTACATGCACCGTGTAGAAGCACCCTAAGATTGCAGCCCAATTCTAGCTGTCCTTTTTCTAACAGATTCACTAAAAACGGACACTTCCTTCACTAAGAACTCTTGGCACGAAATGATAGCTTTTAAAAATAAAGCTTGTTATTATGTTTGAATTTTTTCAACATCTTTTGATGTGTATAGAGAATTATATTATGTAAACATATTTACAGGTTGACATCCACACTTTCATTATAAATCCGAAAAAATATTTGCCTGCCTGTTCAACCGATTTTGATTAGTTACCTTGATAGCACTATAGTTGCAAAACTTCTGAAAAATTCTGAATAATTCCGGAATACTTCTGGGAAGGTTTCTTTCAATCAGAATTATTTAAAATGAAATTAATTAAGATTTTTATTTTTTTTTGCTGAAAAATCGTATTTTGCATCGATCGTCGATCGCCGCCGCCCCCTCTGTGCGCCGCCAGCCGGTACCGCCGCGCTGGCGCCGCGCCGCGCGCGCCCGACTGCCACGCACGAGTCGTGCGTGCAGGGGATGGCGGTGCGGGGTGCGGTAAGAGGGGAGATGCTCCCCGGAGAAGTTCCCCCCCCCCCACGAAAAAGATTCGTACCCCGCAATCGAATGTTTCGGCCGAATATTTCGCCCGAATAATTCAATGGGAATAAACGAGTTTGTTTGTGGTGTGGTGGGTTTTTATTATAAATGTGATTGAATAAGTATGAATGTTGATTTGTTTTTATAGGTAGATATGATACGAACAGGATTTTTATACTTTTGTTTTTAGGTAGGTACTTACCTACTTATTTCGAAATCGAATGCTATTTTTAAGTATAAATGTTAGTTGTGGAATAAAAAACCAGGCCTAGCATATTTAATTTGTTTTTTTGAAATAGGGTTACCCTAAGACTACTGTGGGGTTACCTACCTAAATATGTATGAAGCTTTTAAAGTTGTATGAGGCTCTGTACGCATCGCGAGTATTCGCGAGTCGCACATGTAGGTATTTATCAGCACCTACCTACTTAACGCGTACCAATAATAGCCCAGTCAATAAAAAAAAATAAAGACAAACCTTGCAAGCAAACAAAGATAATATAATTTACAACTTCCAAGCGCGAAATAGTTAGTAAGGTCGATTTTCCTGTTTTTTTTTGACAGTTGAAATATTTCCAAAGTTTCGGAATATTTCGGAATACTTCCGAACTATTCGATGGGAATGATTCGGAATTTTTCCCGCCAGCATCTGTAGATAGCACATACGGGCAAGAAATAATTTATTTCATTTATTAAAATGGTCTTCTCCCTAGTACCTTGATAGCACATACGGGCAAGAAATAATTTATTTCATTAATTAAAATGGTCTTCTCCCTAGCGTTATCGCAATAGCATGGCTTACTAGTCTATCCAGATTTCACTGGATATTAGCTTTTCCACAAAGCGCCTGCCGTCTGACCTCTGAAACCCAAATAGATAAAACAAGGCATATTTTCCTTATGCTTAAAATAATACTGAAGGATTGATGCCATTACCAAACAATGGACTTAATATAATAATGACGCCACAATAAACTACCGTTCTATGCTAGTGACAACTGATCCTGGCGTTGCGACTTTATCCTATAAACATCAACCTATTATTACACCTGCCCAGTGTCCCAGAAAGTCAAAATCATACTTATACCCACTTTTATTGACATTATCACGAATTCGTTATCAATAATATAACCAATAGGTGTCATTAGATAATAATAATATTAACCTTTGTCCTTACCTGTCGATGCTATCTTTTGGACAACTTAAGCAATCCTATTAGATAAAAATCCTATACCATAAAGATAACCATAGGTTGTTCGCACAAAAAATATTTTATATAAACAGGCAAGTTTGTATACAGCACACAAAATAAGAGACACATTTAACCTTTTACCCGAGATAAACAAGATCAGTAATATCAATCTATATCATACCTTTACATACCCTATTTCACCGTGTGCACAGAAAATATTGGCGCACGCTTACTTTACGGTATCTTTTTTCACAGTCATGTGTTCCCTTGTGTACGGAAATGGGTCAAGGATCAAAGTACGAAAAGAGTTCCCCGTGTACCTAATCGCCGATATTCCAGCCGAAGAAATTGGCACAAATTCGCCACAATCGAGGCATCGGATATTGCCTAATTTAGGCGTCAGAGAGCATTATAAGGACACAATTTTCCAACAACTCTCGCTCCGTCGACGTAAAATTTTCTGCAAAAATAAGGCTTATTTCACGAAAATTGTTTTACTTCAAATGGCAAATTGCCTCCCAGATTAAATGACATGTATGTAAACGGAAATGAGGTGGTCTATGATTAATCTATATATATGTACGGAGTCAACTTAGCGCGAGAGCTCAAAATTAGACAGAAAGTCAGTTGCTAAAATACTTAAATAGGTAAATAGATGCTTATAAATTCATCATTTTTCCGACTAAAGGTCCTGAACTCGTAACTAAATAAGTTTTGTACTTTCATTAACTTTTTGTATAGACAAAGTTCTTCCTCAAACAAAACCCTACAGCTCAAACGATGTAGGTCCTTTGATCAAATGTTGGATATAAAAAGGGACAATTCTGACAAATATTTGATGGACAAATGAGTTAAGTCGTCTGTGCCTAAAGCTATAAAATATTTATACCTATATTTTATGTAATGTGCTGTGAGTTAATCCTTATCTGTGTCGTGTCAGATGTTTTTATTGGACCTGGCTGCACCTCTAGGGGTCTTCGACTCAAGTTTTATAGACTGTTGTCAAAATATTACAAGGACCACCCTAAAAATGTTTTACATTCAGCAACGGTTTTTGTTTGTTATTTTTATCAAAATGTTTTCTAGAAATAATTATTGTGCGCTTTTGTCTATCATGGTGTAATAAAAGGTTCTAATGATCCATTCATGGAGCAATGGGGGAGTTAATGACGAGTAAAATGTTTCTTCTAAGCAAGCACTACAAATGTTGGTATTTATAGTTCTCACAAATACGTATTTATATTAGTCACAACAACGTTATCGTCTAATGCTATTTCTACGTTAGAAGGGTTGATAAGAATGCTTGAATTTGCAATTTTTTTTTGAGATAGTTCAATAGCTGTTGGTGGCAGACAAACCAGAAGCCTAATAGATGGTCAAAGACATGGCTGAGTTAGAACCGCATAAATAAATGTTTTATTCGCTTTTTACAGCGAGAAACGAATACTTAGCCAAGCGGTTGTAGGTTGTTTGACAGCCAGCCATTACCAATCATCAACATCACATGGGGCTATCGTTTTAGACTGATTTTCCAACTTTTTAAGATTACTCGAGCATTATTATGGTATTACAAAACATTTATCTCACTATTTTATGTAATAAACTGTTTCTTAAGATAAACACTTAAACAGTTGTTCATAACATGTTCCACCACATCTCTAATATTATCTAAATATACTTTATGTAAGGTGGAATATTTCAAAAGTGGCATCAATTGTGTTGGTAAGAAAAATTTATCAATTTTTACCAATAATAACACGTACTAACAAGCTGAAATATAAATGTATGAGGCTCATACATTATTCCATGAATAATAATCTTAATATATAAAATCCTTGCGTTACGGACTGACTGACAGACACGCTACAGCCAAAACTATTGGGCGCAGGAAGCTGAAATTTGGCATGTATGTTCCTTGGGGACCGTAGGGGTGCACTAAGAAGGGATTTCCCGAAATTCCCAATGGATCGGCCAAAACGGGTAAATTAAAAAAAATGCAGGCGTAGCTGCTGGCGTCCTCTAGTCCTAATATAATTATGTAGGTTATAAAAGAAAAACGCAAGTCTTTTGTGTATAAGTGTCGAAGATAAATCACTAAACATTATAAGTATAGTAATAAAATGGGCATTTATGTATTTTTTTACTGTGGTTTTATTACTGCGCAGTTAAAGCGCCCGGACTAATATAATGTTATTAGTTTAGCAATAAATAATAATAATATAAAGGGTTTTGGTGAATTGATTTAAGTTTACACAGTATAGCTCAGTAAGCGTTATTTTGTTGTGCCACCAGACAAGTGGTATTATCAGTAAATCAGTATATATATTTTTGTATGAAATGACTGTGCAATAATCCATACTATTATGATTCAGGCACACATAGCCAAATACAAAAACCACTGCCTTTAGATTCCTAAGCTTTCATTAACTGCAAAGGAAATCGTCGGGAGAGAACCTAATTCTATTAAATTGTTCCAGAATATTCCCGAATATGTGTTGAGTCTGTTAACTCGTAGTCAGTTGTCGCAGGCCTTTGCGTAGTAGTGAACTCGTGATATTATTATAGCGCAACCTATATAGCAGCATGAGGGCCTCATAAAAATAGCTTAAATACAAGTTTGTCTGACGTAATATGTTTAAAAGAGGCTTCAAATGGTGAAGTGTGAGCTTACGACGACAGGCACGGCTCAGGTAGTTCTTGAGAAACTTAAATCCGTAGCTTGGAGCAAGAAGGTAATAGACGGAGTAAGTAGTTGGTAAACGCAAGTTGCCTTTTGTTAATGTAGCTAAAGCTAAGGCTTCGTAGGGTTGCACAGTTAAGCTGCGGGTGTTTTACGTAAACGTGATTGAGTTTTGAATTTAACGGTGCTGTTGGTACCTCTTATGTTATGATTTTGTGCAGCCGCAGACTGGTTTTTATACAACGCAAATGATAACAAAGTACTGTTGGTGAGCGTTGATAGTTCGTGAATGTCTGCATGTAGGTACATAGGATGTGCAATTCAACACATACATATTTACTTAACCTACTAGTACTATGCGACTTTTATGAATTAAATCATAGCGGGATCATCGCTTAAATTCGCAAATGAATTGAAAGTAAATCAATCTTTTTTGTGGAAAAGCCAATTTATTTTTCACCCCGAAAATGAGTAAGGCCACTGTGATCTGCAAAGGTGACAAGGGCTTAAGTACCTAATATGTATTAGTCGCAGTCCGATTCGTTAATCTCTTCCTGTTTTATAATAATCCAAAGCCCGGTGTACGGTGATGGTACATACAACTTGATGCTACGTTGTCGAATAGCATGCGATGCCCGACATATTTAATATGAATCGAACGTATTCGTAGAAAGCATGTTTGTTCGACTGAACCTTTTAACTTGGTGACGTTTACCGCTTTAATAAACACATCCACTATCACAGCAAGCTGCAATTACGTTCATATTTTTTCCATCACAGAAAAACATACATTTCAATAGAACAGAATCAATTCGAACATTGAATTTGTAGGCGCGTATACGCACGACTGAACCCTGCACATCGCTTGCATAGTCATTCCGAGAGAATATGTTCGTGCCAACTCGGATAAATTCGCGCAGAAAACGTATCTAAAGTGCATTTTGGTTGGAAGAATTATCCTCGATGTTATAGTAGTTTGGTGCAATATGCGCGTGGTAATGGCAAAACTTATCTTAAGTGATATAAGTACACTAAGTACAAAGCTAGTAAAACTAAGCACAGTTACAAGTAAAATAGCTACAAAGGTGATTGTTGACGGCAGTTTTGGGCAATGATGCTACAGGTTATACGGCGCCTCATAAATTGATAGCTATGAGCTTCAAGTGACAACGATAACTTATCGTAGGTGGTTTGAATAAAAAGATGTTGAGCGTATTGTTTGATTCTCTTTCCACAACATTCAAGTGATAAAAGACACATAACATTATTTTCCTTAATATTTTTTCACAAAATTCTTTTACATTAAAAATACCAATCATTGTCATACTATTATATTTCAATACATTAACAGTTCACAAAATTCAAATATTATATCAAAAACCCTACATCGCTAGAGCATCGCAAAATATTCAATGTTCATTGATTTGCCATTGACCGCCAACATCCTGAGTGGGCGATTACCGTATCTTAATTTTATGACTAGATTGGACCTCTCAATCTCACATGCGAGTGTTTCATGCGACTAACTGGGTCAAGATTGCAGATAATCTCGTCCCTATTCGGCTTCGCATTCTGGTCACGAATTTAACCACTTTAAGAGTGCGGTCCGATTCAATCTGCTACCGACTGGTTACGACTAGTAGCTACTTTGTCGATGAATGGAATGATCATTTAATTACATTTATTTTTGGGGCTGAAGCTGGTAGGGTTGAAAGGTTATGTCACAGCTCAGTTTCCTTATAGGTTATTTGGCAATTTGGACTTAATTTAGGTCGATTTTGTGTTTCCGGAATACCAGATAACACTGCGTTTAAAAAGTATGTTAAGCTCTGACCTACTATGATTTTCTATAGAGTCCATGCTACCTTCTATATTCTACTATCTACGCACGTATGTTTGTGTCTTTGCCTGGCTCTAACCCAGCTTATCGAGCACACATTTTTTGTGTACAACAAACAAGTGTATCACTTTAAAAGCTGGGCCAAATAACCTACTCTGGCGAAGATCTACCACTCCGTGTCATCGAGCATCTCTTCGAGAAGCCTAACTTCTACTACCAAAGAGAACACCGTGAGAGTATGCAAACCTTCTGCTCTGGCCAGTACCAGCTCTTTCATGATATAATTACCATAACATTAATTATCACTCATACTAGTGCAACGGCAAGTGAGACTACAATGCAAGCAATAGTCTGTTTTCCAGAGCTAAATCTTTTATATACTATCTAAACGTCATGACAAACTAAAAAACTAGTTTATCGTATCTCTTATTACAAGAAAAATATTTGTGTGCCCCAGGGCTATAGTATCGAATTTCTGCCGCCATATGATACGACACCTACAAAAAATATCCCGAGCTTCGAACAACAACAAACAAACAAACCACTGATATTTTGATAGGCTTGTTTACAGATCAAGGCAAGTATAACGTGAATATATATTGCCAACAGTTCATGACAATGCAGTAATTTTACCTCTGTTCTTCTTTTATGCTATATAACCAGCTCGATTTTGGGACATAAGTTTGTAGACCGGAATTTGAAATTGAAGATCTATTGAATGGCTTATACCATTACTACTATCTGTTACTGGCCATAGAGTTACTTATCTTGGCGTACGTAATTGATCGGTAAAGTTAAGCAACGTTTGCATAGTTTACCCCATCGATGGATGATCGCGTGTTGCGGCATTTACTTCAGCGCCTTAAGGAGGGAGAGGGAACATCTAAAACCGCCAGTCCTGATTCTTGTCTTAAGATAAGACGTTTTTTTATCTCAAGACAAGATCGCTGGGTACGTTTACCTAGTGACCTATATTTCCCGATTTCAGAGTTGGCCAGACCCTTTAGAAAGGAATGATATATGATCTCTACATACGCTGCAGGTACCTATGTCCAGTATGTTCATAGCATTAAACTGCGTCATGCTTTGTTGATTAGGGGGTAAGTTCACCAAAGCTAATGTATTATTTAACTATTTTAAAAGTGAGAGTGGTGCAGAGATTAGAAGCTGGTGTACCTACCTATCAGTCAATTCTTTCTTAAGGAATATTCATTACGTTACGTTTTGATATCTGTTTATCCAATCACACAGTACTAGTATCCTCGCCTTCAAAATAGTTAAAAATATATTAATAGAAAGACAACGGAAGTAAAAATATCATGGTCATATATTTTTTATGATGTTGTAGTGCTGCTAGTAGCAACTCCAACAAGACAGTAAAAATAAGCTATGCAGAAAAAAGAATACCCTGAAACTTACTTACCGAATGCCTTCACCTCGTTTCTCGGCTGTGTAATATTCAACAAGATACTTCGCAACTAACAACTACCGTAAATCGATTACGTACCGGGAACTTGCAAGATACTCCATTTTTATTCATAATTAAAATAGTGGCGGTGGAAATACGAGAGAAAGAGCTTAAATGGACCATTTACAGTGAACGGTCCAGTAACCCCCATCGCTTTCAAACCACTCCTTCGCTTTAAAGATTTTGTAATATTTCAAACAAAAGATTTTATAAAATGCTGAGGTTATGAAATACATAGGTATATGTATTACTCGTGGAAAGTATATATCTGAATAGATTAGAAAGCGGGCCTCGGGTTGTTAGGCAAAAGTCTTGGATTTAACCGGAATAACGTCATACTTAGGTTTCTCATTAATTCATTGTCTTGAAAAAGTAAGTCAATGAAATAAATCCTTAATTCTATTTCTGGCTACGCTAAAGATTGTGTATAGACATTGTATTATATATTTTACGTTACTAATGACAAGCATAAGTTCATAATTTAAACGAGAGAGGATTAAAAGTATAATAGTAAATCCAAATAACAAGTATTTTTTGAAGCAAGAATGCCAAACAGACTAGAACCAAGTGTAATCACTTTAATTTCGTAGGACTTTGAGAATAGTTCTCGAAATGTAAGTATTATTCTCTCTGCAACGTTCTATCAATAAAAATATTTTATACAGTTTAATATTATTACGTAAAAGCTTCACGAAATATATTAAATACTAGAGGTTGCCAGCAGCTACACCTGCATTTTTTTGAAATTTACCCGTTTTGGGCGATCCCGTGGGAATTTCGGGGAATCCCTTCTTAGTGCACCCCTACGGTCCCCAAGGAATATACATGCCAAATTTCAGCTTCCTGCGCCCAATAGTTTCGGCTGTAGCGTGTCTGTCAGTCAGTCAGTAACGCAAGGATTTTATATATATAAAGATTAAGATTAAGATTTGCTTATATTTTTGCCTTTAGTAATGTATAAGGTTTCTAGATCTAATCTATACTATAATAAAACTGTAGAGGTGAAAAAGTCTGTACATTAAAGATATTTTGACGAAAATTAGCTAAGAAATCTAGGAAAATGCTAAAAAGCAATACTTGATAATTTTTAGAATTTATGTCTGTCTGTCTGTCCGACGTCTTTCCCTATATTGCTAAAGATCTCTAAAATTGCGAAATTGATTTTAATAAAACTTACACTCATGTACGAAGGATTCTCAAACCTATAAAATAGTATATGCTACATCACAATCGGTTGAGTGGTTATCGGTGTACAGCTTGACCTCTCCTTTGCACGTAGTCCCAAACAAAACAGGGATCATCCAAAACTGGTTATATATGTGGTGCCATCTATGATCATTATAAGTTTATAAGTAAAAGTATAGTTAGTCTAAATAGGAAACTTCAAAATGTTTTATGACTATTTACCGACCGATAGATGTCTATTTTCAAATAATTTTCTAGCAAAATTAGTTTTTCTTGCACAAAATACAATAATTATGTTATTAAAAAAATAATAGAGTATAATATTCGGCACTTTCATAAACAAAAAGTCTCTGTGTCAAAATTTATTACAACTGTCTATACTATAATAAAACTGTAGAGGTGAAAAAGTCTGTAGGTAAATTAAAGATATTTTGACGAAAATTTGCTAAAAAATCTAGAAAAATGCTAAAAAGCAATACTTGATCATTTTTAGAATTTATGTCTGTCTGTCTGTTTATTTCATTCGATCGTATTCTGTACTTATACAGGTGACATTATACCCAAATTCACATACCTCACGTACGTGGGAATCCGTCGCGCGTCGGTGTGAGACTGAGGCCTGAATTCAGATACCTCTTGAGTAACTCAACGGGGCTATCTTACTTTCGGCAGGGCTGGATATTCGTAGCCCTGTGTGTATTTTCTAAATAAATCCCAGGGACAGACTTGAAACAGCTGGAATCGACTCCCAAACATGTTGTTTTTCACATGGTCAATTATATGTAGCATGTTCACAAGTAAGCGGTAAAAATAATTTACATGTTCTATGTGAAGGTGATAAAACAGATAATGTTGTGTATAAAGAAATTAGGCAATAGGCTCGCCCACTATTACGTTGGACCTAAAAATTCAAGGCGATATGTGTGTGTAATATTACACCACTGCCTACCCCTTCGGGGATAAAGGCGTGAGTCTATAAAAAAAAATTAAGAAATTCTCTAATGATATGTATTATATAATCTATACATATATATAAAAGAAAGTCGTGTTAGTTACACTATTTATAACTCAAGAACGGTATTACCAATTTGGCTGAAAATTGGTGGGGAGCCAGCTCAGAACCAGGAAAAACACGATACAATTAGCTGCAAAAAGGATACAATTAGCTGCAAAAAATAATCTGGGAGGGATTTTAGAGAGGGTCGAAGTTTGTAGGGACAAGCCTACTACCTATTGACAGTAAGAACGCTTGCGCTATATGGGCTATCGTATATCTGTCAGTACTGTCACATTATACATTGTCCTATGGTGCACTGTCATTACTTCGTTCGCTTACATAATATAAACTAATAATTATTGTAACAGCTTTGGCTATTCCCTACTAATATCAGGTACAAATGCGAAAATGTGTGCCTATGTATGTATCTACCGATTTCACGCTAAACCGGTTGAACCTATATTCTCTACTCATAGATGCAAAAGTGTGTCTAGAGATATAGCAGACCATGGCTTTGACATTTGACTGTATGCAAAGTGATGTTGTTGAGCACCTTTTGGTAGATAATGTCATGAATTCTGACCAAGTTCCTTCAAGGTACCCTATAGAGTTTCTGAACTCCTTACAATTATCAGGAGTACCTTCACGCAACTTGAGACCGAAGACCGAACTGGTGGTCCAGTCCTGTTAATGCGGAATCTTAATGCACTAAAGCTTTGTAATGGCATAGGGCTACAAGTAACACCAAGGATGAAACATTATAAAAGCTATTCGCTATTGCGAGTCAGACTCGCTCATGAAGGGTTCCGTAGTGCAGGTATCCACTTACCATAGCCATTATCTTCGACTAACTATTATAGTAGTTGTATAAACGACAAAGCTATATTTGCAGTTTTTAAGATGTGCTTAATTTCAAAAACTGCTGACTACTTATCGTTCAAATCAATTTTCGTTGGAAGTTTTTATAACGATCTACAGCATATATTTTTTACCACTTTGGAACCGTATATCTTTCAAACGATTGACTTTGAGAAACAATGGTTTTAGGAACCTCAAAGTAATTTTTAACGACCCATTTTCCACATCAGTTCCATGTATGAAGAAATTATCTTATATATCCTTAATATTCAATATTTTTGGGTTTTGGTGGTTCACAGAATACGTCTACCTACCAATTTTCAAATGTGTAAACTGAATAGTTTCGGCATAAAGTGGCTGTGTTATACGGACTGACGGACATAGCGCGTCTATAAGGATTCCGTGTTTAGCCATTTTTGACTACGGAACTCTAAAAATACTGTTTACAGAAATGTTTTAAATACTTCTTGCGGTTATATTTCTTATCAGTCCCTATGACTAGAATTAAAATGAA
Source organism: Euclidia mi (assembly GCA_944739405.2). Classification (NCBI taxonomy): domain Eukaryota; kingdom Metazoa; phylum Arthropoda; class Insecta; order Lepidoptera; family Erebidae; genus Euclidia; species Euclidia mi. Next base: position 14,947,916 of record OX123198.2, on the reverse strand, counting down.
AATTACTATCGGACGATGAAGGAGTTTTGTGTTACCCCGAATTTAACGTGAGCGAAGCCGCGGGCAAAAGCTAGTATGATATAATATCCGTGAACGTACCTTTTATTGATGACACTCTACCTAAGTTATTACGTTACGTGAATAGCGGTATCAATTATAGCATTCCCAGGCTACATCCCGAAAAGCTAATAATAGACAAATTAATGTTTCTATAAATCAGGAGATGATACAAACAGACTTTTATTGAGTTATACGGCACGCATGTGTAGTCGAGGTTATGTTCGTATTAAAAAGTTGCAAATGGCGGTCCGTAATCTCTGCCTACCCCTTCGAGAAACAAGCGTTAGTCTTAGTATGAAAATTTTTAATTATGCCTTGCCTTTGTGAGCATATTATGCGGTAGGTCCAGTCGTTATGGCATTCAGAACCCATGAAGATTCTGACACCTTTGGATCGTGAAGGTCAGATGACAGTTGCTCTGTGGAAAAACTAATAAAACGTGTCATACTGTCAGACTAGTAACCATAAGCAAACCACGGGATCCAAGGTGAATCTTTGGATGCAACCAAAATAACGCTAGGACGATAATGATGATGACTGTGACTACTAATCCATACTTTAACAAGACGTGCGTTTTCAAATTAACGTGATGGGATTCAAAGCCCCATGGTGTTGACATTCAGATTATGGCTTAGTAGCTGAGGATCCTATAACTATTCCTCTTAAGGAATGAAATTTCATAAAACCTAGACAGAGAGACCTTACATCACACAAGCAGTAGTCAAGCGCTACTGAGCTATAGTGGTTACCATAAAATATAGCCAATGATGATTACAAAATAATAATAATTAGGTAATTCAAATACCCTCTTACTAACTAACGGTTTGCGGCAATCATCTAAAACGAAGCGCTTTCTGAGATATAAATTTTATAAATCGAAATCAAGACAAGATAAAAATAAATACAAAACATTTAATAAACTATTTAAGAAATGTGCCGCTATGGCTCAGAAAATAACTAACAAGTCATATATATCTAAATCCAAAAACATGTGTAAGGCTTCTTGGCATGTAATTAAAAATAGTATAAATTCAAACGGATCTACTGGTGGAAATAAACATTACTTTTCTTATATTGAATCAAGTGACGACCCAACCGAAATGTCAAATATTTTCAACGATTATTTTATAAACTTGGCTAATGACAATGACGGTAGGTTGAATTCTAAATCTGATGAAAACATCTTAGGCATTGATAGAAATAATGCCAGTATGTACCTATTGCCAACAGACCCTAAGGAAGTAGAGAGGATCATCGTTTCTCTCAAAAACACGTCTTCTGTTGGTTACGATCAGTTGCCCACACATATCTTAAAAACATGCAATCCTTACATATCGTCGGCACTAGCTCATATAATAAATTTATCTTTTCTTCAGGGTGAGTTCCCTGATAGACTAAAAACTACTGTAATTAAACCTATTTATAAGAAATGCCTGAAGAGCGTTGTTACCGACCAATAGCTTTGATACCTATACTTTCTAAGATCCTGGAGAAGATTATGCATAGGCGTCTAATGTCCTTTATAACGAAATATGACATTCTTTATCCAGAACAACATGGGTTTCAGAAAGGCAAATCTACGTCATTAGCAGCTTTTAAATTAATTGATAAAATTGTCCAATGCGTTAATAAGAAAACACCAATTACAACTATATTTTTCGATATGAGCCGCGCTTTTGATTGTGTATCGCATAGAGTTCTTCTGCGTAAGTGTGAGGCGTATGGAATACGTGGACCCGCTCTTTCGTGAATAACTAGCTATCTACACAACAGAATACAGCGTGTTGAAATAAGCAATGTCAATTCAAGTAATAAGGAGGTCACAGTTCAGTCGCAGACAAAATTTAATCATGTAGGTACACCTAGATGATTTAATTTTGTAGGGTAGTATTTTGGGTCCATTACTTTTCTTATTGTATATTAATGATCTGCCTTCCATCACAAAGTACTAATGCATTCTTTACGCAGATGATGTTTCTGTAGTAGTACCGTATCAGAAAGATCTAGTCTATGAAGAAGAATTAACTATTTGTGATATTGTCAGCTGGATGACTAATAATAATCTTGCCGCTAATATATCAAAAACGAAATTCATCCAGTTCCACAATAAAGGAGCTAGGAAACAAGATCTAATGCTGAAGTATGACGGTCAACAGCTAACCGAAGTAGATGAGGCATGCTTTCCTTGCATAACCCTCGATGCAAAGTTAACTTGGAGGGCACATATTGAGATTTTATGTAAAAAAATAAATCGCTTTGTCTATGCACTTTGGCGACTCACCAATATCACTAATAGAGAGACAGCATTACAGGCATACCATGCATATGTAGCGTCAAATCTGAGATACGGCATCAATATATGGGGAAACTCAGTAATAATAGGTACTATTTTTGTAGCACAAAAACAGTGCGTAAGAGCACTATATAATAAGCGCCCATGGGATAGTCGTAAGCCACTATTTCAACAGTTATCACTACTTACTGTTCCTTGTATGTATATTTTTGAAATGTGTGTTCATGTGAAATTAAGTCCTGATCTTTATACTTGCAGAAAAGAGGTCTGTAATTTCTACACTAGGTACCGCAGTAAATTAATTCTTCCACTCATAAAAACAGAAATATGTAGTAGAAACAGTTATGCCATGTTTATCCGAATTTATAATCATCTTCCACAAAGTGTCAAGGATCTCAAAACGAACATGTTTAAAAAACAATTATTCAGCTGGCTTAGCAAGAAATGCTTTTATTCAGTCCAAGAATACCTAGATTCCAAAATGTACGATTTTACGCTAGTTAAATAAATATAAATTAAGTATTGTTTCTCCATCCTGATCTTGACAACCATAAACTGGACATTTTGTTTTAATTATTGCTCTTTTTATTTTAATTATTATCTTGACAATTCCCTGTGATATCTCAAATGAATAATGATATTATATTATGGATGGTAATTGTTAACATTTTAATAACAGTCTATGTTTTAATTATTGCTCTTTTTATTTTAATTATTATCTTGACCATTCCCTCTGACATTTCAAATGAATAATGATATTATATTTTAGTGTTTAATTGTAAACATTTTAATAACAGTCTATGTGTGATCCGTATGACAAACTTACCTAAACTGAATGAAGTGTATTATTGATAATGTAATTTAAATAAATGCATAGATATAATTGTGTAAATGACTATATATTTGTATGCCATGTTAATGGTAAATGTGCAGCAACAATTTTTGATAACACCTTATTGTAACCACATTTATGCAAATAAATATTATTCTATTCTATTATTCTATTCTATAATAAAAGAACCAATACCCAAAAATAAACCACGATAAAGTCTATAATAACTTTCGCGGAAACATAAGACAGGTATGTAAATCAGTTTCATTAATCCCACAATAGCGGAGTATGTTGAGAGAAAGCCTGTTCGGGATCAGCATAGAAAATGGACATCAAACAGCAAATCGTATTACACATCCATTAAGGGAACTAAGCGTTATCCCCGTCGTAAGTGGGTTAACGATAATCTGCCTTGCACTAGGTATCTACGTTAACCAAAATTGCTTAATTCACCATTTGCTGAAGAGACTGAGTAATAATGGCGCTTTCAGCATTACTTAAGCGATGGCACTACGTAATAAATCTGCGTGAGAGAAAATCTTTTAGCAATATTACGGTCGACTCTCCCCTATTTCTTTGTAAAGATTAATTCTATATTTAGAAGTAATTTGATGCTCTTTATATCAGTATTTTATTTACATCTTACTTGTTGTGCCTTGTGCCAATTTCATTGTTTTGGGAATCTACATGTAGGTACGATATAAACTGACACCAATTATAAATGTAAAGTATTTAAGGAATATGAAATACAATAGAATTGGGTTTGCCGTTGAGGACGATCGGTGACTTATATGCTTGTAGAATAATATAGACTAAGAGTTGTTTCTGAATTGTGTCATCAGACAATACAAGTGTTGGTCAACGGTCAGGCTTTACAATCAGACTAAACACCTCGTCGGCTTAACTGTGTATATTTGGTCAAGATATTAAGCAAAAACAATACCTACATAAATCTAATTGCTTCATGTGAAGTTAGCTCTTTGGTTGTTCATAGTATTCCTTCCTTCAAGAAGCAAAATGTGATGTATTCGATTCGCTTAGATTTGCTCAAATAGATTTTGTGTCTACAACCATAGTAGTTTTCGAGAGCCCTTACTAGCAAAGAGTAACAAAAGGTACTTACACGTTTTTGAAAACGCCAATTAAAATTTATCTCTCATATAAAATTGCAGACGAAAAGGCCTTTCGTTGGCTTAATTTTGAGTTAAAACCACTTTGAAATTAAACTACAGTTTACGGATTTTATCGCCATGTATTGGTTTCACTGAGTTATTACATTTGAAACTAATGATCAAGAAACTACATTTTTAATTGATTACTAGCCAACGTTTCGAATTCTTTTTTTTTTTCATGTTCACGGCAGACTGAGGTGATATTTGTCTTTTCCAAGGATGATACGAGAAGCTATTGAAATTAAAAAACACCCTAATTTCAATAGGGAAGATGGTTGGAATATTCCTCCAGCTTGGGACCCTGTCATAAGGCTAATGAAACCCAAGAAGGACAAAGTCACCAGAAGACCTGAGGACACTGTGAACTCATTCTGCGTAAATAGTAACACCAGTAGTTGAAAAATGTTCGGGTACTTTGAGATAACTTATACACCACTATTTTTAATTAGTACAAAAACTTTAAGGACATATTAGCTAAGACATTATTATCATATATGTGACATAAGAATTTCATAATATCTATAAATAGCCAAGTTATAATCATTTGTTTTTTGTAGAAAATCTCACCTAAATCATAGACATATTTTACAATCCATTCACTATTTCATTGATAGTACTTACTTTCCGTCCTACTCTTACACATTCTTTCCGTCGCACTTATTAATGTAGGTAGCCTTAGACAATTAAATAATCAGTGTAGGTAGTTACTTTTTAATTTTCTTAATTCTACCCTCTCCTTCATAGCTTATCCGGGCTTAGGATTGGCAAAATTTACCGTTTTACAAGTAATTAAATACGAAGGTATGTAATTAGAAAGCAAACACATATAAAAGAATAAAGAAGGTATTCTGTAATAAAAGAAAAGAGTAATTTTGGCGTATTTATGAAGTTAGAATCATCTGCTATTTACAAATTATTTTATCATCATCATGTCAGCCTAGAGACGGCCACTGCTGGACATAAGCCACAGACCGATTTTGAGCCGCCCGCCTCAAATTATTATTTACTTAAGTAGGTATTATTTACTAAACTTACAAGTATTTCCGTTGTCCTGTTTCCATTGTCAATACACAGATCACAGTCTTTTCACTACACCGACTTACACTAACCGGCTTACTTTTGTACACTCACAAAATGATGTCCATGGGTACACAGCTGCACTCGCGATTCCTCCACTCAAAAAGTACGCACGAAGCATAGCTACATACTCCCGTGAAATTATGAACTGATAAGCCATCGCGTCGGGAAAACGTAGACAAACAATTATTTACTGTTGCAGCGAAAACAATCGATACGCTCACGGCCGCTAGCAATTTAGTACTGTTTGTAGCATCGAAGCGCGGCGCGCGCGCAGAGGGACAGGGGGGAATTTATCAATGGAATAGTTTACAACTGTTACTAGTTATGCATTAACCAATTATTACGTATTTTTGTGGACAGTTTTGAGACAGTTTTGGGACTTAGTCTTTTTATTTTTTAACTACATAAATATGATGGAGTACAGACCTATTTTTGAACAGCTGGTATAATTATTTGAAATAAAATAGTTATAATAAAGTATAAATCAATTTAATGTATAATAAATACAGCTGAGGTTAAATACCTGCCAGTCAAGCGTTATCTCCACAAAAATCACAATAATAACACAAACACATACTCTAGTTCTGCAGCTTCATCATGGAATCCTCTATGTACAATATGCAGCAGTATTTTGAAGAAAGGGATGGCTAAGTTTGAGGCGGATCTTCTCAAGAAAAGTTCAACTGGTACGGGCGGCCTGGCAGAAGAGTTTGGCATTTTCAAGGACTTCATTATGCAAACAATGAAGTCTTTTGCTCAACAATTGGCGTCCGTCGCCCGCCAAGTGGACGGTATGGAGACACGCAGCCGTCGAAAAATGATTCTTCTGCACGGTGTCGAGGAGGAGAAGAATGAGGACACAGCTCAGGTGGTTGGCCGAATGGTGAAGGAGCGGCTGAAGCTTGATACATTCACCACAGCAGAAATCAAGCGATGCCATAGAATGGGCCGTCTTCAATCAAATAAGCCCAGGCCCATCCTCGTAAAGTTTCAGAGCACTTCAGTGCGAGACAGCATTTGGTTCGCCAAAACCAAGTTGAAGGGTTCCGGTGTAACGCTGACCGAGTTCTTGACCCGAACGCGACACATGGCGTTCATGGCAGCGCGGGAGAAGTTTGGCGTGGCGAAGTGCTGGACCAGGGAAGGCTCTGTATTCGTCCTCGGGGCGGATGGTCAACGGCATCGGGTGTTTTGCTTGGACGACCTCAACAAAATCAAGGGCGCAGATCCGGAGAAGCCTGCAGTGAAGGTTACTGCTGCGAAGACCAAGCGGACTGCAGCATCCAAAAAATAGGTTTTATCTTGTTTTTGTTTGCATGACCGGGTGCATTTACATTTCACAGTTTCTACCTTCTTCTAATCTATTATTTCTTATATTTTTTTTATTAACCTGCACATATTTTTCACTTGGCATATCTTATGTCAGTAATGTCACTGTCACTAGTACTTCTCTTGTCTTACTGTTTCAACTCCCTATCTGAATCACAGGTTTTTTATCTTTCAGCCTATGTCAAATATTTATAAGAAATCACCTGGTCTAAATCATATAATAATATTTCTCGTTTTCGTTTATGTAAGGCTATGTGGTGTTATTTTACAATAGTAGTAGTTTTTGTAACACGCAACTGGCGGGTGGACATTTTGCTTTTACATAGCTTTAATATATATCTTTATTTAAGTATAACTATTATATAACAAGGCGGCGATAGCCCAGTGGTGTACGTAACGGACTGCCGAGACGATGGTCTCGGGTTCGATCCCCAGTTACCCCGGGCACACACCTATGACTTTTCGAAGTTATGTGTGTATTAAAATAAAAATATTAATTATCGCTCGCTTAAAAATGTGCCCGGTAGATGGCAATAGGCTCGCCCCCTATTACATTGGGACCGAAACATATCTGGCGAAGTGTGGGTGTGTAATGCACCTCTGCCTACCCCTTCGGGGATAAAAGGCGTGAAGATATGTTATGTTATGTTATGTTATTATATAACATATTATTAGCATATTATATAAATATTTTTATTTTATTTATACACTTATATATATTTTTATATTAGACATATTATGCTAGATACAAGTAATGACGATGACAGCTTCTTAACTGCTAGCAGTAGTCTCAATGACAGTTTCACTAGTTTGCCCTCACTTGCAGAGATTCTTCAGTCTCAGATCTCTGACGTCGCGGGGAACTTTAATGTAGTACATATAAATGCCCAAAGTATTCCAGCCCATTTCCCTGATATGCTGACAACCTTTGACTGTAAGAACATCCATGCTATTCTCGTTTCAGAGTCATGGCTCAAACAATGTCTGCACTCAACTTCATATTCTCTTCCGGGGTTCCACCTAATTAGAAATGATCGCGCGGTTGGTGGTGGTGGCGGTGTTGCTATATACCTACGTACTCAAATTCCCTTCCGTATAGTAAGCACCTCATCGCAACCACCACCCGCAAATGCCGGCGAGCATCTCTTCTTAGAAGTGGAACTGAATCATTCTAAAGTTCTTCTAGGTGTCTATTACTCTCCTTCGTTACGTATAAATTTTTTCCCTTCTTTCGAACAACTCCTAGAAACTTTAGTACCTTCTTACAGTCACGCAATTGTAATGGGTGATTTTAACACCTGCATAATAAAACAGGATAATCATGCCACAACCCTCGAGGGTATTGTACATTCGAGCAATCTATCTATTCTTCCTCTCAATGCTACACACCATTTTCCAAACTCTGTACCTTCTCTCCTTGACCTAATTTTCGTTTCTTCCCCTACTTTTGTATCCAAACATGGTCAGTGCTCTGCAGATTCTTTCTCTTACCATGATCTAATCTATCTTTCATACACAATATTTATACATTTATACACCAAAGGTAAAACCTAAAATTATTATGCAACGCAATTTCGGTGGGATGGATCGTTTGAAGCTCTGCGAAGATGCCCGTAATATTGATTGGTCTCCTTTGTACTCATCAGACTGTGTAGATAACAAAGTCCAAATTTTCACTGATAAGTTAACTCACCTGTACGACGAGCATGCACCAATCCGTGCCATTAAATTAAAGCATTTACCTGCACCTTGGCTGACTGACGATATTAAAATTCTTATATCAAAGAAAGCGGCTGCCAAGGCAAAGTATAAATGTCGTCCAACCCCTGCGAATTTGGAAAAATACACAAGTACTAGAAATCTCTGCAATAAGGCGTGTAGGAAAGCACAACGCCAACATATTCACAGCTCTGTTGAAAACGGAGACCCAGTTAAAATCTGGAAATTTCTAAGAACACTGGGAGTTGGTAAGTCTCGCAATGACACAATCTCCAATGATATAAATATAGATTCGCTTAACACACATTTCACTGCTTCACCCAACTTTGATGGAACAACAAAATCAAACACGTTACAAGATCTTTCACGTATCCCAACTCCCAAATATTCACCTTTTGTTTTCGAGCAATTTGCCAGTTGTGATGTTAAAAAGAGCATCAGTTCAATCTCATCCAATGCTGTTGGTAATGACTGCATCAGTCGAAACATGATCCTACCCATCCTAGATGAAATCCTCCCTGTCCTTTGTCATATCCTAAATTACTCAGTTACCACCGGCGTCTTTCCATCAGCGTGGAAAGATGCACAAATAGTTCCAATACCTAAAAAATCCAAACCCTGTTCCCTTACTGACTTCCGTCCTATATCTATACTTCCATTCCTTTCCAAAGTCCTTTAGCGTCTTGTGCATACGCAACTCTGTACTTTCCTTTCCAAGAATGCTCTCCTGAATCCTTTCCAATCCGGTTTTCGTCCTGGTCATAGTACTACCACAGCATTGGTTCATATCACTGATGAGATAAGGCTGGGCATGGATGGTGGAAAACTCACGCTGTTGTCCTTGCTTGATTTTAGCAACGCATTTAATACCGTGGATTTTCACATCCTACTTGCCATACTCCGCTCTATTAACATATCTCCAACGGTAATTGACTGGTTTCATAGTTACCTGTTTGGACGCCGACAGCGTATACGTGTTGATGAGTCGTACTCTTCGTGGTGTAATACAACTGTCGGGGTACCGCAGGGTGGCGTGCTAACTCCGTTACTTTTCGCAATTTTTATTAATTCTATCTCCAAACAGTTACTTTCGTCCTACCGCATTCACAGGCACCAGTAGAGTCAATTTCAATGGCATTTTCTAATATTAACACAGATTTGGCGCATATCTGTACGTGGAGCAAAAATTATGGTCTGAAGGTAAATCCGTCAAAAACACAGGTCATTCTAATTGGCAGTTCCAGGATGATATCCAAGATCAATGGGTCACAACTGCCTCAGATTCAGTTCGTCGGTAACATCTTACCGATCTTAGATAACGTCAAAAACCTTGGCATTTATCTGGATAAAACTTTTTCATGGGGAAGTCAAATACAGGAGACCAGCCGTAAACTGTTTGCTTCAGCTGGATCGTTACGTAGGCTGCGGAACTTTCTTCCCACCACCACCAAGATTGCGCTTGCACAATCCTTGCTTCTCCCAATACTCGATTATGCCGATGTCAGCTATTTTGATCTTAATGAGGACCAACTTGATAAACTTGAGCGTCTCCAAAACTTCTGTATTAGATTCATTTTTGGCTTACGCAAATATGATCATATATCTGAATTTCGATCCAGGCTCAAGTGGCTCCCAATTCGACTTCGCCGGAATACTCATATCCTTATGTTACTGTACAATGTGTTGTTCAATCCTAATACCTTCACGTATCTCAAAGAACGTTTTAAGTTCCTTCATGACACACATTTAAAGACCTTGAGGTCGTCGGTGGATCTGAGACTGCAGATGCCAGCACATACCACAAACTACTACGATAAATCCTTTGCTGTTCAAGCTGTCCGTCCGTGGAATGCGCTGCCGGTCGAAATTAGGCAAGCTAAATCATTGGAAATATTTAAAAATGCACTAAAGAAGCAATATCTGTCATTGTAAACAAATTGTGTATATATATATATATATATATATATATATATATATATATATGTATATTATGTATTTATTTATATGTTTAGCACCTATCATATCTATTGTATGTACGCCTGCTTATGTATGTATATATATTATGTATGTATATAATAAAACAATTTCTAGTAAGCAGATACTTTTGGTCGCTACACATCAAAGCTTTTTGTCATTTTCAGTCTGTCCATCCTAAGGTTGCCTGTAAGAGATCGCACTCAGCGATAAGGCCGCCCTTGTACATTTGATATGTATCTACATTTAAGTTATTTACACCAAATTTGTACAAACATTTGCACAATAAAGCAATTATCTATCTATCTATCTATCTATCTATGATCAGTTAAAGATACCTAGTGCCCCGTAAAATTTTTTGTACTAATTAAAAAATAGTGGTGTATATTCAAGATAAAGACAAATATCACCTCAGTCTGCCGTGAAAATGAATCCTGTAAAGAATTCGAAACGTTGGCTAGTAATCAATTAAAAATGTAGCTTCTAGATCATTAGTTTCAAATGTAATAACTCAGTGAAACCAATACATCGCGATAAAATCCGTAAACTGTAGTTTAATTTCAATGTGTAACATTCGCGTAAACCCAAGAAAATATTATATTAAAACCACTTGTTAAGGCTCAGTTTTCCAAAGGTAATGATGAATGAGTTTATGACTTTTATTTTATGACAACATAATAGTTTAACAACCGTATAGAAATAATATATTCAGTCTCTCTGTTAAATATTGAATGTATTTTTGAACGACCAGCTTAGGTTTTCCGAATCATTTATTAAATTAGTTTGCGATTGGGAACAAAGAGATTCCGTAAAAATGGTGTGTAGGTTTTCATTTGGTAAATTCGTTCCGGTTTTTATTTTTGGATTTTTTATTAGCAATATCGTAATTGTTTTGAACTGACTATCGTACGGACGATGAACACTGAAAATGAAAATTTAAAGGAAAGCCTTTGTAAAAAAATTTATAGCATTTTTAGACTATGTGATCCTATCGTCAATATCAGTCAGTCATTCAAATTGTGAGGTAAGGTACTTATATTATCATTTCTAGATTCTATGGTTAGTTGGTATAAATACTACTAAATGTACTAATACTACTAAATACTAAATTCTAATTTACTTTTGTCTTTAATAGCTTAGGTCTCAGTAAGGTAGGCAGTACAACGCACTGAACCGTAATAGTACTTCGTAACAAGGCTTTAATTTTGACGTGAAATACGTACCACAACACTGAAGACTATGCCTATTTCAGAAACTAGCTATTACTAAATTACCCTCTTTGACCTCTGACAGTAGCCTACACAGAGGCTACGCATGCATAGTGATTAATGTTTGTGTATCTATATCCTTCACCTTCTCGCCTTACTTACATGGAGAATATATTACGAGTATAATATTATAAAAATAATATAAGGCTATAAGAAAGTATCGAGTGTCAAATGCTTTGTGGGGAGACCAATATAGGCTTACATCCAGAAGGTCTCGGAACGTACAGCACGCACCACAGACATACTAAAGTTATGTGCATATTACATTGTTAACTGTCACTTGTACCGGGCCGGAGTGCGTGGGCGGGGAGCACATTCAACCGTTAATCCCAACCAACACCAAGATTTTCTCAGAATGTCTTGGACTGAACGTTAAACCGCAGGCCCCGCGGACGGAATAACGCTATGATAATGTTAATTTACTCACGTGTGACGACATTAAATACAAGCATCAAGTGCTGCAAACTGTAATACATTTAAATTGTTATATTGTAAAGAATAAGATCGGTACTGCCTACACAGAATATCGACACAATTTCATCTGCAAACTTTCATTATTAGAACTCATCTGTACTTATCTTAGTTCTTCAACTCAAGACAATGACCATACAAAGTATTCGACAAAACATACATTTCATACAATCTGGTTTACATAAAGATTGCTTTCAACTCGTATACACAAACAATGTCTAATAATTCACGTTGCTTTGAACTCGCCGACTCAACTTAGTAATTACTTGAAGCGAATTGTGCACTTGGATAATTAATTAAGTGCTTAACTAAGTGTAACTGGTGTTAACAGAACTAAGCTCTGCTTATTTGCTTCTGGATAAACAAAGTTATTACGGCTTACACCTGAAATTATTGTGACGTAATTCGGATAAGTTTGTTTTGTTTAGTTTATAGTGTGCAATGAGGTTGATACTTACATTATTATTTATTTCTTTAGTTGTTTACTATCGTTTTGGTTTCGACCTCACTATAAGAACATTTGATCTAGCAAAGTGGCTGTTGGGTGTGACTAGTGACGTTCATGAGGTTAAACACATTTGTCACTACCTGGTTTATAGATAGGTCAGGTCATAAAATGTAGTCACATTTGCAAACCTCTTTGAGGGCTATAAAAAAATACATAGTAAAATAGTATCTCCATATTCAACCAGAAGGCATGCAATTTTAAAAGTAAAATATTATTAATTAGTTATACAGCAGGCAATCAATTCGTAATGCTATAACAGAGAGACTATTAAAATTAATTTTATTTAACAATAATGTCAATGTTAATAATAATCTCGAAACATCAATTCTATTACAATGTCAATATCATGAAAATAATAAGTTATGTCAATAGAAAAACAGGCATCAGTATAAATATGCAATAAAAAATGGGTAGTCAATATGTCCGTGTGGTGACGGATTAAGAATATGGATTGTCACCACCCCATATCATCCCATGGGTGTCGTAAGAGCCGACAGGGAGCATATTATGCAGAGAACAGCACTGTGAGAGAAGGAAAACTTGATACAAACCCTATCCCAACCCGTTTGGCCAGCGTGGTATAGTAGGCCAATTCCTCCGATCAAAGGAGAGGCCTAGTCCAGCAGTGGACTGTAAAAGGCTGATGATGATGATGAGTCAATACAGTCACAATTCTAATATGATTAGGATGTACATAGTTATAATTGCATACTTGTTTTGATGTCATTTAAAAATTCATTTTCGCTATAATACAATTTTTCCTCGTAGAAATTGCTTGACTTTATGATGTTTAAATTGGTCTATGTTAATAATTTCTAATAAATAGTTCGGTAGGTGATTATAGACCCAAAAGACACTATTAGTCATCATAGCACTTTTGTGCTGAGGACAACAAAATTTAAAATGGTGACGTTTACTTCTATTGTTCTCGAACATAGTGATGTTCGTTCTTACAAATAGCACTAATTCATATATTATGTACAGACACAGTGGCGTTAATATTTTAAGATTTTTAAAGTAGGGTCTACAGCTATCTGTTTGCTTACACATTGCCCTTATACACCTTTTTTGTGCCCTAAGCATTTGATATTTTTCCGTACAGTTTCCCCAAAATATGATTCCATATCGTATTATGGATTCGACGTTGCCATGATGTGCAACCAAGACTGCACTTTGATTCAATTCTTTTTAGAGCATGTACAGCGCATATGATTGAGTACTTAGTTTTGCGCATAGGTTCTCTGCGTGTACCTTCCAATTCAAATTATTGTCTATGCTGCGTTAGTCCCAGAAATTTTGTTGCATCCACTTCATGAAGTGGTTCGTCTTTAAAGCTAATATAAATATTATCAAGTAACGGTCTTCTATTTTTAAATGTCATAAGATGGGTTTAATTTAAGTTAATTTTTTGATTATTTGCGGTCAACCATTGTACATCGTTGTCAAGTGTGTTGATTATGTCATATTTAAGACGCAAATTATCTTTACCCATAAATACAATCGTGCTATCGTCAGCGCACAAAATAGTTGGATGTTATGTTATTTTTGGGAGATCGTTTATGTAAATGTTAAACAAGAGCGGCCCTAGCACGCTTCCTGGCGGGATTCCTAGTTTAGTGTCTCTGTATTCTGATAAATAATTTGTCTCCCTTTTGAACTTTGGACATAGGCGTCTTATTTCAGTACACTGTTTTCTGCTAGAAAGGTAAGATGCAAAATGCTTAAGCTTAGTTTATGAGATTTGTTATCAAAACTCAGTAGGTACTCCCAATATTAATTATCCAGACACTAGTGTAAGCATGCAAAAACTACTTTCCCGGTGGATTGAAAATGTCAGACGGCAGTTGCATTGCAAGAACAGTGTATGTTCTTATTCAAGAGATAAGTTTCTTGTACGATTTTTTGAGGAGAAAATATTGGATTTTTGCAGCGTTGTCGTGAAGAAAAGTGGTGTTTGGCAATTTATATAAATGTAATGTTCTCTATTATGTGTGACATTTTCCAACGCGCACAGGGCTACATTCCGCATTGCTATTGCTGTTCTTATAGTTCTATTGGCTTTTTGCCTATGTATTAATTGTCATTAAATAAATATTACCCATGAGTAATTCAAAGATTAATTCTATGATACTCTCGGTAACGGTAAGTAACAAAAGTTTAAATTTGAGGACTCAAGTCATTGATCTTGTGCCGCAGACCCGCACGCCTGCATAGGCCGTTATGCGCGGAAATGCAGTATGCATTGCGCCATCCATGCAGTTTGGACTGCATGGCTGGCTTAAAAATAATAGAGGTCGCCGCACAGTCTGGGTTTCGCTCGTCTCCATTGCTTGAATGTTTCTTGTTCCTCAGCGACACATGCTCTATATGTAGTTCAAGAATCGAATAGACTGATATAAGTACATTACTCTCGCGTCGCGCGGTGGGATAAAGTCATTATGTCTTTTTTGCCTGTAGGCTAAACGTGATTCATAAGCAGGCGTCTAGATTGACTTCATTAATTCCTACATAAATCCCTAAAATATGAGTTTATTACCAACGCTTGCCAATAAAGATAACTCTTGCTTGACTGCTCACAATAGAAACTTCACCGTTTCTTAACAGTAGCAAACGTCGGGTATAAACAAATTTGACCTGCCCGTAGCCGGGCCAAGTACTTTGGTAAGTAATAGTGACAATGTGCGACCTTTGTAAACAACTAGATAAGGAACGCTTATTGGAGGTCGGCCCTTGATTACAGTGTTACTTGGAAGCCAATATGTATCTTACCTTACATCTTACTTAGGTGGACATAATAGACATAGTTCTATAAATACAATAAGTATGTTATACATGCATTTTAATCTGATAGCTACAAATAGACTTCTTGATAATAATTAATGAAACATGAGAATGGTCTGATAATATTCCTGTTAATATAATATTGTTATGTGTTTACCGAATTAGCTTTAAGCAAAACATCGTGTTATCATCGGGTTAAAAAAATAGGGCCAGAAATCGGTCGCTATGGTTTTGTGGGATGCCCGTATGATATAGGTGCATGCGGCTGAACATCCACTTCGCTAGCTGAGTCTGAATCAGACACAAGACTATAATTATAGTCTTGTGCCTGTTCATTATGATTTAAGAATAAATCTTGTATCGCGGAGATTCATTGTTGATTAGATACATTTTTGTTCAGTCCTAGTAGTCTTAAGCGGCAAGGCGTTTCGTGCACACATAGAATATGGGGATTCCCCTGAACCTAAGCGAACGATTTGTCATATTTCTTCATATTCATTATGCTAGCTTTATCTCGGTAGCATCCAACACAGCCCTTTAGGCCTTTCTTGAGTTGCTAAGAATTTTTAGAGCACGCTGCAATCGCTGACCTTAGTAGTTACCTCATACCTTGTATCATGGGACCAACAAAGCTGTCGGGTTTTGTAGGTCAAATGGCGTACAAATTAAAATTGTATAGACAATAGTGCGCTTTTTATTTTATGGTGTAATCTTAGGTAGGAAAGGCCAATTTTGTTTTCTCTCTTGGTTCCGTCCTCTTGCAAACTGGCTTGTGACTTTTTATACATACAACCTACGAAGATAAATATAGTGTTTATTGAGTTTGGACCAATTCAAAAATTAAAACAAAAAGAATAGGAATGGAGCTATGCTATGCAGTGGGCGAATTTGTTTACACCTCGACGGTAGTCAGGTACTCTATGTTATATTTTACTATACAAGAATGTTGCCCTTAAAATGAAATGAAATGAAATAATTTATTCGCATAAGATAGGGTCATACAGGTGTTACAAATTTGTTCTAGGTACATCATATCTCGCCGTAATAGGCATACGAATGTCAATGTTGGTATGTACTTTAAAAATTAAATAATCTTAATATATAAAATCCTTGCGTTACTGACTGACTGACAGACATGCTACAGCCGAAACTATTGGGCGCAGGAAGCTGAAATTTGGCATGTATGTTCCTTGGGGACCGTAGAGGTGCACTAAGAAGGGATTTCCCAAAATTCCCACGGGATCGGGCAAAACGGGAAATTCGAAAATATGTGCGTGCGAAGCTGCTGGCGTCGACTAGTTATTAAATATGTTGAAAAATTGTTGTGCAGATTATAAATTGTCATAAATTATTATTATACATACAATTACAAATGTCAATTCCATATGTCATTCGATTAAAATTAATTATATTTTTATCATTTATTATATCTTACAATTCCAAAATTCCTGTACAGAGTAAAAACACCTTTCAGCTAAAAATTTAAACAACAGATTTTTGAATTTTGTTATTGTTAAATCTTTAAGACTCTGTGGAAGATGGTTATACATCCTGATTGACATAACATAACAATTTCTGCTAGATATATCAGTTCTTACATTTGGTAACACTAGTTTGTTAGGATATCTAGTATTAAAATTACAAACACTTATTTTTGTCATGTACATATCAGGGTTCATTTTAACGAATATACAGCTTTCGAATATATAGAGACATGGCACAGTTAACAACGATAACTTTACAAACAGCGGTCTGCAACTATCCCATGGAGCCACATCACTTATAGCTCTTAGACAACATTTTTGAGTTATAAATACCCTATTTATTTGCACTGAGTTTCCCCATAACATTATGCCATACCTAAGGTTTGAGACAGCAAAGGCCTTTAAGGCGGTTTCTTTGTTTGTGATTTTTGTAAGTCGCCATAGCGCATATACAAATCTGTTTAGTTTTTTGCATATGTGATCTACATGGGGCTTCCAAGTACAATGGGAGTCTAGCATCATGCCCAAAAAACAAGACTCATCGACTTCTGTTAGATGCTGTTCACCATATATAAGAACAAGGTCCTGTTTCTTTGCACCTTTGTTTCGAAATTGAATAAATTTAGTTTTTGAGATGTTTACACTCAAGTTGTTATATTTCATCCATCCTACAATGTCACATATAGTTTGATTTAATTGTTCAGTGTAATCTATTTTGGTTGTTTTCGGCACTACGACAGATATATCATCTGCGTAGAGAGTACACTGATAGTTAGTAATAGTGGGCAAGTCATTTATGTATATCAGAAATAGCAGAGGCCCCAATATACTGCCCTGTGGCACTCCCACTGTTATATTTTTAGTTTCTGATTGTACCTTGATTTCCTCTTTATGATTATTGTGAGTGGTTATTTCAACGTATTGCGTTCGATTTCCAAGATAACTATTTAGCCACTCGTTTGCGAGCCCACGTATTCCATATGCTTCACATTAACAAAGCAACAAGGTATGTGAGATACAGTCGAACGCACGACTCATATCGAAAAATAGAGTAGTTACTGGTATTTTTCTGTTGACACTTCCTATAATATTGTCTACCAATTTAAAAGTGGCTAGTGAGGTAGACTTACCCTTCTGGAATCGGTTTTGTTCAGGGCAAAGAATATTGAATTTGGTGATGAATGTCATTAAGCGTTTATGCATTATTTTTTCGAACACTTTGGACAGGATCGGTATCAGAGCAATTGGTCGATAATAAGCTATCTCAGTTTTATCTCCTTTTTTAAGAATGGGCTTAACAACAGCGGTTTTCAATCTGGTAGGAATTATACCTTGAAGATAAATTTAATATGTGATAGTACTGATGCAATATATTGTCTACCTACTTTAATGATCTTTGTTGGTAAATTGTCGTAGCCTACTGATGGTGCGTTTTTGAGGGATTGAATAATTTTTCTACTTCGCTGTCATCGGTTGGGAACAAGAATATACTAAATTCATTACGTTTAAAATTAAATTGAATTGATGTATTATCTGTGTAGTATGTTTTACAGTCGTCATTTTCTTTATTTAAATTTATGAAGTAATTGTTAATAGAATTTGCTATGTCAAAAGGATTATTAATAGATTTATCATTCATTATTAGTTCTTTAATGTCGTTTGATATATATTTTTTTTTATATTGTTACTAATTACCTGCCATGATGTTTTACATATATTTTTAGCTTTATATATGAAATATTGGTTACTTAATTTTTGGGCCATAATTATACATTTTTTTAATATTTTATTGTATTTATTATATTGATTTTATATTGTACTGTACGTGATCAATAATACTGAAAGCGGGGAATACGCTTTTTATTTGATGCTTTTCTCAATCCTTTAGTAAGCCAGGATGCGTTTTTTTGTGTATTATTGATTTTAACCTTACAACGGGAAGCAGAGATCAAAAAACAATAAAAGCGTATCGTAAAATATATCAAATGCTGAGTTTGTATTATCCTCTGCGTAGACTTCAGACCACGAAAGTGCCTTCAGACAACGAACGTACTGTTTTACATTAGAAATACTAAGATCCCTTTTGTATTTAAAAGTTGACAAGGGCGGCATGTCTTTGTTTTCTACTACTACTTCAAGTAACTGTCCCGTGTTATGGTCCGACAGGCCTAATGGTAGAACACTGGATTTTGCGTTTGGGATATTACTTAAAATTTGGTCGAGACAGGCGTTTAGCCTAGTGGGTTCGTTGATATGAATAGTAAAGTTATAATTTTCAACTATTCTGTAGAGAACTGACAAAGCTTTACAGGGTTTTAACAAGTCTAAATAAAAATCACCCGTAATGATAATTTTTCTTTTTGTTTTATTCTTTATTGGATGCATCAGTGTTTCTAATTTGCGTAGAAAGAGATCAGGCTTAGATGTTGGTGTACGATAGACACAGAAAATTATACAGTTATAAGTCGGTACTTCAATGCCACAAATTTCGAAAGTAAACTTTGTACTCAGTTTCAGAGTGAGAGTTACTTCTTTATACTCTATATTCTATATACTGCCTACAAAATATACACACACCGCCTCGTTTTTGCTTAGTTCTGGAGAAGGAGTTGGCTAAGTGAAATCCCTTTGTATTTATGTTTGGCTCATGTCCTCGTTTAAGAAATGTTTCGCTTAGACATAATACATCCATATAAGTGTTGTTTGTGACAATTCCTCAAGTGTAATTTCTGAAGCCTCTTTTTTACTAAGCACCCCAGCAATATTTTGGTGCAGGATTGTTATAGATTTCGTATTATTTTGGACGGAAAAGTTGCTTCTGCCCAGTTGGTGAGTTTGTGACGTTTCGGTTATTGCATATGCCTTTATTTTTTATTATGGCGAAGTATTTCAGTATCGATTGTTGAGACTGTTTAACTCGTGGCTTGGTGCTTTGTTGACTCAGATCTAATGAAGTCTGTTTAGGTGCAAAGTAATAGGGTATTGTTCCCCTTAAAGAGTAGAGGCGAGACGTATTTTTGAGATTAATAGCAGAGCTGTCTATAGTAGTAGGCTTAATTTTAACATTTTTTGGGTTCATTTGATATTTCAAATTTTTTTTGTCGTAATGGTATTGGTCTATTTGACTATTTATCATTGTACACATGTTCATTTTGATATTTTTGGTTTTGTATGCTTTATAACATTGTGAGATATCTATATAGGTGCAATTTTTAAAAAGGTTACAATTTATTTTTAGCATATTATTTATCATTCTTTCATTTAAATAATTACTTTGAATACACTTACTATAAGCACTGTACACATTTCAATATTTTTAAGTGTGCTATATAGTTCCAAGTTTATTATAGTAGGATTATGATCGTGTTCACCTACGCAAAGAATAACGATATCATTTTTAGTAAATTCTTGTATATTGCATGTTCTTAATATTTACGCGGTATCAACTCCAGGTTTTGTAAATGACTCAACTTCATATTGTTCACGCCAGTTTTGAGTCTCCAGCTTCTTAATGTTTGATGCCAGGCCAACACATTGTTGTTCCCCGAAGATAAAGATCTTATTTCTTCTGACACTATTTTTATCCAAGTCTTTATGTTTGTTAATATTTTGTTTAGTGTGTGTCAATATTATTTGATCTTTGGACGTAGTTGTTGGGCAAACTGACTTAGGTGTAGATATTTGTTTTTTGATGAATGAAGTTTTTGGTGTTTTTAACCGACTCCAAAAAGAGGAGGAGGTTCTCAATTCGGCTGTATTTTTTTTTATGTTTGTTACCTCATAACTCCGTTATTTATCGACCGATTTCCAAAATTCTTTTTTTGTTTGAAAGCATATACTTTTAGGTGGGTCCCATTTAAATTTTATCAAAATCAATCCAATAGTTTCATTAAAAACTCAAATTTTATCAAAATCAATCCAATAGTTTCATTAAAATCTTCAAAAATTAAGTCATCCAAGTAAACGAAATTAAGCATTTACTGTGACTTTTCTTCAGTGAACACTAGAATAGTCGCGATCAATGGGCCTTCGGGCTTCATTACCAGGTATTGATGAAACCGGGAGGAAGAAAGTTTGGAGAGTAAATCTATATATATAAAATTGCTTGGGCTGACTGATTCATCAACGCAGACAGGGGCTTGAGACTTGAAATTTTGACAATCGATGCATTTTATGACGTAAGCACCCACTAAGGAAGGATTTTTATACATATTTTTTGTTAAAAAAAATAAACACGCAATTTAGATTTTTTCAAATCTAACAACTAAGAGGGTGATATAAAGTTGAAAGAGTATGTAGGGTAGAAAGTTTGTACGGGAGGTCCGTCATTTTTAAAACGATAGCGTGTAATTTTGTGTGCAAACTTCTGGTTAGAAATAAAACAAATAGTAGTTTAAAAGGGTGAAATAGGAGTTGAAACTTTTTATGCGAAGTGAAATTTCATAAACTAGCTTCTGATTAGAAATAAGCGATCATATATTTACGCGTTTTTGGAAATAGAAGTTGTATTTTTATATAGAAAGTCCGTCATTACGCAAGAGCGAAGCCGGCAACTGCTAGCTTATATATATAATAACTTTGATTATAAATCCCAGAATAACTAATAGTAGTACGGTTTAATTCAAAGAGCAGACGATGAGTACGTTCTTCAGTGTTTACACGATTTAATATTTTTCACTGTAAGCCCGCATTTGTGATAACCTCTTTTCACGCAGTTCACTACTTTCTCTTGAATTGGCCTTGGACCGAGATTCCCTACTTTGAGATAGACGTTTCTCCATTTCTTCGCTAGTTGTGGAGTACTGCTCACATTTTCATTCCCTCTGCGTATTTTACCAACTCTTTCACGGAGAGTGCTCCGAAGAATTGTTTAATTTGGTACCAGGGTCACCTTTCTACCAACGTACCACTCGCCGACGCAGTAGAGTTCACCCGTACTACCTGGAAGCGTTCTCATCTAGTACGGTGCGCTTCCAGCTTTTTTACCACGTACTTGTAGGCTCTGGAATGAACTACCTGCTGCGGTGTTTCCCGAGCGCTATGACTTGTCCTTCTTCAAACGAGGTTTAAAGAGAGCATTACTTTCACGGTAGGCAGCGGCTTTGCTGTGTATACCCTGATATTAGCGAAGTTTATGAGCAGTGGTTACCGTTTACCATCAGATGGGCCGTTTGCTCGTCTGCCACTAGCAGCAATAAAAAATAGTTTTATTTAAACGGCGCTGTCTCATATGGGCAGCGCGTTTAGTAGGTCTACCCATCTTTGATCGAGAGGAGAAGTGCCTGCGTCACGTTTAGGTTGACTCAGATACTCACCGTACACGGATGTTTTGGCGAGTATTTGAACTGAATCGGCCGCGAGGCGACGCCGGCATGCCACCACTGTGGCAGTGACCTGGACTCTGTCCAGCATACGCTCTCTGAGTAGGACACTCAGAGAGCGTATGCTCTCTGAGTGTCCTACTCAGAGAGCGTATGCTTGACTGAGAGCTGGGAAACCGAGCGGCGAGACTTGGGTACCCATCTTTAATTTCGATAAATCAGATAACTGCAGAAAGGAAAATTCACTAAAAAACAGGAAATAAAATTTTTTTAACAAAAAATAACCGCCTCCAAAATCTGAAAAATGTGTGAAAATCGCACTAAAAAGTAAAAAATAAATTCCGTTATTTTTACTTCAATTTACTTATAAACATCACCTATTCAACTGAATATTATATACTTGTACGAATTATACGTATCTACCACTTAATTCACATACCTGACACAATACATCTATAATATAAAAATGAATCGCAAAATGTGTTGGTAAGCGCATAACTCAACAACGCCTGGACCGATTTGGCCAATTCTTTTTTTTTAATGTTCGTTGAAGTTTTAATATGGTTTTTACGACAAGAAAACTTCTAATAATTGCCGGAAAATCCCTAAAAACAGCCCTTTTCTTTTTCCCATACAAACGTTTTCTAACTAAAACGTAGAGTCAATTTGTAATTTATTACCGCTGCATAAAGTTCAAATTCGCGTGCGCGTTGATATACTTCTTTGTTTGATTGCAGTTTTGACCCAGCGGGCTTCATGTCGTTCAGGGAGTAGGGATTATCAATGTGTTTCTTCTGAAAGAAACACATTGATAATCCCTACTCCCTACTTAATATTATAAATACGAAATTGTGTATGTATGTATGTTCCGTTTTCACGCTAAAACGGCTGAACCAATTTTGTTGAATTTTTATATAAGATAAATATATTGGACCATGGAGACGGATATAAGCTACCATAAGTTGTAAAAATTAAATTGGGAGGGATTGTAGGGTATCGTCTCTGATGATTTAAGGGATGGAGGATCCAAATACAACATCTATTTCGTGATCAAAGATGGCGGATAGGAAATCAAAGATGACGGACGGGATGTTTTTAAAGTTGATATGGGTATCGTCTCCGATATTTTAAGGAATGGGGACTTCACAAACACCATCTATTTCGTGATCAAAGATGATGGATGGGATTTTTTTTTAAATTAATATGGGTATCGTTTCTGGTGTTTAAAGGGATGGAGAATCCAAATACAATATCTATTTCGTGATTCAAGATGGCGGATGGGAAAGTTAAAAAAATCAATATGAGTATCGTCTTTGATGATTTAAGGGATGGTGAATCCAAATACAACATCTATTTCGTGATCAAAGATGGCGGATTGGAAATCAAAGATGGCGGACGGGATTTTTTTTTAAAGTCGATATGTTAAGGAATGGGGAATTCAATATTATATAAAAATCAATGTTTGTTTGTTCATCATTTATAGACTCTGAAATGATAAGAGATTAAGTGCTAAGTCAATGGTAACTTTGGAAAAGGGGCTTGGAAAAAAGGGAATTAAATAAAAGCTTTTAAAAGGCGATACGGAGTTCGCTGGGTCAGCTAGTTATTCAATACAATCTTATTATCTTACTTCAAATGAAAGAGGATACACAACTTTATGCCCAGTAAACCATTTACAACCGGGTATTGTTTGTAGGTGTTTCGTAGAATGTTCTACGTAGAGGCACTACGAAACCTAATCGTCAGAAAACGGTTCAGTTTTTGTGATTTATAGGTTTCGGACGGTGCCCAGGGTGAGGTTTAATGGTAAAAAGTGGCTCAAAGGTTTTTAGTCTGACTCTTTAGCAAAATAGATAATATTACACAACCTTATAAACTTGCAAATGTATTAAATCAAGCGCTCCAGATTTAGCTTCAAACATTATACACACATGAACCTTACTACGGAATGACCCAATTAAATATCTGTATGGGTGCTTGAAGCCTGGAGTAAGCGGCTTCGTCCTAGCAATACTGTGACCCACTTCCACTGGCTGACCTAAAGGTTGGCTTATATACGAACCTTTATAACTGCTATATGTACCCCGGCTACGCTAAAGTTGGGACTGGGAATCTCTGCGATGGTGAATATTATATTACTTTTGCTTTTAACTTCTCTCGGAACAGATTATAGTTATAAACATAGGATTGCTATGAATTATGAGTAGTTTTAGATGGTTTGTATGAGATGGTTGCTATTGAGATGCTGCGACCGAGTAAACAGCAAGCGGCGGTGGCGGGTAGTCCGGAGGGCTAGATTCACCTATAACATCCTATGACGGCTCTGTGACATGACAAATTTACGCCGCCATGAAATAAGCGTACCCCTGGTGTTAGGCAGCGGTAGCATCTGTATTTGAAGAAGGCCGAAGAAATGGAATCTGGAAGAGCTTCTGAAAAGACATCTGCGGGCGATACGTTGACTGTAGTAGTGCTGAGTAGTAGAGAGATATTGGCTGTAGTCTGAATGTGCCGGCTTGACAGGTGAAGTACTAGATAATACAACGTAAGAAATAGTACCGCTCTCTGGCAAAAAGTGCTTTGTTATATTCAGTAAATTAAAGCACCGCAGGCTCATCTCCCTGCTTCTTATCCCCCTCCATATTCTTTTTCTTTGTTTCATAAACTTTGCCATGCATTATGCAGGTTGAAGAAAAAAAGTCAAGACTGGATTGTAACAGGATCTTTCCTATGGACTTGTAAGCTTAGAGTTGAGACTTTGATGTCACCTCTAGGTTCCACCACATTTTTGAGTTTCATACATGTCAAAAATTAAATGTATTCGATTTTCCATTTTCCAGCTTCATATGTCAGTTTTTTACAAGTTTTTGATGCTGTCTTCAACAAGGAGGAGTCTTGACCTGTCATCTGGACCTGACATAGGTCTTGTCGAAGCCATGAGACAGGAAATTAGCGATTTAAAGCAAGAATTACTAACGGCTAATAATGAAATTGATAATTTATTATTGGAAAACAACAAACTTAAAAAAGATATTTCTTACAAGAACCAACAAATACTTACCCTGAAGACAATCTGCACAAGTCTAAAAATACAAAAACATTCCAGTATTGAAATATATAATAATATAAAAAAAAATACCAAAAAATAACCGCCTCCAAAATCTGAAAAATGTGTGAAAATCGCACTAAAAAGTAAAAAATAATTCTGTTATCTTTACTTCAATTTACTTATAAACATCACCTATTCAACTGAATATTTTATACTTGTACGAATTATACGTATCTACCACTTAATTCACATACCTGACACAATACATATTTTTATATAACTAACGTACTAAATTAAATACCTATCACCAGAAATCAGATAAGTATATTATATTTTTGGACTAAGTACTTAGAAAAAAATATTTTATTAGGACTATAATATACAATTATACTTTTTTTTGGAGTCGGTGCCAGCTGAGATTTTAACAATTAAAGATGTTATTAAGTGACCGACCCGAACGCGGGCAGGGCAGACGCGTGAGGGCAGACGTGGTTGACGGTTGTCTCCGATATGCATTTTTTCTATGCGCTTGTATGTAGGTAATTATTGTATTGCAGTGGATTGTGGTTCTTTAGAGTTATTTTACACGAAATCTGTGTTCATTAAAATAGGTTTGATTTGGTTCTTGCTGCATTTTAGTATTGCATCTTTACATAATTAAACTTTTCTTGTTTTTCAAATTTTGAGATCTTTTTGTAAAATCTTCTCAGAATTTGATTTGTTCCAAGTATCGCTTTAAGTTCTTGTTTTGGTTAGATAGGTAATTGTAAATAGGTATTTAGGTTAATTTGTAACTGGGCTGTCGCGCCTATTGCCAGGTTGCGTTGTTTTCTTTATTTGCAAAATAGGTTTGGTTAGATCCTACATTGTGGTGTTAATGTAACTTTAGGTGCATATATTTTGTGTTATAGAAAACTTCCCAAAATTTGATTTATATTTGTTGATTAGATTTCTCGTCATTTGTAAATTACTTACAAGTTTGATGAAGTTTTGCTAAATTATCGTATCAATACAGCTTTTCATATATTTTGTACATTATCAAGAAATTATTTACTAAAATGTTTGTCTGGCACCGACTCCAAAAAAAAAGTATAATTGTATATTATAGTCCTAATAAAATATTTTTTTCTAAATACTTAGTCCAAAAATATAATATACTTATCTGATTTCTGGTGATAGGTATTTAATTAAGTTCGTTAGTTATATAAAAATACTAGCTGACCCAGTGAACTCCATATCACCTTTTAAAAGCTTTTATTTAATTCCCTTTTTTCCAAGCCCCTTTTCCAAAGTTACCATTGACTTAGCACTTAATCTCTTATCATTTCAGCGTCTATAAATGATGAACAAACATACATTGATTTTTATATAATATTGAATTCCCCATTCCTTAACATATCGACTTTAAAAAAAAATCCCGTCCGCCATCTTTGATTTCCAATCCGCCATCTTTGATCATGAAATAGATGTTGTATTTGGATTCACCATCCCTTATATCATCAAAGACGATACTCATATTGATTTTTTAATTTTTCCCATCCGCCATCTTGAATCACGAAATAGATATTGTATTTGGATTCTCCATCCCTTTAAACACCAGAAACGATACCCATATTAATTTAAAAAAAAATCCCATCCATCATCTTTGATCACGAAATAGATGGTGTTTGTGAAGTCCCCATTCCTTAAAATATCGGAGACGATACCCATATCAACTTTAAAAACATCCCGTCCGTCATCTTTGATTTCCTATCCGCCATCTTTGATCACGAAATAGATGTTGTATTTGGATCCTCCATCCCTTAAATCATCAGAGACGATACCCATATTGATTTTAATTTTTTTTCCCTTCCGCCATCTTTGATTTCCCATCCACCATCTGGAATCGCGAAACAGATGTTGTATGTGGATTTCCCATCCCTTTTAATATCGCAGACGATACCAATATTGATATTTTTTAATTTTCCCATCCGCCATCTTTGATTTCCCATCGTTCATCATTCATTTCATTGCATTTCATTCATTCAGATGTTGTATTTCGATTACCACCTCTTAAAACACCTCTTAAAATATCGAAGGCGATACCCAAATTGATTATTAAAATTTTCCCATCCACCATCTTTCATTTCCCGTCCGCCATTTTGGATCACTAAATTAATTTCATATTATTAATCAGCGTCCCGAAAATCTCGAAAACGATACCCATATAGATTGCATCATGTTCGTTTAGCCTTTTTTTGCCTTTGACCCAACCCTCCCCCTTCTCGTTTGACCATTTTACTATTTTTGTCTGGCCCCTAAAAGTTGTGGCTTAATTTTATGTTTAGCCTTCCGGAATAACTGGGCTATCGTACACGAAAATATTTTTTCAGACCCGACCGGTAGTTCCTGAGATTAGCGCGTTCAAACAAACAAACAAACAAACTCTTCCGCTTTATTATATTAGTATAGATATGCGAACAATTTAATCAACGTGCACAATATGACGTTATGTAGGTATGACGTGACAGTACTGACAGATATGCGATAGCACATGCGCAGCAATCAATTATCAGCGCATGCGTTCTTATTTTCAAGAGGTAAATTTGTGCCGTACAAACTTCTGCCCTCCCTACAATCCCTCCCAATTTAATTTTTACAACTTATGGTAGCTTATATCCGTCTCCATGGTCCAATATATTTATCTCTATATAAAAATTCAACAAAATTGGTTCAGCCGTTTTAGCGTGAAAACGGAACATACATACATACACAATTTCGAATTTATAATATTAAGTAGGGAGTAGGGATTATCAATGTGTTTCTTTCAGAAGAAACACATTGATAAT